>CM059809.1:11735829-12935829 GCA_030435695.1 Brachymystax lenok tsinlingensis | reverse complement strand
TAATAAGTCCTATTGCTGTTTTAACATCTTTTGAGATGGTATTTCTTTGAGGGTTCCTATCAAGAACTCTAAGCCAGACATGTACAGAAACAAGCTGTATCAAAAATGTATATGGTCGTTGTGAGATGAGTGAGCGTAATTGTGTTGGTTGTTTTGACTTGAAACTCAACAATGTGATCTCTTAAAGCTTTTTCCTGAATAAAAAGCTGGAGATTTGACTGTGGAAAGTCGGAATTGGCTGACTATTGGCTAAAAAGGAACAGAAATGACAGGTAAAAAGAAGACACCACAGGTGAGAGATTACCTTTCCGGGAACATTTAATGGTTCTCGTGACAGGAAGTCAGCACTCCATAACCATAACCGGCTCAGTTAAATATTAACACATTTACAGTCATGTAGGAATGTAGAAAGTAATCAACAGAAGCTCCTAAAATCCAAACACCCACCCACTCCTTTTCAGCAGAGGAAATGGACCTAGTTCCCACCCCCTCGCTCAGTCCGTCTCACAGCTCATCCCTTCCTGTGGCTCCCTTGAAAGAGAAAAGTGAAAAACACATCCGTACATGAAGCAAAAATACCATCACTATCCATTGCGTGTCTTACTAACATTACTAATACTCTTTTCCCCAGTTCTGTGCTAGACTCCCTTCCCATCTTACCAAATCTTTATATTCCTCCTCATCTGCTTTAACCTCCTCCTCTGGCTCCTCCTCTGGCTCCTCCTCTGGCTCCTCCTCTGGCTGTGACAGGTAAGGAAGTTAAGATAAGTGAAGATATACCTTAGCATGTCTTCGTGCCTATTCCCCAAATCTGTTCTTGTAAACAGAATCCAGCCATAATGTACTTCATTACAACACACTTCACATAGTCAGTGTTTATTATATTGGTAAAGTAGCAGTAAGTACTCAGATCCTGTTTGCACGAGGGTAATATTAGTTATATTGAGCGTACCTCTTCACTGAGGTCCACGTTCATGCTGAGTCGGAGCATGCGCTCTATCCTGTCTCCATAGGCCTTGGTGTCAGCCAGCTGGTAGCCTGACCGTAGTGTGGCCGTCTCAAACAGCACTACAGCCAGGTCTGAGGCAGTCTGGTCCTCTGCATTATCCTGAGGTAGGGAGGAGAATGATAGGTTCCTAACAGTATGTATGATTCATTGATGTAAATTTGAAATATAAGGGTGTATGTCAGGTAAAGCAATTTGTGTTGAATTCTTAATGGTACTCACATTTATTCTCTTCAACATTTCTTTAATCAGAGGGTGTTTGGGGTTGATCTCGAGTGTTTTCTTCTGGCTTGCATAATAACTGAACAACAGAAATAAAAGGTGTCAAAACATGGTAATAAGCAGAAACTATGTCAACACCCTCTAGGACTTGAGCCACTACGAGTGATGTCTTATCACACAGAACATATACTGTACATTAGGTCAAAATGGTTTCACATTGCTTACTTTGTGGATATGTCTTTTCCTGTCTGGTAGGCCTGTGCCTTCATGAGCCTCTCCATGTTGCCAGACCAGCCGTACTGGCTGGCTACCAGGGCGCAGGGGGAGTTGGTCAGCCTCTGGGACAGCACAGCCTTCTCGATCTACAGACCGAGCAAACAGAGAAGATTCAGCTTTAAGATTTTTCAACACTTGGGCAAACATTTTCAAACAGAGGAGATGCCATCTGACTCGTGTCTATCCAATAACAATGCACATTCCCATTGAGAAGAGCCCTAACCTTGTCCTTCAGGGCGCTGTCCTTCATCCAGGTGGTGAGAGGTTCATACTCCTTCTCCAGGGCCTCCCTCTTCTCCTTGGTCTTGTCGCTCTCGTCAAACTTGACGCCCTCCTTGGCCACGTTCTGGAAGCGTTTGCCGTCGAACTCCGGTAGGGCCTGGATACAGTACTCATCCACAGGCTCTGTCAGGTAGACAACCTCGTATCCCCTTTTCAACAGCTTCTCCACGAAGGGAGACGACTCGGCCTACCGGAATAATATGGAGGGGAAATTAATCTCAGGGCGCGATTCAGCAAACTGTCGGACATTTGATATAGGAAGGAGGCTACTATGTTTTACACATCCTGACTCTACATTACAAGGTTTATAACTAACTCTTATATTATGCTCTACATTTACAAACCTACATATTCTACTCAAAGGTTACCATTTTCTACCACAAAACAGTGCTCTCATCCGGACCCTCACCTCTTTTCTGCTGGTCCCTGCCATGAAGTAGATCTTATCCTGCTTCTCCTTCATCCTCTCTACGTACTGTTCCAGGCTGGCCAGCACTGTGTCGCTGTTGGAGGTCTGGAAACGCAGCAGCTTGGCCAGACGGGTCCGGTTGGAGTGGTCCTCGATCACACCCAGCTTGATGTTGGTGCCAAACTCCTTCCAGAACTTCTCGTTGTACTGCTCCTCTGCAATCTTCTTGATCATGTCCAGGGTCTTGCGCACCAACTTCTTGCGAATGACCTGGCCCGAAGAAGAAGCATGTTAAGTATGCTGTTAGCAGAGTTGTTGAGTGAAAAGTGGTTGAGTTTAGTGTTGAGGTCCAGGTGGGTTTTGTTGTTTGATAGAGTGAATTGAAAGCTAGCCTCACCTTGAGAAGTTTGTGTTGCTGGAGAGTTTCTCTTGAGACGTTCAGAGGAAGGTCATCGGAGTCAACCTGATGGAACAGAGAAGATTTAAAGATGCAATATGCAAAAATTGCCTTGCCATTTCCTGGTTGCCAAAATTCTAAGTTTGTATTGTGTAGAGAATTACTGTACCATGTAAACCGCTGAGAAATATATTTTCCATGACCAAAAATATTGTTTTTTTCAGCTGTTTAAAGCTGGTGTGCAAAACCAAAAGACGTAAAAACAAAACTTAAGAACGGGAAGCATAGAAATAGCACACAAACCAGATCTACTGCTTCTTAGACTGGCTTTCAATGAGAATTATAGATCTATAATGCACTTTTCTATGTACATTTGTTTGGGTCACACAAAAGTAAAAAATTGCAGCTTTAACAATCAATCCTCAGTGGGTGCACTTTAATAGCCTGGGTACCAGTCTGATTAGCTAACATTTTACTCCTTGTACCCCCGTCATATGCCAATGTTTAGCATGACAGGAGTGGCAAGGAGTGGAATGATGGCTAAACAGACTGGTATAAAGACTTAACCCTGTCGGTGCACTTTGGATTAGTTCAGGAGGAATAATACTTACCACTCCTTTCACAAAGTTCAAGTACTTAGGCATCATGTCATGGAAGTCATCAGTGATGTAAACCCTACGCACAAAGAGCTGAGAGAGATGGAAGATTGTTACTGACAGAGAACTATTACGACACATCAATATTGCACTGAGAACCGCTTGTATGCCAATCCATAGTTGCTTTGTAACCAAATCGTTGCGGTGGTACCTTAATGAAGTCGTTCTTCTTAGAACCGTACTCGTCGAAGAGTCCCCGGGGAGCTGCGGCAGGCACAAAGAGGATGGACTTGAAGGTGACCTCCCCCTCTGCTGTGAAGTGGATGTGGGAGATAGGCTCATCTGTGTCCTGCAAGAACAGAATAGAGTGAGAAGTTATTTACATAGATAACCTCTATCGGTCATTAAACCAGTTGCCTGGCAACTGAAGATTTGCCTGACAAGACAACTTCAGTTCATGTCCAGTCAGATGAGTCATATCTGACCTAAGATCACCCATTGAGACCAGTGTCTGCTAAATCTAAATGGAAATACAGACTTCTGTGTAACCACTAAATGGATTAGTGTCTGCTAGGAGAGCGAGTCTGAATAAACTGTAGACAGACACCCACCCTGGAGAAGGTCTTGTAGAAGGCCTTGTACTCGTCCTCCTCCACCTCCTTGGCAGGCCTCTGCCAGATGGGCTTGATGTCATTCATCAGCTCCCAGTCCCACACGGTCTTCGCCACCTGAGGGGAAAAAATAAAGGAGAAAGGTAAGTTAAAATTGAAAGATACACTTCCATTGAGATTCGCTTCGATGTGATCCATTGCTGCTACAGACAGTAGTTAGCCTTTGAAACAATGTTTTACCTTTTTCGTCTTTGGCTTGTCCTTGTCCTCCTCCTCCTCCACCTCAACCTCAACCTCATCCTCAGGGTGGTCTTCATCCTTCTTATCTGCTTCTGTCTCATCCTCATCAATAGGCTCCTCTACAGTCTCAGTCTTGCTACTCCATACGTAGATGGGGAAGTTGATGAACTGGGAGTATTTCCTCACAAGGTTCTTGATGGTCTCCAGCTCCAAGTAGTCTGTTGCCTCCTCCTTCATCACCAAACTAAGGGAGAAAAAGAATGATTCGCAGTGAAGAGCTTAATGTTAGTCATTACTGTTGTGAACCTTTCAAACATTGATTCCTCTGGCTGTACCTAGATTCCTCTGGCTGTACCGCCTGAGCGAGACTATGGACTTCTTGGCCTTTAAAGAAAAGGCAAAGTAATGAAACAAATTTCCATTACAGGGAAATCCAAGTTGGAGCATTTATTAGTTCAGCTTTGGTTTGACATTTGTTTCTGTCTAAATTAGACAGTCTTTTGACTGAATGTTCCACAGCCAGTAATGCCAAAAAGGTCTGAACAAATGAGGCAATAACTAAATCAAAACATGTATTATTGTTATGAGGGTTTACGTTGCTAAACAACAACTAACCATTTTCTACTTCATCATAGACTGTTAACAGAGCTGTCCATATCCAGCCTAAAATTGCCATAGTAAGTACAAATCATCCACCTACACTAATGCTAGGTTGACTGAATGGTTGCTACTTGCTGACAGTTGCCTTGCTGACTCACGTGATGGTGGTGCCCCTGCCGAGGGTGTCCCCGCGGGGGTCCTCGATGACGGAGAACTCGTTGGAGTCAGACTCCCATATGTGCTGCGTGCCGTTGTTGTGCTTCGTGGTTACGATCACCTTGTCGGCCACCAAGAACGCAGAGTAGAAGCCCACGCCGAACTGACCAATCAGCTCAGAGGTTGACTGGCCCTCTGTCTGCATCTCTGTCATCTTGTTGAGGAACTCGCTGGTGCCGGACTTGGCGATGGTGCCCAGGTTCCTGACCAGGTCTTCTTTGGTCATGCCAATGCCGGTGTCGGTGATGTGGAGCATGTTTTTCTCCTTGTCAGACTGGAGGTGAGGAGAAACAAACAGTGAAATGTTATATTGGGTTTTGGATTACTTTGCATTGTACATGACAGACTTGGCTTGAAAGTTTGTTTTATTACTATTCATCTATGCACATTTAGAGTAAAAGAAAAGCAAACCAAGTGTGTGCACAGTATTTATTATTCATTTGCGTGTACTCAAAGGGACAGCGCACAATGTCCTGCCGCAGGTTTTGAAAGTTTTAATGTTCTTTTTTGCGAAGCAAAAACTGAGTTGTACATTTAGAGATGTTATCCTAACTACTCTCTGGGTCTCAGGTTTCACTCTAGATAGCTCAGTGAAGGGTTGCTAATTAGCCCACCGTCGGAGGACTGAAAGGGTGCGTCACACAGGAAGTTAATGTTGAGGTAACTTAACATACCTTGATTTTCACTGTCAGCTCCTCGTTACCAGTGAGTGCCTCATCATTGGTCAGGGACAGCAACCGGATCTTATCCAGGGCATCGGAAGCGTTGGAGATCAGTTCCCTCAGGAAGATCTGGAAACAGACAAAAATAAACATCACCAAATGATTATTTTGAAAATTGTGTATTTTTATTAAAACAACTACAATACTAATGGCCGCTCCCATCCGTGGGTGCACTAGTCAGTTGGTGCGCTCGCCCCCTCCTACCCCGAGATGCCGGCAGGACGAAGACCCACCCCCAAATGACATTCCTAATTGTCTCAATCCTTATTCAATTACCTTAAGTTACCTCACTGAACCTCTCAGGTTTATGCAATGATAGATAGCCAGATGGACTCGTTGTGAACTCATTTCTAACTAAACAAATGACTGTAAATATTGCTTAATGAGAGTTAAAGAAACTGATATTTATTGTAGTGCCCTATTATTTCTGTAAGTGTAAACGTTCAAAACTCCATTGTCTACGCAAATCACCAGAGCAGACACTAACCTCTTTGTTCTTGTACAGGGAGTTGATGATGAGCTTCATCATCCTGTTCACCTCGGCCTTGAAGACATGCTTTTCAGATTTTTCCCGGATTTCCTTTATCTGCGCTGCGTTCAGGCCATCAAGCTGGATAGCCTCCTCTTCCCTGGAAGAACAGAAGTGTAATCAGAGATCAGCACAAACAAGGTACATAGACTCAAGATTTCCCCAAAGAGAATATTTATAAAGGCCTCATCTGTGTGACTGGTAATAGGGAAAACCCTTGTAAAATGTTGTGTGTTGCTCTCTAAGGAACTGAAGAATGATCAGGTGTACTTCTACAGGCTTAAATAGTACATCAACAAATCTCCACTCAGCCTTTGTGCAAATAAGAGGATGGTACATGGGTTTTATCTTTTACTGAAAATAGCAAGCCGAAAGGAGAGGAGGAAAGTGGTTTCCATGGTTCATGTAAGGTCAGTATAAAGGGTTGTGTTTTGGAAAAGAGGGAGGAAGTAGAGAAGTCTAATGGGGTGCTCTTGTCACCAGTTAGTCTCAAGACCATGACAGAACACTCTTCTTTGCTGAAATATATAAACACACTTACCTCTGGACTACCTCGTCATCTGTCCGGGAGCCGTCTCTACTTTTGCCCAAGTCCTCCTCCACTGTCCCATCAATGTCAACCTCATCCTCCGCTCTGACAGAACCTGTAGATAAAATACAATTAAACATTATAGATCTGAGGGTTTAAACAATAAAAAATAATACCCAGTAAAAATACAACTATTTTGTATTAACTTAAATTGACCTATGTCATGTGACAGAGCAACCACTGGGCCATAAATTCACTACTGAGGGTCTAAGTTCATCTGGTAGCCAGTCTTCCCCTCTATCTGGAAGCATAACAGCCACAATACTACATCTCATTGACTCGTTCCATAGAGGTCATGGCATTTTTCCATCTCAGAACGGACTGATACTGTACTAATAAACTGATAAGCACCGGAAAAAGTTCACCTTCACTGCCGATAAAGATTTGATACCTTTGCTGTTTCCATCTCTATACCCACACAGCAAAGTGATTGCACTGTCCAAAGCAAACGGACTATTATATGGGTAGTTAGCAGGGATGTAAAGTACTTAAGTAGGACTTTCAAGTATTTTTACTTAAGTCGTTTTTGGGGGGGTATCTGTACTTTACTGTTTGTATTTTTGACAACTTTATACTTCACTACATTCCGAAAGAAAATAATGTACTTTGTACTCCATAATAAAGGTAAAAATTAAATAAATACATTTCCCCTCTTCACCCAAAAGTACTCGTTACATTTTTTATGCTTAGCAGGAGAGGAATATGGTCTAATTTACATACTTATCAAGAGAACATCCCTGGTCATCCCTACTGCCTCTGATCTGGCGGACTCACTAAACTCCGTTAGTAAATTATGGGTTGGAGCGTACCCTGGCTCTCCGTAAATTAAAAATTAAATCAAAAATGTTGAAGGAATTTGAAATGATTTATACTTTTATTTTTGATACTTTTAGACTTTTATTCAAGTAGGATCTTTACTTGAGTCATTTTCTATCTTTAATTTTACTCAAGTATGACAATTTAGTACTTTTTCCACCACTGGTAGTTAGTTGTTGATAACTGGTACAAATAGAGTATAACTGTGTGGGATTAGGGTGTTTAGAATCTTGCTTCTGTGGTTGTTCGGTGTGGTTGTGGAAGCAGAGGTCTTAGGTATGACATTGCAGTGTCAATATGGACGAAATGTTCAGTAAAAAATCGGAATAACGTGCCCATAAAGCCAACAACCATAACGTCCAGATATGATGAATGAAAAAAAGCATTAGGCATATCAATGTTAGTCTGGCTCCACAGGATTCAGATGAAGAGAAAGTACCAGAAACGTGCAAATCAATCCTGTCTTCTACAACGTTACCCCGTTTGACACACTCATCGGTCAACAAAACAATGCACTGCAATCAAAAGATGGCATTTTAACACATTTACTGCTGCTTATACTGCAACCATAAGAAAACATCATGACATGTCAAGTAGCAGAAAATAAGTGAAATTCTATTCTATTATGCAATTTATAACTCATACTTACTGAAAGCTAGAAGAGCACAAAGGAGGCCTACAATCCACATTCTCTTCATTTTAATAGAAAAAATATATCACTATAGTCCTAGTCCCGTATTTTACTATATTGCACTTTATTCCTACACCCCGGCATAGGTTTGAAACGGTGTGCGTCCAGGGTTGTAGACTACTTTATCTGATTCCCCCTTTAGAGGCGGTGGATTAATGAAGTGGACCTATAGCTGCTCCCCACGCACAACAATAACCAATGGCAGAAGCTGTCGCCGCTTCAATCTTCCAATCGTAGTATTACATGTCCGATTGTACATGTTCAAAGCGTGGCTAGTTTCCATTGGCCGAATTACACGTTAAACAAGGATTTTGTTATCATAAAAAGCGATAAGATCATGCCTGATACATTGCAACACGTCATTAGACATATATACATTCGTCAGCACATTTACAGTGTAACAATTTATGATAGGCTCATCCGGAAGCCCATACGTTTACCTTGACTACCACTGTTGCTATGACTTGCCATGCACAACTTCTCAGCGAAGTACCAGGCGTGCATTGGCATCGACGCTGTACTAAAACTGTCAAGCCCCTCAGACTACCTACAAACATGCTTTTAGTTTGCCAAATGCATATATTTTTCAAGGAAAAAAATCTACTCTACAGATAGCCATTCAGATGTTATTTGTAACGTGAGCCATTTTAATCTTGATCACGCAGACAGCCTTGTGATCTGGCAACCATCTCTGGAACAAACTCTTGGCCACTAGTACAGGTATCAAAACTTTTATGGATTTCTTTTGTAAACTATTGTCAATTCACACGTTGTGGCATAGTTTGTGTCTCTGTGTGTGTGTCCACAGGTGCGTGCGTGTGCATCTCTGCTTTGATTTATGAAAGTAGTCTATTTGGAATAGCTACTCATCCATTTCAAATGCCAGCATTCACTTGCTTGTGCAATTGTCACAGGCTGTAGACCTCAACACAACATAGTGGTGTGGAATAGACCCCCCCTTACTTTTTCATGTGATCAGAATTTTTCTCCTTCCACTCGACTGCTAACAACATTCAGCTGCTCGTCTACATTCAATTCAGCTCCTTCTCCCTCATTTTCAGTCTCACAAAGATTGACAGTTTCAACTCCTCCACCTGTAACGATTCCAATTTCAACTGCACCTCTGGAATCCCTGATTCATGATCACTGGAGTGGTCCTGACCCTCTGCTATCTTCTGGGCATAACATAGCAGTGAAAGCTGTGATCAGCTGTTGACATCTGTACAGATACAAATTGAGTAGGAAACTGTTCTTGAGCCTGGCGTGTCAGATATGCTGAGCCTGCTAATATGTGTGTCGCTATTGGTCTATGCAATACTCTTCAGCTGGGACTTGGGCAACAGTCTCTGCAAGCTATTTGTCTTTGTTGCCTACTGCTGTACATTCTCCAGCCTGCTGACCGTCCTGTTGATGAGTGTCCAACACTACTACCAAGTTCTGCACCCCAGTGCTGGGCCAGGTGGCGTGGGGCAGTGGAGATGGGGTTGTTTCCCATACTGTGGGGTGTTGTGGTTGTAGTATATTCATCGTTCCTGACAGTCAATATGGTGGAGGGGCAGGACGAGCATCTCCATTGTATTAACATCTCTTATAATAAATGAAAGTATAGCCCTGGGGTGGGAGGTTTGGTGATGGCGATACTAGGATTAGTATTACCTGTGTCCCTCCTACTAACATCCTACATCCACCTCCATAAGAGAGTGAAACATTTAGCTTTCTTCTGAAAGTTCATGATGACCAGACTTGTGACCAGCATCATCGTGACTTTTGTCATCTGTTCAATGCCATTCCAAGTTGTTATCATCCTAAACATGTCAGGACATTTGGCCAAGTCTGAAAAACTTCTCTACCAAGTTGTATTTTGTTGTATTACTGACCTATGCCAACAGTTGCCTGAATCCATTTCTCTATGCCTTTGCTTCCCATAACTTCTGCCAAAAGAATGGCCAGTCAGAAGACACCGCGATGCAGCTTCAAATGGGTCCTGTAAACAGTCCACCAAACGTGACATATCTGACACAACAAGTGTTCATTAATGTTACAGGTTATGCCTACAACAAGCTAGATTTTTTCACATATTGGGTTTTATTAGGTGTGAGTTAAACATCTAAATTAAGATTATCTTATTTGTTCTTAATTGTTCCCCTCTAGTTCTGTAGATATCCAGTCACTGAGCAGTTTTATGTGGGAAATATGCACTCTTCCCTGCATGTCATGAATTTGCAGTGCATATTTATACCAATAATAACATGTACTTGCCAAACACTAGATATCTAGTAGATGATTATTCCTGATATGTTTGTTTTTCATTATTTTGTTCAGACAGGCACAGCAGGTCACAGCTACAACAGCCTGAGATGGACCCACAGGAGGGAGGCCGGGGAGGGTCGTACTCCACCGCCCCCCCTGTCACTGCTCCTCTCCAGCCTGTGCTGTGTTCCGTACCTGGAGATCTGGCTCAGGAGTGGCACTACCTGAGAACACAGGTGTTCCCCCACCTGGATGCCCTCTGCCAGGCCAGAGGCACCTGCTTCAGACCATTGGACACCCAGTGGGTTGACCGGGAGAGCCATCGTCCCTCTGACTTCCCTGACAATAGTACCTCCCTCTCCTCCCAGCAGTTGAAGATCAGCCTAGACCTTATCACCCGCTCCTCCTCCTTCCTCTGCCTCCTGGGCCACCGATACGGCCCCTTCAGGCCGGAGCAGGACCCCACACCTCTCCCAGATGCTGGTCCAGAACGAGAAGCCCTCTCTGGGGTGGAGAGGAACCTGCATGTTGCAGCGGAGGGAGGCTACCCCTGGGTCCTCACAGGGAGGAACCAGAAGTGCTCCCTGACAGAGCTGCAGATCACCCAGGCAGCCCTGATGGGTGACACCAGACACTGCTTCTTCTACTTCAGAGACTACTCTTTCCAGGGGGAAGAGGAGGATGAAGACAGGTACACAGATAAAGAATGTCAGAGGTCGTTGCTGAGCTTGTTCTCCAAGCTGGCAGAAGAGGAGAGACACAGAGCCAGGGAGCTGAAGAACAGGGTAGTGGACAGCCTGCAACCTGTAAGGTTCTTCAGAACGCTGCAGGATCTGGGGGACCTAGTGAAGAGGGACTGGAAGGGCCTCATGGAACAGCTTTATGGGTCCCTGGACCTGCAGCCAACCTGTTCAGGTAAGTGAACCATTGCAGCTCAGTTCTGTTAGTTGATCTAGTTCTGTTTACATCTACTTTGTTTAATTCAACCAGCTTTGAAACGACGGCGAAGATGACTAACGGAGCTCAGTCCGGTTCATATGTGTTTTTCAGTGGTCTGTCTGATCTTCCAAGCCCTAAAGCAGTGCTTTCTCCTCTGTTCTTTAGGCCTCCTGGACTCCCTTGATAGATGTTATCATGAAGGTGCTGTCCAGGCGCTGTGTCGATGGTTTGCCCCCTCCACCCAGACCACTGCTGTCATGGAGGAACTCAACACATTTACTGCCCCTCTCACTCATTCTGACACGTCTCAGAGTCTAGCAACCTCAAGGAATTCAACCATTAAGTTAACAGGGTAAGAACTTGTGACCACACTAAGCTGGAATCCGTGATGAATTACTGTGAGATGTGCCATACTTAAAAGTAGATGGAGTTAGACATTCATAGTGTTCAGATGTTTTTTTAATCAATGAAAAATATATTTTGACTGTTCTTCCTATTTCCTTTTGCCCTACAGTGACCATGACAAACATGATTCCGAGGGATCTATTTTCCTGCTCTGTGGCGAGAGGGGTTGTGGGAAGTCCTCACTGGCCGCCTGGTGGCTTCAGGAGTTCCGGAAGAAGAATCCTAGAATCCCGGCCATCCCTCACTTCTGTGGAATCAGCAGCTCCAGTGTGGATATCAGATCTGTACTGAGACACATCACCACTGAGCTACACCTGGCCCATTATGGTAAATGTTCTGGAGTGTTATTGCCTATGTCTGTGAGGGATAGAAACGACTACAATAACATCAACCTATTCACTTCTTTGTCATCTAACCCATCAATTCCAAATGTAACCCGTTATAACACTGTTGTATACTTGTACTTCCGGCGCCGACAGAGATGGCAGCCTCGCTTCACGTTCTCAGGAAACCATGCAGTATTTTGTTTTTTTATGTATTACTTCTTACATTGTTACCCCGGGAAATATTAAGTTTTATTACATACAACCGGGAGGAACTATTGGATATAAGAGCAACGTCAATTTACCAACATTACGACCAGGAATACGACTTTCCCAAGGAGGATTCTCGGTTTGCTAACCCAAACACAACAACAGACTGGATAGCACGTGGCTACTCAAAACAACGGCGGCGCCGGAGAAGAGGGAAACGCGCCGGTCTTTTGGTCAAGCTACGTCGACGGGCGCATCGTGCACCTCTCCCGAGTATTTTAATCACCAATGTACAGTCTCTTGACAACAAAGTAGACGAAATCCGATCGAGGGTTGCCTTTCAGAGAGACATCCGAGACTGCAACGTTCTTTGCTTCACGGAAACATGGCTCACTCAGGACACGTTATCAGAGTCGGTACAGCCACCTGGTTTCTCCACGCATCGCGCCGACAGAAACAAACTTCTATCTGGTAAGAAGAAGGGTGGGGGTGTGTGTCTTATGATTAACGAAACGTGGTGTGATCATAACAACATACAGGAACTCAAGTCCTTTTGTTCACCTGACAGAATTCATTACAATCAAATGCAGACCGCATTATCTACCAAGAGAATTCTCCTCGATTATAATCACAGCCGTGTACATCCCCCCTCAAGCTGATACATCGACGGCACTGAAAGAAATTCATCGGACTCTATGTAAACTGGAAACCACATATCCTGAGGCTGCATTTATTGTGGCTGGGGATTTTAATAAGGCTAATTTAAGAACAAGGCTCCCGAAATTTTACCAGCATATCGAATGTGCCACCCGGGCTGGTAAAACCCTGGACCACTGTTATTCCAACTTCCGTGATGCATACAAGGCTATTCTCCGCCCTCCTTTCGGCAAGTCTGACCATGACTCCATTTTGTTGCTCCCAGCCTACAAACAGAAACTAAAACAGGAAACGCCCGTTCTCAGGTCTGTTCAACGCTGGTCCGACCAATCTGATTCCATGCTGCAAGATTGCTTCGAGCATCTGACAACAACATTGATGTATACGCTGATTCGGTGAGCGAGTTTATTAGCAAGTGCATTGGTGATGTTGTACCCATAGCAAATATTAAAACCTTCCCCAACCAGAAACCGTGGATTGATGGCAGCATTCGCGCAAAACTGAAAGCGCGAACCACTGCTTTTAACCAGGATAAGGCTACCGGAAACATGACTGAATACAAACAGTGTAGCTATTCCCCTCCGCAAGGCAATCAAACAAGCTAAGCGTCAATATAGTGTTAGGGTTGCGAAAATCAAATCTGGTATCAGGACAAAAGGTGACACAGAGTTACCAAGTAAGTTCTAATTATTTTTATTCACTCAAGCAATAAATGGTAAATGCAATTTTCGTATATACAGGTTCACTGTAACACCACGCAGGGCAACAGAGAACTGCCCTTTCTGCTAAATGCATTGGTATAAGTATGTTCTGACAGAGGTAGTTCCCACCTCGGGATGGGCCTATCAGAACAGTGGCTGGGCGGGGTTTAGACTTGCCTAGCCAATAGTAGGCGCACAGGCTGGTCCCAGCCTCTTGGCGCTTGTTGTCCGGGGTTACTGAGGCCACAGGCTCAGTCCTGTTTGTGTCTCAACATATTTCTATTCATGTGTTCCTAGCTCAACATACTGTTATCTCCCAAGGTTAAACACAGCCCTTTAGCCAGTCAGACACCAGGTGTTTACAATCCACTGTATTGTTCCACAATTTATCAGCCTTAGCTCAAACATATTCCTGTGTAGCAAAGAAACATATTCTCAAACCTAACAATTAGCAAAGAAACATTCTCAAACCCAACAATAGAGACAAAGTAGAGTCACAATTCAACAGCTCAGACACAAGAGGAATGTGGCAGGGTCTACAGTCAATCACGGACTACAAAAGGAAAACCAGCCCCGTCGCGGACCATGACGTCCTGCTCCCAGACCAACTAAACAACTTCTTTGCTCGCTTTGAGGACAATGCAGTGCCACCGACACGGCCCGCTACCAAAACCTGCGGACTCACCTTCACCGCAGCCAATGTGAGAAAAACATTTAAATGTGTTAACCCTCGCAAGGCTGCCGGCCCAGATGGCATCCCTGGCCGTGTCCTCAGAGCATGCGCAGACCAGCTGGCTGGTGTGTTCACGGACATATTCAATCAGTCCCTATCCCAGTCTGCTGTTCCCACATGCTTCAAGAGGGCCACCATTGTTCCTGTTCCCAAGAAAGCTAAGGTGACTGAGCTAAATGACTATCGCCCTGTAGCACTCACTTCCGTCATCATGAAGTGCTTTGAGAGATTAGTCAAGGATCATATCACCTCCATCCTGCCAGACACCCTGGACCCACTCCAATTTGCTTACCGTCCCAATAGGTCCACAGACGACGCAATCGCAATCACACTGCATACTGCCCTAACCCATCTGGACAAGAGGAATACTTATGTAAGAATGCTGTTCATCGACTACAGCTCAGCATTTAACACCATAGTTCCCTCCAAGCTCGTCATTAAGCTCGAGACCCTGGGTCTCGACCCAGCCCTGTGCAACTGGGTCCTGGACTTCCTGACGGGCCGGTCCCAGGTGGTGAGGGTAGGAAACAACATCTCCACCCCGCTGATCCTCAACACTGGGGCCCCACAAGGGTGCGTTCTCAGCCCTCTCCTGTACTCCCTGTTTACCCATGACTGCGTGGCCAAGCACGCATCCAACTCAATCATCAAGTTTGATTACCAACAACGACGAGACGGCCTACAGAGAAGAGGTGAGGGCCCTCGGAGTGTGGTGTCAGGAAAATAACCTCTCACTCAATGTCAGCAAAACAAAGGAGATGATCGTGGACTTCAGGAGAGGGAGCACCCCCCTATCCACATCGAGGGGACAGTAGTGGAGAGGGTGGAAAGTTTTAAGTTCCTCGGTGTACACATCACGGACAAACTGAATTGGTCCACCCACACAGACAGCGTGGTGAAGAAGGCGCAACAGCGCCTCTTCAACCTCAGGAGGCTGAAGAAATTCGGCTTGTCACCAAAATCACTCACAAACTTTTACAGATGCACAATTGAGCGCATCCTGTCGGGCTGTATCACCGCCTGGTACGGCAACTGCTCCACCCACAACCGTAAGGCTCTCCAGAGGGTAGTGAGGACTGCACAGCGCATCACCGGGGGAAACCTACCTGCCCTCCAGGACACCTACACCACCCGATGTCACAGAAAGGCCAAAAGATCATCAAGGACAACAACCACCCGAGCCACTGCCTGTTCACCCCGCTATCATCCAGAAGGCGAGGTCAGTACAGGTGCATCAAAGCTGGGACCGAGAGACTGAAAAACAGCTTCTACCTCAAGGCCATCAGACTGTTAAACAGCCATCACTAACATTGAGTGGCTGCTGCCAACATACTGACTTAAATCTCTAGCCACTTTAAACATAGGAATTGGATGTAACAAATGTATCACTAGCCACTTTAAACAATTTTGTATATAAGATTTACGTATCCAACATACTCATATCAAATGTATACACTGTATTCTAAACCATCTACTGTATCTTGCCTATGCCGTTCTACCATCGAACCAAATCTCTAGCCACTTTAATAATTATAACTGGATGAAATAATGTATCACTAGCCACTTTAAACAATGCCATTTATATAATGTTTACATATCCTACATTACTCATCTCATATATATATATATATATGTGTATATACTGTACTCCATACCATCTACTGCATCTTGCCTATGCCGGTCAGCCATCGCTCATCCATATATTTATATGTACATACTCGTATTCATTCCTTTACTCTTGTGTGTGTAAGGTAGTTGTTGTGAATTTGTTAGATTACTTGTTAGATACTACTGCATGGTCGGAACTATAAGCACAAGCATTTCACTACACTCGCATTAACATCTGCTAACCATGTGTATGTGACAAATAAAAAATTTGATTTGATTTGACATTCCCAATTTGACATTTATTCAGAAATTTGTTTACACTCAATTGCTTTTCCTGTGACTATAACCTTTACAGCTGGATAAGATGTACTTCAATACTGACTTTAAAAAATACATGTATTTACTTTGTGAGTAACCAAACACGGACCTTGTTCTTAAGAAATAAACAAGGTCAACATTGTCATACCACTTGTGCTAGGGCCCCAGGCTGAGTGGAGTGAGGGGTTGATGTTGTGTCTCTGTGCTAGGGCCCCAGGCTGAGTGGAGTAGGGGTTGTTATTGTGTCTCTGTACTAGGGCCCCAGGCTGAGTGGAGTAGGGGTTGTTATTGTGTCTCTGTACTAGGGCCCCAGGCTGAGTGGAGTAGGGGTTGTTATTGTGTCTCTGTACTAGGGCCCCAGGCTGAGTGGAGTGAGGGGTTGTTATTGTGTCTCTGTGCTAGGGCCCCAGGCTGAGTGGAGTGAGGGGTTGTTATTGTGTCTCTGTGCTAGGGCCCCAGGCTGAGTGGAGTGAGGGGTTGTTATTGTGTCTCTGTGCTAGGGCCCCAGGCTGAGTGGAGTAGGGGTTGTTATTGTGTCTCTGTACTAGGGCCCCAGGCTGAGTGGAGTAGGGGTTGTTATTGTGTCTCTGTACTAGGGCCCCAGGCTGAGTGGAGTAGGGGTTGTTATTGTGTCTCTGTACTAGGGCCCCAGGCTGAGTGGACTGAGGGGTTGCAGCACCATGTAAAGCCAGGTCATGTTGTGGTTCAGGCCTTCTCTGCTGCGGCTGCTCTGGGACCCTGTGTTCTAGTTCTGGACGGACTGGACAGACTGACCGGGACCCTCGGGCTCTCAATGCAGGAGGTAATGCCTTACTTTGCCCAGACCACTACTAGTGAGGGTTCTTGTACAGTGTATTTTACATTGATAGCATTCAAATAAATCAACCCAAAAAAAACAAACATTATTTTATATAGTGAACATGAATTCATAATGTTTATTCATTCATTGTCAGGTGAAGGACCTACGCTGGCTCCCTGACCCTCTGCCTCCCCAATGTAAGATCCTCATCACAGCGACCTCCACAGACGTCACCTACCAGAGGCTGAACCTCCGCCCAGACGTTCACACCCTCCCCTGGCCCGGCCTGTCAGACCCCTGGGTCCGCCGCAGCGTCCTGCTCCAACACCTTACCCTGCCCTGCCAGGAGCCACACAGGACCCTGCTGCAATTCATCTTGGGAACCACTACCAGGCTGGGAATGGGCCGCCTGCCGCTGTTCCTGGCGGTGGTGGCTAGCGAGCTGCAGACGTGCGGCATCCTGAGGGGAAAGGAAGAGGAGGAGGAGTTGATAGAGGAGTATGTGGAAGTGGATTCTATGGCGGAGCTGTGGGCCAGGGTGATTCAGCGCTGGATCAATGACTATGGCGGGGTCAGTGAGGGTACGGCCAGTCCAGCCAAAGGGACAGGAGGACCTACCTCTCAGGTGTCCAACATAGGTGGGATCATCTTTACCCTCTCTAGTTATTCAGTTGTGATTTTTTGTGCCGTACAGCAAGAATAACCACTGTAATGTTTTCTCAATAAAGGTGAAGAATTAACATTGTTAGTTATGGCACTCTATGATGAATTTTTGTATCTAACCTTACTGCCTCCTTCTCTCCAGATCTCAGAGGCTGGGTATGGGACACTCTATGCCTGGTTCACCTCTCCCATGCTGGGCTGACTGAGGAGCAGGTCCTGGTCCTGCTGGAGGTTCTCGGTTATCCTGGGTCCATACGGGTTCTACCTCTGGAGTGGGCCCGGTTCCGCACTGCTGCTGGGCCCTGGGTACAGGAGAGACCCAGTGGAACGCTGTGCCTCACCCATCAATCAATGGGCCAAGCCATGGACCTCCTCCTGCTGAGTGAGTGGCAGACGGGAGCGGAAGTTACAAGCCTAGAAATAGAAAGCATAGAATGGACATTCTACAATGGCTTTCATTTGTTGGTCCTTCCAACATGGTGGTGCTTTTTACTTTGTTGATCATCTTTGTCTAACAATGAAAGTGGTGTATCTGCATGTAAGTGGAACTCTTCAGCACTAAGGAGTCCAACTGACCAATCATTTTATTTCCACTTCTCCTTAGTCTTCTACTTTTTGATCTGTAGGGGTCCGTCCCGGTAAAGGTTCAGGGGGCTTGAGGAGGACCAGACGGGGTTACCATCTCAGCCTGGCCCAGTTCTTCCAGAGGCAGGGCAGGGAGCTCTGTAGCTGGCCCCAGATCCTGGAGGAGCTCCCCTGGCACCTGGAGCAGAGTGAGGCCTGGAGGGAGCTACACACCTTCTTCATAGATCCACAGTAAGAGCATGGACATACACTTCACACATAAGGACACTAGGGGCACACACAGTTACTGTTGGGTAAAATAGTTTAGCCGCAGATTAACTGTCATCGTATATTTAACCTAACACTTCAAAACTGGGTGAGCCTTTTTATCAGATTACAGATTCTCATGTTTATCCATCATTTATTTACATAACGGTATCCACTGACTATCTGACCCTAGGACTGTAGAGCGCCTGTCTACAACTTGGAGCCAGTCTCCTCAGCTGAGAATGGATGTTGTCAGGTACTGGACTCTCCTGATCCTCAGAGGTTATGACACCTACACCTCAT
Organism: Brachymystax lenok tsinlingensis; assembly: GCA_030435695.1. Taxonomy (NCBI): domain Eukaryota; kingdom Metazoa; phylum Chordata; class Actinopteri; order Salmoniformes; family Salmonidae; genus Brachymystax; species Brachymystax lenok. The sequence goes on along the minus strand of CM059809.1, from coordinate 12,916,887 downwards.
ACCAGAGCCTGCTGGGTAAGGGAAGCCACCCTCCTACTCTTATCCAATCAGGGCAATGGGCATTCCCTCCTGCTACACATACAGGTAAAATCCTCATGGTTACATATTTCAACACGCATTCAGCGGCGATCAGTTATAACGTCATAAAACTGTAGATAAACCATCCGTAAATAATGTAGTTATTGTCTCCATTTAATCCAGAGCAGAGAGAGGTACACAGCAACATGGCCTTCATGACTGAGTCCCAAAGTGACGGCAAAGGTAATTATTCATCACTGATAACAAATTGATTATTGATGATGTCTTAGTGATCATCATCGATCCTATGTGGCCAGTGATGATGATGATGATGGTTACTGGTTTTGTTGTTTGTTCCCCACCTGTAGAAGATGGTTGTCAGTGGGTTCCAGGTGTGAAAGGGAGAGTGGAGTTGTTGGTCTCTGAGTTGCTGCTCTGTCTGAACAGGAAGGGGGAAGCAGAGCAGATCCTACTGCAGGCTGAGAACACCCTCACACCGGTTAGTTAGACCCACCACTCACTCTTAAAGGGAAGCTTTATTTTCTTTCATTAGTCCACTGTCGATACCGGCTACATCGTCATGATGATGCAAAATAAAATGTAACTGCTGACATGCAAAACATTTCGGGACTATATCAACAGTGGACTAATTTTAAAAAATACCATAAGATAGTTTTGAGTGGATTTTCCCTTTAAAACCAAGCCACTATGCTAAGTATTTGCTTTAACACTGTAATTTCTCTAGTAATACCATGTTATGTTCTTAGTGTGAAAGGCTTTCATACAGCCTGCTGAAATGATCGCACTGCTTCCCAATTTCCTGTCATTTCAGGCTGGTGAGCAGGACAGAGACAGGGAGAGTGTGATGTTACTCCTGACAGTGCGGCAGAGTTTGGCTGAGCTCTATGTGGAGACGGACCAGCACAGAGAGGCAGTGACATACTGTAGATCAGCTCTAAGGACCGCCCAGACTCTCACCACTACCTGCCTTGAGAGACATGAGAGAATCGCTGTTAGAAAGGGTATCTGTCCAGAGAGTTGGGGCACTATGGGTCTCAGGTTTTTAAATAAGCAACCTGATGATGTATTTTTTCATTCACAAAGTAAGTAAATGCTTTTAGTGTGCTGAAATTATATGTATTTCATGTTTCGCCCCTATCAGGTCAGTTGCTTTGTGTACTCTGCCAGCTGCTGTTTGCAGACGTCCAAACCATCGAGGCCTCTCAGATACTCAGTGACATCATCAATATGGGACACCACAAACTCCACCTGTGTGCTGAGGCCACTGTATCACTGCTCTGTGGGATACACAGGTGTGTATTAAATAGCATAAATAGGTATCGTCTGTGACGTGTCTACCCTTCATAGGTTCGGCTACAGGTGTTTGTCTTTTGCTGTTAGACCTAAACCCATGTGAATGACTTTTGATACTGTATGTCTCGATTTAGGCAAGCTTAGATTAATGTGATGATTAAAAAAAAAAATCTATATGTGACAGACTCAGCCTGCAAGATCCACATGGTGCTGAGAAGCACCTCCAGGTTGCCTTGAAGACCAGGAGGCGCTGGTATGGTAAAGAGCACCCTCTAGTGGTGGAGGTGGAGGAATGCCTGGCAGACGTCTTGGCCGACACCTGCGCTGACACAGCAGGGTGAGACTACTTCACCTCTTCTAGTGTTCTTCTGATTCTTCTTCTCCTCTTCTCTGTCATTGTTCTCCCTCTTCTCTCTCTCCCTCCCTCCCATCCCCTCCTCAGTATTGTACTCAGTCAGTCACAGTATATGAATGTTAGTGTGGTGAATATGTGACGTGTTCAGGTTGAGGCAGAGGCTAGCAGTGGAGCTGTATCGACACACGGTGCACGTCAAAGACCAGGACATGAAGCTTTGTTCCCCCACAGCGCCACGTCTTCAGGCGAAGGGATGCAGCCTCGCACGCACCTTGGTCAAACTTGGTCATTATTTCATTTTTCAAACAGAAGCACCACAACTCTCAATCATTCTTACACTTTTTTTCTAGACTGTTAGCAACTACACAGAATGTAATATGTTTAGCTTGTGTGTGTCATGGCAGGCAGGCAGATATTTCATGGCTCCGGTAAGACAGAGAGTAGAGAGGCTGTTGAACTGCTGCAGAGAGCTCTGGACCTGTACATCTGCTTCCTGGGGTCTGATCACACACTAACCAGAGACGTACAACAGTAAGCCTTCTTTAGCTCCTACACAATCTAAAATTATAACATGTTCTTCTTGCATTTTCAAAGGATCTAAGAGAAAATCACAGGTCATTGGACCTAACAGAGTTGACCTTTGTCCTTTTAGGGTTTTAAACACAGAATACAGGAGACCTCTGACCCCTCGGGTCCCCAGGTCCAGACCCCTCTCCACTAGGAGACTAAGCAATGGGACCAGACCCAACACAGCCGCACCCCTCCTCTCCCACCTGGCCTGGTACAGGGGCACCACACACACCCCTCAGGACCTCTCCGTAAACAGATCCCTGTCAGCCCCATCCAACAAGTCCCGCAATACACAGTCAGAACTGAAACCAGAACCAGTGGAGTATCAGAACCACAACAACAGACAGAACCGACTGTCTTCTTCTCCCAGGCTTTGGTCTGCCTTCCAGACCACAGTGTTCGGGCCACAGAGTGACATCAGAAACCTGATCTCAGTACTCAAACCCAAACCTGCTTCAGCACCGGGCTTTCATTCCATAGACAGGACCCGAGTGCTGCATAGGGCAGGCTGGTGCCACCTACCAGGCAGGTACGTGCTGGAGGAACGGACAGTAACAGCTTTGAACAGAGAGATTGGATCCCCTTTGCACACACAGAGATGCACACCGCTGGTCAGACAGACAGGCCGGGGACAGGGAGGAGAACAGAGCTGGAGAGACAGACAGGCCAGGGACAGGGAGGAGAACAGAGCTGGAGAGACAGACAGGCCAGGGACAGGGAGGAGAACAGAGCTGGAGAGACAGACAGGCCAGGGACAGGGAGGAGAACAGAGCTGGAGAGACAGAGTATCTTATTCCGCCAGGAAGCACTAGAGAGAAGAGAAAGATCTAGAGAAGACTGCTCTCATGATGACTACTGAACTGTTTGAGTGTTTATTATTTTCCCACTTTTGATACCAATCAGCTGTTTTCTTTCAATATTGAAATTTGTAAAAATACCTTTTTTTCATTCAAATTAAAATATAATTTCTGCATGTCTAAATGGAGTGAAATGGGCCCTATTTTGTACAGAAAATACATTATTTTACTTGACTTCATGTTGTCAAATTGAATCAATCCTTTTTTGGTTTTTGTAGGGTTGCATCTATTAATGAAATGTTTTGTACAATCTCAATTCTTCATTGCTGCGACTTGCTTGCTAGTTGAGATTTCACAAGTAATGTCTGCAGTTTTAGTCTATAAATAAATCTCTTTGCCAAAATGTGTCATCTCTCCAATGTCTTATTCGACTTGTAGTTTGTTCTGTAGCAAGTATTTGACTGATGCGTGCCACAGAAAGTATTTGACTAAGGAAATTAGAAGGGTGGGAAACCGACCAAACCATTTATTATCAAACTTCTTACCTAAATTATTCGTACTCATATGTTAGTATTAAACGTATCTACTTTCTCAAAACATAAGATTAATCTGTAAAACCAATAATGAGACATTGTTTACAACACTGAAGAATATGTTGGTGAAGAACCATTTTTTAAGAGTCTACAGGAAGGCGCACCGGGCTTTCGCAATGTAAAGTTGACGGGCAAGTCATTTTTCTTTTACTGGAAGGCTAGCCAACTATCTAGTAAACACTTCGGATACGAGGTTGGTGTCTCTTTTTTTAAACAAAATTAAACTGCTATATCTTGTAATTGAACAAAATAGTAAGATGGCCAATAACTGGGGACCGGCTGCCGATAATACGGGACATATTTCTTTGCTAAACCGCGTATCAAAAAGCTGATCGTAGGCCTAGTAGTATTTCCACTGAAATGCCAAACATGCTAATTGCTAACCCATTAGCAAACATTTTTACGACACCAATAATCACAAAACATTGATGGATTGATCACAAGATAACACTGTTGAAAGTAATATATTTCTTAAACGCTGTTGAATATGCCGATAATACGGGGTGCTACACTATAGGATTCCAATAAAAAATCCTAAATCCAAAAGAAAATCCTATCAAATTTTGGAACCATTCCTATTGGACTCCTAAAGGATACAATCTGATCAGATAGATCTTTCTTTTGGATTCAAATAGAATAGTTTTATTGGAATACTATATGTGTTTTATTTACTAGGGATAGCCGTCTCACTCACCAGATCTCAACCCAATTAAACACTTATGGGAGATTCTGGAGCGGCGCCTAAGAACGCGTTTTCCTCCACCATCAACAAAACACCAAATCGTGGAAGAACGGTGTAGCATCCCTCCAATATAGTTCCAGACACTAGAATCGATGCCACATGCAGCCCAATTATGATCTTTATTTGACCAATCAGATCAGGTTTGAAAAACATATTTTGTGATTGGTTTTAAAGACCAATTAGTTGGAAAAAATATCCGAACTGGGCTGTCTAAACGCAGCCATGGTGGCCAAACGATCTATTATACGATGTATGTTGATGTTTCCTTTATTTTGGCAGTTACCTATACCTGGTGCAGAAGGGAGTCGCCCTGACAGTCATTTTATCCCGCACAATCTACGGAAGCGCGGTGTCACTTTATCGCTGAGCAACCTCTTGATACCAGCAGCTAACGACAAGCATAGTCGTTCATTTATTATTGCACACCAGGTAGGCTACCTTTTTTTGAATTAAGATTTGTTTTGACATTAAACGTTTACAACTTTAGAATAGCTTATTATGTTCTCCAATTCTCTTGGTTGCCTTCCTCATTGAAAGTCAGAAACAACAATGAAATGTTGTGGATTTTTGTTTTTGTTAAAACAAAGTTAAGATGTTCTAATAGGATGTTGAATAAATGTTACAATTTAAATTGTTTACAGTTGTTCTCTACATTAGAAAATATTTCTTAATTGAATTCCAAATGTTAATTCATGAGATGTTGGGTAGTCATTACCTTATCTCATGATTAATGACTCCCTTGCACAATAATCATGAGGTTTCTTGGGCAGTTTTATAAACTGCAAGATAAGCCTTAGGCATGATATAGGGCCAGTTTCCTGGACAAAGATTAAGTTTAGTCCTGGACTAAGAAGGATCTTCAATGGAGATTCTCAATTTTTAAAGTGTTTCAATCCAGGACCAGGCTTAATCTGTGTCCATTAGTTTTCTGAAAAGTGTAAAGGGAAAGTAGGTTAACCCACAAAGGCAATAACTAGTATCTGTTAATTAAACCAGGGCAAAATAATGTTTTATCAGCTGACATGAGAACATCATCCATGCAGAAGGTGTTTTTATTGTAGGGAGGAAAAAATATTGTCTGATGACTCATACTGAATTTAATTTGACTGCTCTATTGGTCATCATGGAGAAGAAATGTTAGTGGGCGAGGCATTTGGCCAGAGTGATGCAGATTGGTAGCCAGGCAAGAAAAAAAATGTTGGCAGCTGAAACAATGGGCCAGTAGTTTGCATGGCAGGGTTCCCCGGTTGGGTGGAGATTTCACCTAAGGACCAATGGTCTAAAATGTTTAAACTCCGCCCACCCAGGGCACCGGGCCATGCAAAACGAACTCACTCACCCCTCTTTGTTTTTGGGAGGGGACTAGCCTAGTGTATCATGTGTAGTGGAGGATAATGGAGAAAGCACTAGGGCAAGATGAGACTAATGCAACTGATTGGCTAGAGATATGAGAGCACTCCCTCATCTCTTTCTCTGGTCAGACAAGTTATTTGTGAGCAAGTGGTGAAATCAAAACCTGTATCAACATTAGAGAACATCTCTGGTTTAACTGCTGTGTATCTCCACAGACCTTATTTGAACTCTTAACTGACACATGACCCCTAACTCTATCTATCAGTTCGGGGTGGACTGTTATCACAAAACAGGTCTGGATTCCAGGCTATCCTAGGGACCGGTATCAAAGTTGAATGGCAAGTTTTTCCTGCTCCATATCTTTATAGCATGGCATACCACCCTGAGTTTAAGAGGGCTGGGAAGAAGCCTGGCCTCCAGGTGTGGAGAGTTGAGAGTCTGGACCTGGTGGCCGTGCCAGAGAGTCTGCATGGCGGGTTCTACTCAGGGGATGCATACCTTGTTCTTAATACCATCAAGCAACGTTCTGGGCATCTACAGTATGACCTTCACTTCTGGCAAGGTAAAACTTGATCTGGTTGGAATGACTATTATTATTATTTTTTTTACCTTTATTTTACTAGGCAAGTCAGTTAAGAATAATTTCTTATTTTCAAAGACGGCCTAGGAACAGTGGGTTAACTGCCTGTTCAGGGGCAGAACGACAGATGTGTACCTCAGGGATTTGAACTTGCAACCTTTCGGTTACTAGTTCAACGCTCTTACCACTAGGCTACCCTGCCGCCCCTTCTTGAAATGTTGTACAGTGTTTGTACATTTCAGTCCACTGATGTGTGCTTATGCACTTTTACAATTGAAATCCATTCCATTATTTGTGAAAATAATGTTTGAATTGTGACCGATCATTATTTCTCTGGTCCTGCAGGAGATGACTGTACACAAGATGAGAGTGGAGCAGCAGCCATTTTTACCATCCAAATGGATGACTACCTGGGTGGCAAACCTATTCAGTACCGTGAGATGCAGGGTTACGAGTCAAGAACATTTTCAGGCTACTTCAAAACTGGACTGAAGTACATGGTAATGTTCAGAAACGTGTAAAAAGAAACAAAGGAAGTCGCACAATCTACGTATGCTACTAACAATTGAATGGGTAAACCAACATTTTGGCACAGTCTCTTCTTCAGTGTTCACAGTACCTTCTACCCAAGAAGGAACTGTGTGCTGGGTAGAAGGTACTGTGGGCCAAAATGTTGGTTTACCTGTTAAATTGTTGGAAGCATATAGTATATATAGAGTATGTGATAATGTATTTATTTTTACACAGTTTACTATTCTGTTAGTCAGCACCTCCACTATCATTTTGGGGTGTGAGTAAGCTCATGCTTTTTACTGGAATGTTGAAAGACATTCAATAAGTTTGTTAAATGTATTTACTTATCTCAAGAACTCCTCCACTTACCTTATTATCTTCCCAATCGTTACCTTAGAAAGGGGGTGTGGCTTCCGGGTTCAAGCACGTGGTGTCCAATGAGGTTAAGGTGCAGCGTATGCTCCAGGTCAGGGGTCGGCGTGTGGTTCGAGCCACAGAGGTAGCAGTCAGCTGGGACAGCTTCAACCAGGGAGACATCTTTATCCTCGACCTGGGCAACGTGAGTTCACTGAAATCTATAAGAGATTCTACAGCAACCTATCTACATTATGTACAAATCAAGGAAACATATACTGATTTAATTTAGTGAAATTATTTGCAGATTTTAGTGGAAATGTATTTGTACACTGAAGGCTAAGACTGTATAGTCATTGCCCATGTTAGTAAGCTGTTATTGTAAGTAATCCACTTTGAAACCAATACTGTTTTAGTCATGAATAATGTAAAAGATAATTTGTATACGTTGCGGTATGCTTTAACATAGCCAACAGGCAGAAGAGTTAGAGCTAACAGTAGTACACTTGGTCCACTGTACTGATAATCTTCACTTGTCCGTATTACAGGAGGTTTATCAATGGTGTGGTTCCAAGGCCAATAACTTTGAGAAGCTGAAGGCCACTCAGGTGTCAAAGGATATCCGTGACAATGAACGATGCGGGCGGGCTGAGTTGTACGTATGTGACGAGGGGGCAGAATGTCAGAAGCTGCTGGAGGTGAATCTTTCAATGAGGAGAAATGGATGGATTTTTTTTTTCATTTCTATACACTTCAAATCATGCAGCTGTTTATATGCTCCCAATAAACATTTATAGTTAGTTACCTTTTTAACATAATGGTGATAATTTGCTGTGAGATGCCTGACTCTTGTGGTCTCGTTCCAGATTCTTGGACCTAAACCCGATTTGCCTGAGGCAAGTGCAGATGACTCAAATACAGATGTGTCCAATAGGAAGCTGGCGAAATTATACAAGGTCAGATCCATTTTCGAAAATATTATGTAATAAGCCGTTTTTGAGCAGACCAATATTAAATTGAAATGTTTTTCCAAAAGGTGTCTAATGCCAGTGGGGATATGGGCATGGATATGGTAGCATCGGAGAACCCGTTTTCACAGAATGCCCTGGAGTCAAGTGACTGCTTTATCTTGGACAATGGCCCCAATGGCATGATCTTTGTCTGGAAAGGTATTGGTTTCTTCTCAGCAGCTGGTCTCTATGACTTCTTTTGACTGTAAAACCCCAAGCTTTAATCTTCCCTTAGATTAGACACTACTTTTGAATACTGTTGTGCCTGGAAGTCACTTAGTTCTTCTGCCTTTGCAGTTTAATCATGAGTTTATTTGGAATAAAAACAGGTAAGGATGCTAACAAAGAGGAGAGAAGTGCGGTGATGAGTGCTGCCGAACAGTTTATCACAAAGATGGGCTACCCGAAACATACCCAGGTCCAGATCCTACCTGAGAATGGGGAGACCCCTCTGTTCAAGCAGTTCTTCAAAACCTGGCGTGACGTGGACCATACAGTGGGGTTGGGAACCGCCTACGTGTCCAACAAAATCGCTAAGATCAAAAAGGTGCCCTTCGATGCCTCCACTCTCCATCACTCGGACGCCATGGCGGCTCAGCATGGGATGGTGGACGAGGGGAATGGAGAGAAGCAGGTAAGGAAAATGTTTTCTTTCGGCGGGGATACTGTGGTTTTCTGAGTAAACACCATATAGTAAAATGGTAGTTACCCTTAAATATTGTTTCACGGTTTAGGGTAGTCATGTGTCCTCAGTAAAGGGATACGTACAGCCCCTAAGGGTTACGACTGTGGGCCTGCACACCCACCAAAAAGGTGTCACAATCTCAAAAACAATCATTTGAGAAAAGAGCTGCAAAGGGGTGTTGCCTTTTTTTTTCCCATTCATGGACTACTACTAGTAAGAGCTGTATTTACCTGTCAACCTCCGTAGATCTGGCGCATTGAGGGAGCTGACAAGGTGCCTGTGGAGCCCTCCACTTATGGACGATTCTATGGGGGAGACAGCTACATCATCCTCTACAACTACCAGCATGGAGGCTGTAACGGACAGGTCATCTACATATGGTGAAGACAATGGAGATTATCCTTCTGGAAGCGACAGCAGGAAGCTTTATGTGTTATTACATAGTCTTACAGCAAAAACCGCTATCGTCCTTCTATCGTTAAAGGCTTCATCATTTATGAGCACCAGGGCTTTTGTTACATACTGTATTAGACACATCTAAACCAACTATATACTGTATGATAAGCATAAATGTATGTCAATAGCACTTGAAACGTACTCCTTTTTCACAGGCAAGGAGTGGATTCTAGCCAGGATGAAATTGGCACCTCGGCTATCTTGGCTGCTCAGCTGGATGACGAGTTGGGAGGAAAAGCAGTACAGGTGGCTGGATCGTTTTGATTTATCGCAGTCTGGCCCGGATAATACGGTCCAGATCATTTTTAATCAAGATGCACTGGATTACAGAATTTAACAATATTAGTCAGTTGTTTTGTCTGCAGACGCTGTCATGGATATCAACAGGGTCAGAGCATTGATCTGTAAAATTAAATGTAAATGAGGGAAGGTTAGGGTTAAAGCCAGGTATCTGACTCACTCTATGATTTTCTGTCTGTTTCTACCGTGATGAAGGTGCGGGTGATCCAGGGTAAGGAGCCCGCCCACCTCATGAGTCTTTTTGGGGGGCAGCCGATGGTAGTGCACCAGGGTGGTACCTCCAGAGAGGGTGGCCAGGCCCAGGCTGCAGACACACAGCTGTTCCAGGTGCGGTCCAACCCTGCTGGCTGCACACGTGCCATAGAGGTGAGTAAAGGGGAGATGAGCTCATTAAAGGATGTTTCGTAGATATACCTATTTGGTTACTCTTGGGGTGTATTCACTAGGATCCAAACGGAAGCAAACAAGCCAAAACTACTCTAATACACCCCAGTAGATAGTGAAGTAGCCAGCCATTGTGATAAATGGTTGGTTTCTTGGTGAAGCTGACTACAGTCCGTTTGCTACGGCAGAACTGCAGTTAGTATCTCCAGTGTACAGTATTTTCACTGCCTCTCTTCCTCTCAAGGTTGATGCTGCTGCCTCAAATCTGAACTCCAATGATGTCTTTGTGCTGGTGACCCCGGCATCCTCCTTCATATGGGTGGGAAAGGGGACAAGTGACAGTGAGAAGCATGGAGCTCAAAAGCTAAGTGACCTTCTAAGGGTCTCAGCCTCAGAGCTGGCCGAGGGTGAAGAAGCAGGTATGTTCCCTGTCAGCAGTTGAATTCACTAGGAAATGGTGTTTAGCCAATAGCCACAGAATGTTACTTATTATGAGGATACAAGACAAAGCTTATCCATCCGCTCCATCTTATTCCAGATCCACAATAGTCTGTGTTTGTGTGTCCAGATGACTTTTGGGATGCTCTGGGAGGTAAAGCGGACTACCGTACCTCAGCCAGACTGAAAAACAAAATGGACGTTCATCCACCACGCCTGTTCGCCTGCTCCAACAAAACTGGCCAGTTCGTTGTGAGTCTGCCCTGTTAGAACTGTAATATAGCATTTTCCATCTTACTTTGCTGCATTCCTGTTTACATTTTTGACATGATTTGAATATCCATTTTGACAAATTGTTTCCTCTGCGAATGATATTGCCTTTGATCCACATTTTATACATAAGTGTGGGAAACCATTTCCATGTCCTCCTGAATGTGCACTAACCTGGCCCATTGTCAAAATGCCACAATACTATTTCCGCAGATTGAAGAGGTGCCTGGGGAGATTACACAAGAAGACCTGGCCCCAGATGATGTCATGCTCTTGGACACCTGGGAACAGGTGACTAGTAGAGAGATTGTCAAGGGGTAACCAGGGCCACGTTCAGTAGCCGGACATTGTAGAAATGCCATAAATAGAACCAACGCGATTCCTTATTCCACATGTCAGAGGGGCTTGTTCGTTCTACATAGCATATTTAGATCTGAACGTTCCGAAATGTTGCATCCTGCTGAACGTGCCTCAGGTTTCTTGCTAATATTGCACTCCTGTTGATTCGCCAAACATTTTCCATGTACCCTTCAGATCTTTGTTTGGATCGGAGGTGAAGCTCATGAAGAGGAGAAGACCGAGGGTATAGCCTCAGGTAAGCAATGGTGGTTTCAAAACAAGATCACATAATTACCCGATAAGTGCCGACGGGAACTTAAATGTGCCGTTTCATTAAATTAACTGTTCTTTCATCACTCCTCCTGCCTGTTTCCTGTGGTCAGCTGTTCGTTACATTGAGACAGACCCTACCAAACGGGATAGCAGTACACCCATAGTGAAGTTAAAGCAAGGTCATGAGCCTCCCACATTCACTGGCTGGTTCTTGGGCTGGGACCATGGGTACTGGAGCAGTGATCCCCTTGAACGGGCCATGGCTGGTCTGCGTGTCTGAACCACTCCAGGGTGAGGTTTCCCCTAGGGGCAACTTCACTCAAAACCTCTATTTGTGCAACTAACTAGGTATCCCCTTTCCTTTCAACTGTTAAGACTGCCCATGGATACCAATTTGTGATGGATAATATACTGTCTTCACACTATTGCTGTTTCTTGAAGAGAGAATCTTCATGTAATCTACACAGTTTAGTAATTTCCTTTTCTTACACATACATTCGCATAACTAAATAAAATGTACGATGCTCAACACCAGCTGTCAGCTCTGTTAATTGTAGTCAATAGCTAAGAGGTTTTGGTTTAGTGATTTTCATAAACATGCTTGCAATGGATGAAGACCGGCCAATCAAGACAGAGCAACTAGAAGCCAGGAGACATTTATTCTCAAAAATAGAAAAGGGATTCTATAAAAATGTCACCTGTCAATTATGCATTCACCAGGTAGGTGCCCCTACAAAATTCATGAAATCAAAGTGAATCGTTATGGAGGTGATGACATTGTAATGTCTTACAGAAAACCAAATTAACATTTAATTACAAATAAGTTGATTGTCATTAACCACAATGAACGAGCTGAATCTTTAATTGTGGGGCACACAGCTACCCCCACAGTGGGGCCTTAGGCCAGGTCCATGTGCTTTGTTTTTATCAACTGTTCTGAACCTCGCTGTAGTAGTCGCTGTCCTCATTATCAAAGATCTCAGAGAGGAAGAAGAGCTCTTGAGGGCCGTTTCTAGACACCACCTCTCCTGATTTTATCAGAACTTTGAGGCTCTCTTCAAAATTGGGGAGAACTCTACTGTTGAGGAAGTCGATGATCTCTGAAAAGAAAATACATAATTTAATTTGTAAATGGTTCCAGCAAACAAGGTGTGTGCCAAACGGCACCTAGTCCCTATATAGTGTGATATTTTTGACCAGGCCCCATGGTCAAAAGAGTGCACTTTATTGGGAATAGGTGTGATTTGGGACTAGCGCTCTACCCAAAAGTATCATATTTAAATAGTACGGTCAAGGCAGGACCTAGCAACATTTCCTGTCCCTTTATGTCGTCACTGATCATAGTGATTCATACTTAACTATTCTAACAAAATGCTAAAAACCTAGCGATAGAGAATATTGGGTGGTCGCCTGGGATGGTACAGTGGTCTAAGCCGCTGCCTCGGGCTCACAGGTACTGTGTACTGCCGCTGTGAGCATGGGTTTGAATTGGACCCAGACCTCTAGCGCTCTCCTACCATCTATTTCTCTTTCTATCCTGTCCAATAAACAAGAAATACAAAAGGAGTGGGACTGCCCTACTCTTTAAAATAAGAGGATAGTGTTTGTATGACAGTAGCTTCCACCTACCACAGAAGGACATGCTCTGCCACAACGGAACGTTGGCTACCTTTAGCCTGTAGTAGTGTGTCTGTACATAGCGCGGCGTGACATCCCTTAAAAAAAAAAATAATTACAAATGATAGCACTGCATTACAACACACGTACATCACACTGACATGCACGGTTCATTCCACACTCCTAGAAGATGGAACACATTTGTAAAGGCTTTGTCATGATCTCAGCGTTGTATTGGAGAGACTTGACAATCCTAAAAGTTAATACTAACACAATACAAACTAGAGGTTGGCCGATTAGTCGGCATGGCCGATCAATTAGGGCCGATTTCAAGTTAATTACAATCGGCATTTTTGGGCGTCGATTATGGCCGATCACATTGCATTCCACGAGGAGACTGCGTGGCAGGTTGACCACCTGTTACGTGAGTACAGCAAGGAGCCAAGGTAAGTTGCTAGCTAGCATTAAACGTATCTTATAAAAAAACAATCAACCTTAACATAATACCTAGTTAGCTACACATGGTTGATGATATTACTAGCTTGTCCTGTGTTGCATATAATGAACGCGGTGCCTGTTAAATTATCATCGAATCACAGCCTACTTCGCCAAACGGGTGATGATTTAACAAGCGCATTCGCGAAAAAAAGCACTGTCGTTGCACCAATGTGTACCTAACCATAAACATCAATGCCTTAATTAAAATCAATACGCAAATTTAAAAAAGCAACCTGCATATTTAGTTAATATTGCCTGCTAACATGAATTTCTTTTAACTAGGGAAATTGTGTCACTTCTCTTGCGTTCTGTGTAAGCAGAGTCAGTGTATATGCAGCAGTTTGGGCCCGCCTGGCTCGTTGCAAACTGTGTGAAGACCATTTCTTCCTAACAAATACTGTAATTAATTTGCCAGAATTGTACATATTTATGACATAACATTGAATTCATTCAAACTGCCCTTTCCTACGTTTGCCAGCAGCTCTTTTCTGTGCTTCAAGCATTGCGCTGTTTGACTTCAAGCCTATCAACTCCTGAGATTAGGCTGGAAATACTATAGTGCTTATAAGAACATCCAATAGTCAAAGGTAAATTAAATTTAAAAAATGGTAGAGAGAAATAGTCCTATAATAACTACAACCTAAAACTTCTTAACTGGGAATTTTGAAGACTCATGTTAAAAGGAACCACCAGCCTTCATATGTTCTCATGTTCTGAACAAGGAACTTAAGCGTTAGCTTTTTTTACATGGCACATATTGCACTTTTACTTTCTTCTCCAACACTGTGTTTTTGCATTATTTAAACCAAATTGAACATGTTTCATTATTTATTTGAGACTAAATTGATTTTATGTATTATATTAAGTTAAAATAAGTCATTCAGTATTGTTGTTATTGTCATCATTACAAATAAATAAATATATATATAATTACTATTTTTTTTTTTATAATCGGTATCGGCGTTGAAAAATCATAATCGGTCAACCTCTAACACAAACCTCCCTCAGTGAAAATGTCACATAACAAATGCAACAAGGTCATCCATGACACATTGTCTAAAACAACTAAATCTGTGTTTAATAACAACCTCTTACCCAATTGTGTAAGCAATTTCTTCCCAGTCGATATCTGCAGCATCTTCTACCTGCATTGCATTCAACCTGAAAGTTAAAAAAATGACATGAATCAAAATTCACCATGCAACAGTTTCACATGCAGATATCAGGACCAAAAGTCGACCTTTTGTCCTGTGTATCAGAACAGTTCAGAAAGGTCCAAGTCAACGTCACTAGACTGGGCTAATAAATCTTAAAACAAAGCATAAAAAACTGATTCACCATCGCATAAATTGAATGGAAATCAACACACTTACGCTTTGATCAAATCCACTTTGGCCTGTAAGGATTTTGTGCCGCCACTGAATACTGGTTGTCCATGTGCCATTCTGTGCTTCAAAAAACAAAACCTGGAAAAGTAGGATCAAAGACACAGTCTCAAAAGTCAGACAAAAGTTCTGAATCTGAACATTTGTGTAAACAATTCAATGAGAATGTTACCCCTGAAACCCCCTGCCCACCATTTTGTTCGACACTGGGACCAGTGGCGCGTTTCAACCGTCTGGCACACATCTGTCCAGGGGATGTTGTTGTACAGCTTGTCTTTCCTGATGGTGGCTGGGCCACTGCCAGGCTCTGCCTGTCCCACCAGGTGCTTCCGCACAGCGTCCATTAGTCTTTTCAGTTCTTCCTCGGTCCACGCACCTGTGTTTGTGGCTGAGAAATACACACCAAACGAAGCGGGAGCATTGCCCCAGGTCATACAAAGCTAACAACCATTTTCCAAAAAAGATAAGTGGAGCAGGATGTCCGGCAAGGATGTCAGAGTCAATATATTAAAGCTGTAATCTGTACTTGTTGAAACTGCCACATTTGTTTGGGATATTACAACAACAAAGTTACTTTAAACACACAAATTATTTTCCTTCGGCCATCATTGCACACGTGATAGAACTGCAGAATATGTAATGTGTTTTTTTTTTCCCATGATGCTGGACAGTCCTCTCTTCCGTTTCATCAACAAGACAAAAATAATAACTAAGGCGCTGGGGGCGAACAGTGGCGATGAGTCACCTTACGCGGATTCCAGTTCCCAACGACTTACACATTTGAGCGAAACGTTTCTCTAGGGACGATTCGCTTCGGCCAGTCAACTGCGAGATCATCGCCCACCTGTTGCCGTGCAACGTCTGCAGTTTTTTCAAAGAGTGAAGTTCTTCTTTGGTGAACCTTCGGTAAGGAAATCAAGGAAATAAGCCTTCATAGTGCCTCTATGTCTGCAAATGTTAGCAAACCATAAAGTGGTTCCTATCAGAACAACAGTACAGTTGTGAACACTAAAGAAAATGTAAATTCAACTATATAGAGGCAACATAATGTATAGCCGTTTATGACCGTTCTGGTCATTACCTTATAGTAACTAGCCCTGTCTCACCTGCCCTTGTAGTTGCTGCCATCAAACATTTTCCTCCCACGAATATAGATGTGATGCCAAGGCCTGGGTATTCCTTCAGCTGGAACAACAGGTTAGGAAGAGGTGAGATCAGTTTTCTGGGAAATTCCTAAGCATATTTTTTGGGCCACTGTAGACAATGCTGAAGAACAGGGATCTAATGTGGTTAAAACTTGTTGTGTCAGATAAAGTTCTCTAATCGAATGAGCCTGGCTACAAGACGACACACCTATTCTTTCATGGAATCTGTGCTGACTCTTCAATTTCTTGATATTTGCTTCTTCCTCTTTGAAGCGCTGTGGATGGAAGAGCTTAGAGACACTCTGAATCCCAGTGAGAGCCAGGAAGTCGTAGACGTTACTCTTGAGTCGTTCGTTCTCCTGTGCATTGAATCTTCCACTTCGCAGGGAAAGGCCTGGGAACAACAGAAGATTCCACATGGGCTTAACTGATTGGGTCTAAATGATAAAACATATGATAATACATTCAGTCACATATCTAAACACAGTAACATCTTGCTTATGTTGCATAATGCCGTGATAAATACAAAAAAAATATTGAACCATGACTGACTGAAGAATAAGCTTACCTTGTCTTCGGAATTCCTTGAATCGATCAAGATCATACTTTATCATCTTACGGATCTCGTCAACAGACTTTGACTCAACATTGGGAATGAACTCTTTGAGATCATTCAGAGCCTGCCCGTCGTCCACACTGTAGCATAGTGAGGGGAGGAAAATCATTAACGAGATGTCTAAACACACCGCTGAGTCGACAGAGCAAGAGAGACATTTCTCTCTGCACAGGAAGAGGTTCCAGATGAAATTCTGGTATACAGCATTCACAAAATGTCTGGTTTTCACCAGCAAATGCCTCTGGATGACTCCACAGTAACAGAGTGATGCGGGGACTCAGATTTCATGTCAAACAAAAACCAATGACTGCAAATTTAAAGTTAAGTTCCACAGAACATTTTACAAAAACACATTTAGTTGAAAAACAGTGCAGATGCTAAGTTTAGTAACAGAATGAGGATTTGTGCTGTTGGTGCACTCATTCTGTAACCAATCTTTGCATCTGCACTGTCCAACAAGTAGCTTAAATGCGTGTTTGTAAAATGTTCAGTGGAAATGGTTAAAAGTCATTTATGCCTGGAGTTGTATGGTTTGTTTAACTTTGCAACCATTGGTTTTTGTTTGGCATACATTAAAATGAAAAATCTGAGTATCGACATCACTCTTATTGTGGAATTGCCTTACTGTCAATTGTTGTGTTCACTTGGGAAATCACTCTTTCAAAACATGCTAGATTCACACTTCAATACAAGTGAACCAGGTTTCCTTCTACTCACTTTAGAGTTTCTTCCTTTAGGCTGGGTTTGTTGTGTTGGGTCCCTGTCTCAACCATGGCTGAATGGGCGCCCTCCTCTGTCTCACCGTTTGTTCCAGCATCATGGGTCCTGCTGTCATTTGGAACAGTTAAAGCCAAAACACCTACTGCAGAGTGGACACTGTCCATTCCCTTGTCTGACTCTCTGTGGTGTTTTTTCTTTCTCCCGCTGCCCTCCACAGCGGCAGACCCTCCATCCGTTTTCGGACTCTTTGACTTCAATTTTCTTTCAGTTTGTTCTTTTATACCTGGAAGGTCTGGACAATCATTCAGTTCACTCTCTCTGAGTTTTCTCTTCTTTCGTTTCCTCTTCTCTTTTACATTCTCCTCTGCCTCAGTTACCATACTTTTACCTCTCTTGACTGTTTCAGTGTTCCCTTCTATGATTTCTGGATCATCTGCTGTTCTTGAAACTGCCCAAAGGCTTTCCGCTCCCTCTTCAAGTTCTGTTTGTCTGTTCTTGTGCTTCTTCTTACTCTTTCTGGCCTCATCTGGTGCAGTTACAGCTGAAACATCTACTGCAGCCTTTGAGAGGACACTGTCTATCCCCCGTTCTGGCTCAATGTCATTATGTTTTCTCTTTTTCTTCCGGATATTCATATTCTTCTCATCAGCAGTCACTCCCTCCGCTCCCACCTGTTGTCTTTGAAGATTCTTTGACTTTTTCTTTGTTTTCCCTCCAGTTTGTTCCTCAGGATCTGGCACCTCCATTTCATCTTGAACAACATTTAGATGCTTCTCTTCCTTTCTTTTTTTAAGTTTCTTCCTCTCTTTCTCCACCACTTCCAGCTCGGTCACTGTTTGCTCTTCATGTTTAGGTTCTTCACCCCTTTTCTCTACTGTCAACTGGTGACCATCCTTTTGATTATGCTCAATTGCCAGTTCTTCTGGTCCCTGTTCAAATAGTACTTTATTTTTTTTCTTCTTCTTCTTGGCTTTTTTGCATCCCTCGACTGTATCAGGTGCCACTGATGAGATTAATTCAGGAGTGTCTTCAAATAGAAGAGGGGATATTCGACACATTTCAATCAACATGGGATTCTCACTTGCCCCTTGTTTAGTGGATGCTGAAGTCCCCAGCATGGTGGCTGCAGCAAAACTTATTTTCTCTATCTGTAACAGAAAGACAATATTAATGTTTTCCATTGTTTTCTAAATGTGACAGCATGGATAGGCATGAACGTTAGCAGCTATGTAACGTTAACTAGTTACCATCATTCGAGTAGCAAAACACGTGCATATGAAAACACAAGTTTACTTTTTCGTATAGGCGCACAAGTGTGATCCATGTTGGGATAACTAGCTAGCTACTAAAGCTAGCTGGCAAGTGGCTACCGTTACATAACATGTGATAGTTCATCCAAATAGTCTAGCTAGATGAACTATTATATGTTATGTAGCCACTAGCCTGCTAGCTAGCACGCTACGTAAATTAAATATGATAAAACTCGTAAAGAAAAACAAATGCACCTGGTTGAACACGTTGGGAAAGTGGAACCTTGGCGACCAAAGCGTCATATCCGGAAAAGTACATCTCTTCTTTGGCATTTGCAAGTGAACAGTGTGTGTGTGACTGGGACCAAAGCTAGCTACTGCCACACTGTGGTGGGGGATGTACTGTAGAAATATAACATATTGAACGAATTTGGAACGTCTGACCCTGGCAATTTGACTGGTAAACTCCACTCGCAATGGCTGCCTGCCTGGTATTCTGATCAGGAGTCTCCCACCTGCATTCCAAACAATTAGGATTTGTAGTTCTAGATTAGTATTCCCTCTATGCAGTGGTGGGAAAAGTACCCAATTGTCACACTTGAGTAAAAGTATAGATACCTTAATATTAAGTTACTCAAGTAAAAGTCTAAAAGTATTTGGTTTTAAATATACTTAAGTATCCAAATTAAATGTAATTGCTAAAATATACTTAAGAATCAAAATTAAAAGTAAAATTATGAATCATTTAAAATAGCTTATATTAAGCAAAGCAGATGGCACAATTTCCACAATTTTAATTTATGGTTAGCCAGGGGCACACTCCAACACTCAGACATTATTTACAAAAGATATATTTGTGTTTAGTGTGTCATTCAGACCAGAGGTAGTAGGGATGAGCACGTGTTCTCTTGTTAAACTTGTGCATTTGACAATTTTCCTGTCCTGCTAAGCATTAAAATGTAATGAGTACTTTTGGTTGTCATGGAAAATGTATGGAGTAAAATATTTTCTTTATGGATGTAGTGAAGTAAAAGTTGTCAAAAATATACATATTAAAGTAAAGTACAGATACCCCCCAAAAAAACTACTTATGTAGTACATCGATGAGTGTTCTGTGTTATAGACGGATATAAATAGATTTTGGTATGCTATTTCTATAGGCCTAACTCAGGTCTAACTCATTATAATAGCCTATATTTCGGTTCTAAAGTAAATGTAGATATGCTTTACAGTATTAGTCTACACAGCCTCAGATTGGTTTTGATTGATTTGATGAAAGTAATCCATGCCACGGCGCACAGTGCTCGGTCTGATGTCAGATTTGAATACTAGAAACATGTATCCTACTGTCTGGAGAGTTAATTAAATATTTGTAATTGATGAGAGAAGTTGTCCTGATATTTCTTATACCTATCCACCTTGACTGACACAGTCAATACATTGGCAGCCTTTCAACATTAGGATACAATATTTTCTCTAGCCTAGATAGGCTATCAGTCTACCTCTCTCACATACAACATGGGCAGTTTAAATTAGTCACCAATTGTATTTATTAAAGATGATCACAAAGAATGTGTCGGTAACTCTGCATTATAGTATAGCGTATTTATTTTGAATGAAAGCCACAAAACTAGTGTATGAGTGAGTCACTCAGCTTTATGCTGACAAATATCACACTTGACTCAAGTCATTAATAGCTCAGGTCTTGAAAATATGAGCCAAGAGCAGCACCGACCTTTTCCCCCCTCAGTGTCCAATGTATATACAGTTGAAGTCGGAAGTTTACATACACCTTAGCCAAATACATTTAAACTCAGTTTTTCACAATTCCTGACATTTAATCCTAGTAAAAATGTCCTGTCTTAGGTCAGTTAGGATCACCACTTTATTTTAAGAATGTGAAATGTCAGAATAATAGTTGAGAGAATGATTTATTTCAGCTTTTATTTCTTTAATCACATTCCCACAGGGTCAGAAGTTTACATACACTCAATTAGTATTTGGTAGCAATGCCTTTAAATTGTTAAATTGTGAATTTTGGCCCATTCCTCCTGACAGAGCTGGTGTAACTGAGTCAGGTTTGTAGGCCTCCTTGCTTGCACATGCTTTTTCAGTTCTGTCCACACATTTTCTATAGGATTGAGGTCAGGGCTTTGTGATGGCCACTCCAATACCTTGACTTTGTTGTCCTTAAGCCATTTTGCCACAACTTTGGAGGTATGTTGGGGGTCATTGTCCATTTGGAAGACTCATTTGCGACCAAGCTTTAACTTCCTGACTGATGTCTTGAGATGTTGCTTCAATGTATCCACATAATTGTCCTTCCTCATGATGCCATCTATTTTGTGAAGTGCATCAGTCCCTCCTGCAGCAAAGCACCCCCACAACATGATGCTGCCACCCCCATGCTTCACGGTTGGGATGGTGTTCTTCGTGCTTGCAAGACTCCCCCTTTTTCTTCCAAACATAACGATGGTGATTATGGCCAAACAGTTCTATTTTTGTGTCATCAGACCAGAGGACATTTCTCCCAAAAAAATCGTTGTTCCCATGTGCAGTTGCAAACCGTAGCCTGGCTTTTTTATGGCGGTTTTAGAGCAGTGGCTTCTTTCTTGCTGAGCGGCATTTCAGGTTATGTCGATATAGGACTCGTTTTACTGTGGATATTGATACTTTTGTACCTGTTTCCTCCAACATCTTCACAAAGTCCTTTGCTGTTGTTCTGGGATTGATTTTCACTTTTTGCACCAAAGTACGTTCATCTCTAGGAGACAGAACGCGTCTCCTTCCTGAGCGGTATGACGGCTGCGTGGTCCCATGGTGTTTATACTTGCGTACTATTGTTTGTACAGATGAACGTGGTACCTTCAGGCATTTGGAAATTGCTCCCAAGGATGAACCAGACTTGTGGAGGTCAACATTTTTTTTTTCTTTTTCTGAGGTCTTGGCTGATTTCTTTTGATTTTCGCATGATGTCATGAGTTTGAAGGTCGGCCTTGAAATACATCCACAGGTACACCTCCAAATGACTCAAATTATGTAAATTAGCCTATCACAAGCTTCTAAAGCCATTACATTCTTTTCTGGAATTTTCCAATCTGTTTAAAGGCACAGTCAATGGATGGGTGTCGATGGATGTCTAATTTTCTTTTGTCATTTCGCTCACAGGGGAGACTCATATAGACGATTTGCCTGTCGGGTTTTCCTCCCTGTACTTTCTTTCATTCAGTTTATTCTTCATATAGGCAAAGAACAACTCCATGTTTCAGAAACTCACATAACAAAGCCTACTATCACTCATTTCCGCTGCATCCTCCTCCTATCCCACAACAAGTGAGAAGGGTGCAATTGCAGCCTGCATTTCAGGGGATTCCTGCATGTGGGCATCTGCAGGAACCCCTCTTTATACTTCTATTGGTCAATTTTTAAGTTAGGACTGGCGGGAGGCGGGGGTGCTGCAGTACAGAAGGTGCTGTTAATGGATAATAATGTTGGATGCCAACAGCCTATAAACCCCACGGAAGAAGGGGCGGGGGCAACAATGATAGCTAGCTAGCTGTACACCGGTAGACAGTGTCCTTCGCACTGTTTTCCCGCAGTTCTGTTAACGGTGAAAGCAGGTGTTTGGCAGGCGGGAGCGAAGGACACTGTGTGGTAACTTTGCCCTTACAAAAAAAGATTGCAATCATAGTGCAGTATAACTGTATGCTGCAAATACTGCAGTCCAAAATAATACTGTTTTTTTTACTGCAGTAATTCTGCAGTGTAACTGCAGTTACAGTGCAGTACAACTGCAGTTCAACTACAGTACATTGCAGTAATTCTGCAATTACTGCATCCAAAATACCACAGTCGACTGCAGTTACTGCACTGTTACTGCAGTTTCAAAACTGCTATCTTTTTTTGTAAGGGAGCCAGCTAGTCCTAAAGAGGACTCCGTTACACAACAGACGGGAGGCGACACCAGGTGATAGCTAACTATCAAGCTAGCACACGGTGTCGCTAACTATCAAGCTAGCTAATACACGCTGTCGCCCCAGCCTCCCGCCTGCTGTGCTAGCTGGGCAAAAAATGGGCAAAAAAACATTTTATTTCCCTTTTGACCCACATTCAAAAGTGTTGCACAACCATTCATACAGCATTCAAACTCTTCAAATATAATTTCGAAACTGGTCCGTATTTCACATTTTCACACAGACCCAAGGTCCATGGCCACCAAACAGGATCCAACCCGGGATCCAAGGGTCAACTAAGAAAATGTGTCTTGCAAAACATTTTGGTACTGTATCAACTGTGAACTAATGACAAAATACCAAAATATCGTTTTTGAGTGGATTTTTCCTTTAAGTTAAAATATGACACCAGATTCCAATGACCCCCAAACTTACATGTAATGACAAATCAATGTGGACGAGCCTATGTGTTTTAGAATATTGGAAACTTCAGTGCGGCCAACACTGTACATCTAAATTGACAGCACCCACACATTACAGTCAATCATCTTTCTGTCCTGCAGGAATCTGAGGCAACTATGATCTATTCTAGTAAGTTACCTGACTAGTAAAGAGGAATGCTTTTTTAAACATTCTTAGAACGGAAGTGAACATTTTGGCTGTTCTGGGAACTTAATTTTTAGGTTGCAGGGAGGTTCTTAGAGGGTTTTACTGTGGTTCCGTGATTGTTTTCCTGGGAGGTTTTATTAAAGTTCAGAGAATGTAAATTATAGGTTATTTGGAAATAACGTTCTGAGAACATGTTTCAATAAGACTTTGAATAACAATGCTAGCTTAGGTTAACTGTTTGGAACTCCAAGCACAGATAGGACACATGGAAATTAATTTGCTTAGGCATTAATTATGCAAGCACATACATTTTCTATTGTGGCACGGCATCATAACTTTAAATAGAGAACATGACTTTAAATAAAACCATGAAGAAACCTGCAGAAAACATGTATGCACTATGTGTGTGTGTGTGTGTGTGTGTGTATGTGTGTTTGAAAGGAAGAGTGAAATGCATCATATGATGCAAAACGAATCATCATGATGATGATGTGGCAAGTGACACTTTGGTTCTTGAAAATCCTATATCTCGAAGACATATCTTGAAAAACATTTTGGTACTGTATCAACAGTGGACTAATACCAAAATATCGTTTTTGAGTGGGTTTCCTGATTTTTCCTGTAAGTTAAAGTATGACACCAGATTCCAATGACCACATACTTACAGAACCAGTCAAAAGCTCGGCCACACCTACTCATTCAATAGTTTTTCTTTATTTTTACCATTTTCTACACACAGCATTCTCTATTCTAAAACCACACTGGCTAGACACACAGTCAGTTCATAAACCCTCCCCTGAACCCACGATCTCCAGACCTGGGTGCAGTAGTATACGTGCCGTCTCACACATAGTATCTCTCCTTAAGAAACCTCTTTACCCACTGGAAATGGAAAAGATGACCTGCCACACAAGATTATAATTTAATACAGATCAATTATAATCGTTATTTTATTATGCAATGTGTATTTAGATTAGCTGGGTTTGACGATGTAAATAGAGGATATGATGAATATCTATCCAGATTTTATTTTATGTCACATGAACCTCTGGCACGACTGATGAGGAATTATTTATTTCCTTTACTGTTTAAACACTTTAAATGCTTGGAAGGTACGTGCTTCAACATCATATTGCGCAAATGATGTCAGGAAACATGTTGTCATGTTGTCGTTGGCATTATACCAAATTGATGTAACAGTTCAGCAATCCAACTACAAATGACTTACCCAAGGACAAGCACCATTGACATGTTCAAAGCAGTGGAGGCTCCTCAGAGGAGTAAGGGGAGGACCATCCTTCTCAGTGAATTTCATTAAAATAAAAATAGTGAAACCTTAAAAAAGTTATCCTTTTTAGATAAAACTTTACTAAATATACGTCACCAAATAATTGATTAAAACACACAAGGTCGACAGTAGCCTCAGCAGCACTCTGCAGGTTAGCACCATGGTGTACCCGGAGGACAGCTAGCTTCTGTCCTCCTCTTGGTACATTGACTACAATTCAAAACCTAGGAGGCTAATGGTTCTCACCCCCTTCCATAGACTTACACATTAATTATGGCAAATTCCGGACCTATCAGAGCTCCTGTATAATGAACTGACATGTTGTCCACCCAGTCAAAATATCAGAGAATGAATCTAGTACTGAAAGCACAAGCTACAGCTAGCTAGCATTGCAGTGCATAAAATGTGGTGAGTACTTGATTCAAAGAGAAAGAAAGACACTAGTTGAACAGTTTTTAACAAATGCATTTATTCCAAAATTAAGAATAAGCAAGAGAGAGAGGCAAAGAGAGAGAGCAAGAGATAGATATATTTGGTTGTATTCTTTTACTTAATGTTAGCTAGAGAATGCAGCTTGCTAGTTAAGCCTACTCAAACACCTGGCTCAAACAGAGAGGGATGCTATGTTAGCTAGCTGACTATGGCTATCCAACACTGGAACTCTTCCAAGACAAGGTAAGCTTTTGTTTTTATTAATTTATTGCCACCGGGTTCCACCGATGTAACTGCTAAACTGCTTTCTGTCTGTACTGCATGATTGTAGCTAGTGGGTTTACTAACACGATAGTTCTAGTAGCTATGTTGACTATGACGTGACAACGATGTAGGCTGTGTGTCGTGGTTATAGTGGTCATGATACACAACATGATCAAAAGTATGTGGACACCTGCTCATCAAACATCTCATTCCAAAATCATGGGCATTAATATGGAGTTGGTCCCCCCTTTGCTGCTATAACAGCCTCTACTCTTCTAGGAAGGATTTCCACTAGATGTTGGAACATTGCTGCAGGGACTAGCTTCCATTCAGCCACAAGAGCATTACATCACAGATGTTGGGCGATTAGGCCTGGCTCGCAGTCGGCGTTCCAATTCATCTCAAAGGTGTTCGAAGTGGTTGAGGTCATGGCTCTGTGCAGGCCAGTCAAGTTCTTCCATACCAATCTCAACAAACCATTTATATATAAACCTCGCTTTGGGCACAGGGGCATTGTCATGCTGAAACAGGAAAGAGCCTTCCCAAACTGTTGCCACAAGGTTGGAAGCACAGAATCGTCTAGAATGTCATTGTATGCTGCAGCATTAAGATTTCCCTTCACTGGAATTAAGGGGCCGAACCTGAACCATGAAAAACAGCCCTAGACCATTATTCATCCTCCACCAAACTTTACACTTGGCACTATACTTTGGGGCAGGTAGCATTATCCTGGCACACCTTTTAATTGAAATGCATTCCAGGTGACTACCTATTGAGAGAATGCCAAGAGTGTGCAAAGGGTGGCTACTTTGAAGAATCTCAAATATAAAATACATTTTGATTTGTTGAACACTTTTTTTGGTTACTAGATAAAAGTAAGACTTGTCAAAAAAAGATATAGTAAAGAGAAGTACATACAGACCTCAGAACTCATTACACTAACTCTTCATTACACCACATGGTAAAGTTCAAACCAGCTTACTTAGGGGGAAAGTCCTACTTCACAGTATCTGTAACATGTTGCTCAATGAATGCCTTTCCTCACATTGTTGTGTGTGGAGTATTGACAGATATCCATTTACTAGTGCTTACAATGGTTGATAACATCACCCTCTTTTGGTTACTAAAAGTACTACAAGTATTGTCTTCTAGGCAGGATCCCATCTACATCTTTCACAACATACAGTACCAGTCAAAAGTTTGGACACACCTACTAATTCAAGGGTTCTTAATTTTTTACTATTTTCTACATGGTAGAATAATAGTGAAGACATCAAAACTATGAAATAACACATATGGAATCATGTATTAACCAAAAAAGTGTTAAACAAATCAAAACATATTTTGCAATTGAGATTCTTCAAAGTAGCCACCCTTTGCCTTGATGACAGCTTTGCACACTCTTGGCAGTCTCTCAACCAGCTTCACCTGGAATGCTTTTCCAACAGACTTGAAGAAGTTACAACATATGCTGAGCACTTGTTGGCTGCTTTTCCTTCACCTTGCGGTCCAACTCATCCCAAACCATCTCAATTGGGTTGAGGTCGGGTGATTGTAGAGGCCAGGTCATCTGATGCAGCATTCCATGACTCTCCTTCTTGGTCAAATATCTCTTACACAGCCTGGAGGTGTGTTGGGTCATTGTCCTGTTGAAAAACAAATGACAGTCCCACTAAGCGCAAACCAGATGGGATGGCGTATTGCTGCAGAATGCTGTGGTAGCCAAGCTGGTTAAGTGTGCCTTGAATTCTGAATAAATCACAGACACTGTCACCAGCAAAGCACCCCCACACCTCCTCCATGCCTCACGGTGGGAACCACACAAGGGGAGATCATCCGTTCACCTACTCTGTGTCTCACACAGACCAAAAATCTCAATATTTTGACTCATCAGACCAAAGGAAAAATGTCCACAGGTCTAATGTCCATTGCTCGTGTTTCTTGGCCCAAGCAAGTCTCTTCTTATTATTGGTGTCCTTTAGTAGTGGTTTCTTTGCAGCAATTCGACCATGAAGGCCTGATTCACACAGTCTCCTCTGAACAGTTGATGTTACTTGCATTCCGTGAAGCATTTATTTGGGCTGCAATTTCTGAGGCTGGTAACTCTAATGAACTTATCCTCTGCAGCAGAGGCAACTCTGGGTCTTCCTGGGTTCATCACAGCGCTTGATGGTTTTTGCGACTTTTCCGAATTGACTTTCATGTCTCAAAGTAATGATGGACTGTCGTTTCTCTTTGCTTATTTGAGCTGTTCTTGCCATAATATGGACTTGGTCTTTTACCAAATAGAGCTATCTTCTGTATACCCCCCTACCTTGTCACGAGACAACTGATTGTCTCAAACGCATTAAGAAGGAAAGAAATTCCACAAATTAACAAGGCACACCTGTTAATTTAAATGCATTCCAGGTGACTACCTCATGAAGCTGGGTGAGAGAATGCCAAGAGTTTGCAAAGCTGTCATCGAAGGCAAAGGGTGGGTACTTTGAAGAATCTCAAATATAAAACCCTTTTTTGGTTACTACATGATTTCATGTTATTTCATAGTTTTGATGTCTTCACTATTATTATACAATGTAGAAAATAATAACAAATAAAGAAAATGCCTGGAATGAGTAGGAGTGTCCAAACCTTTGACTGGTACTGTACGTTATACCAACGTTTTGATCCAACTATACAGAAAACAAAGGTTTGTTTCGATATCTTGAATTAATCAATTGACCGTAAAGGGACATTTATCAGAAGAATGTTTTGCAAAACATGAATATTTTAATAGATCTCTAGAACGTACCTGCCTGGTCGGTGGCACCAGCCTGCCCTATGCAGCACTCAGGTCCTGTCTATGGAATGAAAGCCCGGTGCTGAAGCAGGTCTGGGTTTGAGTTCTGAGATCAGGTTTCTGATGTCAGTCTGTTGCCCGTGGTCTGTGGTCTTGAAGGCAGGCCAGGGTCTGGGAAAAGACAGGTGGTTCTGTCAGTGGTTTTTGTTCTGGTTCTTGGCTGGTTCCTGATCTGAATCTGGTTCTGGCTGTGTGTGGAGGGTCTTGTTGGATGGGGCTGACACTGATCTGTTTACGCAGGGGTCCAGAGGAGTGTGTGTGGTGCCCCTGAACCAGGCCAGGTGGGAGTGGAGGGGTGCGGCTGCGTTGGGTCTGGTCCCACTGCTTAGTCTCCTAATGGAGAGGTGGGAGAGGGGTCTGGACCTGGGGACCCAAGGGATCAAAGACCACCTGGATTCTGTGTTTAAAACCCTAAAAGAACAAAGTTCAACTGTTAGTTTAAGATTCTTTACTTGAGGTCCTGGGACACAACAAGCAACTCCAGTCTAGACCCCATGTTTTGCAGTTTGCTGTAGTTTATGTTCAATGAGTAGAGTGTTTATCATTTGGCAAGCAATTGCATCGGTCAGATATTCCCTTACCAACCAAATTGCTGTTTGAGGTGTGGCCGAACTTTCAATCCTGCACTGGGTCTTACTGTTGTAAGTCTCTGGTCAGTGTGAAAACACACAATCACATGGATCCAAAAACACACAGCAAAGGCTGACACAGAGGGACAAACAACCTTGTACTGATTTTATCCTGTGGATTAATGCTGAGGGACAAATACCATTTAGAATTAAAGGTGAAAGGGGGTTGTAGTAGCACTCCTAATTAGAAGCTGAGATAATGACCAAGTTTTTCTGTTTAGTTTCTTTTGTGCTTTTTACCCTTTTTTCTCCCCAATTAATAGTTACAGTCTTGTGCCATCGCTGTAACTCCCGTACGGACTCGAGAGAGGCGAAGGTCGAGAGCCATGCGTCCTCTGAAACACGACCCTACCAAGCCGCACTGCTACTTGACACACTGCTCGCTTAACCCGAAAGCCAGCCGCACCAATGTGTCGGAGGAAACACCGCACACCTGGCGACCATGTCAGCGTGCATGCACCCAGCCCTCCACAGTAGTCGCTAGAGCGCGATGGGACAAGGACATCTGTAGTGATGCCTAAAGCACTGCAGAGCCTTAGACCGCTGCGCCACTCGGGAGGCCGTTATTTTGGAAGTTACCTGTATACCACAGGAGGCTGGTGTGGGGAGAACGGCTCATAATAATGCCTGGAATGGAGTGAATGGAATGGTATCAAACACATGAAAACCATGTGTTCGATACCATTCCATTTTTTTCTGTTCCAGCCATTACTATGAGCCCGTCCTCCCCAAGTAAAGTGCCACCAGCCGCCTGTGCTGTATATACTGGGAACTATTGAGGAGAGATGGAGGGAGGAAGACAATGCATAGACTGTAAATAACAGGACAAAATGATGTCCTCAATTTGAATGGATTCCTATTAGTGGGGTTATGGTAAAGAAGGAGTTAGAAGAACCATAACCAGAAGCAGAGGAGAGGTAGGAGGACAGAACATCTGTCTCACCCTGCTGTGTCAGCGCAGGTGTCGGCCCAGATGTCTGCCAGGCACTCGTCCACCTCCACCACTAGAGGGTGTTCTCTACCATACCAGCGCCTGCTGGTCTTCAAGGCAACCTGGAGGTGCTTTAGCACCATGCAAGTCATGCAGGCTACGTCGAACACAGAAGTCACCATGTTCATTTAAGATTGTCTAGATTGAGTAATAGCATATGTCATTCACATGGGTTTCACATCTTACTGACGGGAAGCAGGCTATGACTACTATAACAAGCAATCATGGGTGGGAGATGGATATGGCCTGCTTTAAGCCTTTAGTAAAACATCGTTTAACTCCTGTAATCACACTTAAATCCCTGGACTGTTGTGAGGAAACAAATGTGGGAGACCTAGAGGCTCAAAGACCTAGCAAATCAGCAGCAGTCCTTTTCTCTGTAGTAGCAAAATGGTTTACTGTTTTTTGGGGAACTACAGAATCCATGGTGTTGTGGCAACTTCGACATTAGGTCTCATGTGATTGGGAAACACACTTGAATCTCTCTCTGAATGTCTGAAAGCTACAGTTCCATGATGCCACATACCTTGTGTGTCTGGCCATGTTCACTACCCAGCTTGGTGAGAGTATGGTTGTCCTATGGTTATTTTTATTTTGCATACAACCTTCCCACCTTCCTACACACAATACCCCATCATGTCAAAGTGGAATTCTGTTTTTCAAATTTTGGACAAATTCATAAAAAATGAAAAGCTGAAATGTCTTCAGTCAATAAGTGTTCAACCCCTTTGTTATCCCACTGAGCATGGTGAAGTTATTAAATACACTTTGGATGGTGTGTCAATACACCCAGTAACTACATGATACAGGCGTCTTTCCTAACTCCGTTGCCGGAGAGGAAGGAAACCGCTCAGTGATTTCACCACGAGACCAATGGTTACTTTAAAACAGTTTCAACATTGTAGTTACTCTACAATACTAACCTAATTGACAGTGAAAAGAAGGAAGCCTGTACAGAATAAAAAATATTCCAAAACATGCATACTGTTTGCGACAAGACACTAAAGTAAAACTGCAAAAAATGTGGCAAAGCAATTCACTTTTTTCCTGTATACAAAGTGTTATGTTCGGGGCAAATCCAATACAACATATTACTGAGTACCACTTCATATTTTCAAGCATAGTGATGGCTGCATCATGTTATGGGTATCCTTGTAATTGTTAAGGACTGGGGTGTTTTTTCAGAATAAAAAAGAAACGGAATGATCTCAACCACTTCGAACACCTTTGAGATGAATTGGAACGCCGACTGCGAGCCAGGCCTAATCGCCCAACATCTGTGATGTAATGCTCTTGTGGCTGAATGGAAGCTAGTCCCTGCAGCAATGTTCCAACATCTAGTGGAAATCCTTCCTAGAAGAGTAGAGGCTGTTATAGCAGCAAAGGGGGGACCAACTCCATATTAATGCCCATGATTTTGGAATGAGATGTTTGATGAGCAGGTGTCCACATACTTTTGATCATGTTGTGTATCATGACCACTATAACCATGACACACAGCCTACATCGTTGTCACGTCATAGTCAACATAGCTACTAGAACTATAGTAAACCCACTAGCTACAATCATGCAGTACAGTCAGAAAGCAGTTTAGCAGTTACATCGGTGGAACCCGGTGGCAATAAATTAATAAAAACAAAAAGCTCAGCTAGCTAGCTAGCTAACATAGCATCCCTCTCTGTTTGAGCCGGGTGTTTGAGTAGGCTAAACTAGCAAGCTGCATTCTCTAGCTAACATTAAGTGGAAGTGAAAGTTTAAAAAAATACAACCAAATATAACTATCTCTTGCCTTCTCTCTCTCCCTCTCTCTCTTGCTTATCCTTAATTTTGGAATAAATGTATTTGTTAAAAACTACTGTCTTTCTTTCTCTTTGAGTCAAGTACTCACCACATTTTATGCACTGCAATGCTAGCTAGCTGTAGCTTGTGCTTTCAGTACTAGATTCATTCTCTGATATTTTGACTGGGTGGACAACATGTCAGTTCATGCTGCAGGAGCCCTGATAGGTCCAGAATTTGCCATAATTAATGTGTAAGTCTATGGAAGGGGGTGAGAACCATTAGCCTCCTAAGTTTTGAATTGAAGTCAATGTACCAAGAGGAGGACAGAAGCTAGCTGTCCTCCGGGTACACCATGGTGCTAACCTGCAGAGTGCTGCTGAGGCTACTGTCGACCTTGTGTGTTTTAATCAATTATTTGGTGACGTATATTTAGTAAAGTTTTATCTAAAAAGGATAACTTTTTTAAGGTTTCACTATTTGTTTTTAAATGAAATTCACTGAGGAAGATGGTCCTCCCCTTACTCCTCTGAGGAGCCTCCACTGCTTTGAACGTGTCAATGGTGCTTGTCCTTGGGTAAGTCATTTGTAGTTGGATTGCTGAACTGTTACATCAATTTGGTATAATGCCAACGACAACATGACAACATGTTTCCTGACATCATTTGCGCAACATGATGTTGAAGCACGTACATTCCAAGCATTTAAAGTGCTTAAACAGTAAAGGAAATAAATAATTCCTCATCAGTCGTGCCAGAGGTTCATGTGACATAAAATAAAATCTGGATAGATATTCATCATATCCTCTATTTACAACGTCAAACCCAGCTAATCCAAATACACATTGCATAATACCATAATGATTATAATTGATCTGTATTAAATTATAATCTTGTGTGGAAGGGTAGTAATAGCATTGCCTATAATTACTCAGGTCATCTTTTCCATTTTCAGTGGGTGAGGTTGCTTGAGGAGAAATACTATGTGTGAGACGGCACGTATACTACTGCATCCAGGTCTGGAGATCGTGAGTTCAGGGGAGGGTTTACGAACTGACTGTGTCTAGCCAGTGTGGTTTTAGAATAGAGAATGCTGTGTCACTTTGAGGTAAGGTCTGAAGCACAGACAGAGTGAGAGAGCGTGTGTGTCTACACGTGCAAGTGTGTGTGTGTGTGTTAGAGCAAGAGTGAGAGAGAACTGGAAATGTGAGGCATGGTGCTGAGTTATTCTCCTCCGTCGCTGCTGATGCCTGTGGAGTGAATGAATTCACAGATCAGCTGAGCCCTTCTCCCTACTTCTCTATGACTGAGGTTAAAATGACCCCACTTATTAATGCCTAACAGCTGCTTTTTAACACACACACACAAACAGACACACACTATTGTTTATCCATTAGTAATGAAATGGCAATTACTTTGAATGTCACTCCTAGTCTATCTTAAAAGTCTTAAGTGTATTGGTTACAGTACATGTCAAGGATATTATTCCCCTGGGCTGCTAGCATGAACCTTCTCACCCATTTTCTCCCAACCTGGCCTATTGTGTGTAATGTAGTAGACCTAAGTTGACAACACTTACGTTCAATTATGACACCAGATTTGAATGACCCCATACTTCCATGTAATGCAAACTTCACTGTGGCCGGCTCCATGGGTTTTAAATGTAACGAAGCGGCGGAGACAGGACGTCTAACGCCACCCACACATTACAGTCAATCATCTTTCTGTCCTGCAGGAATCTGAGGCAGCTATGGTCTAGTGAGTTACCCCTAATCAAAAGAGAACCAGTGCGCTCTTCCAGAAGCTTGGCTGGTGTGTAAGAGGGTGTGGTACTGCATGGTATCCAGAGGGTGTTACAGTAGTTAGTGAACATGGCCAGACACATGAGGTATGTGGCATCATGGAACTGTAGCATTCAGACATTCAGAGAGAAATGCAAGTGTGTTTCCCAATCACATGAGACCTAATGACTTCACAGCACTATTGATTCTGTGGTTCCCCAATACATTAAACCATACTTTAGTTTTCTCACAAGTGAGAAAAGCACTGCTGCTGATTTTCCAAGGCCATTGAGCCTATAGGTCTCTCACATTTGTTTCCACACTAGAGTCCAGAGATGTATGTGTGATTACAGCAGTTAAATGATGTTTTAGTTAAGGCTTAAAGCAGGCCATATATCCATCTCCCACCCATGAGTGTTTATTATGATAGTTATAGTCTGCTTCCTGTCAGTAAGATTCAGACAAACGAGATCTGACACCATGAGTCTTGATGTGTGTGTGTGTGTGTGTGTGTGTGTGCATGCGCTGTACTTGTTACACTTTCTTCAACTATCCACTGTAACAAAGTTGTTGAACGCATGTCAGTGGCACTTCAAATCAAAACCTGTCGTAATCTTCAAGCCTGATGAAGTGAGTTACACTGAGGTACTGAATGTGTGTGTATGTGTGTGTATGTAACCATTTAATCTCAGTTGACCAGAGTTACCATCTCACTCAACCTCTCCGTCTCTCTCTCTCTTTAACAGATTCTGAACCCCCCTGCCCTCTCAGACCATGGCCTGTCTCTCATCATTGTGAAAGAATGCTTGACCACAGAGATCTACGTGATCATTGCAAGGTACCAAGTCTGCCCAGAAAATAACCCATGACTGTGAGTGAATCACAAGGTTTAAACACTGACATTACAAAGTTGCAATGGGTTGGCAATAAGCAGAGTACTTTCAACCTTGAGACCAGTCTGTGTTCCTTGGTTATCTGTAGTGCTGAGTTCAAACAGAGCTTCAGACCAAGGTTAGAAACCAAACTCTACTGCCGGCTGACCGATTAGAATTGACTACTGTATATCAATGAAGTCAGTGTGAGAAGAAGTCTGTGTGCTCACACGCACAGACACACAAACATAGACATAGACACAAGCTGTAATAAACCATAGCAGTACTGTGATAGTGTGGGACTGTAATCGGAGGACTTTTATTTTGATACCGGATGCTGGGGCTCTGGGGTGTAAAGAGCGGGGGGGTTAGCTCGAGTTAAGAGTTTGATGCCTTTGCAGGTTCCAGCTCTGAATCATTTATTTGTCCCCTGAAGTTGTGTGGTTGCTCTAATTAAACCCTGAGTCTATATCTAAATTTGCAGTGTCCGTGGATAATCATTCTTTACCCTGGCCTTTACCCTGGCCCCCCAAAAACAAGCAGCCTTGTCTTTTACAAGAGAAAAAGCAAAACAGCAAACTGAGACAGTGTTTTATACAGTGTCTTCAGAAAGTATTCATACCCCTTGACTTACTACATTTTGTTGTGTTACAGCCTGAATTAAAAATGGATTAAATATAAAAAAAAATCACCCATCTACACACAATACCCCAAAATGACAAAGTGAAAACATGTTTTTTGCACTTTTCCATGAGTGTTCTCACCCCTGAGTCAATACTTTGTGGAAGCACCTTTGGCAGCGATTACAGCTGTGAGTCTTTTGTGGTAAGTCTCTAGGCACTTTGCACACCTGGATTGTACAATATTTGCCCATTATTCCTTTTAAATTCTTCAAGCTCTGTCAAGTTGATTGTTGACCATTGCTAGACAGCCATTTTCAAGTCTTGCCATAGATTTTCATGCTGATTTAAGTCAAAACTGTAACTAGACCACTCAGGAACATTCAATGTCATCTTGGTAAGCAACTCCAACGTAGATTTGGCCAGTTTAAGGTTATTGCCCTTCTGAAAGGTGGATTCGTCTCCCAGTGTCTGTTGGAAAGCAGACTGAACCAGGTTTTCCTCTAGGATTTTGCGTGTGTGTATATACTGAACACAAATATAAACGCAACATGTAAAGTTATGGTCCCATGTTTTATGAGTTGAAATGAAAGATTTTCCATACACACAAAAATATTATTTCTCTTAAATGTTGTGCACAAATTTGTTTGCATCACTGTTAGTGAGCATTTCTCCTTTGCCAAGAAAATACATCCACCTGACAGGCGTGGCACATCAAAAGGCTGAGGAATATTTATGTCGGGAATAAAGCCCTTTCGTGAGGAAAAACTCATTTTGATTGGCTGGACCTGGCTCCCCAGTGGGTAGGCCTGGCTCCCACGTGGCATGACCGCGCCCCTGCCCAGTCATGTGAAATCCATAGATTAGGGCCTAATGAATTTCTTTCAATTGACTGATTTCTTTCTATGAACTGTAACTCAGTAATATATTTAAAATTGTTGGATGTTGCATTTATATTTCTGTTCAGTATAGCTTTATTCCGTTTCTTTTTATCTTAAAAAACTCCCTAGGCATTGTCGATGACAAGCTTACCTATAACATGATGCAGCCACCACCATGCTTGAAAATATGAAGAGTGGTGCTTAGTCATGTGTTGTGTTGAATTTGCCCCAAATATAACACTTTGTATTCAGGACAAAAAGTACATTTCTTTGCCACATATTTTGCAGTATTAGTTAAGTGCTTTGTTGCAAACAGGATTCATGTTTTGGAATATTTTTATTCTGTACAGTCTTCCTTCTTTTCACTCTGTCATTTAGGTTAGTTTTGTGAATTAACTACAATGTTGTTGATCAATCCTCAGTTTTCTCATATCACACCACTGGTCTTATGGTGAAATCCCTGAGCGGTTATCTTCCTCTCCGGAAACTGAGTTAGGAAGGACGCCTGTATCTTTGTAGTGACTGGATTTATTGATACATCATCC
Organism: Brachymystax lenok tsinlingensis; assembly: GCA_030435695.1. NCBI lineage: Eukaryota > Metazoa > Chordata > Actinopteri > Salmoniformes > Salmonidae > Brachymystax > Brachymystax lenok. Next base: position 12,880,830 of record CM059809.1, on the reverse strand, counting down.
AAAGCCTAATTCATAAATCACCATGCTCAAAGGGATATTTATCATCTACTTTTTTTATTTTACATATCTAGCAACCGGTGCCCTTCTTTGCGAGGCATTGAAAAACCTGGCTGGTCTTTGTGGTTAAATCTGTGCATGAAATTCACTACTTGATTGAGGAACATTACAGATAATTGTATGTGTGGGGTACAGAGATGGGTAGTCATTCAAAAATCATGTTAACCATTATTATCGAAAACGTAATGAGTCTATGCAACTTATTATGCAATTTGTTAAGCACATTTTTACTCCTGAACTTATTTAGCCTTGCCATACCAAAGGGGTTGAATACTTATTGACTCAAGACATTTCAGCTTTACATTTGTTATTCATTTCTAAAATGTTCTACAAACACAACTACTTTGACATCATGAGGTATTGTGTGTTGATCAGTGAAACAAAGTCTCAATTGAACACATTTTAAATCGTGAATACTTTCTGAAGGCACTGTATCTGGGTTGCATGATTCTACAGATTTTAGGATATACTTAGCGTTTCTTATTTTGAGCAACAAGCTTTGTATCGGAAGACAAAACACACAAAAACGTACATGGAGAAACCCCAATGAAAGTGGCTGACAGAGTCCTGCAAATAATTATAATGCACGAATTATCTTTCATATGCAAACCTATACACTTTCACAATACTTTTCAGCCTGATAGTGTGTGCGTGTGTGTGTTGCAATGCAACTCCTATGTGATGGAATGTAAATGTTATGACAGGGGAAGAGGGTGAACCCTGACACGTGGGGTTCTGGTCAGGTGTGTGAGGAAAGAAGAGTTCTGGGTTCTGTCAGTTTATCACCTGACCAGCAGCGTTTGACATACTATAGATCTCTCCCATATGTATCTGTATTTCTCTCTATCTGTCTCACTCAAACCTTACCTTCCTCCCCATTTCTGTCTATCTCTCTCTTTTACTTGCCTCTTTCCCACACTCACCTATAGACCCCTTTTCACTACAAGACACACTGACATCAAGCACAGATGTACGCGACTTTTGGCATCAGTAAGAAAACCATCTCCATCTGTGCCCATTCAACATAGCCTAGATTTGCGTTTTTTATTTTGGGGGGTTCTCATACTCTTACAATGATGTTTTGGTTATTGCTTGAACAGTCGCTAAGATTATACTTGGTTGTGATATTTGAAAATAACAGTTGCTAGCTAGAATGCTGACGCTCATTGACATAAGCTTTAGCAAACGCTAGCTAAAGAGCCATTTTACTGGTTGAAGTGTTTTTTTAAGTATAATGCAGTTGATTTGCAATGATGACACAGACATTAAATTAAGCAGGACATTCACACAAGCCTTAAAATCCAATTATGAAATAGTGTGAAATACACTCATAAGCAACATGTAAATTGCAACTTTTTTTGCTGGCATTGAGCACTTGCACGCATCGCCCCCGTGTGGCAATGTTTGAAAACACAGAAAGGGGTCTATACTCTCCATATGTGCGTCTTTCCACGTCCTCCTGTCTCTTTCCAGCTCCATCTCTTATTCACTCCTCTCTTCGATCTTCCAAACCCTCCCCCTCTCTCCATCTCTCTTGTTCCACCTCCCTCGTGTTAGTGGTTGACACCAACCCATAGCTGATTTACACCAAGTATATAAGCTGTATTTGTGATGTGCATACCATGGTAGTGAGAGGAAGATTAATTCTATGGACTAAGTACAGTTTTACATCTCTCCCGCTGACCTGTACTGTGGCGTGTAAATGTTAATGTGTTATATAGACTGACAACAAAAACCAGATCAACACACTGACACTGTCAGATCCCATCACAGATTCCACTACGCTGTCAAATGAAGTACTTTGTAACACCAAAACTAGTGGCAACTGAGCTGCCACCAACTTGAAGAAGACGAAACCTTATCTGTGGTACCAATTCCAAAGAAATGTATCATCTGACTGTACCTCCTGTTTCCAATCTGTATAAATGAGGCACTGCAAAAATGAAGGTGGAATTCCACACAAAAATATAAGTCTCTTATCACAATCAATATTTAGGCTATAAACCATTAGCGTTTATAAGCCATTCTGTCACACCCTGATCTGTTTCACCTGTCTTTGTGATTGTCTCCACCCCCCTCCAGCACTAGCGATTCTGGAGGGGAGGGAGGGGGACAGGGGGGGACAGTGCCCCTCTGACAACAATTATTTGACCCCCCTGTGGCCCCCCTAAATGTGGAGTCTGAAATAATTTTTGCATAACTAATTTTTGCTATCGTTCTTTTTTTACATCCGTTATTAGACAGTGGCAACACGGAACACTAATTAAACCCACACATTTACTAGAGGGACATGGTCTTTTGCCTGCTAATGCCTGCAATGCCGTGAAGAAAACGATATGACAACAATAACGTCTAATGTAACTGGCCCCTCTAACAGTACAACTGGCCCCAGCTTGAAATGGTCTAGAATTGCCACTGCCCTCCAGGTGTCGCCCATCTTCCCCATTATCCCTTGTGTATTTATAACTGTGTTCTCTGTTTGTCTGTTGCCAGTTCGTTTTGCTTGTCAAGTTAACCAGAGTTTTTGTGTCTCAGCTCTTGCTTCTCCCAGTCTCTCTTTTTCTCGCCCTCCTGGTTTTGACCCTTGCCTGTCCTGACTCTGAGCCCGCCTGCCTGACCACTCTGCCTGCCCCTGAGCCTGCCTGCCGACCTGTACCTTTGCTTTACCTCTGGATTATTGACCTCTGCCTACCCTGACCCAGAGCCTGCCTCCCGTCTGGTACCGTTGCCCCACCTCTGGTTTACTGACCCTTGTCTGCCTTGACCGGTCTATTGCCTGCCCCTGTTGGATTATAAACCATTGTTAATTTGACGTTGTCTACATCTGGGTCTTACCTTCATACCTGATACATTCATTGTATGAGAAACAATTTTTTTTGTGTTTTCATGCTGCCAATTAAATGCACTGAAACCCCAAAAAGTGTTTTCACAACACTCTCTTAAAAACACCAATATTAAGGTTGAAGAACCACTTTGGGTGTTTCAGAATACTTGCTTTCTGTTTTAAAACACATTCTGTGCATTACAACACGTGCATTGGGTTTACATTAAAACACTAGATCTCAGCTTAGGTGCACTACCTTTCATGGTTTTATTACACAATCATTGTGTTTTGAGATTTTCTATTTTTACAGCGTAGGTTAGAGATGTTTGCAGTTACATTCTGTCACTAGAAGTTTTACAAACATGGTCTTAGTGGACGGATCGTTGTACTGCACTGTATCAGTCAATTACACTGAACAGTCAGTTGAATACACAATGAGGCCCCCAGAAACGTTTGCACAAGACGTAGAAACCCAGAAAGACATATTGGATTTATCAGAACAATGTACTGGACTGGACTGGGGTGCTGCAGACTTGATATGTCTGTTACAGTGCTAGTTGATCTCTGTCACCATTTAGGCACTTGTGTATGATGCAACACCCATGTAAGTTTAAACAGACAGACACCGTCTCCCAAGTTAAGATTCCTCAAGTCCTGTGACTTGATCTCCACGTGTCCGGGGACTCTTGATGTGTGTGACACAGTTTTAGCTGACATGGGAACTCATATCAGGAAAGACGGCTGTAATATACTGAAACTACTCCTCGGATGTCACACATACTCTGAATAGTCTGTGGGCGTAGTCTGTAGAGGTTTGGATTTCTATAGTTCAGTGGTAGGACTAGTCCCCCTCGTCCCCTTTCCCCCCACTCTCAATGCCCACCAACCAGCTGCCTCTAGGTGGTCAGACAGCCCAGGAATGTGTTTGACTCTGCATGTGCCCTCTAGATACTCATGAACTCTCCCTGGTAGGCACAACCTTTCGGGTATTACATGAATCTGAATCATGTGTTGTAGTATGAATTTTGCTCCATTCATTGGGACGAATAATGATTAACTAGCTGAGTAGTAGAGTGAAGGACATTGGATCAATGCTGATGCATCATGGTCAAGAGAACTTTCACCCATCTATTTTTCCACTATGATGTCACCTTTGCCCAGGTTTACCAAATTCCAGGAAGGGGTGTTTTTTTCTCAGATATTTATGTTCCTGAGTAATATGTATGTTCTTGGTACCTCACGTTATATTTATTTTAAAATGTAAAAATATCGAAGAGCGCTGGCAACTGTCATGTTTTCTAATGTTTGTATAATTCTGTGGAGAGTAGACTTAATTCTGATTCTAACTTCATTCTTTTTTTGTTTTGACAATGGCATTGATGTTGTTAACAATAACTGTTGTGAAGAGTTGCTCATACTGTACTCACACACACGTGAAGGTAAACATGCAGACACACGCACGCACGCACACACACAAACGCATGCACATACACACACTTTCACAAATTGGAGGCACACACTAGACTTTATCTCGCTACAGCGTAGTTCTTTATTTTTACAGAGACATTGTCTGACATGAACATGTAGCTACATTTAGGATTTATTTATTTTTCCTAAAAAAAGGTCACCTTTTAGGAGCGTGGAAAATACGAGCTAAATAGTGTCTTTGGTGACATACATATATAAACATACAAAGATAACTTAAATATATTACTTTTCTTACATAGTACCACTAAAATTATATAATATGCACAAGTGCGCATGATATCATCTTCACTCCACTCCACTGACAACTCTTCAAAGACATTCATACAGATCTTTATCAAATGCAACATATACAATAACTCTCATCTGTCATTCAAAATATAATTGCAATGCTTGAAATTCAAGTTGTGAGGAACTAACAACATTAAAGTGCTTTGCTCAGTTTGCTGTGACCCTATAAGAGGCTTCTGACCTTAAGTATAATTAAATATTGAACAAGGAAAAACAGACTGGGATTGGGATGTGTTAGATCCCTGGCTAGGACGACTATACTAGAAGTACCTACACGCATACACACTCACATACAGTCACATACACACTCACATACACAATCACATACAGACGTGAACACCCAACACAATCTCCTGCATCTCTTTACAACATAGGTTAAGTTATGAATGGCAGGCGATGGCAGCGTTAGTTTTGATGTAAGACTGGAGAGTGTTTTTCTTAACAGACAAGGGGAGGTATTAGTGGTCAAAGGTCGTAAATAATCTGGTGGTACGCAGTTTACCCAGGCAAAACACTCAGCTATGCTGCTAGGAATGGCTACGGACCCGCCAGTGACACAACACTGACGTGTAGTTACCGTCATATGAGATTCACAAAACAAAGAAAAAGTATAGCAAAAACAAAATGGCCCCAACAAAAATCCAACAAACACAAGGTTGGTTCCTGTTTCTTTATGTGGCCGGTCAAACACAAACACACACTTGTGACAGTGGCGGTTAAGAAGTCGAGAGATTCACCAAGGTTCTTAGCGTTTGAAAAGCCTTTTAATGGTCTGTCACGAGACATTGATCAGCTCAATTACAGCAGAGACAATGGCATGTGTGTTTCACAAAGCCTTTGAACAGATTAGACTTGAAGAACCAATGAACCCCTGATTATGACCTGCGACCTGGCGTCGCCGTCATTACTGAGATAGAAGGAGAGAGAGTGGTAGAGGGAGAGATAGAGAGAGTGAGACAGAGAATCACTCCACGATTAAATAAGCAAACTGTAAAATAAAATAAAGCCCCACTTTTAATTAAGAGGATTCAGTCCAAAAAGACAAAAGTAAGTCAAACAAAATGAAAGGGGGATATGGATAGAGGAATATAAGACCACACTACAGTATGATGTAGATCACAAAAAAACAAAATTACTGTCAAGTATTGTCAGATATTTGGTGAATTTAAACCACTTGCCCAGCTGACTTAATTAGTTATCGAATGACTTCATTGAGGCAACGCTGTGGTCAAAACAAAACAGTAAAAACTTGGACCCTAAAAGACTCTAAGCTAATTTTGGGTACTCCTGTGACTGTATAATTAGGACACAGTAACCTAGTAGTTACATAATCATAGTCATAAATACATGAACGTATTACTCATTGCTGACCTGGTTTCTAACAGCAATAATAGCAACATCAGCAAGTTTGGATCAAAGTTATTGGAAAACTAATAGTCTGAACGTTGAGTATTATTTCAACTAATCCTCTGACATTGAGAATATGAAAGATGTGAATGTGTTTCAAAGAGCCAGGCTGCATGATTATTATGGGTATTAAAGTTGCCATGGAAATGTTGGGCTAGTTTTTTGAATGCTTGCTGAGTTGAGGTTGTTTTTGGTTATTTTTAGTGAGGGCATCCGCCCACCATTTCAGAGACAGTTATAACAAGGGAAAATGGGAATCTAGGGGCATATATGTTTTACCGTATTTCGTATCCAGATTTAAAATGTGGCACTCTGGCTCCCTAACTTTTGGTATCCGTGGTCTGTCATTACAAAGCCACAATGTAACAGCAGAGCACTTTTCTGTTGACTCTTTGCTAATTTGGACTCATTTGACACACTACAAGCATACCACGTAAAGTATTGTTGTGTACACACTAAACTACGAGCGTTTTTTGGATCATAACTGACCAGGTTATTATTGATAATGACAAAGTAAGCCTCTAAATATTCCTAGGCAGTACTGCTAGTGGCAGATTTTGGGTTTGGGTTGGCAACTTGTGATGCTTTAGCTAGTAGTTATACGGTCCCGTGGGCAAGGCAAGACACGGTCAAGGTTTATTTTGTTTATAAATATAGCAGACGATGTGTATCACCTCGCCACCATAGCGGTACAACTAAAGAGATTAGGTCTGATTGGTTAAATTGCTGTAAACATAAAGTCGAGACTTAGTGGGAGAACTTAAGAATCACGTAAAGGAGATAATATCCCACACTCAGACCCTGAGATAAGGGCAGCAGGAGTGTTCACTGTGTTCACGAGCCAACCAATAGATCTCACCGCTGAAATAGATCCGCAATGATTCATAATAAAAACACTGAAAACCTCCATCTTGTATTAGGAACTGAGTCATTGAAATGTTTACCCTCTTCTTTCTCTTTCTATAAACAGTCTCTACTAGATGGGTCCAGAAGCAGAACTTCATCCAACCACTGCCTAACTTGACTATTATGGCTGAATGCGGCTGTCAAGGCTGTGGCCTGTTGAAACATATACTTCACAGAACCACAGACCACTTTAGTCGGGAACATCATCGGCTGCAGATGAGAGAGGACAGTAGGTTCTTGTCTGTAAGGTCAGTGTCTGTGTCTGTAAGGTCAGTGTCTGTGTCTATAAGGTCAGTTTCTGCCCACAAATGGTTGCTGGTGGTCTGTAAATCAGAGGATTAACCCAGATATGTCAAACATGGTCCCTCAAATTGTCCTGGCAGATCTAAGGGGGCAGGGTTTAGGGTGGGGTAAAAGGGTTCATCGGGTCGTTTTGACGGGTCTTCAGGAATATATTCGCTCTGACAGGGATCTGATCCTAGCCCTGGTAGAAATCCACATTAGTGGCTTAAATGTTTGATCAATGGGGCCAGAGCTAACTGCTGCTGTGGAGGTCATCAGGCATTATACAGACATGTCCAGTTGCGTTGGCTTGTGTTAAGTAGAAAGACTGGTAGACGGGAGCATCTATTCTTACATAAACAGGATTAGGAAGTCAAACTGAGCCCCTTGCAGCTCTGTGACTAGTCAGGAGGCCGGGAGAAACACAAAGACATTGACGAGACCCAAATGTCCAGAGGATCTCTGGGTGACAGGTATTCGTTCCCAGGGGTGGTTGGTGGTGGGAAGCGTCGACAAAGAGGCTTTCATTCATGTCAGATTCCTTTTCTTAAACAGCATGATGCGTTTTTGAGGTGTACAGAGGAGTAAGGCAAATGTCATTCAAAAAGTACAGAAATTGTTATTTCAGGATCTAAAAAAGGTGTGGACTACATCTAATACTAATGCAAAGGCTATCTGTGATACATAAAATAGAGATACATGTCTATAGATAGAAGTTTGCTGGGGTGTTTATGTTTTCAGAGAAGAGAGGGAGAAGTATCCGTCAGTCGCTCATCCGTAAGTATCCGTCAGTCGCTCATCCGTAAGTATTCGTCAGTTGCTCATCCGTAACTATGCGGACTCCGGGGGTTAATGGGGGAGGAGTCTTCCCGTCCACTCTGGCCAATCAGCTGATAGAGCCGGTGGCTGAGGTTCTGAACCTGGCAGGTTCCCAGGGCGCACCCCACTCTCATCAGCTGGGGGTGGTGGTGACCACCCCGCGACCCTGGGTGGGTCTGGCGACGACCTCTTGACCCCGTCCGTTGGGGCTCCATGCCCTCCTCACGCCTCGCCCGTACCAGAGGTTCAAGATGGGCTGTGTTCATGACAGTCGGTGGTGTGTCTCTGCGGAGGTAGCCAGGCAGCCATTTCAGAGATCTGATGGAGGGCTGGAGGTCTGATGAAGGGCTGGAGTCTGTTGGGCTGGCGAGTTCGGTGCCAGTTTCTGGAGTGAAGATCTCCTCCTCTCTCAGTGCATGAAGCTTCTTAAGCAGCTCCAACCTGGGAACACAGGAAAAAATAGTTCAGATCTTGGGTTGTTAAGATTGATGTCTGTATCTTTCCACTCTGGGCCAATGCTGACCATTGAATCGGAGAAGTAATTTTAGAACTGGCCTAGTTATTATCAGACAGTTGTTAAGCACACATCCAACAGCATTTTATGTCGACACACACTGACAGTAAATGTTACACACATGGAATGGGCATGGTGAGGGTTGATGTGTCACCATCCTGTCTTAATGCATTTTAGAAGACTAATGGCCTTTCAGCATAGGAACTAAACAGTATGGGGACCTGGCTGCTGTCCATTTATTATGGTAATATCAACATACTGGACGTCACAACTATTGAGACTCCATGTCCACCTTAGCTAAAGCAAACAGACAGAGTGGCTCTGGAGATTTACTGACTACCCATTCAAGAGAGGGAAGGCTAATGTACAGAGCAAACTGTGGCAAGTGTCCACAGGACGGAGACATCACCAAGTTTCAGGAACAGCCTGTTTAGCAAACACAGCTCAGATTGACTCTGGCTTTAGTGCTGAGGAGGAGCCCCTGCCATCTGTTCTCTTTTTGATGATGACACTGGCTGCTTAACTCAAACTTGGCACTGGGGATGCTTTTCTGTGGACTGTTGCGGGTGTGTTTGCTCAGAGGGCTCGAATTTGAGTCTCTGTGTCTTCGTTTGTTACAGATGCTATAAATTGGTAGAGGCTCACGCACCTGGCGGAAGTCATATTGACGAAGCACTGGCCACAGTGAGTCAAGGAGTTCGATTCTCAAAATGGCGCCAGTGGGTGTAGGTATATCAAGCCTCAATTCTTTTAAGTAGTAAGTATGATTTCTGTGTGCTAAATGTCCTCCCATGATGAAGTTAGAACAAGGTATCCTTTTTAAATTTTAAAGAGCACAGAAACATTTCCACAGCATCAGATCCAACTGCTCTTTAGGAGCAGCAGTAATGATAGTTGGCATACAGCGTAATTATAAAAAGAGCAGCGTTGTCCTTGTGAAACGCTGACTGGATTGTGAGAAATAACAGGGTAGGCCTACTGTAGAACGCCACTATGCAAGTGGTAACCAACCAATCTCTGTACAGACACAGTGAGAAGTGGCCATATTAATGAACAGGGTTCCAAACCCTTATCTGCCTCCTAAAGGTGGTGTCTTAGTTAATGTGTTCAGTGCCTTGGCCAGGCGCTTGCCAAACATGTTGTTCATGGTCAAATTCTACAGACTACAAACATGACTTTGAGCATTTATGGGTTTGTTCAACCAATTTAACCTCAAACTGAGTTTTCCGGTGCGTTGTGGGCATGAAGCCCAATCTAACTAGCCAATCTAGCTACTTTACAAGCAAAAATATAGTGCTATTCCAGCAACAGAATCAGGAGTGGTCAGTCAGTGAAAGTTTCAAGGTAGCTATATTTGACATGTACACAGAGTTCCAACACAAAGAAAACACTGAATGAGCTTTGCCACCACCTGTCTGTCTCCCTGCCATCCAGCCTGTTTGCCCGTACAGGGCAGAGCCCTGGTGCCTGGTGTTGGTGGGTGTCACTGGTAACCACTGTGGTAGTGCAGAGGGAGCACTATTTCCAGGAGCACCTAGTCATTCAGCTCTGTTCTGTGGCCATGGCATGGCCAAGTCACACCCGCCTTCTGTGCTAAACACCAGGCTGCCAGACAGGCACAAATTGTATTTGACTGCGTGGAAAAAGCTACATTTATATACCGCATAAATACTGCAGTGTGGTTGCTATAGAGATTTGGATAGTCTATATTCATTACAGTAAATTTTTATTTAGTTGACCTTTCTGTACACAAAAAGGCTGAAATACAATCTTCTGTACAGGCCCATTCTTCTTTTGTGTTTCGAATCCATGGTGGTAAATGTGTTTCTCACACATGAGGACGGAGGAAACTTAATCCGTTCGGAAAGAAGAGATGGTGAATCAACAAAACAAAGGTAAAACAGATTCAGAACAGCTTAATTTGGGAGTCCCTGGACAAAAACAGGTCTGATGGGGTGTGCAGACTGCCAGTGCCAAACAATTCCCACTGAGCACACACTGGTTGAATCAATGTTGTTTGAAATGACGTGGAACCAACATGGAATAGACGTTGAATTGACGTCTGTGATCAGTGGGTGTGTTGTACCCAGCTTCACATCCATAAAGAAATGGATATGCTTTATTGTATACTGGATAGGTGCAGTCAAGTGTGTTGTTTTACAGGGTCAGCCATAGTAGTACAGTGCCCCTGGAGCAACTATTCTGGGCTGGCAGACAGCCATAAAGACCCTGTGATGTAGTTAAAAAACTATTTTCTTGGAGAATTTGTAACTGTGTAGGGAGGTGGAGAGGGAGAAAAAAGAAAGAAAGAGCAAATCTGCTGTTTAAAGGAGGTTAAATGTGTTTGGGTTTCTGTGGGGTTCACCTCCCACCTAGGGAGTTCTTGGCATGTCCTTTTGTCCTCCTCTCTTCTCTGTTACACCATCTGACCGGACCGCTTTACCTTTACCTGACGCTGATGCCCTTAGCTTTTATATAATGGCTTCACAAGCAAGTGTGAACTTGTCTGTTTTGTCCCTTGGGCCAGACAGGACTCATTTGTATGTGTCTGTGCCAGAGGGATCGGATGGATCTGAGGGGAGTGCTTTGGCCAAAGACTTTGGACCGGAGGTGTAACTGTGTGCCAGGTGCACATGCTCCTCTCCAGTTTCCAGTTGTTCTGATCCCACAATAAGCCTTTTGGCCACCATGTTCTAGCCCACAGCCAGGAGAAGGCAGCAGCACCCTGTACTGTAGCCCGGCCCAACGTGAGAACTCTCTCACTGGATCACATCTGATCTGACAGCCCCATCTAATTTGGCTATTGAGAAAGTAATCCTGCAAATTGACAGTAATGGAGGTCTTTGTGATTGGCAGAGGATCAAAGATATCAGAGCTTCACATTGTTAGAAACATTCACTCACTCAACACTTGTTTTCAGCACCATCTGATCTGTGGAAGATTATTCAAAAAAAAATATTGTTAACAAATCCACCTACTTGTTCTGTAAAATTCCCATTTTCATCGGAGGGCATTAAGCTTAAAGTCAGGGAAGGGGGATTTGAGGGTTCGATCAAAGGGTAAGCTGATCCCAACTCCTTTGTGCTGCAGTGTGGTGTTATTCTTTCATATTACTCCCACAGTTTAGACTGAGGTCTGGAATCCACCAGTGGAACCACGACAATAGGATGATTCCATGCCAGCGGGAAATATTTTAGGTTTTTACATTTTTGTCATTTAGTCATTTAGCGACTTACAGGAGCAATTAGGTATCTCAGATTGTTCTGACAATTCTCACATAGAAACTTGATTGGGGAGAAGGATGTTTAACATGTTTCTTTTTTCATTTCTATCACAAGCCATTTTTTTGAAAATCATGATGAAATTTGCCATTTTATACTCTTTTTAGTATACATGCCTCCTGTAAGACCCTATGATCTGTGAACTGTACATAATACAGACAACATCTGTCATTATACTCCTCATAGTGTTCTCTCTGAAATACCCATTTTCACATTCATTTATTCAACATAAAAACTAATCATATTAATCTCAAAACTATCCTTTTTAGACATTCACTTCAAACACGTAACATTTCCAGAGCGGGCTCTCTGGTACTTTTAATGATATGACCCATTTTATACATATAAATTGACATGACAGGTCATTAATCAATCACATTCAGCAAATTACCAGCAGAGTGAGTTCCCTTTGAATCCATTTTCCCATTCACTGTGTTGGTGGTGCTCATAAAATTGATCATACCTTCAGAATTAGCAGAGTCCACACTGGACATGTTATGTACTTATATATATTGTTCCAAACAATGTCTTAAAATGAACAAAATCAAAAAGGGTCGTTTTGAGATATTAATATTTGAATGTTGAATAAATTAATGTGATTATATTTATTTCAGAATTAAGACATACCCCATATTTTAAAGCACACTATAAGGAGTATAATGCCACCAAGATGTTGTGTGTATCATGTCCAGTTCACGGATCATAGGGTCTTATAGGAGGCATGTACAGTATAGGTCTAAAAAGGGCCTAAAATGGCTACTTTCATCATGATTTTCTCAAACATTGTTTGTGATACAAATGTAAAAAACATTTCAAACATCCTTTCCCTCACAAAGTTTCAATGTGAGAATTGCCAAAACAATCTGAGGTACCAAAAATATGTTCCGCTCTCGCTGGCGTGGAATCGCCGATGCCCCACCAGCCCCAGCCTGATTCCCTCCTCTGCCCCAGTAAGGCTCCCTCAGAGAGAGGTACAGAACCAGGCCCTTCATACATGCTTATACCCAGGGGGCTGGAGCCTACCATGGGCTGCCTTAATCAGCAGTAAATGTGGCACATTCATACATAATCCTTGCCAGGCCCTACACAGCTAACAGAGGACAGATTGTGTTCTCAGTAAGGAGACAGAAATAAGCGAAAGGCGATTTATTTGTGAATGAACCATTGCTACCGCTTGTTCTCCATGTGTTGGTGGTTTTATAACCTCTTGTGTTGACGATAAGTACCTGCTGAGGAGTGATTTAGCACTTTCCTCATCATGCACTACATTGGGTAAAAGTGTACACAGTTGCTAAAGTCCATGGCTTGAAAGCACGACTGCCACATATCCACTATTCTCTCTTGTTCCCCTCAGGAGACTTAAGTGTGTAGTGGTTTGGGAATTGGGAGACAGACTTCAAACCACACAGTGGTTGCAGTTCCACGTTCCAATTGTACTGAGGCGGCCACTCACAGCTGCAGTGCTGACTCCTGATTGAGGCCTGATCTCCATCGGTACTGTAGGTATCCATCCACGCTACAAATGACTGTACTTAGCTAGAATAACACCTACATTTTTCTCAACCACCAATAGAATATGAAACAAGAGCTTAGTCCTTCTCTCCTCAGACCTCAGAGCTCCATCTGTGTTCATTCTTCAGCCTTTATCCTGTGTTCTTTCTTTAACACTGACAGTATACACACAGACAGACAGACAGACTGTACAAGGGTTGTCACGATTCCAGTATTGCGATAGTCAGAAGTATCGTGGCAAGGAAACAAAACACGAAGCAGATTTAATTTATTGTCACCTAGAGTCACATTAGTTAATTTTGCAAGCTATAGCACCCATAATTTTACGTAAAGTAGGTTTTTATTGTACCATCGAGTTTAGTCTAATTCGTGTTTTATTTTTTGCAGTGGAAAATCTGGTATTGTAGTATCTCGATACTGGTATCGTGACAACCCTAAAGCATACACACACAAGCTTTTCGCCATGGTCAGGCTTTCAATGCAGAGTGGAAGCATTTTCTTTATGGATGTGGACGGTGGAATTTAGGTCTTATCCACTAATCCACTGTGGAATTCTGAGCTGCCTGGTGGGAGGCTAGTTCGCTCTCTTCTTTAGGCCTGGTCGTAATGACCCCCACGGAGCAGAGAGGGAGAAAGAGAGAGAGAGAGTGGGTGAGAGGGAGGGAGGGTCATGGCAGTGTTTATATGGTAGATACATTACATCTCCATACATTGCCAGTCCAGACCTCTGTTTACAGTGTGGCCCACATCAGAGCAGCCAAACGTCCTCAGAGCAGACGTCTAAGAGCCATACATACTGCCTCTCACAGAGCGATCTACAGGGCCAGCCCGGGTCATATCAGACTGTGAGGCACGCAAAGTGTATTTAAGTACATAAACTTTACTCCAGTTATCTCTTTTAAGTATTTATGTGTCAAGGTTCTCCGTGATGCCGGTAAGGCAGAGTCAGGCGCAGGACAACGAAATTGAGTGTTCAATAGCTTTACTCATAAATTCAAATACACGAGTGGGAAAAACAACCACTCGAAAACACGGAAACACAATAACACAAACAATCACACACAAAAACATGAGGGGAACAGAGGGTTAAATAAGGAACATGTAATCATGGGAATGTAAACCAGGTGTGAAAAAGGAAGACAAAACCAACAGAAAATGAATAATGGATCGGTGGCGGCTAGAAGACCGGTGACGTCGACCGCCGAAAACCGCCCGAACAAGGAGAGGCACCAACTACGGCTGAAGTCGTGACATTATGAGCCATATTAGTCAAGGTAATGTTCATGTTATGTCTTTGATATTGTATAAGCATGTCTATAAATCTAAAATAAATAATAAATAAATAAAGTTACTGTATATAGAGTTATAAAATCTATCACCATCTAATGGATGCGAAGAGCATCTGATATATTCCTCATAAGACAACAGTAGGTCCTCTGGGTGGTGGATGATGACGCAATGTGCTTGTTTTTGGGGTAAATATTGTGTTTGGACAATGGATGGGTGTTGACGTCTGAATTGCATGCAGGGGTCCTGGCCATGACACTTGCCCCATATGGGGTGACAGAGGGAGTTAATGATTTAGGAGGAGGATGGACAGACGGGAAAAACAGTCAGTCAGGATCCTGAGCAAATTCACGACCACAATACACACAGACTGAAATACACAGCCTCAAATACACACAGCCTCAAATACACACAGACTCAAATACACACAGACTCAAATACACACAGCCAGACCAGTAGTCTACACATACAGAGTCCCTCTTTCTAAAGAGAATATACTTTACACTCCCACACACGCTCAATACACAAACTGTGTTCATCCTGTCTGGGATGTCTGACATGTCACATCATGTCATTGACCTCTGTCCCAGACTGTGTGGAAGTAGTGGGTCATCATGACAACAAGCACATTACAGCAAGTCAGCTACAGTAACATGCCACTCTCTGGGGCGCCCTGCATCCCACTGCTGGAATCCACAATGTAAAACTGCTTCGTCTCTAAAGCAATATTTGACTTGTGGTTTGGCTCTGGCCTTCAACTATTTTCTCTCAAGCTGTTACTATATATAAAATGAAGGGTATAGTTTGTATTGTGAATGGCCTAGAGCAAGGGTGTCAAAACACAAAGCCCCGCGGACCGTCCAAGATCAGGACATAGAGCACTTTATCGGTACAGAGAAACTATGACCAAATGCACTTATCACACCTGAGTCTGAAAAGGGGAAAGAGAGGAGGAGCGATGAGGCTGTGTTATTGTTATCAGCCTGTGATGGGATCATCATGGGTGATGGGAAGAACAGAGCATTTGGTATGGAAAGAAGAAAAAGTGGGACATATACTGAGTAAATAAATAGATAAAAGGAGGGAAGAAGGCAGAGAGAGAAACCAGAATTGGAGAGAGAGTGAGGAAAAAGAGAGAGGACATTATGAATTGCCCTTTCATCACTAAGGCAACATCCCGAGGGGATTTCTAGGAACGATAACCCCTAACCCTTGGGGCGGCAGGGTAGCCTAGTGGTTAGAGCATTGGACTAGTAACCAAAAGGTTGCAATTCCCCGAGCCCCTGAACAGGCATTTAACCTACTGTTCCTAGGCCATCATTGCAAATGTATTAAAATAAAGGTTAAATAAAAAAACTTGGACAAGACAAACAGACTCCCTCGTTGGACAGGGCCACAGTGTCTCCCGACCCCTCCTGTCTCAGCCACCAGTATTTATGCTGCAGTAGTTTATGTGTCGGGGGGCTAGGGTCCGTCTGTTATATCTGGAGTATTTCTTCTCTTATCTGGTGTCCTGTGTGAATTTAAGTATGCTCTCTCTAATTATCTCTCTCTTTTTCTTTTTTCTTCTCTCTCTCTCGGAGGACCTGAGCATTAGGACCATTCCTCAAGGCCTACCTGGCCTGATGACTCCTTGATGTCCCGAGTCCACCTGGCCGTGCTGCTTCTACAGTTTCAACTGTTCTGCCTGTTTTATGAACATTTTAAAATCTTGTCCATGTTCTGTTATAATCTGCACCTGGCACAGCCAGAAGAGGACTGGCCACCCCTCAAAGCCTGGTTCCTCTCTAGGTGTCTTCCTAGGTTTTGGCCTTTCTAGGGGTTTTTTCCTAGCCACTGTGCTTTTACACCTGCATTGCTTGCTGTTTGGGGTTTTAGGCTGGGTTTCTGTACAGCACTCTGTGACATCAGCTGATGTAAGAAGGGCTTTATAGATACATTTGATTTGATTTGATTATTGAACTGTTTGTTTTTGAAAAGCTGCCGTGTTCACTCAAATACACTGATAGAGAGCAATCACATCCACCATTACCCACGAATTCTGCCCCTGCTGTTTTAAATGGAAAATTAGTTCTGAGAGAAGTCTTAACAACCACTGGGAAGCAGAAATAGGCCATCCCTGCTGGGAGCTCAGACTGACATAAACAGAGAGGTGTTTGAGTCATGCTTCCCTTTGCTTCGATTTGATTTCAGCAGCAGGTGTTTGTCTATGCGCAGACACACAGGCACACATGCACACACACACACACCTGTAGACATAGGTTGTTGAGCTAAGTCCGAACCTCCAGCGTAGGGGCCCTCCTGTCAGAATAGGGTCACTTTATATGGAGACTGTTGTCTGGCACATCCTTCTAAGCCCTGCCAATCTAGGCCATGCAGGGTAAAAACAACCCTCTTTTTCCACATCATAAGTCAATAACCTCAATTATAGGTCATAAAGACTTGCCAGTCCATTCTTGGATGCATGTCAGCAAAACGTGACATTTATCACTTTTCTGTTGAAAGTTGATACCGCTAAAATGGTGAGTCTGAGTGCAGATACAGTGCCTTCGGAAAGTATTCAGACCCCTTGACTTTTTCCACATTTTGTTACTTTACAGCCTTATTCTAAAATGGATTTAAAAAATAATAATCCTCAGCAATCTACACACAATACCCCATAATGACAAAGTGAAAAATGGTTTAACAAATTTTTGCGAATGTATTAAAAAAAACAAAAATACCTTATCTACATAAGTATTCAGACCCTTTGCTATGAGACACGAAATTGAGCTCAGGTGCATACTGTTTGATCATCCTTGAGATGTTTCTTAATTGAAGTCCACCTGTGGTAAATTCAATTGATTGGACATGATTTGGAAAGGGACACACCTGTCTATATAAGGTCCCACAGTTGACAGTGCATGTCAGAGCAAAAACCAAACCACGAGGTCGTAGAGCTCCGAGACAGGATGTGTCGAGGCACAGATCTGGGGAAGGGTACCAAAACATATCTGCAGCATTGAAGCTCCCCAAGAACACAGTGGTCTCCATCAATCTTAAATGGAAGAAGTTTGGAACCACCAAGACTCTTCCTAGAGCAGGAGTGGCTTCAGGACAAGTCTCTGAATGTTATTGAGTGGCCTAGCCAGAGCCCGGACTTGAACCTATTCTAACATCTCTGGAGAGACGTGAAAATAGCTGTGCAGCAACGCTTCTCATCCAACCTGACAGAGCTTGAGAGGATCTTCATAGAAGAATAGGAGAAACTCCCCAAATACAGGCATGCCAAGCTTGTAGCGTCATACCCAAAAAGACTCAAGGCTGTAATCGCTGCTAAAGGTGCTTCAATAAAGTACTGAGTAAAGAGTAGGAATACTTGTGTAAATGTGATATTTCAGTTTTTTATACATTAGCAAAACTGTCTAAAATCCTGTTTTTGCTTTGTCATTATGGGGTATTGCATGTAGATTGATGAGAGAAAAAAACGATTTAATACATTTAAGAATAAGGCTGTAACCTAACAAAATGTGGAAAAAGTCAAGGGGTCTGAATACTGTATAAAGCAAGATAACAGTGATGTCACTGACCTTGTAATAATATGAATAAGTGTCAACAAATGGTCATCTCCAGATCCTTCAGTTGATCATGTCTGAGTTACCAAGCCAACAACACAACTCATGGACATTTTCTGGGACCTGTCAGTGTGTCATACAGCGCTTACCCACATTAGAGGAACATCTGGATACAACCAAGTTCCTTACTTCATTTTCCCCAAAAAATGACTAACAGCTTTGAACATCCCAGATTTCTATGTAAATGCATGGCTCTTGGTGAAGGTAATCATGTGTTTTAATTGGTTTCTCTCATTGACAGGGTCCAGGTTCCTGTCAGTCTCCCACCAGAAGAGGGCATGCAGACACTGGCTCTACCCTCTGCTCTAGTTCTCACTGCACTAAAACACACCAGAGACTGGAGTCTTCACTAGTGCACTTCTCCTTCACTTTGAACAGGCATGTCTGCCCACCCAATGAAATAGGAAATGGGAAATTGTGTGTGTGTGTGTGTGTGTGTGTGTGTGTGTGTGTGTGTGTGTGTGTGTGTGTGTGTGTGTGTGTGTGTGTGTGTGTGTGTGTGTGTGTGTGTGTGTGTGTGTGTGTGTGTGTGTGTGTGTGTGTGTGTGTGTGTGTGGTATTATTGACCAATTCCCTGTGATCTTGGGATTTTACTACCATGTCACACATAGAAGAAGAGCAGAGTGGGAAAATACTACTCATTACAGTATTACAGTACAGTAGCCAATGCTTGAAATTTTGGGGGAATTCAGCAAAGGCCAACATGAGGAGGACTGTTTTTTCCAACTCTGCTATCATATGTCCCACAGGTTATATATACTGCTGTGTTAGGAATATGACCTCATGTGGGACATATGATAGCAGAGGTGGAAAAAATAGTTAACTTAAGGACCATACATTTGTCTGAACAAATTACTAAAACCAAACCTAATTTGTAAGACAAACACACAACCGTATATCTGTTGCATTCCAAAATATAGTCACATGTGAATAAGATAAAGTAGATGGTTTGGCGCAATTAACCTTGACCCTGAACACTGACGCAACGAGCTGGCACTTTCGTTTAGGGACCTTTAACGAACTGTACGGAAGTCTTTCATGAATACTGGCAGATTGGATGTAACATTTATCTACATGGGTAATATATCAATCAAATACTTAACATTGTGTAATAACGCCTAACCTGCGCATTTTTGTTATGAAAACATGATGCAATGACGGTCGTATTGTCCTCTGTCCCATTAGTTAAATGTAGTGTTTTTGGACTAAATTCCGTTGCATCATATAAGAACACACATCCTGAAGAGTACGCTTTATTATGCAGATGGAATAAATGTGTAATTTCATCATGGTGCCCATTTTTCAACATAGTGATCATGGATAAGATAGCGCTCGTTAGCCTACACTATCATGAACTTTAAGTCAACACAAGTGTTTAAATCCCATAACAGACCTAGCCCAATGGAGAGAGCAGTGCAAACCAGAGACTGCGCAAGGCGCGCATGGGTGAACTCTCAATCCATTCTAAAAACATGGATTCCCCTCAAACTTTTCCCCTCAAACTTTTCCACATGGTCGGTCATAACTACAGAGTCCCCAGGTTACCCGAGCGGGAACGCACGTTCACTGTATCACGTCCGTCTCGCTCTGACCTTACTGGCCAGCACTACTCTCTATCCGTTATCTCCCTGACTGAACAAAAACTTCAGCGTACTCTATGCCATAAAACTCGACATGATTTAATAAGTGGTTCAACCGGTTTGTAGTTTGACAGTGTGATTTTTAAATGTTTTAAAAGTAGGACAAAAAAAGGCGCGCGTCAATTCACCAAACACCGGCAAAGTCGTTGGACTTTCGAGAATAGCCAATATCATAATAATGCATCTCATCCATCACTGTATATTCCGAATCCTGGAATTAAATAAGACTACATGTGACTTATATTTGAATTAGACCTCCAGATTTCCTCTTGAAATAGCATGCGCTTTTATATATCCAATGTGCCCTCCACAAGAACATTTCTGTTCAATAATCATCACTTTCAGAAAGGTTCACTCTTAGAAAGGAACTGGAACGCACGTTCAATATATAATGTAATGTCTTTCTTCTTACCTGTTTCTCTCCAGACGGTCTGCGGCCGGGAGAGCCAGGAGCTGCTGGAGGGAGAATAGGCTGATGCAATACACAGTCACCGGCAGAAGCGACCGCATCTCGGGACGAGTTCTCACACACACCCCTTGGGAAGGAGGGTGTTCCCAAACCACCTGGAAGATGTTCAACTCCCGGGGAAGATAAATTCCAAAAAGTGTTGGTATTTAGGCTAGTACTGATATCCAGGCAACAATGCGTGAGACAGTCAAATAATCCTGTGATGAACAGAGAATAAAAAAAGTAAAGAAAAGTAAAGAATGGTCTAATTTGATCAGGATATTGATCAGGTTATGTTATCGAAATATGCAAGAAATACAGTTATTTTGCAACAAATATTCAAGAGTGCCTGTGGGATACCTGCAAGTGAATTATTCACTCACTATTCAGTAGCCTAATCATGCGTACAAAGTCAACGAACCACTCTATGTGTGGCCAATTGAAAGCTATGCAAAAATAAACCTCAAGCACCGAAGAAAAGGTATAGAAATATATCCAGCTACACCCATTTTTCATATTTTACACAAAAATGATATTGCATTTCAAATTATAACTATAATAACTCATATAAAATAGTACATTTTATGAATGTTAGTAATATCTTACGTATATGAGGATTTTCAGCAATATTCTCGTAGGTTTAAGTGTTTTCCCACGGATCTAACAAGTGTTGGTCAAGATGAAGTTCTCGGATTCAACTTCTGAAGCTGAGCGCGAGATGACATTGTGCGTATAAATATTGAGTGGGCGGGACTCATTCTGCACTGTGCACCTGATAGGCTCCGTGATTTGGTCGGATCATTTATTCTTCATTCACTATATGACATGGATGTGTGCGTGTTGAAGTGTGCCATTTACAACTATGCTGTTGTAGGTTTTGTTGGCAAATGCTAACTGAAATGCCAAAATAATGATGTTGCTTGACTGGTCAAAGACCTTCCAAGAACTTCCAAGAAAACAAGTTCAATGTTTGTTCTGTTAGTTATAGATATTCATATGTAAGATAGATTGTAAGACAGATCCATGCTAATCCTTAACCAACCATTGATCCAAATGTTGTTTTATTAACCCTTTCCCATACAAACAAATGGTGGCTAATTCTCAAAATGCTTTTCTTAGACTTCTATCATGCGTTTTGCACCCCCTCCCTTTCCCTTCTCTCTTATCTTTGCCTACAACACCAAGTGAGCCTGAGGGATAAGTATAGATACTTTTGGACTGACACACCCGTGGCTACACATTCTAAGTACTGCCCAATGTGCTATTGATACATGAGCTATTTGACAGATTGCTTCCTGATTATGCCACAAACATGTATTTATCCTACATTTTCCAGAACTATAAGGAAATATGACCTCACAAATAGTACCATGTGACCTATGATAATGAGTGGTTACAGTGGCTATCATATAGCTTGATGCCACCAAGGCTACAAAGATCACGTGCAGCTAATTTGTTTAGGACATTTTCCTCCTGTATACAATGAGGATGTTGTCATTTGTGTTTAGTAACCTTACTGTGGCGTTGTAGATGTGTCAGTCACATGTTTAGACTCGTATATCCTAAAATGGACTCACATGAGTCATATTTCAATCAGTGTCCGTTGGGAAAGTGGGTGAGTCTGTATTGTCTCCCGAGCTTAGCAAGCATGAACACCTGCGCTCTATCCTGAGTGTGACATGTTTTATTAATTAGGCTGCATAGTCATAATGTACATACCTGATCCACACAAAACACACAGGAGAGTTACGTAGTTACGCAACCATCATTTCAGAGAGAACAGACCAAATGTGTTGCCAAAGGTTGAGTGTCTTTCCCAATTTAGGAGAGCCCCCCTTGAGCTTCAGCTTGGGTTAATATAAACTATAGAGTGGGGAAAGTAAATATAGGGAATATAGGTCTGAAACAGAACACCCCTGTAGAATCACATACACTTTGTTTGTTAAGTCAGTCAGACAGTTTTCCAAATTTTGAAATTCTCTCTCCCCCCTCTCTCTGTTATGAATTGTGTTTTTAAGCAATGTCCATTACTCGCCAAATCGTCTGACTGCTGTCAATTTCACAATTTCTCACCCGCCACTGTTGTCACTGTGTGTCTTCCAGCAGTGTTGAAGGCTTTGAAGACCTCCATAAGTCTCTCATAACTATTATAATAACATTAGTATCAGTGCCCACACAGGTAATAGCCCCAAGCAGCCTAATCCAACCTGGGCTGAAATTAAAGGATCCACTCCCTATAATCTATTATAATCTCTGGTTTGGTGTTATTTTCCCAGGGGGATCATAACAATGACGCAGTAAACCAATCAGGAAGTCAACTCACCTTCTTATTGACCTCAAAAGGCATAAGTCAGGTCTAGCCTGTTACAGTGTTTGGTAAAAATGTACATTATATCATACAGCATACATTACCCATCTATAAGCATGTTATAAACATGACATTATAGCTACATAGAGCATTGGGATGTTGTGACCCTAATGAATGAGACATGTAATTCTCCTACTCTGAAGATGGCAATTCAAATTTGACCAAAGGTGAGTTCCCAATCAAGATTTTTTTTTAAAGAAAAAAAGTCCAATAGTAGATCGTTTCACCCTTGCAAAACCAAGAGATTAATATCAACCGCAAGGATTCCGCAATGCATTACAGGTATCTGAATTGGTAATTGATTGATTCAAACTGAGGTGTATTGGATATCAAAGCTGGACAGCTCTACCAGGATTTTGACCCATTTATGTAACAACGAGCAGGCATCATGTGACATCAGGCCTGTGAAGCAGTGCCCTCAGTGTACTGATGAACCGAGGGGTTTCCGCCCCTCGATCATGCACTGGCATTACTGGTTGTGTAATAATGTGTCAATTAGTGCCTATGAGTAAGTGCTCTATGCAGCACACACTGTGCTTGAAAAGATCCTCCAACTTTTACTCACTCTGGCTTTGAAATGGACCGACAGAGCGCCATGATGTCCTGTCGAAACAATGTCGTGGTCAAGCGATCAAAGGACAAAGGATCTTTGATTGTGCGACACTGCTTTCTTTTTATATAGATATATAATTTAAACAAGGTGCACATACAAAATGATGCACTTGATTCATTTAAGAATCATAGAGGATAAAAAAGTCTACAACTTATTTTCATTGTGGTTCTCATTTTCATGATAGCATGTGGCAAGTTTGGCATGTAGCAGGCAAAAAAATAAGAAGCGAAAAAGTGCAGGCAAATTGGTTATTTAGTCATAAAAACACAACATATCCATACTCTACACAAAGGAACGCTATTTAGTCATCATCAATGGGCTCGGAGGGATTGCTCACAGAGGCACACTATCCAATAATCAGGATTTCAACTTCTTTTAAAAGCTACACAGAGTGGGAATAGTTTTAACAGAGGCTGACTATTCCACTCAGCGGCTCCATAGTATAAAAAGTACCTTTCCCTGTCAGGGTTCTGAATCTATACACACACACACACACACACACACACACACACACACACACACACA
This sequence comes from Brachymystax lenok tsinlingensis, assembly GCA_030435695.1. Taxonomy (NCBI): domain Eukaryota; kingdom Metazoa; phylum Chordata; class Actinopteri; order Salmoniformes; family Salmonidae; genus Brachymystax; species Brachymystax lenok. The sequence goes on along the minus strand of CM059809.1, from coordinate 12,856,957 downwards.
CACACACACACACACACACACACACACACACACACACACACACACACACACACACACACACACACACACACACACTATCCTAGCTTTAGTGTTATGGTCGTGTGAATCTCTGACATGGGGAAAGTAGTCAGACAAATACCTTGGGACTGCCCTATGGATGATCCTATGTACCAGACTAAGCCTAGTCTGTGTGACCTTTGACTCAACGGGCAGCCAGTTGAGCTCCTGAAACTGGCTCATACCAATATGAGTACGTGGGCTCAGATTCAACACCAGCCTAATCAACTTGTTCTGGGCTATCTGAAGCTTGCTTTTAGTAGATTAGTTAAGCCTTCGAACCATGAAGTGCTGTTGTAACATGGGGGAAATACACAGAAATATCTAATTCCTGTAGTCGTACTAGGCCACCTTTTAATGCGCGAGGTAAGTCCTTGGGACTAAGCTAAACATAACAGGTTCTTTGCATCACAAAGTGGAGCATGGGAATCAGACAACAACAATTTAGTTTCATTGTCACAAGAAAGGCACAATCTCCTGGCCTACGTAATGTCCATATACCATCTTCAACTCCAGGAGCGCCATACAACTGTCCTATAAGACAGACTTCAATATCACACAAATAACACTAGGTTTATACATTCCATTCACATACTCAAACAGACAATAATAATGTATTGCCACAGTCACGGAGGGCGTGCCCAGGGAGGAGAGCAAGTCAAGGTGGAATATTGACGCCAGTGCCTAAACACACTACATGTACAATAATTCCTATTTCTCATACTTTGTTAAAAACCACCATCACCGCTCCCGCCCTCCCAAGGCAAGCTGACCAGCACATAGTAAGGGGATCCCCAGAATGACACAAAGAGGAAGGGTTTTATACAAAAGGCTACACCCTTAAATAACAATCACACACACCTGGCATAGGCAGACCAACAAGCGTGCATTCAAAATGGGTAGACGGTTCTAAACCGTTACACTAGCATAGTCAAAATGAGTGAATTAAGCTAGCCCTTTCTTACCTAATACCTTAGTGGCCATAACCCCCAACCCCCTTCCCCATGTTGCCATCTAGTGTACATTGTAAGTAATTGCCTGCTGTTTTGGCTGTGAGTACCTCTCCTGCTAGCTGTACCCTGATGTCTGAGGACTTGCTTAGTTTCAATTTAGACCCCAACAGAATTGCTTCTGTTTTGCCGAGGTTCAAAGATAGCTTGTTGTCTATGAGTCATGCATTGATGTTAGTGAGCTCTGTACTCAGTATACTCTCCAGTGTGGTTTAGTTTTTGTGAGACACCAGGAGTGCAGAGTCCTCTTCATACAGAAACAGGTTACCTGAGCAAGCATCCTTTATATCATTAATGTACAGCAGGAATAACAGAGGTCATAGCACACTCCCCTGTGGCACGCCACGGCTTATGTGTAGCCTGGAAGGGAAAACCATTGTCCTCAACCACTTGTTCCCTCCCCAACAAGTAGGACTCAACCCATTCAAGACTGGTACTGCCTAACCTTCTCTCTTCTTGTCTCAGCCGATGTAACATTTTTGGGGTCACAGACTGTCTGATTGGTTGTGTAAACGTTTTGAAATTGCTAACTGTTTTACTGTGATTTCATGGGAGCCCTTAAACAGAGGCTCCCCAGGGCGAAACAGAACATATTACACACCATAATCTGTAGAAATAATCTGTGCTATCTAATGTTGTGTACACAGGGGGGTCAGGGGATATGTCCGCTTATGGTTTCTGAACAGGAAGCACCACATAAACAAATTACAGCGCTGAAGTGTTTCTGATTTTTGTCAAATCAGATGGCTTCGTTGCAAAACAGCCTAATCATACAAACAAACAACACCTGTGGGCTGGAGAAAGATTTATGGAATCTCCCAGAGCCCAAAGTTCCCCTCTGTTTCTGAGAAAACCTCTTGACAGATCCCTAAAAATATTTTCTACAGATATAGCACTTCATTTTCCATATATACTGTAAACAGTTACAGTATAACCCACTGGGCACAGACATCAATTCAACGTCTATTCCACCACGGAATTTCATTGAAATGATGCGGAAACAACGGTGATTCAATCAGTGTTTTCCCAGTGGGTATACAATACCTGCTTTTCTTCCTTACACAGCAACTCGATTATAACTCAAGAATGATTTCTCAAATATTCATTTCTACTATACTCCATCTTCCAAAAATTACATGTGCATCTATTCATTCAATTCCTTCATATATTAATTTACTTCCTGCTTTTTCTGTCGTTTCACTTAGTTACAGCGCAGTTCACCGTTTGTGAGTGTCTGCACAGTACCAGAAACCTCACTGTATCTGGTTATCTTACAATTGCTGCCCCCTAGTGAACTTCCTATCAGTCGAATGTTATACAGCAGAGAACAGTTACTGAGGCCAGCTGCAGAGGCACACATAGCTGAGCCCAGTGGAGCTTTGCCAAACACAAAGGCTTTGACCTCCTATGGGGCTGGGGACAGACCAGATTATGTCCCAGATAGAAGATAAACATAATTTGTCAGCATTTTTTTTAAAACACAAGAAAACAAACATGATCAAATTAGGACTTTTTGTAATGTCAAGCAGACCCTTGAACCCTAAGTATGAGGCACCATTAAATCCTCTATGAGAAATCATTTTGGAGCCATGGTCTTTCCCACTGGGATGAGCATTCCTGTCTCCCCTGTGTGCTCACAGGCACAGTGGCTCCCCCCATCAAATTTGTTTACATGGCTAGTTTGTAGGGGATTGGGGCACAACCAAGATTGTTTGTGTGGCTAGTCATCTCTCTGACAGCTCACAGTCAAGTTTGTTTGCATGGCTCTTGTTACCAGCGAGGGGCTGAAAGTGATGAGGGTTGGAGGAGATGGCCTGAGTGAGTCAGGGTTTTGCCCAGTGTGCCCATTTCATGGGCAAATGAGGGATCACTCCTCTGTGTGGTGAAAGATGGTAGCACAGACGGGGTGCTTGTTGCTAGGTGGGACAGTGGAGGCAGACAATAGTGGTGCTTCCAGAACTGACAGAGCCTGACTGGGCCCTTTTTAACTGTCTGCAGTAGAACAGGAGATCACAGTATCAAATAGCCAAACAAAGAAAATATTGATGATAGTATCATGGCTATGTACACCGAGTTTATAAAACATTAGGAACACCTGCTCTTTCCATGATATAGACTGACCAGGTGAATCCAGGTGAAACCTATAATCTCTTATTGGTGTCACTTGTTAGATCCACTTCATTCAGTCTATATAAAGGGGAGGAAACGGGTTAAAGGAGATTGTTAAGCCTTGAGACAATTGAGACATGGATTGTGTGTGTGTGCCATTCAGAGGGTGAATGGGCAAGACAAAACTATGAAGTGCATTTGAACGGGGTATGAGAGTTGGTGCTAGGCGCACCGGTTTATGTCAAGAACTACAACACTGCTGGGTTTTTCACACTCAACAGTTTCCCATGTGTATCAAGAATGGTCCACCATCCAAAGGACATCCAGCCAACTTCACTGTGAGAAGCTGTGGAAAGCATTGGAGTCAACATGGGCCAGCATCCCTGTGGAACGCTTTCAACGCCTTGTAGAGCCCATGCCTGGATGAACTGAGCCCATGCCTGGATGAACATTAGGAAGGTGTTCCTAATGTTTGGTATACTCAGTGTAGAATAAAATAAGGTTAAACCTACTGCAGTTAATCTACTTCATGCAATTCTCTCAGAGGCATGCTTGGTTCATTAATACATTTACTTACAGACCTGGCAACCACCATAGGCTGGGGTTAAGTTTGTTTCACCTCCTTGAATGGACAAGGATTTTCAAAATACAACACGCTTATAATATTTTTTAGATACAGTAAATTCATGTGACCTTTAATTCACTTAAAATAAATGAACAGAAGAGTTCTTGCACCAGAGAGCTCAGGAGAGAGATCTCTGACATCTCTACCTGCTCCGGAGCTTCTTCTCTGTATGTTATGAGTGAAAACACTAATAGTTACAGAGCAGGAATATAGAGTCTACTGTACACAAATCCCTTTGCTACAATTCCCATCGCCTGTGGGTGTGTGCATGCTCCAGGCACCTGGGTACCATGGGGACTGTGGATCTCTGACCGCAAGGAAGTAGTGAGGAGGATGGGCCTTGCAGCCTGGGTCAGGGCCTCTTCTATCCATCACAGACTGGTTAAATGACCTCTTCATACAGGCCTCAGTCTGTCCAACACTTGCATTTGGTTTGTTTTCTCAAAGAGTGTCACGCCCTGATCTGTTCCACCTGTCCTTGTGATTGTCTCCACCCCCTCCAGGTGTTGCCAATCTTCCCCATTATCCCCTGTGTATTTATACCTGTGTTCTCTGTTTGTCTGTTGCCAGTTCGTCTTGTTTGACAAGTAAACCAGTGGTTTGTCTCAGCTCCTGCTTTTCCCAGTCTCTCTTTTCTCGCCCTCCTGGTTTTGACCCTTGCCTGTCCCGACTCTGAGCCCGCCTGCCTGACCACTCTGCCTGCCCCTGAGCCTGCCTGCCGTCCTGTACCTTTGCCCCACCACTCTGAATTATCGACCCCTGCCTGCCTTGACCTGTCGTCTGCCTGCCTCTGTTGTCATAATAAACATTGTTACTTAAACACAGTCTACATTTGGGTCTTACTTTAAACGTTATAAAGAGTAAATTCCCACGGCAGATAAACATCATAGGCTCAATTACTATTGTATTTATGTATACTTAGATAGTATCTGCCTCCTTGAGAGGAAACATTTTGTATTATTGCAGCACTATAGACGTCAGTTGGATTGACATCCTGAACTACCCCTCTTCCTTCCACAGTGGGAGCACTGCAGTATATAGAGACCAGATTTTACCATTACCAGACTACCAGTACATCATAAAGCAGTTCCCATTTTAACTTTTATCGTCAGATACAGTACAGTCTGAGACACTTGGGGAAGTGAAACCTTTTGATCGCTACTCTTCTTGTCCTCGTTAAGGACATTTTCACGCTTGCTTTATCTCAGAGGATGAGCAATTGAACACTGGATGCCCCACGAGAGCTATGATTTGCAAGAGGCCTTCAACCCACATCCTGTCTGTTGGTTTGATGGCAGGAAGTCAGAGACTCATCACATCCGGCCTGACAGTTTTTCTCTTTGTGTTCTGAGTGGGCTGTGTGTCAAGAGTTACAGAGAATCAGTGACAGGAGGAGTTGACCCTCTCTGTCGCTGTTTCTGTCTCTGTCTGTGTGTCTTTTTCTCTGTGTGACAATAGTAATCGATGTAGGAACTGAGATCAGGAACAAATACTGTAGCCAATTCTCTCTGCTTAAAAGTCAGTTTTCCCACGCTAATGGCGCTTTCAAGTGTAATTTTAAATTATCTTATTCATTTTGCTTATTAATATTATCAACACACTACATAATAACAGTGTATGTATGCCAATCTGAGATCTTGCTATCTGTGCTATGTCTACCCAGGGCATGGATGCACCTAACAGGGGAGTCACAGGAACATCAGCAGCGCTGGGCTGGGTGGTCTTCAGAGGGGAACTGGAACTGGATGTGGAGATGAAACAGCTGCAAGGGACGACTTCATTAGTTTGGACTACAGGAAAAGGAGGACCGAACACGCCCAAATTCTCATCAACGGGGCTGTAGTGGAGCAGGTTGAGAGCTTCAAGTTCCTTGATGTCCACATCAACAACAAACTATCATGGTCCAAACACACCAAGACAGTCGTAAAGAGGGCACGACAAAGCCTATTCCCCTTCAGGAGACTGAAGATTTTGACCACTTGGCATGGGCTTTCAGATCCTCAAAAAAGGTCTACAGCTGCACCATCGAGAGCATCCTGACTGGTTGCATCACTGCCTGGTATGGCAACATCTCACTCTCCGACCGCAAGGCACAACAGAGGGTAGTGCGTACTGCCCAGTACATCACTAGGGCCAAGTTTATTGCCATCCAGGACCTCTATACCAGGCAGTGTCAGAGGAAGGCCCTAAAAATTGGCATAGACTCCAGCCACCCTAGTCATAGACTGCTCTCTCTGCTACCGCACGGCAAGCGGTACCGGAGTGCCAAGTCTAGGTCCAAAATACTTCTTAACAGCTTCTACCCCCAAGCCAAAAGACTCCTGAACAGCTAATCAAATGGCCACCCAGACTATTTGCATTGCCCCTCCCCCCACACTTTTACGCTGCTGCTACTCTCTGTTTATTATCTATGCATAGTCACTTTAACTCTACCTACATGTACATATTACCTCAATTACCTCAACTAACCGGTGCCCCCGCGCGCATTGACTCTGTTCCGGTACCCCTGCATATAGCCTCGCTATTGTTATTTTACTGCTGCTCTTTAATTTATTTGTTACTTTAATTTTAAATGTTTTACTTATCTATTTTTTACTTAACACCTATTTTTCTTAAAACTGCATTGTTGGTTAAGGGCTTGTAAGTAAGAATTTCACTGTAAGGTCTACACCTGTTGTATTCGGCACAATTTAATTTGATTTGTCTTTCTCAAGGCATTGTGGGGGAACTTGATCAGTGTATCCATTGTAACTAAGGCCAGAAGGCTCTAGGTCGTTCTCTCATTTCTCTCTATCTACAACATCTTTATTTAAGCACCAGCAGGGTTACTGCAGTTAACAGGGCAGTGAATATTGCTACCTTATAGCCTAGTGCTTAACCAGGAGAGCCAAGGAGATGGATCTTGTGTGTTTCCCTCCCTCCTGCCTACTGACAGTTTGTCAAGTGAAGTTCAAGGCCATGTTACCCGTCAGCTGTAAGAAGCATAGACCATCCCCCTTGACCTGACTCACTACAGGGATAGGAAAATAGCATCACTCTATTGTCAACAATGATTTATCTACAGTATATGCTATCGGGTTGACACTGTGCTCACTGAAGGGGGAAGGTATAGGGGGTGTTTCTTGACATACATTTGTTTGCCAACCACCCACAGTGACAGTCTATCATTCTATGTCAAGGGGGTATACAAATCGTCTGGGACAAGCACAGTAAGAGAGAAGGCTATACAAAACAAAAACAAAAGACAAAAATGCTTAAGAACCATGCCTGGTTTTTAGTCCCGAGGTGATAGGTACTTTGGGTCAAAGGTCGCAGTGCAGGAAGTGTTAGAATTTTCTCAGTGGCGTTATGGTGTCGGCAGCCAAGGACAGCAGGCGGCACGGAACTGGGCCTCTGTTTCAGAGGATGGATACATCTCATCTGCCCTCAATCTCCCTATCACTTAACGGTATTGCAACATCACTGCAACATTGTGACAATGTTGTTCTTTGTTCGTTACTAGGCAAGGGTTTTTCTGTGTTGGGACTGCTGTATTTTAAAGTTTTTTTGTTGTTGAATGTAACAATGCAGTTTTACAATGATATTGTTGAACGTAACAAGTGCTCTGCAGTTTTACGCTGGAATTTGACATGGGCATGAATGTATTATGTAACAGGTACTTTAGTTCTGTTCAGGCGATCATGAGGAGATAATGCGAGTGCCACTTGTGGTTAGGATCACACTGGCTATTCAGCGGCACACAGAGGTGATGTTCTATTTAATCTCTCTCTCTCTGATACAAGCATACTGTGTAAAACTGAAATGTATAAATCCTATTTAATACCAATTATTTTCTGTATAGGTCTACATTACATTTCAACTATATGGGCTACCATCTGTTTTGACCACACACACTGCGAAAGCAGACATTCCTGTGCGCTGTCCTCTAAACAGATCTGGCAGATGCTCTGATTCCAGAGTATTTCAGCAATGACATGCGGGCTGGGGAACATTTGTGACAGATATGAGGAAGATATGGTCTCTAGTTTAGATAACCAAAATATTGACGTTGAGTGCACAGAAAAGTTATGATACAGTTTTGTCATTTTCACTGTAAAAAGCCCCGTTGAGCTGTCAAAGACTTGTTTTAACGTGTTTATTTGATATGTTGATGTGCTTTGGTAGATTACATAAGGTTTCCCAAGTGTACCATGCCCTGTAACCAACATGTTATTGATGCATGCTAAATACACTAATTGTTCAAAAATAATTCTACCGCAAATATTGCATGTTTTCAGTAAGATAATTGTCGGCATCTAGCTACCAACGTGCTGCATTTCTAGGCAGTAGTGGTTATAGTTTTTTGCAAGGGATCAACACCCAACTACATTAATGGGACGTTGTGGGACATTCTTGCCATGCGCCCCTCCCTGTAACCCAGTGCGCAGACTCATCACAGTCCGCTGTCAGCGCAAGGCATACTGACGGTATGGCGGCTGGATACAGCAGGAAGGATGCTTCTGTCGCCCGTGGTGTGTCTTTCGCCAACAGAATGTGAATGGAATATCGACGGTAAAGGGAAAGGATACCGCAATAAAGGCCTGTCTCCGTGAGCTCCGAGATGGCCAGGCTCGCCGACTACTTCGTGGTGGTCGGTTACGACCTCGATAAGAGAGGTGAGTTTTGGGTTAGCTATTTTCCTAAGTGCTAGCTAGCTAATGCTGGCGTATTAGCCGCGGTTCAGCCCTGGTAAACAGGAGGAGAGGGAGGACGGGACGGGACGGCGGCCCACAGCTGTGGGGTGTCTTATCCGGCGGGGCACTGAACTACAAATCGCGGATGTCAAAGGCCTCTTGAGATTAGCCCGCCGTCTGGTGTCATTTCAAACCACGAGGAAAGAGTTTGAGTGAATGTCTGCGTTCCTTTTTTTTTCTGTCATGCATCATTTTCATAGCTATATCTAGATAACTAACTCATAGCTTAACTTGAACTTGCAAGCTAATTAGGTTGATAGGGGATACTTGTTCGCTTGCTAGCTAACGACGTGTCGGCGGCGTTGGTTAGAGTAGGTTTCTAATACGGGTTTATTAAACCAATTTGTTAGTTAACTAAAGCGACACCGTTTTCTGTCACCTCTCGCCAAGCTAACCGGAATGAGTTAGTTAAGCAAAAGTCACACATTCGTGTCGAGATTTTACATGATGAGGTCGAAATAAGGACCAACTGCTCATTCTGAGAAGCAAAGTTTGATAAAATCGTACTATTCTTACTGCCAATGCTTGTGAACAACTAACGTATGTTTTAGAAATGGAAGTATCGCTAGTTTTTTTGTCTGTTTTTGTTTGTGGACTAACCTAGATGGCTTTGCCCCTCCCAAAGCCACTTGAACCAGAGCGGCCAGAACGGAGCCCAGTTGATGCTCAGTGTTCTTCTTGTTGTGTTGTTGCGGACGCGGAGTGTTTGGGACCGTTATCTGACGCTCCCCGCGGTTTGTGCGGTGGCCTAGATCCGTGCTGTATAATGGCTTGTTCACCCTGAAATATTAAAGCCGCCTTATCCGATGAATATATTAAGCTAGTTGGAAACTTGTAACGTCTTTTATTTATAGGATGGATTCTGTTTATTACTTATTTAGATGGAGCATGCAGAAACATCGTAGCATGACAAGTCCTCTGCGTCTAAAGTCAAGCAAGAACTGGCTTGTGTACTTATTTCTTGGTTGGAAAGTTAACGAGATTGGACAATGAACATTTGTTTTTCTTTGCATACATTTGATGCATGTCTGTTTTGAAGGGGGCCAATCCCTGCAAGGTTTAGCGGCAGGATGTTATAATGTGGACGTTGCACACTGCAGAATGTCTCTCCTTCCTGTATCTACCCTGCTGTTCTTGCTGCTGAATGCAGACTAGGCCTGTAAAGCATCTGGGAAGCAGACATTAAAACCCCCAAGCACAAGACTCAGGGATGATGATTTGTCTGTAGTTGAAACCCTTTTACAGCAGCCCAATGCATAATAAATACATGCATAGTAAATAACTTGCTCCAACATATGCATTTGACATCATGTTCTTTAAAGTATCCATTTTACTTTTCAACAACACAAGCATATTTTAGTCTTACCCCCTGTTCCTGAACACTGACTCCATACTCATTACCTAAAGTGGATACCCACTCTTCTGCAATCAGATCGATACTCCAATTTGATACTCTTTATTCCGTTAGGCTGATGCATGCTCCCAGGGGTAATGACATTGTCTTCTGACATCATTCTCGCATGCCAGAGAGAGCTTTGTGCTCCCTGACATTTTGACAGAGCTGCAGCCTGCCTGTCCTGCGATGTCCTGAAAGCACAGGTGTGGAGGTGTTGCTTCATCTGTGTTTTGACTGACACACACACACACACACACACACACAGGCTGACTGACAGGTTGGGTGGGTGAGCTCATCTGTGTTTGTAAGTTGCTGCCACAGACTTGAGTTGTTGAAACATCACTGTATTTCTAGAGAATATGCTTCATAACATTCAGTGATGGAGAAAAGCTTTTACCTGCATACACCCATCCTTTAATTGTATGTGACCACACTTAGAATTAGAGTCGACAGTGTACAATGTAAAGCATTCATCAGTTGAATTATTAGAAGAAGATATCCAGAGGAACAAAACCCCTCTGGACCCTGTGGGGCAGGTTTTGCTACTGTACTGTTTACAGTCAATGTTGTGGTTGTAGGGCCCGCCCCCGCCCTGATGACCGCTGCCTGCAGCTCCCATTCACACACTCCATTAGTCACTAAGGTGTCAGGTTGCCTGATGATTGTGCTCGACCCAAACTCTCATCAATCAGATAGACTTCACATGGGGAGCCAAGATGGCCGGTCTGTGGCCGGGGTGTGGTCAGCCTGACTGGGGTTTCTTGTGTAGCTCTGTTTTGACAGCCGTCCCCTTTTGTGCTGAGAACACAGCGCCTATCGGGTGCTCCGTTTGTAGTGCTCCCGGCCCAAACAGGAAATAGGAGAGCGGACCCTTGGGAGACGTGTTTAGAGCGAGAATCCAGATTGTCCCTCTGTGTTCTATGAAAACTAGGAGAAGAGGGGGTATGTGTTCTCATGTGGGTGGGGAGTTGTCGTTAACTTTGTAGAAGCCAAGGGCCTCATTCCATGATCAGCCGCAACACACACACACACTGCTCTCCGTTCTGACCCCTTCTTTTCTACTTCCCTCCCAGGCAGCTGGAGGAGTGTTACTGTTTGTGTATGCAGCAGTGGGGGACTAGACAGAATGCACAGCAGTTGTTTTTCACCCAGGAGTGACTGCTCTGGCACAGTGAGAGAGCCTGGACCAGAGCTCAGCACTGTGCCTCCACTCCCTTTGCAAGAGCTAGAGGTACACAGATCTGTATAGAAGAGAGAAGCATGAAGAATGCCACCTACTGTACTGTTGTGTCCAATTCATTATAATACGAAATACCTATCAGCGACAAGTTAGCAGCATTCTTGTCATTGACAGCCAGGAGATTCACCCACTGCTTCTTTAGGTCAGGTGTATAGATATGCCTATGTTTTGCTGGACGATTTGAATCCGCTTTAGTTTTGGAGACCGCCAGAGTGAGACTGAAACATCACAACAACCAATGCAGCAGAAAAGGACATGAGTGAGGGAGAAGGCGAGAGGGAGGTCTTGCCAGCACTCTTCTCGTCTCGATCTGTGGGCTACCACCCTCCCTGGTTCCAGAGCAGGCCAGGCTGCAACCACTCAGGACCTTCAGAAATAGACCTCACAATCTGTCTTTCATAGGGGACGGGGGTGCTGCTGGAAGGGGGACAGAGCTGTGAGTGTGTGTCGGAATGTCTCTACCATGGGACTCGTCATGCCATGGTATCTTGGTAACGTTACCGTCTCCCTGTCTGTTAGGATGTAAACAGACACTGCTTGTCTCCGTTTGGAGCTACACTGAACACTAGCTGGCCTGATGTCTCTCAGGGCTTGCGCCGGATACTTCTCTCCCTGCAGACATAATGTAAAGTGACTCTCTGGTCCCTGCTCTGACCTGGATGTAAGCCTACTGCTCTTCTAGTGATCGACTTTTGTTTATGTCCCTGCTCCAGCCCGGAGCTGTGTGCATGTGGCTGTTTCATCGCCGTCTGTCTGCTGTAATGAATGCTCCTTATTCAGTAGGCAGACCAGTGCCCCAGGGCCCTGCAGCCTGCCCTCAGTGACTCACTTCTAGAAGCTAGTAATGGGGATAAAAATCGAGATGTTTTGCAAATTTCACAAATAAAATTTTTGCTATAGTAGGCTGTACCTGCACCAATACTCTAGTATTTTTCCTTCATACCTTGTACTCAATCTTCTTTTTAATTAGGGAGCCAATCATGAGAATCACAATACATATTGTACTAGCACCTAAATATCGTGATAATATTCTATCGTGAGGTCCCTGGCAATTCCCAGCCCTGCTTTGATGGTCTTCTATGGAATTTAGAGAATTTATCCCCCTCACCCTTCTCCTCCTGCCATTACCCCTCAGGGCAGGACTGGGGCAATCCTGTTCCCAGTCAGCCTGGGGTTAGAGGAGTAATCGTTCCAATCCCCCCCCGGGGTATATCAGCGGTGGGACTAGATTATCTATGATCAAGACCCCCTACCCTTCTTCATCATAGCCATCAAAGAACATTTTTAAATCTGGTGTCCCACTGTGTTTCGCCTAATCCTGCACACAGCATCTGATTGGTTGAAAGGGACAGAGGAAGCAATGCTGATTGGTCCTGGGCCATAAAAAGTTGCTCCTGATTGGATGGTTATTAATCTCTGGTGAATGGAAGAATATATATATATATATATATATATATATACACTTGTCAACCCCTCTCCTCTCCCAGGGAAGCTGTTTGATTTCTGGGTTCCAGATTATTACTGTGTGTTATTCACCCCCCACCTGGCTGTTTTTTGTATGCACCTGTCCTTGTAGGTCACTCCAGATAAGATTGTTAATATGCAAATGTTCTGTGTTCCTCAAAGTGTGGTCCACTGGTTCTTTTCTCGGCGTGTCTCTGTACCTGTCTGTCTACTAGGCAGCATTTTCTATTAGCACCGGCCGTTGGCTAATCAGCCGGTTACAGACTCATTTTCAGCCGGCTACTTTTTCCACTTCGTTGTCCCCCATGATGAAATCGGGGAAGGGACTGCGGATTTGTCTCCGTCCGTTAGTGTGTACGTCCGTACGTTAGTCACATATGATTGCTGACCCGATTTCACAAAACTCTCTCTTCACAAGGAACAAATTTATCTCAATGTCCCATAAAGTCTGCCATTATGGTTTAGAATTTGATGAAAAACACTTAAAACGCTACTCTTCTGGCACCTAATGAATGATCTGTACCAAACTTGATATGTGGCATCTATGGACAAAGGTCTCTCAACGCAATATTTTCCAGACTAGTACCTAGTGAATGATGCGTCTTGCCTTAGTTTGTCATTTACTAAATTACAATGATTGTCCCAAAGGGGGCCGCTGCATCATTTGTGGGGAACGACCTGTTTACTGTTGCCTTCGTATTAGTAGGCTACTTTTCATTTAAGTTTCAATTGGCTAGTCCGTCAAGCCATCTCCCGCTAGAATGAAAGATATGCATCTTCTAGTGATCTATTGATAGCATAGGTGCCTGTCAGTCACAAAGCGAGCTATGACAGGGAAACGCAGTCTGTTTTCTGTTTCGCCTCCCGGTACGATTTGTGTGCGTTGTTTGGTTGCAGTCAAGTTTCTTTACACAGAGGAGGGAGAGAGCATGATGCTCTTGAATTTGCATGTCCCCATGTAATGTAAGTGGTAACAATGAGTCGAAACCCACTTAGCCAAATTATATTTATATGTACATATTCTTAATCATTCCTTTACACTTGTGTGTATAAGGTAGTTGTTGTGAAATTGTTAGTTTACTTGTTAGATTTTACTGCACGGTCGGAACTAAAAGCACAAGCATTTTGCTACACTCACATTAACATCTGCTAACCATGTGAATGTGACCAATAAAATTTGATTTGATTTGTTTTCTGGCACATTCATTTTCTTTCACGTTTCACATAGCCAGCTATGCGGAGTCGGAATCTAATTTTATTTGTCACATGCGCCGAATACCCTAGGTATCGGCTAATGCTTACTTAAGAGCCCTTTCCTAACAATGCAGAGTTAAAAATAACAATTGGATAAATAAGAAAAGGAAATAGTAACACAATGAAATCACAATAACGAGGCTATATACAAGGAGCACTGGTGCAGGGGTACCAGGTAGTTGAGGTAATATGTACATGTAGGTAGGGGTAAAAGGGACTAGGCAATCAGGATAGATGATAAGCTAGTAGCAGCAGTGTGTGTGTGTGTGTGTATACTCCAGTGAGTGTGCTTAGAGACGGTGCAAGAGAGTCAGTGCAGAAAAAAGGGGTGTCAATGTAAATAGTCTGGGTAGCCATTTTAATGAACTGTTCAGCAGTCTTACGGCTTAGGGGTAGAAGCTGTTCAGGAGCATTTTGGTCCTAGACAGTCTGATTTGGGTGGCTGGAGTCTTTGACAATTTGTAGGGCCTTCCTCTGATACCGCCTGTTAGAGGTCCTGGATGGGTTGGTATGTGAATTGGAGATCCATCCTTTCAAAGTATTTCATGGCTACAGATGTGAGTCCTACGGGCAATAGTCATTTAGGCTCCCGAGTGGCGCAGCGGTCTAAGGCACTGCATCTCAGTGCTATAGGCACCGCTACAGACCCTGTTTCGATTCCAGGCTGTATCACAACCGGCCGTGATTGGGAGTCCCATAGGACTGTGCACAATTGGCCCAGCGTCGCTAGGGTTTGGCTGGGGTAGGCCGTCATTGTAAATAAGAATTTGTTCTTAACTGACATCATTAGGTAGTGGAGAGCCTCATATGATGATCACGGAATTCAGGCGTTATATCGGAATTCAACAATATGTATTGAACATTTTATTTTGCCCAAGTTTATCATAAGACATGAACAGAATTCATCAGTGATTCGTATTTCCTGCAACTTTTTGAAGGGGCAACGAGAATGCCACTGTCTGTGTTTGGGTGTACCACTTTCTGTAGCCGTTAGCGATGATGCTAACAGTCTTCTGGTAGATGGAAAGGCTTTCCCCAAAAAACTCAATTAAATGTTAACTACAAAGTAGCCTATTTTTAACTGGCAGAATATCATGATTATTTTCATCAATCCAGTGGGTATTTGTGTGTTACAAAAACACAGCTGAACAGCCTCTTGCTAGGTGCACACTTGAATTAAAGTGTAATTACACCTAAAAATTTCTCACAGACCTCAAGTGGTCTCCTGTTGTGGACTTTGATAGGCATCCTACAGCAATTGTTGATATTTTACTGTTGAAAAGCAGTACATTTTTTTACCCAATTTATAAATATGGTAAAGTACACACACTAAAGGGTAAAAAAAAAGGTTTTGAGCAAAAGTTCATGGAGTAGGGCATTCAAGGAGTTGGTCTGATGGAAGTTGTGATGTCATCAGCCTCCTGCCTTGATTGTGGAACAATATAGGAGCAATAGAGAACAAAGGAGGAAAGGCTCACCCCCCCACTTGTGCAATGTCATGACTTACCTGGACCACCTATTGAGATGTGCCTTTTAAGTAAATCTGGTGTTTAAATGAGGTGAAAATGAGACTGAAGTGACATTTTAAGACATTGGCTTGAATCTAATCAAATCAAACTTTATTTGTCACATGCGCTGAATACAACAAGTGTAGACTTACTTACAAGCCCTTAACCAACAGTGCAGTTCAAGAAGAGTTAAGAAAATATTTACCAAGTAGACTAAAATAAAAAGTAACACAATAAGAATAACAATAATTAGGCTATATACAGGGGGGTTACCGGTGCCGAGTCCGTGTGCAGGGGTACAGGTTAGTTGAGGTAATTTGTACATGTAGGTAGGGGTGAAGTGACTATGCATAGATAATGAACAACGAGTATCAGCAGTGTACAAAAGGGAGGGGGGGGTGTGTTAATGTAAATTGCCCGGTTGTTCAGCAGTCTAATGGCTTGGGGGTAGAAGCTGTTGAGGAGCCTTTTGGTCCTAGACTTGGCGCTTCGTTACCGCTTGCCGTGTGGTAGAGGAGAAAACTGTCTATGACTTCGGTGACTAGAGTCTCTGACAATTGTATGGGCTTTCCTCTGACACTGCCTATTATATAGGTCCTGGATGGCAGGAAGCTTGGGCCCAGTGATGTACTAGGCCGTTCACACTACCCTCTGTTGTGCCTTCCGGTCAGATGCCGAGCAGTTGCCATACCAGGCGGTGATGCAACCAGTGAGGATGCTTTCGATGGTGCAGCTGTAGAACCTTTAGAGGATCTTGGGACCCATGCCAAATCTTCATCTAGATTGCTCCTTTTAGATTTCGAGACAATTAACAAATAGTTTTTCACTTCTCTCATTGACTTCCCAAATCCCGACCTGGTCTGCTTGGTCTGTTTCGCAAGCGTTCCCGGAAGTCTTGCGTTGTTGCACCTCTGGGTTTAGAAACTCTGTGGCTATATCATCCACTTCCTCTTTCCTGTGTCAGCCAACGGAAGAGCAAATGTAACAGCGTGACGTTTTGACACCTTGGAGATAAACTCCTACCTTCTGGGTGTGATGGATGGTGTGAGGTTAGGACGATACTTTTATATGGGATAGCTACTAGGAGGGCCATGGGAGGTAGACACTAGTACCTGGGGAGCTGGTTAAGGGGAAGAGGTCCATAGGGTAAGCGACAGTGATGGAGGAAACAATCGATTAGTTACATATCGCAAAATTGTTATGGATGCTATGTCGTCACCACAAACGACTTCACATCGTAGATCTTAATACAATAGAATTGTGAGAATTGCAATCCATGTCGTATTGGCACCTAATTAGTTATAATATCGTATCGTGAGGTCCCTGGAAATTCCCAGCCCTAGTGAGTGAATCTTCTATTCCTCAGTTTAATTACTGTAAATCTATTGTTTGAATTTCCTGAGCCAACCACCCCTGTCCTACTCAGAGGAGCTCATTGGGAGACTACTGCATGGACATTAAGCCATAGGCCTTCTGTCTGTTGTGGTCAGTGCCGTAGGCCTTCTGTCTGTTGTGGTCAATCTCTGTAGTCAATGCCCTGTGTAACAGCTCTCCTCATAGTCTCTCTGTTAAACATGACCGCACCAACAAATATTCAAATGTATTCAACTTGAAAGAGATATTGAAAAACCCTCTCGTCACTTTTTCAAAATACCTCAGTATAGGGTATCTATATACGGTTTACCGCCCTAGCCCAGTTGATGATCCCTGCTCTAGAAGTCATTGACCCCTACAGGCCTAAAGACTGTAGGCTATTCTATTAGCATAGCATAGCACTGTGCTAACATGCTGAAGAGTGTCACTGATTAAAGTTGGAGATATTTGGATCCTTTCCCACGAGTCTGTCTGCATACAGCTGGGATGTGAATGTGATATGTTGGCAACTCTAGTTTAGTAGTTTGTCACCGAACAGACTGTGTGCTACCTGACCAAGAGTGTGTGTAGTGCAGTGTGTGTAGTGCAGTGTGTGTAGTGCAGTGTGTGTAGTGCAGTGTGTAGTGCAGTGTGTGTAGTGCAGTGTGTGTGTGTGTGTGTGTGTGCCATGCTCTACAAGGAATGTGACGCTTATGATCTGTTGCAAGATCAGTTCTCATTGACCCCTTAACCTGACCCCGTCCAAGATAAGTGAAAGCCAAAACACTCTTTCTAGACCAGGGCACTAGGGCTTTGAGACAGGGCAGGTAGATACTGTAGGCTGCTGTAAATGCATACCGGTAATGTAGAGAAGACAGGGGCTCAAATAGAGAAATCTGATACAGAACAGACACTTAGTTTGATAATAGAAAAAAAAGTCTGACATCTGACTTCACAGTGCTAAGATTCACTGTAAAGTTCACCTGTTTGTGTGTGTGGTCATGGCCAGAAAGTAGTAGAGTAGGAGGAGAAGGAAACAGAAGATAGACCTCAGAGACAAGCACAGACGACTGCAAAGGGAGTAAAAAAAACCTAATAATCTTTTAATTTTTTTTTATCAGTCAACCTTATTTGGAGGCGAATAGTGACCTTGACTGTTTTGCTGCAAAACAAAAAGGGAAAAGTTCAAGCGAAGACTTGTTGGTCACATCTCTATTCTCTATGCAGTCCACTACTTTTTGACCAGGACGTGCATTTCGGATAGCCTACATAGGGTGCAATTTGGGACACAGCCTCTCTCTCAGAATTGAGAATTTCCTCTCCTTGAAAGCCTGCATTTTTGTTTTGGGGGATTGGAGAGGGGGTATAAGTTTAGCAGGAAGGATGCGAGTTTGTTGAAGAGTTTATTTTGCACAAAGAAAATGACCCTCACGGTCACCATGGCGATGGCGGTTTCCCCCTTCTGGTTTGTCTGCAAGCCAGTGTTGGTTGCTACTGGAGATCACTTTAACATGGATTGGGTTCATCTTTCTTTGCATAGTGATTTTTTTTTTTCTTTGGTGTCTTCTATTTCCAAATTCAGAAAATGACAAAAGTTAGAGATATTTGGATCCTATTGATTTATTTATTGCCATACTCTCCAGTGACCAGTCACATTGTGCATCCCACCCAGTGTCTGAGCCAAGTAGAGGCCTGGGTCGGGGCCTGCACTAATCAGAGAAAGTGACTCACCCGCACCCTTGTTCATATTACACCGCTCGCTGTGTGTGTGTGTGTGTGTGTGTGTGTGTGTGTGGCTGGCTGGCTTGCATAGAGTGAGGACTGTGTCAGAGTGGGTGTGGTGATGGGCTTGAAAATGCTATAAGTTTGTGTTATGTGTGTTGAGTAGGCTTATGGCCTGTATACTGTGTGCGAGGGAGAAGGATTGCATTGTGCATCGGGCCTGTAATGGATCCACTTCTCCGGCCATGTGTGGTTTGGCCTCAGGAGCCTGAAAAATGCAGAGCTGCACAGTGCAGTAACCATGGCATGCTAACCTTGTTAGTGTCCTGCCGTCTTTTTCTAAATCCGGTAGAAACATATTTGATCATGTTGAAACTATGAAGATTAGATAAAGATAATGACCTATGTGCTAAGGATAAGTGATGTGATGGCAGGCCCCCTCTTGTCACCATGCGTGCGCGCACACACACACACACACACAGTGTGCTAATTTATCCTGTGAGTTGCAGTAACCATGGTAACCAGCTGTCAGGTCATGGTGGTTTGGAGACAAAAGCGAGAAGCTGTGGATGTGGTCTGTTCTGATGCCAAGAACACAACACACACAGAGCCGCTATCAGCCTGCCTTCAAATCTAATTGGTCACACACATTTTGTGTATGTTATTGTGGGTGTAGCGAAATGGTTATGTTCTTAGCTCCTATAGTGCAGTAATACCTTTGATTGTCCATCCGAGACCATTGGATCATTTTCAGTCTACAGCCAGTCACGGTTCCAACTGGCTATCCTCCAAGATGGGCTGTATCAGAACCGTCCGTGATTGGGAGTCCCATAGGGCTGCGCACAATTGGGCGGGTTTGGCTGGTGTAGGCTGTCATTGTAAATATTAATTTGTTCTTAACTGACTTGCCTAGTTAAATCAAAAATAAAACGATCACTTGGTGTTTCAGTCACTGGCTCTATGGTCATTTTAAGGCAGGGTTTCCCAAACTCAGTCCTAGCCCCCCAACTCATCATCAAGCTTTGATTACTTGAATCAGCTGTGTGGTGCTAGCGATAAAGCAGGACCGAGTTTGGAGAAACCCTGTTCTAAGGCCACCATCTCAGCAAGTTGTCAGCATAGGACCCCTCCCCCACTTCAACTCTGACCCTGCGTCACCGGTTTCTTACTTCTCACCTTTCTCCACCTCCAGTAGTTTTTACCGAACAGCAGGTCCCGCTGATAGTAGTGTGTCTGACATTCCCTCACGCTGCCCTGCTCAGTTCACATTCCAGTCACGCTCCAGTCTGAATACTCTGCAAGGAAACCCTGCTCTTACATCAGACTCTGTTACTTCATCACCCAAGAGACAACTATAGTCTACCTGACTGTCCAGGTTGGCCCAGACTCCCTCTGTTGATAAGCTCACATAGTTGTGCCTGAGCCAAGACAATCAGGGTCTCTCACCGTATCTAATTTAGGCCCAAGAGCCCAGTTTTGAGAGTTCCCGCCTGTAACTGACCTGATTCAATGAATCAACCGGGCTTTTATGATTAGTGGATTCAGGTGTGTCAGTGCAATTCTGGAACAAAATCCTGCACAGTCCCTGTGGGTCCCCTGGAGTTAGGACCAGGATTGAGAACTCCGGTTTCTATGGTCTCTATAAGGGTGAGGTCTAAAGAACTTAGAACTATGGTCAGGGCTGCTACCAAAACGTCAGGTGTCTAGTGGCTACTTCTACCTTGTGATGCTAGAGGAAGCACTACAATACTGTCTGAGACATTTCCTCTTCTCTGGAAGAGCAGAACCACCTGGTCAACACCTAACACCCACTAACTTTCTCACCTTGTGACAACGGAACAAAATAAGCATCACCTGCTCATAGTTTCACTTCACCTCCAGCATGTCACACTTGGTGTGTCACTGGGCCTCTCGCAGGGGAGGACCTACTGATCAATGGCCTGCAAATCTCACTCATGCAAATACCTGTGTGTTAAAAGTTAACCAGTCATAGGCCTAACTTTAATTTTGACATGCTGCTGCCAACTGCCTCTCCAGAACTGTAGCTATGATTCATATTTCAAATCCTAATATTTTTGTTTGTGTTTGCAGGTAACACCCTCTACTGTAAATGTTGATAGGGCCTAAGGCCTAGGGCCTGTTCTTTTCCCATCAACCATACTCTAAATGGCTCAACTTTCACCTACAGGGAGAATTAACTAAGGATTATGCAAGGGCTCCTGCTTGTGCCACCGCTCACCAAAAATGTAGGTTTTGAGAATGTGCCTAACAGTTGCAAAATCATAGGTAAATGCCAAAACGAATATCAACAGACACTTTAAACGGGAAATCTGCAGTTGCTGCACACATTTTTTGATTAATAAATGAATTATATATTATGTACCCATTGATTCTTGAAGAATATATCTTATAAAAGCCTCATAAGCTAAGTTGCTAAGTTAAACTGTCGTTTCCTATCAGAACCCCAAATATAAGCTTGTTTTACGCCAATGTTTGTAATCAAAGTAAAACACCTATATAGCATCAACATGGTTGTAACTATAATTTTGATATCACAGATGGTCAGCCCTTGCATCCATTTCTCTTCTATGAATTTGAGAGCTTTTACATTCCTTCAGCCTCATCCTGCAGTTTTGTTTTGTTTCTACTGCTGATTGTCACTAAGGCAAACAGTAATGTTTAATCATTCATCTGACCATGTCATTGAGTCTATTTGACCTGTATACTGACTGGATGCCAACCCAGTGCCCACTCAGTCTTGCCCATCCTGATGCCAGCTGGTCATACGGTTGCTGGGTGCATTCCCCATGGCCACTGGGTGTGCTAGCCAGAGCTGTCCGGCGGGTCATGAGTTGCTCTAGTACCCGGTGCCACCCTGTGCTGACCAAGCCTGGTACACCTCTGTAGCACAGACCTTTCTAGGGACCAGGTCCATTTGAATGTTTTAGACTTGTAGACAGTTGCCTGCCTATTCTGGTTCCTGGTTATGTACACTACCGTTCAAAAGTTTGTGATCACTTAGAAATGTTTTTGTTTTTGAAAGAAAAGTAAAAAACGTTTGTCCATTTAAAATAACAAAATTGATCAGAAATACAGTGTAGACATTGTTAACGTTGTTAAACTCTGACAAGTTCAGAAGAAATGTCTTTTGTTTCTGGCCATTTTGAGCCTGTAATTGAACCCACAAATGCTGATGCTACAGATACTCAACTAGTCTAAAGAAGGCCAGTTGTATTGCTTCTTTTGTCAGGACAACAGTTTTCAGCTGTGCTAACATAATTGCAAAAGGGTTTTCTAATGATCAATTAGCCTTTTAAAATGATAAACTTGGATTAGCTAACACAACGTGCCATTGGAACACAGGAGTGATGGTTGCTGATAATGGGCCTCTGTACGCCTATGTAGATATTCCATTTAAAATCAACCGTTTCCAGCTACAATAGTAATTTACAACATTAACAATGTCTACACTGTATTTCTGATCAATTTGATGTTATTTTAATGGACAAAAGCACATTTTTTCTTTCAAGGACATTTCTAACTGACCCCAAACGTTTGAACGGTACTTTATATTGTCATGGTAATCTATAAGCATCCCTAAACGCCCGTGTGTGTGTTGTCGTCCATGCCTGTCTGTTTCACTGACTCTGCAACATAAATATCTTGGAAATCAATAATCCTGGAATGGATCCTGGGAATTGGAACCGTAGTGAGACTTTAGTATTCCCCCATCAGCGCTCAGGGAGTAAAGGAAAGTCGGCTTGACTATCCCTTTCCGGATCGCCAGATGACTGACTGAGCACACAGCTGCTGACAATTCATCACATGGATCTGAGCTCTCCTCTGTTTGTTAGGAGTCTCTGATAGGCTGAGGGAGAGTGGGGGAGGGAAAGAAGAAGAGGGAGGGTATGATGGAAAGGAGGAGGGGAGAGACACTGGGAGGGATGGGTAGGATGACTCGGGTACACTGTGAGTCAGTAGCACACATTCCTACAGTAACATTGCATTTTCCACCAGACGTGGTGTCGGCAGGAGAATTTTGGGGGAGCCCCAGTCATTTTAAATTGTGAACATATAGTCAGCTTAACAATATGCAAACAACGTGTGTGTTTAGCTATTCTCTGCTTCAGATGTACAATGACAAGGGCGCATTGCGCAAGCCCATAATGCCACTAATGCCATCATACTGTGGGCCTATGGCTAACAGCCCTGACTATTTAAGTTATCACAGGAGGTTGGTGGCACCTTAACTGGGGAGGACGGGCTCGTGGTAATGGCTGGAGCGGAGTAGGTGGAATGGTATCAAATACATCAAACACAGTTTGCAGGTGTTTCACATTCCATTTGCTCCGTTCTCCCCTCAGCAGCATGTTGTGGTTGCTATTAACTCTGTTGGTCTTCATAATTTTCCCCTCTAGGGGGAAATTACTGTCCTCCCGCAAAATGACCTGCCCTATCTAACTAGCTAATAGACTACTCTTCTTTTTCTGACCGCTGGAGAGGCAAATCCGTTCACCCTCCTCCATGCCTGTTATCCACACATGGATTTGGAGCATGTGTTTTTAATTTACAATGATAAATACATCAAGATAACAAGCTAAAAGGAAGTTAGCTAGCTGATGATATTTCTCTTAGCAATACAGTATGTCAGGTTGGCTACCTAGCTAGCACCTCAGTAGCCTAAACACAGTGGCCTGCTGTAGCCAGCTAGCTACTAAGCAACATTCTGCTAGCTCTCTGAAAAGCGCTTAAAAAACACATTGCACCGAATTATAGTGTGCTGTTTCTGCCATTTGTTCACTTGCTGACTACACTGTGTGTTTTAGGGACCACCCATCTGGGCATTTGACTGCCTCCATTTTTGTCCGTTTTGCAAATTACAGCAGCCACTTTGTTCAAAGGTGCCAAGTACTCTAGACCCGGCAAACACTAGCGTTGTGTCCGTGCCTTAAGGCAGACTCCTTCCCTCAGCTCTGCTTGGTAATATTACCTTTACCAGATGCAGGATGTCCTGCTCAGTGCCATAAACCAGCACTCTTATCTCCACTATATAGCCAAGTTAACAGTACTCATGGTGTATTTATTCAGTTTTTCTTTATTTAATTTTTTAAAACTTTTTTATTAGCGGGTAGATCAGCTTTAATATTGCAGATTGTGGCTTTATTCCTTCTGTTACTATTTTTCTACTATTTCTCTTGTTTCTCTCTGCATTGTTAGGAAGGGCCCGTAAGTAAGCATTTCACTGTTAGTCTACACCTGTTGTTTATGAAGCATGTGACAAATACAATTTTGATTTTAAATTTTACTATATCCACACCAATCACTGCCCAAGGCTGATAACATATCTCAACCTAGTGGCAGAGCAATCTGTTATGGTAACTGTAGCCTATTGTGAAACATTTATTATTGAAGGTAATTTTAGGTTACGGTAAGTTTGTTGTGGTGTTATAATTACTTCATAACAGTAAAGGGAGTTTGTCTGGAGGGGAAATGTTACTACTGGGCCCAGTGACTCCAGTTCCACTGAAGATTTACCCTGGTTTTTACAAGAAATCCTCAGACTTTTGTGTTTCCACCTCCAGATTACCATGGTGTTTTACCAAAAACAGCCCTGCTCCTGGGACTCACTGGGCCATGGCCTCAGTGGACCTGCTCTGACTTGGGGCCATGGAAGCCCTAGCTATGTAAACACAATTTCCCTAGTATAACATCAGGATGTCTGCATTAGTGTAACACTGGTGTTGCAGTCAAAAAGCAGCACCACCAGAATTCACATAGGTGATGTGCCATTGCCTATGTACCACGTTACGATTGACTCATGTAGCACTGGGCAATATATCTAATTCATTAGAGTTTGTTTTAAGCGCGATATTGCAAATGTCTGTATCGCAAGATCGAGTATTATTCTTTTCTCGTTTATGAACGCTTATGTCCGCTTGTTCACATTGTCTTTTTGGTCTTGTCTCCTTTACTCCTTCTGCTGTGATTGTGCGCCTTCCCATTTACACACCAAGCCCCTTCCCATGCCACTCACAACAACAAAGATGAAAGATGTCTGACATCAAGGATATTTGCATTTGAGGTTTTGTCAAACGGAATCAGTCATATGGACACTGAAACACATTGAGACACTATTTTACTGTAATAGACGACAACTCCTCAAATTGCTGGAAAAGCAGACCCTAATAAAACAGGAGTGTCAATTGATTCTGATTCTGGAAAATGAATGCTCAGTTTCTGTCTTACGTGGGTACCGCTAGCATCATTTTAGACTGTTATACCATCTGCCTAGTCTGTGTTTTCTAAATATGCATGAGGATAAAAAACTTATGTAAGGAATTTGCTTCTCATTCTGAGAAATAAGGTAGGCCACTTTATTTCAACATCTGAACAAAGTGGACAGGCTAGTATGCTGTTCAAACAGTTGGAGACGGACGTGTTCATAACAAATCAACTGTTTTACCTTGTTAGCTAGCAAATAGATCCAATTTGGCAAGACTTTAAATATAAAGATAAGCTGGCTACTCACTGACGTGTTGAGAGATTATTTGAGACCTCATTTTCTATAATGCCTACTACAAAAAGTTGGTCATTATTAGTGAATGTGCATTATGCATGGTTTTGGTTAAATTAGTAACAAGTGTATTTTCATAGACAAACTTGAAATTCCAGATCAGTGATTATTGCAAAAAAAAAAATATTTCTCAGGGATCACTGGGGTGCTAGCGGGCTGCTCCCGACACTACCAGGTGAAATGTAAGGCGCCAAATTCAAAATCCCAAAAGTTGAATTATTAAACATCCACCAATATACAAGTGTTCCATACTCATCAAAAGCTCTGTTTCTTGGCAATATCACAGCGTTGTCAGATTTCAAAAAGGCTTTACGGCTTAAAGCAGCACATTTGATTGTTTGAGGTAGCACCTCACATATTTTTCCCATAGCCATGAATCGATTAGCCATCATGGCACACACAACACATTTCACAGCGAAAACAAATCAATTACCTGTTGAAGAACCTCTGCTGAGGTCATCCTAAGTGTCCAACGAAGACAATCCATGGTTCTTTTGTTGGAAAAAGTAATGTATTTTATCCATAAATCCTCCATTTGGTTCGCTGCGTTATAATCAGAAAGCGACAGCCTCCACTAGTCCATTGAAACGTGACGCGAACTCGTTCATCTTATACCTATAAACTTGTCCAAGAACAATTAAACATAGTTTTAAATGTATCCTTAGGAACACTTTTACGTATATTTACTATTATAAATCAACCGAATATAAACTGATCGATAACGACGGTAAAAAGACACAGCGTGCCTTCTCGGCGCCAAGGCTGGGTACTGTTTACATAAATGAGTGACTTCCTGGTTTGCTCTTATTCTCTGGTCTAATTCATCCAAAATGAAAACTTACACTGTCTCCAGACTGTTGACATCTAAAGGAAGCGATGGGTACTGCATTCATATGCCCTTATATGGTCATTTTCATGAGGGAGGGGTTCCCAAATGAGCAATGTGTCAAAATCACTTTTTCCAGGACAGAAATTCCTCTGGGTTTCGCCTGCTATATGCGTTCTGACAAATGGTTAACAGTTTTGGAAAATTCAGAGTGTTTCCTATCCAATGGTACCAAATATGTGCATATCCTATTTTCTGGGCCTGAATGGGAGGCATTTTACTTTGGGCATGCCAGGCTCTCCAAAACCGACCCCTCAGCTGCCACTCCCTAACAAGTTAAACAAGTTTTTTTGTTGTTGCGGAAGGCCAGCTGGCGACCAGAGACAGCTTGCAGGCACCCGGCCCACCACAAGGGGTTGCTACAGCGCTATGGGACAAGGAAATCCCATCCGGCCAAACCTTCCCCTAACCCGGATGTCGCAGGGCAAATTGTGTGCCGCCTCATGGGTCTCCAGGTCACGGCCGGCTCTGACACAGCCTGGGATCGAACCCGGGTCTGTAGTGACGATGCAGTGCCTTAGACCGCGCGGGAGGGCTCTATATTCAAAGTTTACAAAACATTATGAACACCTGCTCTTTCCATGACAGACGGACTAGGTGAATCCAGGTGAAAGCTATGATCCCTTATTGTTGTCACTTGTTAAATCCACTTTGATCAGAGTAGATGAAAGGGAGGAAAGGTGTTCTTAATGCTTTGTACACTCTGTGTATAATGTGAATCGCCCATATGTTTGAAAAAAATAAAGATATGATTTTTAGGCCATATTGCCCAGCCCTAGACTAATTGCATTGCAAATACAGATGTGTAAACACTAGCCAGGCCACGTGCATGTAGCAACAGACCGGTACTGTCAAATATTCTACCTTCGACCGATTTGTTGGTCACGCAAGCTCTTATTGCACATATTAACCCATTCAACATATACTACGTGCACTTACTCACACTTACACACACACAATGTATGAGGACTATGTTCGGTGAAATAAAGACACACACACCTACCTACCTGTGCTACGTGCTGAAGCTCACAGAGCCAAACCTTTTTTATGAACTCAGTCAGTTTACAGTCCACCACTGAGGAGTAGAAAACACTCTCTTCACCACCACCTGGCTGCCACTGAAACTGTATGTTCCAATATCCACACTAGCATACTACATAAAATAAAGGAATGTATTGGACATGCATTGTAAGTGGTAGTATTCTAGGATGGATAATTTAGCCAGAGGTACTATTGATAATCTACCACTAGCCATCCCCTCCCTTCTATGCTGCCTGCACACCACTTAATGTAGCACAAAGTAGGTCTAAATTAATGAACAGCAGTGCTGTAAGAAAGTTGAAAATGTAAATTCCTTCCCTGTCCCTGACCGCTGCTCACGTCTGTTTAGACAGAACTTGAGTGGTGTTTTAAACGAATGAGAGAGAACATGTAATATGAAAGGCTGGCTGCCTGCATTCCTGCAGCTCTGTGTTTGACCTGTCATGTGGTTTTGACACACCAGAACGTTTTTTTTTTAAAGTTGTCAGGAATGAAGGACAGCTGGTCTACTGAACGCAACCCACTGTCTCATGACTCCCATGTTATCACGAGAGAAAGGGAGAGCGAGACGGGGATGGTAGAACAGGTGAGATGGAGTAAGAGATGGGTGAAGGAGAGTGCAGAAGAGAGGATGAGTAGGTTATTTCCTTCCCATCTGTGTGTTTGGTTTTTGGAGTTGCCTGCCTGCCCTAGTTGGTTGTATTGTGACTGGGCTTACCGGGCTCCTGGTTTTGTTCCCCCGTGATAGAGCCTGAGGCTTTTATTATTTTCTCAGACTGATGCAGCATTCAACCACAAACTCTCTCTCTTCCTCCTTTACTTTGGGAATAATGTCTCTTTCAATGACTGGTCCCATGCTGTGACACAACAAAGTGAATTCTGTGT
The DNA here is from genome assembly GCA_030435695.1 of Brachymystax lenok tsinlingensis. Taxonomy (NCBI): domain Eukaryota; kingdom Metazoa; phylum Chordata; class Actinopteri; order Salmoniformes; family Salmonidae; genus Brachymystax; species Brachymystax lenok. The sequence continues at coordinate 12,829,100 of CM059809.1, read as the reverse complement.
GAAGACGACTGTCTGGACGGAGAAGCTCAAATGATGGTTAACCGAGTGATTTGTTGAGGTTACATAAGAAGGCTTTTGTCATTCTGCTAAGATGAGCAGCACTAATGTCTTAGCTGAAGTCTGAAGAGAAATCATACTGTGTTCGGGAAGAATCGCAAGAGCGTTGTGCCAAGAAAGTGTTGCTTATTAGTGAGGCAGCCTGGAACAAGGCCAGTCCCTTCTGGGTCATGATCCCTCAAGGCCAGGTTTAAGGCTCGCACACATTGCACGAATGTGGATCCAGCGTTCGTCTGCCGATCGTTCAGCGCGCTTTTGTTTTAGGGACCACCCACTTTAGATGTCTGTCTGCTGACATTTTTCATGCGACTACAGTACATGTAAAATCTTTGCACACTCAATTTGCAAATTACTTTCTAATTTATATATCCCCATAAAACCACACCACAAAACTATATACAATACACAAGTGTAAAGGAATGAATAAGAATATGTACATATAAATATATGGATGAGCGATGGCCGAGCGGCATAGGCAAGATGCAGTACATGGTATAGAGTACAGTATATACATATGAGATGAGTAATGTAGGGTATGTAAACATGATATAAAGTGGCATTGTTTAAAGTGACTTATTACATCCAATTTTGTGGCTAGAGATTTGAGTCATTATGTTGGCAGCAGCCACTCAATGTTATTGATGGCTGTTTAACAGTGTGATGGCCTTGAGAGAGAAGCTGTTTTTCAGTCTCTTGGTCCCAGCTTTGATGCACCTGTACTGACCTCGCCTTCTGGATGATAGCGGGGTGAACAGGCAGTGGCTCGGGTGGTTGTTGTCCTTGATGATCTTTTTGGCCTTCCTGTGACATCGGGTGGTATAGGTGTCTTGGAGGGCAGGTAGTTTGCCCTGGGTGATGCGTTGTGCAGACTACCCTCTGGAGAGCATCTATAAAAGTTTGAAGGTTTTTGGTGACAAGCCACATTTCTTCAGCCTCCTGCACCACACTGTCGGTGTCGGTGGATCAAGTTATTTGTAACTTATTTTGTGCATAATGTTTCTGCAAACGTATCTTACGGCAGAAAAGAGCTTCTGGATATCAGGACAGCGATCACTCACCTCGGATTAGACAAAGATTTTTTCAACAACAAGCAAGACGTACATGGTATTCTCAAAACACCCGGCAGGGCCGACATCCCAGTTATTCGCAAGAGGAAGCGACGGATGCCTCGTCAGGACATGCAGAAGGCGAGCAGGAAAGCTGCCGTTACGTCAATATTACTCGCCAACGTGCAGTCATTGGACAATAAATTAGACGAGGTACGATCACGAATATCCTACCAACGGGACATCAAAAACTGAAGGCTGATGTTTCACGGAATCGTGGCTGAATGATGACATGGATATTCAGCTAGTGGGATATACGCTGCACTGGCAGGATAGAACAGCACACTCCGGTAAGACAAGGGGGGGCGGTCTGTGCATATTTGTAAACAACATCTGGTGCACGAAATCTAAGGAAGTCTCTAGATTTTGCTCGCCTGAAGTAGAGTATATTGTGATAAATTGCAGGCCACACTACTTGCCTAGAGAGTTCTCAGCTATACTTTTCGTGGATGTTTATTTACCACCACAAACAGATGCTGGCACTAAGACCACACTCATTCAGCTGTATAAGGAAATAAGCAAACAGGAAACCACTCACCCAGAGGCGGCGCTCCTAGTGGTCGGAGACTATAATGCAGGGAAACTTAAATCCGTTCTACCATATCTCTATCAACATGTTAAATGTGCAACCAGATGGAAAAAAATTCTAGATCACCTGTACTCCACACACAGACGCGTACAAAGCTCTCCCTCGCCCTCCATTTGGTAAATCCGACCACAACTCTATCCTCCTGATTTCTGCTTACAAGCAAAAATTAAAGCAGGAAGCACCAGTGACTCGGTCTATAAAAAAGTGGTCAGATGAAGCAGATGCTAAACTACAGGACTGTTTTGCTATCACAGACTGGAACATGTTCCGGGTTTCTTCCGATGACATTGAGGGGTACAACACATCAGTCACTTGCTTTATCAATAAGTGCATCGAGGGCGTCGTCCCCACAGTGACTGTACGTACATACCCCAACCAGAAGCCATGGATTACAGGCAACATTCACACTGAGCTAAAGGGTAGAGCTGCCACTTTCAAGGTGCGGGACTCTCTAACCCAGAAGCTTACATGAAATCCCGCTATGCCCTGCGACGAACCATTAAACAGGCAAAGCCTGATTGAATCATACTACACCGGCTCCGACCCTCGTCGGATGTGGCAGGGCTTGCAAACCATTACAGACTATAAAAGGAAGCACAGCCGCGAGCTTCCCAGGGACACGAGCCTACCAGACGAGCTAAATCACTTCTATGCTCGCTTTTCGAGGCAAGCAACACTACGGCATGCATGAGAGCATCAGCTGTTCCGGACGACTGTGTGATCACGCTCTCCGTAGCCGACGTGAGTAAGACCTTTAGACAGGTCAACATACACAAGGCTGCGGGACCAGACGGATTACCAGGACGTGTGCACCGGGCATGTGCTGACCAACTGGCAGGTGTCTTCACTGACATTTTCAACATGTCCCTGATTGAGTCTGTAATACCAACATGTTTCAAGCAGACCACCATAGTCCCAGTGCCCAAGAACACAAAGGCAACCTGCCTAAATGACTACAGACCCGTAGCACTCACATCCGTAGCCATGAAGTGCTTTGAAAGGCTGGTAATGGCTCACATCAACACCATTATCCCAGAAACCCTAGACCCACTCCAATTTGCATACCGCCCAAACAGATCCAGGGATGATGCAATCTCTATTGCACTCCACACTGCCCTTTCCCACCTGGACAAAAGGAACACTTATGTGAGAATGCTATTCATTGGCTACAGCTTAGCGTTCAACACCATAGTACCCTCAAAGCTCATCACTAAGCTAAGGAACCTGGGACTAAACACCTCCCTCTGCAACTGGATCCTGGTCTTCCTGACGGGCCGCCCCCAGGTGGTGAGGGTATGTAGAAACACATCTGCCACGCTGATCCTCAACACTGGAGCTCCCCAGGGGTGCGTGCTCAGTCCCCTCCTGTACTCCCTGTTCACCCATGACTGCATGGCCAGGCACGACTCCAACACCACCATCATTAAGTTTGCAGATGACACAACAGTGTTAGGCCTGATCAACGACGAGACAGCCTATAGGGAGGAGGTCAGAGAATGGGCCGGGTGGTGCCGGAATAACAACCTATCCCTCAACGTATCCAAGACTAAGGAGATGATTGTGGACTACAGGAAAAGGAGCACCGAGCACGCCCCCATTCTCATCGACGGGGCTGTAGTGGAGCAGGTTGAGAGCTTCAAGTTCCTTGGTGTCCACAACAAACTAGAATGGTCCAAACACACCAAGACAGTCATGAAGAGGACACGACAAAGCCTATTCCCCCTCAGGAAACTAATAAGATTTGGCATGGGTCCTGAGATCCTCAAAAGGTTCTACAGCTGCAACATCGAGAGCATCCTGACCGGTTGCATCACTGCCTGGTGCGGCAATTGCTCGTCCTCCGACCGCAAGGCACTACAGAGGGTAGTGCGTACGGCCCAGTACATCACTGGGGCTAAGCTGCCTGCCATCCAGGACCTCTACACCAGGCGGTGTCAGAGGAAGGCCCTAACAATTGTCAGACCCAAGCCACCCCAGTCATAGACTGTTCTCTCTACTACCACATGGCAAGCGGTACCGGAGTGCCAAGTCTAGGACAAAAAGGCTTCTCAACAGTTTTTACCCCTAAGCCATAAGACTCCTGAACAGGTAACCAAATGGTTACCCGGACTATTTTCATTGTGTGCCCCCCCAACCCCTCTTACGCTGCTGCTACTCTCTGTTTATCATATATGCATAGTCACTTTAACCATACCTACATGTACATACTACCTCAATAAGCCTGACTAACCGGTGTCTTTATATAGCCTCGCTACTGTTATTTTCGAATGACTTTTTACTGTTGTTTTTCTCTGTACTTACCTACACACACACCTTTTTTTTGGTAAGAGCCTGTAAGTAAGCATTTCACTGTAAGGTGAATACCTGTTGTATTCGGAGCACGTGACAAATAAACTTTGATTTGATTTGTTTGTCGGTGATATGCACACCGAGCAACTTAACTTTCCACCTTCTCCACTGCTGTCCCATCGATGTGGATAGGGGGGTGCTCCCTTTGCTGTTTCCTGAAGTCCACGATCATCTCTTGTTTTACTGACATTGAGTGACACTACACTCCGAGAGCCCTCACCACCTCCCTGTAGGTAATCATGCTTACCACTGTTGTGTCGTCTGCAAACTTGATGATTGAGTTGGACGTGTGCATGTCCACGCAGTCGTGGCTGCACAGGGAGTACAGGAGGGGGCTGAGAACGCACCCTTGTGGGGCCCCAGTGTTGAGGATCAGCGGAGTGGAGATGTTGTTACCTACCTTCACCACCTGGGTGCGGCCCGTCAGGATGTCCAGGACCACAAGGCGGGTTCGGGACCCAGGGTCTCAAGCTTAGTGATGAGTTTGGAGGGTACAATGGTGTTGAATGTTGAGCTATATTCAATGAACAGCATTCTTACATAGGTATTCCTTTTGTCCAGATGGGATTGTGCAGCGTGATGGACCTATTGGAGGGGGTCTAGGGTAACAGGTAGGGTGGAGGTGATATGACCCTTGACTAGTCTCTCAAAGCACTTCATGATGACAGAAGTGAGTGCTACGGGGCGACAGTCATTTAGTTCAGTTACCTTAGCTGTCTTGGAAACAGGAACAATGGTGGCCATCATGAAGCATGTGGGGACAGCAGACTGGGATAGGGATTGATTGAATATGTCCGTAAACACACCAGCCAGCTGGTCTGCGCATGCTCTGAGGACGCAGCTAGAGATGCCGTCTGGGCCAGCAGCCTTGTGAGGGTTAACATGTTTACTCACGCAGGCCACGGAGGAGAGCCCACAGTCTTGGGTAGCGGGCTGCGTTGGTGGCACTGTATTATCCTCAAAGCGGCAAAGAAGGTGTTTAGTTTTTCTGGAAGCAAGACGTCGATGTCCGTGACGGGGTTGGTTTTCTGTTTGTAATTCGTGATTGTCTGCCACATACGTCTCGTGTTTTAGCCGTTGAATTGCGACTCCACTTTGTCTCTCTACTGACACTTTGCTTGTTTGATTGATTGCCTTATGGAGGGAATAACTACACTGTTTGTATTCGGTCACGTTTCCAGTCGCCTTGCCATCATTAAATACGGTGGAACGGGCTTTCAGTTTAGCCCGAATGCTGCCACCCATCCACAGTTTCTGGATAGGGAAGGTTTTAATAGTCACAGTGGGTACAACATCTCCTATACACATCCTTATATACTCACTCACAGAGTCAGTGTATACGTCAATGTTATTCTCTGAGGCTACCCGGAACATGTCCCCGTGATCGAAACAATCTTGAGCGTGGAATCCGATTGGCCAGACCAGCGTTGGATAGACCTAAGCACGGGCACTTCCTGTTTTAGTTTCTGCCTATAGGAAGGGAGCAACAAAATGGAGTCATGGTCAGATTTGCCAAAAGGAGGGCTGGGGAGGGACTTGTATGCATTGCGGAAGTTAGAGTAGCAGTGGTCGAGTGTGTTACTCACTCGTGTACTGCATTCGATATGCTGATAGAATTTAGGTAGCTTTGTTAAAATCCCCAGCTACAATAAATGCAGCCTCATATGGTTTCCAGTTTGCATAAAGTCCAGTGAAGTTCCTTGAGGGATGTCTTTGTATCGGCTTGAGGGGGGATATACACGGCTGTGACAATAACCTTCTTGGGAGATAATACGGTCTGCATTTGATTGAGTAATTCTAGGTCAGGTGAACAAAAGGACTTGAGTTCCTGTATGTTGTTACAATTACACCATGAGTTGTTAATCATGAAAAAAACATACACCCCCGCCCTTCTTACCGGGGAGATTGTTTATTCCTGTCGGCGCGATGCACTGAAAATCCTGTTGGCTGTACTGACTCCGACAGCATATAGCAAGCTTGCCATGTTTCCGTGAAACAGAGTATGTTACAATCCCGGATATCTCTTTGGAAAGCAACTCTTGCCCTGATTTTGTGCACACCCTTCAAAAGCTTAGACTCTTGTTAATCTAACAGCATTGTCAGATTTCAAAACGGCTTTACGGCTAAAGCAGGACATTTGATTGTCTGAGGACAGCGCCCCACTCAAACTCAATTAGCATAATAACATAACTAGCAGAGGTGTCAAACTCAAAAATAGCATAAAATAAATCGCTTACCTTTGATCTTCCTATGATGGCATATCAAAGCGTCCAGGTTACACAATAAAAGGTCCTTTTGTTCGATGAAGTTCCTCTTTATGTCCATATAGCTCCGTTTGGTTGGCGTGTTTTGTTCAGTAATCCACCTGCCCAAAGGCTTTCATCCATGCAGACAAATGATATCCCAAAAGTACCTGTAAAGTTCATCGAAAAAAGTCAAACAGCATTTGTAATCAATACTCAGATACCCTAAAATGAATATAAACTATAATATTTCAAATGGAAAATAACCTGCTGAATAGAAGAGAAAAAGAACTGAGCGCGCATTCCCTGTTACGAGCAAAATCCAAAACAGTACACTTGACGTGAACTCAGGAACAAGTGGTCTTACTCCCTTGATTTTCATGATTGAAGCTTCAAACCTTTTTCTAAAGACTGTTGACATCTAGTGGAAGCCATAGGAACTGCAATCTGGGGGTTAAACTATGAGGCTTTGAATAGCTGGCCTATTGAAAACAGTGTGCCATGACTGATTCAGACATCAGGTTTTTGCCTGCCATTTCAGTTCTGTTATACCCACAGATATTATTTTAAAAGTTTTAGAAACTTCAGAGTGTTTTCTATCCAAAGCTACTAATTATATGCATATCCTAGCTTCTGGGCCTGAGTAACAGGCAGTTTACTTTGGGCACGTTTTTCATCCGAACTTCAAAATACTACCCCCTAGCCCTATAAGAAGTTAACGAGGGGGTGGACATTAGCGAGTAATATACTCAGAAGCGGTATATTAATTTGCAGAATTCAGGGAAGAGGGATTTGTGGGGAACTTTATACAACTTGTTTTTAACTGAGGGTTTTTTGAGACCGGTTGTTAACCAAGGTTTCCAGAACCCTTCTGCTGCTCTCTTACGTTGTTTAACTAAGGGAAAGCAGTGGTGAAATACAGAGTTGAAAGATGTGATAAAAGTCTGGTAAGCAGACTACATCGGCCTGATTTATAAAAAAATTCCTATGAAATATCATCACTCAACATCTTAAAGCGCTCACAGTTACTTGAGTTAAATATTCTACATTTAATGTTACTAATCATTCCCATCTGTTCATTTCCAGTTGCCAAAGAGAAGTGGAAAATGGAAATATCAGTATGAAGTATTAGCCACTTTTGGTAAATTTCAGGAAATTAAAATCTGACTCAACACAATCATATTTATCATTCGCTTCATTAATATCTAATGGGTTAAAGGTCATGTTATCAGGGTTGATATCCTGCCCAACTAGGAGAGAGACAGAAGTGCATGCCTCCATGTCCAATACAACCATGCATTTGTGTTAGTTTTACCAATAGCAGTGCACTTCCTATGGAATCCACATAACCCTCTGAAGTCTTCAGTGGGGTTATGACATTTAGAGCAGTGTGTGTTTTTGGTCATGAGATTAGCTGAAGCACATGAACAAAGGGGAGTAAATATGTGTGGGTGTGTATACGTGCCTGTCAAATCAGTGTACTATAGCTGACTTGAAGTATCAATTTGTAAAAATAAGCTTTAGTTAGCGCTCATCGGCTGTGGTGGCACCAGGGTACAGCCTCTTAAAAATAGTCAACATATTTTCAGCACTTTTATTTACAACACATTTTCTCATGCTCTCTTGTCTCTGTGCAGCAATATAGTGAGAAATATGTTTGGAACATAAAATCGCAGTATCGAATTGCAATACATATAGAATTGGCGCCTAAGTATTGTAATAATATCGTATGGTGAGGTCCCTGGCAATCCCCAGCCCTACAGTAGTGGACTAGGCCCTGACAGATAACTCGGCACTCTGATCAAGAGTTCCGACCTGAACTTTGTCACCCTCTCTCCTCTCTTTCTCCAGGGGGCAGTGAGGGCCAAGGTCACATTCTCCAGCGCTTTCCTGAGAAAGACTGGGAGGACAATCCCTTTCCACAAGGCATCGAACTGGTATGTAACCAACATAACTCACATGCAAACGAATGCACAATAGCCTGCATATTTACCTAATGCTACATGCATCATTATGTGCATATCCTAGCTTCTGGGCCTGAGTAGCAGGCAGTTTACTTTGGGCACGTCCGACAGGCGGAAATTCAGGAAACTAGACCCGTGCGCTAAGAAGTTAATGTAATTGGTTCAGAGTTTGTTTTGATATTTTAACCTGCATGTCATGATCGTGTTTGGTGTGGGGGGGACAAAATAAATGTATGCATGATGGTGCACGCGCGCAGCCGGTTTGGGTTCCGTGTCAGTATTCATTATGTTTTACAAGATGAATGCCTACAGAACAATGATTATTCCTTGGTTTGCTTCTAGCCTATTTCTCACCCCCGATCCAAAGTAAGGGTGTAAGGCTAATCATTTCTGACACGTGGAAAGTTTTCTTAACTTGGTATAGCCTGGCGGTGGAAAATAACTAAATGATAGGCTGGAGAACAGAGGTTAGTCACAGATTGATGCAGAGTAGGGACATGTGACATACCACACTGGGATACGGCCCACTAATACTGTATGTTCCTCTCCTGTCATCGCTCTCTCTCTCTCTCCCTCCTCTCCTATCCCTTTCACCTCGTTCCCTTTTCCCTCCTTCTTCCCTTCTTTCTCGACACCTGCACCCCTTGACCCATTTTCTGTCAATCTTGCCCTCACCCTCTCCCTCCTCTTCTTTCTCCTTTTCTCTCTCAGTTTTGTCAGCCCAATGGATGGCAGTTAGTTCCAGAGAGGGAGCGTCCGTCGTTCTTCGTGTCGGTTCTGACCGACATCAACTCAGAGCGTCACTACTGTGCCTGTTTCACGTTCTGGGAGGGCCTGGACAACCCTCAGGTGAGAGACTGGAGGAGAAAGAGAAGAGGCCCCCTGGCCACACTACTCCTCACACACTGAGCCAATGCCATTATGAACCAGTATCCTTACAGCTGTACTGTGTAGTAACTATGTGCCAACGTTTTACGCTGGTAGCAAAGTTGTGGAAATGAGATGATCTGATCATATTAGAAACCGATAACGGTTTGTAAAAGTTCCAAGCTGTATGTGACGTCTGTGATATGACGTTAGATCTTTAATGGTACAACATTTGCACAAAGTACGCTATGTTCTGTACACTATGATATTCTGTCTCTTTCTGTGTGTGTAGCTACAGAAGGCTGAGGCCAGTGAGGTGGATGAGGATGAAGTCCCAGGGTTGGTCCAGCCGACCCAGGTCTATGCCCCCAAGAGCCTGGTGCTGGTGTCCCGTCTGGACCACACAGAGGTCTTCAGGGTACAACGCACCTCAAAACAATACTGCATGTCCCTGTCTGATACTCCCTTTGCACTTCTCATCTTTGTTTCTTGTTACAACAAAGAGTGTTTGAGACAACTCGAGGCTTGATTTGGCTGTATTTTGCTTTAGGTAGTGTTCTTCACCCACAAACCCCATTTGTGTCATTTCACTAAAAGTCAAGGAAAGTGTGTGCTTGTCTTCTGTCTGTGTGCCTCCCCTGTGCAGAACTGTTTGGGGCTCATCTACGCCGTGCACGTGGATAGCCTCAGCGTTCCCTTGGAAACGGTGATCGGAAACCTCCTCACCTGCGTCATCCCCGTCGCTGGTGGTTCTCAGGTAAACACACCTCCTTTCAGCATGCATACTGACTTTTACGCATTCTCCTGGGCTGTGCAATCTTCCCAACCAGCTAGCCAATTAGCTTGTTAGCCCCATCCAACCTGATAGCATATTAGCTTAGCATGTTGGCCGATGCAGACTGCTAGCACATTACCTTAACCAACCTGTTTGCATTGTAGCTTAGCATTAGCGGGTGTGCTATGCTAACCCACAGTGCCAAATCAATGCCGGGTCCTCAGCAAAGAGGAGAAGGCCAGCATAGTAACCTACACACCACAGGAGGTTGGTGGCACCTTAATTGGGGAGGACGGGCTTGTGGTAATGGCTTGAGCGTAATTAGTGGAATGGTATCAAATACATCAAACACATGGTTTCCATGTGTTTGATGGCATTCCAATCGCTCCGTTCCAGGCATTATTATGAGCCGTCCTCCCCTCAGCAGCCTCCACTGCTACACACTGTGTATAGGAATATCTACTTAGCTCTTGTATTCGCCCGATGTGCACAATTTAAACGTACTGTTTGTCTCAAACTAATTCAATGATGCTACAGCGTGAAGCAGTGTAACATACAGTAAACTAGTATACTAAATGCTCTACTAGTATATTGGGCCTATACGTACATTTCTGTACATTTTGTTCCCTTGTGTAACATGCCATTGAACCCCGCTGTACATTGGTTCCTCCTGTGTGTTACAGATAAATGAGTCCCCAGTATGTAGTTTAAATCTTTCGGTTCCTCAAGCCCTAGCCTGTGACTGGCTACTGGGCTGCTTTCAGGACCAGGTAACATCAACTTCCGGCAGCTTCTTACCAATCCGCTTGCCTCATTGTGATTTTATCTATTTAGATAAACATGATGATTCTAAAAGTCTGTTTTGTATTTCCTGTAATCATCTCAAACCATGCTGATTAATATTCACTCAGTGGTTTGCAGTTTGCTATAGTCTGCTTTTGTGGGATTTGTGGCCTAACGATTCTGCGTATTCCATGCTACATTAACCTGTCAATCATTTCGATCATTTTTGAGACCTTTTTAAAGTCAATGAATTGTTTTGATTCTGTGTGCCGTTGTTTGTCATGGATCGATCTGTGTTCGCCATTATTGATCTGTTATAGAAGTGCATAGACTTTTCACTAAGTGAGGAATACACACCGCACACACACACACACACACACACACACACACACACACACACACACACACACACACACACAGGTTCTCTAAGGGTGACCATATGGGGCACCAGATGGCTTCATAGCAGGCAGTGCAGTGGTCTGAATGAGAGACGGGACTAATCATCATTAACACATACACACACGCATAGATCTTGCAAACAAAAACAAACATACACTTGACTTACACACACTCAGAGACCTTCAGGCATTGGATAGTATAGCACAGATCGTTCTGTATTATAACAGTACATGAAAAGCTATGCTAGGTGTTACGGTGTAATAGCAGGTTTGATACTATCAAATGTCAAACTTTTTGTTAGACTCAGGTCTAGACATGCTAGGACTCTCCCCAGTCCTGGCACGTCAACCACTGTCATCCCAACGTACATTGCAACACATCCACTTTACTACTGCAACTGGCAATTATCTCAACTGACAGATACGCACTCCTGGCATACAGAGCAGCAACCTTTAGTCCAATTACTGTACACTGTAATATATATGAGTCTGATATGGAACCTGTCTGAACGTTTGTGTGTGTGTGAGCACGTCTGCCCGTCTGTATGAGGGATTGAATAGATAATTGTAAATGACTGTGGAGACTAGACAGACAATGTCTTCTGGTTACCAGCCCAAGGACGTTCTGTCAATGGGCCAAGCTCCATAAATAACTTAATGTTTTACAGTTAATATTTCAGGAAATGAAATAAGCAAATTTCCCCTTTTTAAAGTAACTTTACTGAAAAATGACAATGTTACACAAGTATAACATTTCAGTCCTCTGTTATTTCACCCCAAGGTCATGAACACATCGTCTGACTAATTTACCCATTGGATGTATGTAGGTACATTAGGGCTGGGCGATATGGCAAATAAATGACCATGATATCTATATATTTTTTTCATTCGATAACGATAATTATCACGATATTAATCAAATAATGTTTAAAAGGTGCATACCTGCTTCAAACTCAAGAATGCCTGAACAAACAGTGGATAGAGCGTTGGGCCAGTATCCGAAAAGTTGCTAGATGGAATCCCCCGAGCTGACAAGGTAAAAATCTGTCGTTCTGCCCCTGAACAAGGCAGTTAACCCACTGTTCCCCAATAGGCCGTCATTGTAAATAAGAAATTGTTCTTAACTGACTTGCCTAGTTAAATAAAGGTTAAAAAAAAAGTATTATTATGTGAGCTACACAAAATTATACATTAAGGAAAATGTATCCATGTTTGCGGCCTGGGAGCACATACCTGGGGTCAATTAAATTGATAAGCCTCTTGAAACCTTCCTTTTCGACTGTGCTACTTAGTAGCATGTCCTTAGCAATGCAATGCATAATAGCATTTGTTTTGTCTTTTCGATGTTTGCTTGTATGGCATAAACACTGTCAGTGTTGACTGCTTTGGGCAAACATCCCTAGATTGACTGGTGCTTGAGGGGCGTTTATCAGTACCGTGGCGCAAACTCAGACTTCCCGTTCCAAAGAGTGATTTTGCTTCAGATGGTAAAGGGTTGTCGTATTACCAGACTTCTTGCCACCTGTATACGGCACAATTTGCACCGAACATTGCTCTGCTCTTTGTCGGACTTCAAAAAGCCAAACCACTTCCAAATTACTGAAACAGTTTAACCCTTTTTATCAATAATTTCTTAGTTGGAAGCTGCTCCTTCTCCATTGCTATCACTGCCACTGTTTTCAACCTACATCACACATTTTTCGTGGTTAATAGTGGCTACTCCATCACTCGAGGTGCGACGTGGTTTTTAGTGGGCGTATACCTCTCCACGTGCATATTGTCACTTCTCCGCACGTTCCTGCTGCGTCAGAGGTGAAATGGACTGCTTTACCTAATTATTCTATATCGACATTATCGAAAATGAATCTAAAGGCAAGTAATTACCTTGATATTGATTTGTCGCCCAGCCCTAAGCTACAATGTCAGATATTAAATGTGGCTGAACTGAGCTGTGGATGCTTCCATTTTATTTCCCAGAAGTTGACAGCTGGTTTGACTCTGTGCCTTATGTTAATGTTGCTGCACTCATGTCATAATGCCACGCTGTTACCGTCTGTATATTTGTAATGTCATGTTAATGTTTTGTCATTGTTTTGTCATGTTTTTGTTTGGACCCTGTTGTCTCTAATCCGTGTGTTTTCCATGGTGTATTTCTCTCTCTCTCTCTGTGTGTGTGGGGGGTGCTTGACTTGTGTAGCCGTGCCAGGAGGAGAGAGAGGAGAGCTTGGTACGCCGCCTGACTACTTTATTCTCCTTTCAACCAATCAGCTCCAAGCTTTCCCTAATTCTGTCGGGATCCTCCTATGTCTGTGTCTCTCACCTATTTCTCTCTCAGCCCGTCCTCCTCTCTTCTGCCAGTCAAAACACAGACCTCTCAATGGAAAACCAATCAAATCACTATAATAAGGCTCAATCTGTTACCCAACGGCTGATCCTTTTACGATCTTGGTAGCCTGGAAAAATTCAAGGATATCAAATTGGTTGTTGACCAGACGAGTGACGGTGAAATGGTGTTCAACAGTTGGGTCACTGCGTTCTCATTGCTGCTGCTGCTGTAGAGAGCATGAGCTAACCTTTCCTTCCCAGCTGTACACAGATATACCTGGGCTTTTAAATGAAGATTTGGCTACAGTAGATTCCTGATTCTGGAGTTTATTTGAAAACTGCTGTTTTTAAATCAATTTCATATTTTATAGTGAATATGTATTTTGGAAGAATTTCAGTACTTAAAATAATGTATATTCCTACTTGTCAAATGTGGTATACAGCCTCTGTAGGTAGTTCCAGTTGTTTCTGTGTATTCTGTTGTATTACTATGTGATGTCTGTCCTAGAGGCTGCTTCGGTTGTGTTTCTATGTGATGTATTGGATGCCTTCTTTGACCTTGTGCTACCTGTCCTTTATGCAACTCTTTGCAATCTGTCTTCATTTGCAGCCAAGACTCACTGTACTTATCATGCTGTGCAAATTGTGCCTTAACTCATGTCGGCTAACATGCTTTTTCAGTCTTGCAAAAACGTACAAATCCAAAACTGTCATTGAAATGGCATGCAACATAAAGATCACACTTACAAGTTATGTTAACTTATCTTACAAAAACTAGTACAACTCTCTGGAGCTATAAATGTAATGCATGTGCTACAATGTGAAGTTTACATGACTAAGATGAGATGTTTCATGACTGTTAAAATCAACAACAATCTGAATCATTCTGTCACTTCCCTTCCTTCTGCGCCACATGGCCATAAGAACTATCCAGTAACACTAAACCAAGAAGACATTTCAAATGCTAAGACCTCCCGAAATCAGTCAAACGTATGAACTCTGCCCTTTCCAAAACGCAATGGAAATGTCCCTGTATGGACAATCTGGCATGTCATTGGTATTTGACTCCCATAAAGGCCCATTAATATGGTGGGCTGATTTGAATCTGTGGTAAGGTCCATTGCTATGGGGTTCTCAGTTCAGCAGGTCAGTTCTCTCCTGTTCAGCTGTGAATGGCCGGTTACTGTGGAGTTCTAATGTACCTGCTAAACCCCTGTGATTCTTCTCATCTGTGATTTCTACTCTCCTCAATACACTCCAACCCTCTGTGATTGTGCTGTAGTTGCTAATACCCATTTTTCCAAGAATTGGCGTTCACACTATCTGTTCTCTTCCATGCGTCCCTCTTTCTCTCTCGCTCTCTCTTTCTCTCTCTAGAGGACTATAACATTGGGTGCGGGCGATCGACAGGTCATCCAGACTCCCATCAACGACTCCCTCCCTGTCAGCGGCAGCAGCGTAGCCCATCTCTTTAGACAGCTTGGTACGGCAAATCACAATGCAGTTTATTCCGCCCTGGACCGATGGGGCACCTTATGATCAGTGATATGGACCAATCAAAGTCTGATGTTTCCTCAGATAGGAAATGTTCATTTGAGAGAAGACTTTCACCAATTGCTTAATGAACGCAAATCACAGGCCTATATTTGATATGAGTTGGGGGAAAAGGCAGAAATGTGTGTGTATGTATATCAACTCAGCAAAAAAAAGAAACGTCAACTGCATTTATTTTCAGCAAACTTAACATGTGTATATATTTGTATGACCATAACAAGATTCAACAACTGAGACATAAACTGAACAAGTTCCACAGACATGTGACTAACAGAAATGGAATAATGTGTCCCTGAACAAAGGGGGGGGGGTCAAAATCAAAAGTAACAGTCAGTATCTGGTGTGGCCACCAGCTGCATTAAGTACTGCAGTGCTTCCTCATGGACTGCACCAGATTTGCCAGTTCTTGCTGTGAGATGTTACCCCACTCTTCCACCAAGGCACCTGCAAGTTCCAGGACATTTCTGGTGGGAATGGCCCTAGCCCTCACCCTCCAATCCAACAGGTCCCAGACGTGCTCCATGGGATTGAGATCCGGGCTCTGGCCATAGCAGAACACTGACACTCCTGTCTTGCAGGAAATCACGCACAGAACGAGAAGTATGGCTGGTGGCATTGTCATCCTGGATGGTCATGTCAGGATGAGCCTGCAGGAAGGGTACTACATGAGGGAGGAGGATGTCTTCCCTGTAACACACAGCGTTGAGATTGCCTGCAATGACAACAAGCTCAGTCCGATGTTGTGACACACCGCCCCAGACCATGACGGACCCTCCACCTCCAAATCGATCCCGCTCCAGAGTACAGGCCTCGGTGTAACGCTCATTCCTTCGACGATAAACGCGAATCCGACCATCACCCCTGGTGAGACAAAACCGCGACTCGTCAGTGAAGCGCACCTTTTGCCAGTCCTGTCTGGTCCAGCGACAGTGGGTTTGTGCCCATAGGCGACGTTGTTGCCGGTGATGTCTGAGGACCTGCCTTACACAGGCTTACAAGCCCTCAGTCCAGCCCCTCTCAGCCTATTGTGGACAGTCTGAGCACTGATGGAGGGATTGTGCGTTCCTGGTGTAACCCGGGCAGTTGTTGCCATCCTGTACCTGTCCCGCAGGTGGGATGTTCGGATGTACCGATCCTGTGCAGGTGTTGTTACACGTGGTCAGCCACTGCGAGGACTATCAGCTGTCCGTCCTGTCTCCCTGTAGCGCTGTCTTAGGCGTCTCACAGTACGGACATTGCAATTTATTGCCCTGGCTACATCTGCAGTCCTCATGCCTCCTTGCAGCATGCCTAAAGCACGTTCACGCAGATGAGCAGGGACCCTGGGCATTTTTCTTTTGGTGTTTTCCAGAGTCAGTAGAAAGGCCTTTTTAGTATCCCCTAAGTTTCCATAACTGGGACCTTAATTGCCTATCGTCTGTAAGCTGTTAGTGGGAAACAAGGTTTAAACCCTTTACAATGAAGATCTGTGAAGTTATTTAGATTTTTACAGGGTCCTAAAAAAGGGAAATTTCTTTTTTTGCTGAGTTTACTGTACCTTTCAAAAGTTTGGGGTCACTTAGAAATGTCCTTGTTTTTGAAAGAAAAATAATATCAAATTGATCAGAAATACAGTGTAGACTTTGTTAAAGTTGTAAATGACTATTGTAGCTGGAAATAGTTTTTATGGAATATCTACAAAGTCGTACAGAGGCCCATTATCAGCAACCATCACTCCTGTGTTCCAATGACACGTTGTTAGCTAATCCAAGTTTATCATATTAAAAGGCTAGTTGTTCATTAGAAAACTCTTTTGCAATTATGTTAGCACAGCTGAAAACTGTTCTGATTAAATAAGCAATAAAACTGGCCTTCTTTAGACTAGTTGAGTATCTGGAACATCAGCATTTGTGGGTTCGATTACAGGCTCAAAATGGCCAGAAACAAAGACTTTTCTTCTGAAACTCGTCAGTCTATTCTTGTTCTGAGAAATGAAGGCTATTCCATGCGAGAAATTGCCAAGAGGGTGAAGTCCTCAACTGGCAACTTCATGAAATAGTACCCGCTAAACACCAGTCTCAACGTCAACAGTGAAGAGGGGCGACTCTGGGATGCTGGCCTTCGAGGCAGAGTTCCTCTGTCCAGTGTCTGTGTTCTTTTGCCCATCTTAATCTTTTCTTTTTATTGGCCAGTCTGAGATATGGCTTTTTCTTTGCAACTCTGCCTAGAAGGCCAGCATGCCGGAGTCACCTCTTCACTGTTGACGTCGAGACTGGTGTTTTGCGGGTACTATTTAATGAAGTTGAGGACTTGTGAGGTGTCTGTTTCACAAACTAGACACTCTAATGTACTTGTCCTCTTGCTCAGTTGTGCACCAGGACCTCCCACTCCTCTTTCTATTCTGGTTAGAGCCAGTTTGCGCTGTTCTATGAAGGGAGTAGTACACAGCGTTGTACGAGATCTTCAGTTTCTTGCCAATTTCTCGCATTGAATAACGAGTTTCAGAAGAAACGTTCTTTGTTTCTGGCCTTTGAGCCTGTAATCAAACCCACAAATGCTGATGCTCCAGATACTCAACTAGTCTAAAGAAAGCCAGTTATATTTATTCTTTAATAACCTCTTAGGGGGTAACCGGGGCGCTAGCGCCCCGTTCCCGACACTACCTGGTTAAATGTAAGGCGCCAAATCCAAAAGTTGAATTTTTAAACATTCATCAATATACAAGTGTTGCATAGTCATCAAAAGCTCTGAGTCGTGGCAATATCACAGCGTTGTCAGATTTCAAAAAGGCTTTACGGCGAAAGCACAACTTTTGATTGTTTGAGGATAGCACCTCTCATATTTATGCATTAGCATAAATTCATAACCAGCGCGCGTCACACAAAACGCATATAAGAGCTAAAATAAATCACTTACCTTTCGGAAGAACTTCTGCTGAGGGCATCCGAGGTGTCCAAACAAGACAATCCATGGTTATTTTGTTAGAAAAAGTTATTTATTATATCCATAAATCTGCCGCTCCCTAGCACAACAGTATTCAGCTGTGCTAACATAATTGCAAAAGGGTTTTCTAATGATCAATAAGCCTGTTAAAATGATAAACTTTAGCTAACACAATGTGCCATTGGAACACAGGAGTGATGTTTGCTGATAATGGGCCTTTGTACGCTTTTGTAGATATTCCATAAAAAATCTGCCGTTTCTAGCTACAATAGTCATTTACCACATTAACAATGTCTACACTGTATTTCTGATCAATTTGATGTTATTTTAATGGACAAAAAACATTTATTCTTTCAAAAATAAGGACATTTCTAAGTGACCCCAAACTTTTGGTGTGTGTGTGTGCACTGCATTCGGATAGTTTTCAGAACCCTTGACTTAACTTTTTCTTCATTTTGTTACATTACAGCCTTATTCAAAAAATTTAATAATTCGTTTTTTCCCTCATCATTCTACACACTACCCCATAATGACAAAGCAAAAACAGGTTTTTAGAAGTTTGGGCAAAGAAAATTATGAAAGTATGAAATATTACATTTACGTAAGTATTCAGACCCTTTACTCAGTACTTTTTGGAATCAACTTTGGCAGCGATTACAGCCTCAAGTCTTCTTGGGTATGACGCTACAAGCTTGGCACTCCTGTATTTCTTCTCTGCAGATCCTCTCAAGCTCTGTCAGGTTGGATGGGGACCATTACTGCACAGCTATTTTCAGGTTTCTCCTGAGATGTTTGTTTGGGTTCAAGTCCGGCTCTGGCTGGCCACTCCTGTGTTGCCTTGGCTGTGTGCTTAGGGTCGTTGTCCTGCTGGAAGGTGAATCTTCGCCTCCAGTCTGATGTCCTCAGTGCTCTGAAACAGGTTTTCATCAAGGATCTCTACTTTGCTCTGTTCATCTTTCTCTCATTCCTGACTTGTCTCCCAGTCCCTGCCGCTGAAAAACATCCCCACAGCATGATGCTGACACCACCATGCTTCACCATAGGGATGGTGCCAGGCGTGACGCTTGGTTTGGTTTCATAAGACCAGAGAATCTTGTTTTTCATGGTCTGAGAGTCCTTTAGGTGCCTTTTGGCAAACTCCTGAGGAGTGGCTTACGCCTGGCCACTCTACCATAAAATCCTGATTGGTGGAGTGCTACAGAGATTGTTGAGATGGTCTCCCATCTCCACAGAGGAACTCTAGAGCTCTGTCAGTGACCAAGGTCCCCCGATTGCTCAGTTTGGCCGGGTGGCCAGCTCTAGGATGAGTCTGTGCTTCCAAACTTCTTCCATTTAAGAATGATGGAGGCCACTGTGTTCTTGGTGACCTTCAATGCTGTAGACCTTTTTTTGGTACCCTTCCTCAGATCTGTGCCTCGACACAGTCCTGTCTCTGAGCTCTACGAACAATTCCTTCAACCTCATGCCTTGGTTTTTGCTCTGACATGCACTGTCAACTGTGTAACCTTATATAGGCAGCTGTGTGCCTTTTCCAAATCATGTCCAATCAATTGAATTTACCACAAGTGGACTCCAATTAAGTTGTTGGAACATCTCAAGGATGATCAATGGAAACAGTATGCACCTGAGCTCAATTTTGAGTCTCATAGCAAAGGGTCTGAATACTTATGTAGATAAGGTATTTCTGTTTTTTATTTGTTATAAATTAGCAAAAAATTCTAAGAACCTGTTTTTGCTTTGTCATTTTAGGGTATTGGTTGTAGATATCTGTCTTAATGCCTGCATGTTTGATCATTTTGATAGAAGATACATTTGATCTTTACAATCCATGCAGTCGGTCTTTCCCTGCAGGTAAAGTGAATACTGTACCTCTGTTATGTTGTTGCTCTCAGGTATAGTGAACGTCCTGTATCTGTTCTGTGCTGCTCTGACGGAACACAAAATCCTGTTCCTGTCCAGCAGCTACCAGAGACTAACAGACGCCTGCAGAGCACTACTGGCCATCATGTTCCCCCTTAAATACAGGTGTGTGTTTTTCCATTGTAAAATAGGTTCATAGATGTATTTTGATATAGTGAATTTACAGGGATTTGATTATCAAGATATTGGTCTGTTAGTTTGGGTAATTTTGTGGTTTCCTAACACTTATCATATCATCTCCTAATCTGATTCCTGGTAAATCTGATGTCCTCTTGTTTTCCCTCCCGTCAGTTTTACGTACGTCCCCATCCTGCCGGGGAAACTCCTGGAGGTGCTGAGCACGCCCACGCCTTTCATCATCGGGGTCAATTCTTTCTTCCGTTCCGAGACCCAGGAACTGGTGGGTAGCATGACCGTATGTTCCAATCTACAATACTTCTTTTGATTTATTTTCTATATCATGCTTAAATAGTCTGTCAGTGTATGCATTTGTAAAGCCTATCTGATGCCAGTAAAGACCGTCTTCATTCTGTGTTGCCCCCCCATACTTTGACAGCCTGTAGTACAATCTTAATTATTGGATATGCGTTTGTCAGTTCTCTGGCCCTCCTTCCTTATCTATAATTAATCTCACTCAACAACCCAGACCTGCTGTGTTTTAGCCATCTGAAACCTCTTTTAGCTCAAATACCTCTCAGTACTAACACAACGGTCTTTGTAAACCATGCCAAGGTACTTTAGCAATATACCTGACATGTAACTTAAATATCTTCATTCTATATCCAGTGGAATGTTGGATGACTTTGAAAGTTTCCTTTGTTATTAAGGACAAACTAATGATTTAAGATGAATAATACTAATAATACATTTATTTTGTATATCACTTTTCATTAGTTATCTCAAAGCTCTAATGAGGAAAAAAGAATACAAAATGATATTCAATAAAAACAAGGTACATTAAGAATGATGGCAGGTAAAATAGCAGCAGTGGGCTAGGCACTAAATACATTTCAGATTGGGACTAGGACTATGAAAAGACAGTCATTATAGTGTCATTATAGGTCCAGGTTAGTGTGCGTTAAACTACATGAGGTCACTCGCCATGCTTTGTTATGTAATGACTTAACAACGGACTGCCTGTCTGTATTATATAGTATACTATACAGGCTCTGATAGATCGATTGATGTTGGAGTGTAAGGGGTGAGAGGTTATTGCCTTGGCAACCCAACTGCCTGTTAAAAGGTACATTTCACAGCTGCACTAGGTAAAGTTCTGTAATGAACAGCTGTTGACAGAAGCACTTGTGGGTGTCTGTGGCTCTGTCAGTCACTACTGTTATCAATCAGCACACTTAGCCTCATGTACAGTGATCTGTTACAAGATCAATCAAAGATATCGTACTGACTGTGCCGTCCGTGTGTGTTCTTCAGTTGGACGTGATCATCGCTGACCTGGACGGAGGCACGGTGACCATCCCGGAGTGTGTCCACATCTCCCTGCTCCCCGACCCCCTCCTGCAGCAGACCCAGACCGCCCTCTCAATGGTAACCACCATGACGACAACCCTTCAGACTTCTACACCTTCACTTCATATAGCTACATCAGTCACCAATTCCAGTACAGCACGCTAACCCAACACAGGCACTCCCAGTATGCATTACCCTGAACCATGTACAGCTATAGTCGTTTAACCACAGCACCACATTGAGATGTTGATTTACTACTTCTGAATCAACTCCTTTTCTAAATAAGATCAAGTGCCTTATTGTAATCGAGCTTCTCACTGCCAGCACAGTCTGGAAATTCCTCTTGTTCAGATAAGATCCATGTTATGTAAAACTTATCTGATTTCCTGACTGGGCCTGCCTCTCATTGGTATCTGCGGCTGGTTTATGCTTTTGTTCCATGCCATAGCTTTCCCATCAGTAGCTACAACAAACAAATGGTGGGAGGTTTGATTCAGATTTTATTTATTGAGTTATTCTTGTTGATATTGTAAGCAATCATGTGTTTCGGAACTACCATTACACACCCCTATAAAACAATATACTATTTTACAATATTGAAATTACCCGTGAGACACAACAATAAAAACAATGCAGTCATGAACTGTTCATGAGGATATGTCTGTTTTTAGTTTCACAATTGGTGTGAGTTGGCACGTGCAGGGCTTACTGTAATACACAGTAGTCCAATAAATAATTGTGAAAGAATGGATCTTCCCATCTTCAATAAATGAAATGATACTACACTCTGCAGCCAAAAGAGGAGTTATTTGTTTGCCTGTATGACATTGGCATTGATTCCCACAGCCCAAACATAGTGTGTGTTTGTGTTATCAGAATTGGACCAGAGGGAGAAGATGAATTATAGAATCTGACATGCTGTCCCACATGAGAAATATTTGGGAACATATTATTCCCTAGATAAAAATATCTTCCTCCCCTAATTTTTTTATCGGGATAAGAGTCAAGTTGTATGTTTTAATATGAACATTTGATATGGACTTGCTCAGAATATTGCCAGACCGACATTGCTCGGAACTGCTCAAAATGCATACTTAGCTTTTTGGCACTTTTCTTAACTGTTATAGAAAAATCTATTTTGGGTTGTTTTTTGACACAAGTCCGTGGTAAATTATATTTTAGTACATGTGACAGTATACAGTGTTAATGCTTTTGTAACTCTCCAAGGCTGTCTGTCTGAGGCCAGTAGGGTTTATCTCAGGCCGGTCTCTATGATCTCTATTGGCTGGAGGGCATGAAACATGAGCCATACTCAATCTTCACAGTTACTAGCCAGTCTGTTACGGCTAGACTGAACAGGAGAGGGAGGGACAAATGAGTAGGGAAAGGGGGGAGAGGGGGAAAGCAAGAAAAGGCAAAAGAGAGAGAATGAGACTGGGTTAGGCTGTTACTGTGTCCTCTCGGTCAGAGGTACATTGAAAAGGAGCTGCTCTTCAACCAGTATGTTTTCCGTTGTCCTTCATTACCATATTTAAACTTTCCTAGATGTTTGATGAACAACACAGTGGAAAGAGCTAGGTACCAGCCAATACCTGCTCTGGTAAGTAATAGGGACTGTAAAATTGTTCCATCTAAGAACAACCCGTCCTGTGATGGGACCTGACCATTCTACAATACAATATACGGGCCTCTCCCACTTCCCTCTGTTCTGTCCTCCTTTCTTTTCTACCCCGTCTCCCTCTGTCCTAACCTGTGTGGGCCATAGAGACTTGCAGTGCTGGCCCGGTGACCCTGCATGGCTGGAATGAGACCAGAGCCCTGTAATGCAGGGAGAATTTCACTGGAAGTGCAAGTCCTTTGTTGTGTCCTGAGTCAATAAAACACTTTACGTGCATGTGACGTGTATGCACACATGCTTCCTTCCATAACCAGTGAAGCACAGTGTGTGGGATCCATTCCGCCCTGCATTTGTCTGTCTGCACTGTCAGTATCTGTGCGGCCCCAGGACCCATGGCCCTGTCAGTCTTTATGGGGTCTGCCCTGCATTGTCAGGGAGGGACACATTTCCCCAGTTCCAGCCTCAGCCCCCCAGCCGGCTCACATAACATAACAGGCCTGAGTCTAAGTGACCTTCACCCAGACCTGCACAGAGAGGATAATTGCAGTGTGTGAAAAGCGATAGCTTTTGCAACTGGAGGGATAGTTAATTTGTTTAATCATCTGGAAAATGTATGTGGGGGTTGGTGGAGTGCAGTGTGTGTTTGTGTGGAGGGTGAAGGTTGTTTAAGTGATGCTTCTAGAGATAGTTGGGCAGCAACCGTTGGGGGGGCTTATCTAGGTACTCTGCTGCTCTCTTAACGATTAGCTGAATGAATTCACCTCACCATCCCCAAACATAAATAGGACTGTGAATAGGAGATGCTGCAGCTAATTTAGTTAATGGGTGTCTGCAGCTTAGTCTGAAGCCTCATCGGTCTCATTTATGAGAGGGGCTTCCAAGAATTCTCATCTTCTTAAAAGCTTCTGACAGCATATTGTAATTAACGTTACCCGATGAAGCGGTGTCCGGAAGCCAAAATATAGCAGCAGCTGCTGTAGGATTTATGTACTGAATAATATTGATGAGCTGAACGGATGTAATGAGAAGACTGTTAGATGATATTTCTGTCCATGTTGTTGTAATGTGACTCCTGCCATCTTGTTGCGTTTGTAGGTGTTGGACCCAGAGCTGGAGATGGCTGACCATGCCTTCCCCCCTTCCTCCACACAACCCTCCACACTCAAGATCCAGGTAATATAGAGCCCTTCTATCCTCGGTGGAAGGTGTGTGTTGAAAAAGTCTGAATAAAATTGCACTCGCTACTGTAAGTCGCTCTTGATAAGAGCGTCTGCTAAATTACTCAAATTTAAATGTGAGAAAGTCCCTGTCCCTTTGTTTGGGGCAATGCTGCAGCAAGGTCTCTGGATATCTGAGCTTTCCCAGGCTTTCTGTCCCATACTTACCCCTCAGTATGTTCTAATTCCCTGTCTGTGTGTTGCAGGATAAGGAGATCCGGGCGGTGTTTCTGTGGCTGTTCGGCCAGCTGTTCCATGGCTATCGCTGGTGTTTGCACATCATCCGGATCCACCCTGAACCAGTCATCCGCTTCCATAAGGTACACATCACCTTCTACCTCTCGGAACTTAATTCCTAAGGTGATATATTACGTTGTGTTCATACAAGCCTGCAACTAACTATGGTCTTTATGAACACAATGGAATATATCACTTTAATGTCTGCCTGGAGGAGTAAAACATTTTGCTCTAAACAGACCTGCAAACTGTCTGTTTTTAGTCTAACGCTTAGAAAGGAAGAGTGGAACCCCAGAATCTCAGGCCTGGCGTGTGTGTGTGTGTGTGTGTGTGTGTGTGTGTTCCTCCAGGCTGCGTTCCTGGGCCAGAGGGCTCTGACTGAGGATGACTTCCTGATGAAGGTTCTGGATGGTATGGCGTTCGCTGGGTTCATATCGGAGAGAGGGCTGCCTTACAGACCCACAGACCTGTTCGATGACGTGAGTACCCCCCCTCCACCACACACACACACACCTCCCCAATCAGTGGTAAAGATGTGAAGGATAAAGCATTCTAACTTCCTGTTTTTCTTTTCCTGTGTCTACAGCTGATAGCCAATCAGGTGGAGCGTATTCGCCAGGAGGAGTGCAGCCCGCACAAAGTCATGAACCATATCAAGGAGCTGGCCGAGCAGCTCTTCAAAAACGTATGTTGTGCATAAAAAAATGAAAAACATGTTTATTGATTTTATTTACAGATGTATGATCTTAATTTGGTCACCCTTTTGTTGCTTAGAATTTATGCTGATGAGCTTCGTGATTTGCGTAAAATTCACTGAAAACCCACACTAATGTGGTTATTTTAACAGTATTGGCCGATTTCACGCCAGCATGGCCCGAGAATATGTTTTGCTTTCACAGATAGTTTTTTTGAAAATCATGATGAAAGTAGCCATTTTAGGCCCTTTTTAGACCTATACTGTACATGCCTCCTATAAGACCCTATGATCCGTGAACTGGACATGATACACACAACATCTTGGTGTCATTATACTCCTTATAGTGTGCTTTAAAATATGGGGTATGTCTTAATTCTGAAATAAAAAATGTACATTCATTTATTCAACATTAAAACTTCTATTCATACAGTGGGGCAAAAAAGTATTTAGTCAGCCACCAATTGTGCAAGTTCTCCAACTTAAAAAGATGAGAGAGGCCTGTAATTTTCATCATAGGTACACTTCAACTATGACAGACGAAATGAGAAAAAGAAATCCAGAAAATCACATTGTAGGATTTTTAATTTATTTATTTGCAAATTATGGTGGAAAATAAGTATTTGGTCAATAACAAAAGTTTATCTCAATACTTTGTTATATAACCTTTGTTGGCAATGACAGAGGTCAAACGTTTTCTGTAAGTCTTCACAAGGTTTTCACACACTGTTGCTGGTATTTTGGCCCATTCCTCCATGCAGATCTCCTCTAGAGCAGTGATGTTTTGGGGCTGTCGCTGGGCAACACGGACTTTCAACTCCCACCAAAGATTTTCTATGGGGTTGAGATCTGGAGACTGGCTAGGCCACTCCAGGACCTTGAAATGCTTCTTCTGAAGCCACTCCTTCGTTGCCCAGGCGGTGTGTTTGGGATCATTGTCATGCTGAAAGACCCAGCCACGCTTTCATCTTCAATGCCCTTGCTGATGGAAGGAGGTTGTCACTCAAAATCTCACGATACATGGCCCCATTCATTCTTTCCTTTACACGGATCAGTCGTCCTGGTCCCTTTGCAGAAAAACAGCCCCAAAGCATGATGTTTCCACCCCCATGCTTCACAGTAGGTATGGTGTTCTTTGGATGCAACTCAGCATTCTTTGTCCTCCAAACACGACGAGTTGAGTTTTTACCAAAAGTTCTATTTTGGTTTCATCTGACCATATGACATTCTCCCAATCCTCATCTAGATCATCCAAATGCTCTCTAGCAAACTTCAGACGGGCCTGAACATGTACTGGCTTAAGCAGGGGGACACGTCTGGCACTGCAGGATTTGAGTCCCTGGCGGCGTAGTGTGTTACTGATGGTAGGCTTTGTTACTTTGGTCCCAGCTCTCTGCAGGTCATTCACTAGGTCCCCGTGTGGTTCTGGGATTTTTGCTCACCGTTCTTGTGATCATTTTGACCCCACGGGGTGAGATCTTGCGTGGAGCCCCAGATCGAGGAAGATTATCAGTGGTCTTGTATGTCTTCCATTTCCTAAGAATTGCTCCCACAGTTGATTTCTTCAAACCAAGCTGCTTACCTATTGCAGATTCAGTCTTCCCAACCTGGTGCAGGTCTACAATTTTGTTTCTGGTGTCCTTTGACAGCTCTTTGGTCTTGGCCATAGTGGAGTTTGGAGTGTGACTGTTTGAGGTTGTGGACAGGTGTCTTTTATACTGATAACAAGTTCAAACAGGTGCCATTAATACAGGTAATGAGTGGAGGACAGAGGAGCCTCTTAAAGAAGAAGTTACAGGTCTGTGAGAGCCAGAAATCTTGCTTGTTTGTATGTGACCAAATACTTATTTTCCACCATAATTTGCAAATAAAATCATTAAAAATCCTACAATGTGATTTTCTGGATTTTTCTTCCTCATTTTGTCTGTCATAGTTGAAGTGTACCTATGATGAAAATTACAGGCCTCTCTCATCTTTTTAAGTGAGAGAACTTGCACAATTGGTGGCTGACTAAATACTTTTTTGCCCCACTGTATCTCAAAAGCACACTTTTTGATTTTGTTTATTTTAAGACATTGTTTGGAACTATGCTCTTAAAACACAGCAAGTTTCCAGTGTGGGCTCTCTGCTACTTTTGAAGAAATTATCAATTTTATACATAGCAATTGACATAATAGGTCATTAATCAATCACAGCCTCATGTAGGATTGCACATTCAGCAAATCACCAGCGGAGGGAATTCCCTTTGAATTCATTTTCCCGTTCACTGTGTTGGTGGTGCTCATAAAATGTATCATAACTTTAAAAGTAGCAGAGAGCCCACACTGGAAATTTGATGTACTTGTAGACAATGTTCCCTCTATGCTCTGCAGGTGCACAGCTCCCCCGGGACTGCCGCGCAGAAGAAATATCAGCTCGCGCAGAGAAGCATGAGATTGATCTTTACTCAACTTTCTAGTTTTCCCCTTTAGTTAACACTATCAACAAGTCAGGCCCATACTCTACACAGACTGGTGCGCCATAACCAATCAGAGCTGTAGTATCCCTATATGCAAATGAATCATTGCCATATATGGATCTGTGCCATCCCCTTTGAACTAGACTGTGTTTACAGCATGAGTGGTAGTGAGTAGATGTGCTTGTTTTGCATGTGTCCAGGTGTGTACATTTGTTCGTATTCTTGGCTATTAAGTGAGTTATTAGCCCAGTTATAGCAGATTTCTAGTCAGCAATGGGGGAGTGGGTGCTTCATGCAAGAGCACAAAATGTGTGAAAAGCATGTCGGGTAAAGAGCTTTTTTCTGTCTTAAAGGGGCAGTGTAGTATTTTGAGACAGGCTTGAATAAGCTAAGTAGCCAATAGGCAGAGGGTAGCATAATTTGTCTTATTCTGTGTAATAATGGTATGGGAATAAAAATACATTTTATTTTGTATCAAACAACACAACATTTTCAGTCACCTCCTTGTCTGAAGGCCAAGTGCATTATCAGGTTAATTGCAATCGCTACATGTTTTTTTAAAGTCTCATGGAATGTAGGCCTACGTTGAACACCACACGTTAGCTGCTATTGTAGGCTGAATGATAGAACAGCTATTTCCATGTTAAAATGTTATGGGATGCATTTTGTCCATTGGTTTTGATGGTAGGCCACTCTGGTAGGCCTACATTATGATCAAATAGCCACAGTAGCCTACATGGCCACTGTTAACTGTATTTTAAAGTGGGTACAGTCTCCGTGTTCACAGTAAACGTGCGCTAGAAGTAGCACAGAATTTTCACAACGTTCAAGTTTGTGCTCAGCAGACCTGAAATTTGTTAAGTGCCTACATTTTTGGGAGGTAACATTGCTTGTAGAGTATATTGTTTAAAACAATGTCTAAAAATGTTGAATAAATTCATGTGTAAAATTGTATTTCAGAATGTATCGTTACTCCATATTTTAGTGAACACTATAAGGAGTGTAATGACACTGAGGTTGTCTGTATCATGTACAGTCAAGGATCATTGGGTCTTACACGGGAGGCATGTACAGGTCTAAAGGGTCTGAAATCTTCACTTTCAGGATTTTCTCAAAATGGTTTGTGTTACAAAAGAGTATCAACCATCCTTCCTCCCAATAAAGTTTCTATGAACAATATTTACGGGCCATGCTGACATGGAATCGTCCGATTGCACTTTTCATGTAGCCTACTTTTGGCCAGCTAATTGCCTAACCACCGATCAAGTAACATTATGGACAAAGCGTTCAAATCCTGTTGCTGTGATATAGGTCAAATTAAGATCCTCCATCTGTATGTAATGTTGTAACTAAAATAACAGGAGACCACTCACCTCTTTTCTTTGCCCTTTCTCCCCCTACACCTTTATGGTCTCCACTTTTATTCTCCCCCCATCAGGAGAACCCGTACCCTGCCGTGGCCATGCATAAGGTGCAGCGGCCAGCTGAGAGCCCTGGTCACAATGACCCCAAGAACTTGGCCATCTTCCCTCTGCTGGACGACGTTACAATCCAGCTCTTCATCGACCACGCTGCCGCCAAGCTCAAGACCGCCCCGCCCGTGGTCAAGGCCGAGCTCAAAGGCATGGTGCCCTCCGGACCCCCACTGGGTGAGTGTGCCAGGCTGGGTGTGGAAGACTGAGTGTAGGGGGTTGATGGGGATGGTGTGGGCTGGGGGGTGGAGCAGCATAGGCATGAGATGGTGGGATTAAGTAGTGCAGTGAATGGACGGTTGAAAGACATTAATATTGGGTTGTGGGTTAGAATTTAGCAGAGATGGCAACATGAGATTGTGTCAGATGGATTGGCTTGATATCTGATGTAAAGAGGCTAATCCAGACACAGGCAGGCCACCAGACAGGCCACTGTGTTAGATGGGTCACACAGAGGTTGTCCTATCTCTCAGCATGGGTTTAACTGAGCTGGATTCAGTGTAGCTTCAGTGTAGACTGATGAGTGTGTCGGATCCACCAGTCAGGCCCCCCGACAGTCCTCCAGTCAGGCCCCCCGACAGTCCTCCAGTCAGGCCCCCCGACAGTCCTCCAGTCAGGCCCCCAGACAGTCCTCTGTGTGACCATCTATCTCTCAGCATGGGTTTAACTGAGCTGGAATCAGTGTAGCTTCAGTGTAGACTGATGAGTGTGATGTAATAACCGCTGAGTCGTGGTGTTCCTCCAGAAGACATTGTGGACAGGCATGGTCATGTCCTGGCTAACAGCGCTCGCAGGCTGGAGGTGGTCAGGAACTGCATTACCTACATATTTGACAACAAGATGCTGGAGGCCAAAAAGGTGAGAGACAAGGCCACAACAGCTCAGTGCTCGGGCATTTTGGAATTATGAAGGTGTTAACAATTTATAGCTAGTTTAGAGGTTTGACCTACATGATAGTCTAGTGATTATTTTAATTTTTTTTGCCATCTCCTAATGTTGTCCTGTGTCTGCTGCCCCCAGCTGATGCCAGCGGTACTGCGAGCGCTGAAGGGCCGGGCGGCCAGGGTGTGTCTGACCCAGGAGCTCAACCAGCACGTCCTGCAGAACCGAGCTGTTCTGGACGATCAGCAGTTTGACTACATCGTCCGCATGATGAACTGCACCTTACAGGTACATGCTGATGCCACAAAACCTTCTCTCTCCTCTTATACACAAAGTTCTATTCTAGACTGCAGCACACAGTCGGGTTCTGTACATAGAACAGCTGTATTGAAGGAGTTCTGAAAGGAATAACTTTAACTTCTTAAGGAGCAGCAAGGTGCGCTGGGGCGCTAGCACCCCACTCCCGACACTACCAGGTGAAATGCAAGGCGCCAAATTCAAAATCCAAAAGTTGAGTTATTAAACATGCATCAATATACAAGTGTTTCATAGTCATCAAAAGCTCTGCTTCTTGGCAATATCACAGCGTTGTCAGATTTCAAAAAGGCTTTACGGCAAAAGCACCACATTTGATTGTTTGAGGGTAGCACCTTCACTATTTTTCCATTACCATGAATTCATTAGCCTTCACGTTTCATACAAAACACATTTCACAGCGAAAACAAAACCAATTACCTGTTGAAGAACTTCTGCTGATGGCTTCCCAAGTGTCCAACGAAGACAATCCACGGTTCTTTTGTTCGAAAAAGTCATGTATTATATCCATAAATCTGTTTGGTTCGCGCGTTAAAATCAGAAACTACAGCCTCCACTCGTCCATTGGAACGTGAAGAGAACTCGTTCAACTTATACCTATAAACTTGTCCAAGAACAATCAAACATAATTTGAAATGTATCCTTAGGAACACTTTTCTGTATAATTGGTATAATATTTCAACCGGAATATAAACTGGAGCGTGCCTGGCAGGAGAAAAAACACAGAGCGTGCCTGGCAGGAGCGCGCGTCCTCTTCTATTGACATCTGTGGGGGCACTTCCTGATTCCTCTTCTTCTCTGCTCTAAAAGCATCTAAAAAAAATCTGAACACTGTCTCGAGACTGTTGACATCCAGAGGAAGCGATAGGTACTGCATTCATATGCCCTTATATGGGCATTTTCATAAGGGAGGGGTTCCAAATGAGCAATGTGTCAAAACCACTTTTTCCAGGACAGAAATTCCTCAGTGTTTCGCCTGCCATATCCGTTCTGTTTTACTCACAGACAAATGGTTAACACTTTTAGAAAATTCAGAAATGTTTCCTATCCAATGGTACTAAATATGTGCATATCCTATTTTCTGGGCCTGAATGGGAGGCATTTTACTTTGGGCACGCCAGGGTCTCAAACGGTCACCTCGTGCGCTGCTCCCTAAGAAGTTAACTCCTTGGGACTTTTTCAAAACAGTACAATGCTACCTATTTTTACACTGCAGTGGAGGCCTTTATATTTTCATAAGATCATACACTGAATAATGGAGCCTAATCGGTGGTGTGTTTGCATGGCTGACATTGAGTGAGAATATGGCCATGTTGACCGCTATTCTCCTACTCAGGACTGCTCCCACATGGATGAACACGGTATTGCAGCCATCCTCCTTCCCCTGGTCACGGCCTTCTGCAGGGTAAGTCACAAAAAACAAACAATTCCTATTCAACACAAAATAAACAAATCATTGTCTTTTATCATAGTTTTAAAGTGGTATGTTTCTAAAGCTTCTGTGTGGCCTTGTGTGTTTGTGTCTGGCAGAAACTAGGCGCGGGCATCACCCAGTTTGCCTACAGCTGTGTGCAGGAGCACATGGTGTGGACTAACATGCAGTTCTGGGAGGCCATGTTCTACAGTGATGTCCAGAACCACATCAGAGCCCTGTATCTGGAGGCAGACGGGGGGGAGCCGTCCACCGCTGTAAGAACGGACACTGCAATTACAGAACAAGCAGAACCTTTTTTAGCTAATGCTCCTGTATATTAGTATCAAACACAGCAATAAAAACATAAGAGGCCTTTTCCTTGATAATGGTACTTAGTCCTTGGAGTACATCCATACATTGACCCCATCTGACCTTTCCCCTTCCACCCCCCCCAGTCTTGCGGACAGCAGGAGTCTGGTCCAGTGGCAGGAGGTCAGGAGCTGCTGGGTGCTCTGGAGCTGGCGTCAGAGCAGAGCAGGCTGTGGCCCACGCTCAGCAAGGAGCAGCAGAGTGAGCGCGTGCAGAAGGAGGAGAGCACGGTGTTCAGCCAGGCCATCCACTACGCCAACCGCATGTCCTACCTGCTGCTGCCCCTGGACACCAGCAAGAACCGCCTGCTCAACAGGTCCGGGATAGGGGACGTGGAGAGTGTTAGCAACAGCTACGTCACCAACAGGTACACCAACAGGTGGGGGACGCACACACACACACACACAACGAGGCACACAGAAAGAAAAACATACCAGACAGCTTTATCACTAACAGACATGTTAGAAACAGCTTATCAAACGTGGGCAGCTTTGTAACATCTTACAGTGGAACCAGCAACAAACTTATGCCTTGGGATAAGACTTTAACTTTAACTAAAGTCATATTGGCCGTTCCTAACGTTGTTTTTATTTAGCATTGCTGGCAGCATGGCGGAGAGCTACGACACAGAGAGCGGCTTTGAGGACGCTGAGAGCTCTGACGTGGCCAACTCTGTGGTGCGATTTATCAACCGCTTCGTAGACAAAGTGTGTAACGAGAGTGGTGTGACCAACGAGCACCTCAAGGCACTACACGCCATGATACCAGGTAGGAATCTCCATTTTGTGTTTTTGGTGCTCATGTTGTCAACTTTCCTTGACAGATCAGGGTTGTATTCATTAGGCACTAAATGGAAGAAAACGGACTGACGGGGATTCCTGAACTTGTCCAATAAGAAACACTTGTTTTAGTTTTCCGTTGCAAAGCGTTTTGCTACTGTGTTCCGTAATGAATATGACCCAGGTTTTCTCGAGAGTTCAAATTGTGTATTAGGAGAGAGTTTTAATCAGTTTCTCTCTGTGTTGTTGCACAGACATCGTTCAGATGCACATCGAGACGCTGGATGCAGTCCACAGGGAGAGTAAGCGACTGCCACCAATCCAAAAGGTAACCAATTCCTTATTTTACATTACGCTGGACAAAAGCCACACAGAGCCAGGCCAACCCCGCCCAACCCCGACTCCACCAATCCCTACAGCTCAGTGTCACAGTGCCACGCCCACGGCAGGTACGTCGGTCGTCTGTCCCAGCGACAGAACCATGTGTGACTCACACTAATGCGTCTGAGCAGTGCATGCTGGGTTGATGTAGTTCCACTCCTCCTCTCAGAAGCCGGGGTCTCGTTCAGTTGGAAGTAAATGGGTGAAAATGTTTTGAAAGGAGGTACTAACTGACTTTGTCCAGGACGAACAAGAATGTGGTTTTTTCTGTTTCATTACATTTTCTCCGGTTGGTGCCTACTGAACATGAACCTGGTAGATGACTACAGCCTGAGCAGTGCATGCTGGAGGTTGTAGTTCTCAATGACCTGGTTGACTACAGCCTGCGTCACTGACTCTTGTGCCTTCAGACAGAAGGGTGCAGTTTGCTCTGGTTGTTCTGTGGAGTTTTCTGCCAGCAGTTGGAGAGGGATAGTAGCTTAGCATGGCGTCATCGGCATGTCTGTTGTGTTAATGGCAACTAAGCAGTGTCCTAGCATATGCATCAACCAAGAGCTCAGGGATGCCCTGTATCAGATATCAGTCCACAGTCCAATTGGATCTCACCTTTTTGTGAGTTTTCTGTGTTTATCCCAACTTATAATACCTCAGAGATCAGAGATTTGATCTGATCCCACCTACCAGAATGCTCTAGATTTCTGCGTGAGCGTTCATATCATATGAATTCCAGTTAAATCCTCTCCCAATGAGCTGGACCCAGGGCATTAGGTGTTGCACAACAGATTATGAAATGGGTTACAAAACGAGTGCCTTAATTAATGTTCTATTATGAGTTGAGCTGCTCTGTTTGGTGTAGTTGCCCCAGCGTAGGCCTCTCCAGCGTCGCTGGGGACAGGAAATTATGTCAATGCCCTGAGGCAGATGGTCTATAGGTCTTTAACAGAAACTAGACCTGCCACTCTTCATACTTTGAATACCTCTCTATACATCCAAGAATGCTGTTAGATGATTTTGTGAGAGAAATTTCAGGAAATATACAAATGGTTGTAAACATGTTACCTCTTTCTAAGGGGAAAACCCTAAACCACTCAAAATTGCTGTTATATTATACCAGTCTTAAGAGATTTGAATGGTTTCATATCCAACTTTATAAAAATAACCACCTAAATGTGGCTGTATTTTCCCTTCTGCGTGTTTTACTTGTTGAGCATCAGGGTTGTCTTTGCCAAGATCCCACTAGCGAATTGAGATTTAGGCAAACCGTTTATGTAACATTTAACAAATTGCAATCAAATGTCTCCATTTTGATATCTCTGTTTTCAACTGTCTGTCGTGTGATACATTTGTGCTTCAACATGCATCTGGATTGACGTGTGCCATTTGTTGTGGTGAATTTGCTCTAATTTGGTTTGAAAAAAAGAACCACCAATGTAAGGATGGCTTATACATTTGAGTTCTGTTGGACATAAAGCACTAACGGCTCTTCTACGGTCTCTCTCTTTCCCCTTCATCCTTACCTACCATGTCCCTATACTCAATCTGCTTACTTCTCTCCTTCCATCAATTATCAACTCTTCTTGTTTCTTTACCCTACATCTACCTCTTCCTTATCTTCCTCTGCCCTCCCTCTTCTTGTCACCGATCTCTTCCCCCTTTCCTCTTCTCTCCTTCACTCCTCCCTCCCTTGTGGCTGCAGCCCAAGCTTCTGAGGCCCATTCTTCTGGCAGGGGAGGAGCTGGTGATGGACGGCATGCGGGTGCACCTGATCTCAGACGGCCGGGAGGAGGCCACGGGTGCCTTGGGGGGTCCACCCCTCCTCCCTGCTGAGGGGGCCATCTTCCTCACCACCTACCGCCTCATCTTCAAGGGCACGCCTAACGACCCGCTGGGTAAGAGGGTGTTGAAAACACAAACATGCACACACATGTTAGCAGTAATACACACACACACTTTCTCTCTAACCCTGAGTGTTGTTGCTGTTAGCAGTAATACACACACACACACTTTCTCTCTAACCCTGAGTGTTGTTGCTGTGCAGTGGGTGAGCAGGTGGTGACTCGGTCGTTCCCCATCGCCTCCCTGACTAAGGAGAGGAAGATTTCTGTCTGTCTGTCCATGGACCAGTTCATACAGGAGGGTCTGCAGCTACGCTCCTGCACTTTCCAGGTACACGTCTACCCTCCATCCTGCCACCCTCATATCCATCACCCTACTGCCTAAACACCAGGCCCCTAGGTCTTCATAACTTCTCCTCCCTCAACCCAGCTACCCCCCCCTCCACACTCATTCTGCATGGTAACGCTCTCCATTTAAAATTTGACAGAACACTCATTCATGTGTTTTTCTGACACTCCTAATATTGCTCTCCTCCTCCTGTAGCTGCTGAAGATAGCGTTTGATGAGGAGGTGGCGTCGGACCTGGCCGAGGTGTTCCGGAAGCACATGCACAAGCTCCGCTACCCACAGCACGTCCAAGGAACCTTCGCCTTCACCGTGGGCCAGAGTGGCAAGACGTTGGTCGAACACAAGACCAAGGACAAGAACCAGTCAATAAAGTAAGACGAGGCAGATGTAACGCACACACGTCAACCACAAGAACCCAAAACGACACTAAAAGGAAACAGGAAGAGCATACACACGCCAAACACATTTCAACACACATCAGCATTGTATAAAACGTCAGTACCGTTCCAGTTTTATCGTCAGCCAGCAGATTATTAGTCATGAGAAAGTGTAGATCTGTAAGTCACGTCCTCCAGGTCAAGTACAGAACATCCAATTAAAAAGCGCCAACTCACTAAAGGATGTGGGTGACAGATGACACCCCAACACTGTAATGTGAGCTGAATATACGGCTTTCCCCAAGCAGCAGCCTCTGGCGATATAGTAGTCCACATTATTGCCCTACATTTCATAGCCGTCCTGACAGTTTAAAGAATATATCCAAACCTTGGGCTTTTTTATCTGACGGTCTCTGATTTAAAGTCAGTGTTTAATAAAACAGGATTTTTAGACCTTTTGCTTGTGAGTGTAAATGCTTCAGTGAGTGTGAACCCTTGTTCTTGTGTAACCACAAATGGTCCATATATCATGCAGACTGTTTAGTTCAGCTTGCTGCACACTGACTTATTCCAGGCAGGGTCAGTACAGAGGAATGCAGCTTCACATCCTACACTCTATTCTGTCCACTGTCACTGCCAGAGTTCCCTTTTACTTGATCATCCCCCACTCTCTCTCTCTTCCCCCCATCATTCCTTTTTCCCTCTCGTATGGGGTATGAAAAGAGCACAAGCTCTCACAGAGAGCTGGCTTCTATCTGTTGAATAATGCAGCAGTGGAAACAGTGACGGCTCCTCTGTGTTTGTCCCTGGTGTTTCCATCTCCTCCCGAGTCATCACGCCACTAAAAGACTCCATTCATTCACTGATATTAATCTCACGACAATGCCCCCTTGCAGCAGTGAGCAGGCTCAACTAGCAGTATTTTAATGCATTCATTAGCTTTAATTATGCGTACAGACTACTGCCGAGTCTGCATTAGGGATGTGCCTTGGATTTAATTGACTGGTTAATTAAACTTCTAAGTACCCACTCAGTGCATTTGTACCTTTACATTTCTAACCAGGGTTGTATTCACTTGACATGAAATGGAAGCAAACGGGCCAAAACAGGGAGGTGCGATCTAAACTTGTTCAATAAGAAACGCTTGTTTTCATTTTCTGTTGCAAAGTGTTTTGCTATGGTGTTCCCAAATGAATATGACCCAGGAAGTAGAAGTCATTAAGTTTAGCTTTAACTGAAGTTAACTATGTTTTGAACCCTTTTATGTCTCTCTCTCTCTTCCCTCTCTACTCCTCCTCTCACCTTCTCACCCCTCCACCCTTCCTAAGAACACTTTCCAAAAACCTGGTGAAGAGTGCCAAGAGGACAATCGGTCGACAGAATGTGACCCGGAAGAAGTACTCACCTCCCACCTGGGAGAACAGGAGCAGCCTGCAGTCAGAGCTGGACGAGGATGAGCTCTCCGGTAGGCCATGGTGTTGACAACTCAAGTAGCATCGTCAAGGTTTAGGGTGGCATTTTGACTTAAGATCCACACACTCCCATTGATATAAATACATGTTTTATGTAAAAGTCTTGCGTTGCTGTTTAACTTTCAGCTATTAAAATGTTGAATGGTCTCTACAGTGTTTGACCTGACAAAGTAGACCAGTGTACACTGTCTCTGACTGTCTGCGTGTCTGCTAC
This sequence comes from Brachymystax lenok tsinlingensis, assembly GCA_030435695.1. Taxonomy (NCBI): domain Eukaryota; kingdom Metazoa; phylum Chordata; class Actinopteri; order Salmoniformes; family Salmonidae; genus Brachymystax; species Brachymystax lenok. The sequence continues at coordinate 12,791,698 of CM059809.1, read as the reverse complement.
AGTCTCAGAGGAGTTGGACCAGGGCTCCCTCACCCTGTCTTCCACCATCCGCTCCTCGGACAGACAGACCATGAGCAACGTGGTGGAGCGTGCCTGTTGCCGTGACTACCAGCGGCTAGGACTGGGCACGCTCAGTAACAGCCTGACGCGCTCCAAGAATGAGCCCTTCCGCATCTCCACCGTCAACCGCATGTACACCGTCTGCAGGAGGTAAGTTCACGGTCCAACCGCAGATAGAACATGTTTTTACGATGGGATCACCATCAAATCTCATGTGGGATTCCCAGAAAACACACCACTTCGAAACTCTTCGTTTTTAGGGAATCTCAATTGCATGTGGTAGGTTTATGGTCAAACCGTATATGGACCATGTTTCAAGCAACTTTCTGAGTTTAGTCTTTAAGTTTTGCATTCTGGTTGAATGGACACGTTTGATCTTGACTTTTATATAAATCAACATTCAGTCGTTTAACTTTGATGCAAGTTGATATGTAGAGTGGGCCAATGAACAAACTATATTTAAAAACATGACATTATCTTGTGGTCATGACATTCTGCAGTGACATGAACAGAATGTAATCTCAATCCTAACTCCCTCTGCTCTGTCTGTCTGTCTGTCTTACCTACCAGTTACCCCGGCCTGTTGATCGTGCCCCAGAGCATCCCAGACTCTACTATCCAGCGCATCTCCCGCTGTTACAGACAGAACCGTTTCCCTGTGGTGTGCTGGAGGAGCTCTCGTACCAAGGCTGTGCTGCTGCGCTCTGCAGGCCTCCATGCTAAGGGAGTGGTGGGCTTCTTCAAGTCCCCCAATGCCCCCAGCGCCGGTACGACACACACTAAAAGTTAGTTAGATGGTGTCTTTATTAAGGGAATGACTGGGGAGGTTGGGCTTTGTTTAGGAATAATAAAACACGCCAAACTACTCCAAAGCCAGCTACAGTTGGAAGTTTATATACACTTAGGTTGGAGTCATTAAAACTAGTTTTTCAACCATTCCACAAATTTCTTGATAACAAACTATAGTTTTGGCAAGTCGGTTAGGATATCTACTTTGTGCATGACACAAGTAATTTTCACAACAATTGTTTACAGACAAATTATTTCACTTATAATTCACTGTATCACAATTCCAGTGGGTCAGAAGTTTACATACACTAAGTTGACTGTGCCTTTAAACAGCTTGGAAAATTCCAGAAAATGTCATGGCTTTAGAAGCTTCTGATAGGCTAATTGACATCATTTGAGTCAATTGGAGGTGTACCTGTGGATGTATTTCAAGGCCTACCTTCAAACTCAGTGCCTCTTTGCTTGACATCATGGGAAAATCAAAATAAATCAGCCAAGACCTCAGAAACTAAATTGTAGACCTCCACAAGTCTGGTTTATCCTTGAGATCAATTTCCAAATATTTGAACAGTGAGAAACAGAATAACAACAAAAAAATCCAGAAAAACGCTTGTCAAAAATGTTATGAATTGATTTGCATTTTAATGAGGGAAATAAGTATATCAGAAAGATTTCTGTCTCCCAAGTGTCTTTTATACAGGTAACGAGCTGAGATTAGGAGCACACTCTTAAACGCAGTGCTCCTAATCTCAGTTTGTTACCTGTATAAAAGACAACTGTCCACAGAAGCAATCAATCAATCAGATTCCAAACTCTCTACCATGGCCAAGACCAAAGAGCTCTCCAAGGATGTCCGGGACAAGATTGTAGACCTACACAAGGCTGGAATGGGCTACAAGACCATCGCTAAGCAGCTTGGTGAGAAGGTGACAACACTTGGTGCGATTATTCGCAAATGGAAGAAACACAAAAGAACTGTCAATCTCCCTCGGCCTGGGGCTCCATGCAAGATCTCACCTCGTGGAGTTGCAATGATCATGAGAACGGTGAGGAATCAGCCCAGAACTACATGGGAGGATCTTGTCAATGATCTCAAGGCAGCTGGGACCATAGTCACCAAGAAAACAATTGGTAACACACTACGCCGTGAAGGACTAAAATCCTGCAGCGCCCGCAAGGTCCCCCTGCTCAAGAAAGCACATGCACATGCCCGTCTGAAGTTTGCCGATGAACATCTGAATGATTCAGAGGACAACTGTGTGAAAGTGTTGTGGTCAGATGAGACCAAAATGGAGCTCTTTGGCATCAACTCAACTCGCCGTGTTTGGAGGAGGAGGAATGCGGCCTATGACCCCAAGAACATCATCCCCACCGTCAAACATGTAGGTGGAAACATTATGCTTTGGGGGTGTTTTTCTGCTAAGGGGACAGGACAACTTCACCGCATCAAAGGGACGATGGACGGGGCCATGTACCGTCAAATCTTGGGTGAGAACCTCCTTCCCTCAGCCAGGGCATTGAAAATGGGTCATGGATGGGTATTCCAGCATGACAATGACCCAAAACACACAGCCGAGGCAACAAAGGAGTGGCTTAAGAAGAAGCACATTAAGGTCCTGGAGTGGCCTAGCCAGTCTCCAGACCTTAATCCCATAGAAAATCTGTGGAGGGAGCTGAAGGTTCGAGTTGCCAAACGTCAGCCTCGAAACCTTAATGACTTGGAGAAGATCTGCAAAGAGGAGTGGGACAAAATCCCTCCTGAGATGTGTGCAAACCTGGTGGCCAACTACAAGAAACGTCTGACCTCTGATTGCCAACAAGGGTTTTGCCACCAAGTACTAAGTCATGTTTTGCAGAGGGGTCAAATGCTTATTTCCCTCATTAAAATGCAAATCAATTCATAAGATTTTTCACATGCGTTTTTCTGGATTTTTTTGTTGTTATTCTGTCTCTCACTGTTCAAATAAACCTACCATTCAAATTATAGACTGAACATTTCTTTGTCAGTGGGCAAACGTACAAAATCAGCAGGGGATCAAATACTTTTTTCCCTCACTGTACTTTCAAAGTTGTGGCAAAATGACTTAAGGACAACAAAGTCAAGGTAATGGAGTGGCCATCACAAAGCACTGACCTCAATCCTGTAGAAAATTTGTGGGCAGAAATGAAAAAGCGTGTGCGAGCAAAGAGGCCTACAAACCTGACTCAGTTACACCAGCTCTGTCAGGAGGAATGGGCCAATATTCACCCAACGTATTATGGAAGGCTACCCAAAACATTTGACCCAAGTTAAACAATTTAAAGGCAATGCTACCAAATACTAATTGAGTGATGTAAACTTCTGACCCACTGGGAATGTGATGAAATAAATAAAAGCTGAAATAAATAATTCTCTCAACTATTATTCAGACATTTCACATTCTTAAAATAAAGTGGTGCTCCTAACTGACCTAAGACCGGGAATTTTTACTAGAATTAAATGTCAGGAATTGTGAAAAACTGAGTTCAAATGTATTTGGCTAAGGTGTATGTAAACTTCAGACTTCAACTGTATATCAGTAGCAATTTAATGTGGAAGTATAAGTCTTTACTCATCAGAAACAATGAGCAAATGGACAAACACTTTAGATGCATTGATATGCACAATGCACAGCTCATGCCCCTTATAGCTTGAGCAGCATTCTTTTTGTCTTCAGCATTTTATACCCAGCATGCAAAGCTGCATAAACCAGTGGTGATTGACAGTTCTGACCCTTCCCCAGGCCCCTCCCAGGCTGACTCGACCAGCCTGGAGCAGGAGAAGTACATGCAGGCGATCATCAGCTCCATGCCCTCCTACTGTGAGCCGAGTGGCAGGAACACACTCGGCAGCTTCACCTCCACTCACATGAGCACCTCAGGTAGGACACACACGTACACATCAGGGTTTCCGTTAGCCGGTAATAGCCGGCTTTTGGCCCCAAAAATTGGCACCGGGCCAATTGTCACACTAAAAATAACATAATCCCATTTCAAAATAATGCTTTTTAGCCTCTTCATTGCTGGAAATACCAGTTGATGGAAGTACATTTGACCGGTCGTGCTTATCGGTAGATAGGTTAATTTGCATAATTTCATGGAATTAAATTGGCATGTGTTTATTTTCTTTAGTCGTTATGATTCTTATTTATCACACGCAGATACAGAGCCTAGTTTTTTGGGGGGAAATCTGTGAAACAGCGTGAGAGCTTTTATAAGCCCAATCATCAAACAAAATTTTAAATGCAATTACGTGTTAACTATTTTGATAGCCAGCATTAAAAAGAGCTACTATTTTTATTTCTCAACTGATAATTGAAGCGCCGTTGAAGTGCTTAGGCAACTGACGGCATGATTCAGCAGGTCACACACCACTTTAGAATGTGGTGTGTGACTTTCTTTCATTGTCCAGTAGCCAAAAACACAATCATGATCATATTAGCAATCCATGCTAGTTGTTGCATCTTTAGATCTCCGATCGTTATACATTTCTAATGCTTTTGACAACGGTGTTTTCCCGCTAATTGCATTATGGAACTATCATTAGCGTGTAGCCTATAACTGCCGTGTGCACATTGCTGCACTTACAATGTGAATATATAATAATTTATCAACATTTTAAGATAAATATTCTGATCTGTGCATGAGCCTCAATGGTTTTTAAAGTAATTTTGATGTACTAGTTGGATGAATTTGGGCTCTATCGTCCCACACATGTCCCAGAGTCTGTTTGGAATAGGCCATTTATTTCTCGCACAGAACGACAAGCTGACAAATATAATAGGTAAACTTTTCTACAATGGTGGACAGTAGATTGACATAGGCTAGTGATTTTCCTGTTCATTACTTGTCTTGTTGGCCGAGGAAAAGTAAATGTGGACAGTTATTCTAACATCTTCAAAGTGCGCTTCGGAATTCGGAACGACGCGAGCCGTTGCATCCTCGAGTTGCATGTTCTGTTAAGTGCCTTACCATAATCAGAATGTGATTTCAGTCATTCTGAGCACCGTGGGTGGATGCACATGTCAGGTTACACACCTAATACATATATGTCCGGTACATTTCTCAAATGTTCGGTAAATTATTATGCTGTCGATCAAATGCCCAGCGCCACATTTTCCTAACGGAAACCCTCAAACACACACCCACACTCTCTCTTAAGCCAGAGTTTGTGACCCTTTGCTTGTGTCTATCTCCAGACTCGTCAGATAAGCTGAGGCAGCCTAAGATCGGAGCTCTGATGAAACAGGTGATGGGAGGCAAGGAGGACATACCTGGAACCTTCAGCCGCGGAGGTGAGATTGTGGTTTTACTGTGTGTGTGGTTTTACTGTGTTTCTGTGGTTGTGTTACTTCCTTTGCAAGGAATGTATTATTTATAAGTTTGGTTTGGGATTTTACTGTGGCTTGCCCTACTATTACCTGCCAAGGAACATTCACTGGAACGAATTGACATGCGAGTGTGTTTTAACCCAAAGAGGAATGGTAGTTATGTTACCTTAATAATAACCATTCTCCATAGCTTATCCATATTTGGGCCTGTGTGTATGTATAGCTGTGTGAAACCATCTCACCCTATGGTCTATGGTGTTGGTAATGGGCATCATCTCTGTGTCATTTGACCTCAGCTCTGGGTCAAAGGGCGAGGGTCATCTCCCTCTCTCAGCCCAGAGTTTCAGGCAAGGCCAGAAACCCCCCTGGAGGTACAGTATGCACCGACCCCTGGCTCCCAAATCTAATCAATCAGGACTCTTAACAGGGACGTCAGTCAGTCTGCGTTGGCTGGCGCACCCGCCCGTCGGTCCCTCTTTCCCTGTGATGTCCTAGTGTGTGTGTCTCTCTCTCAGGACTAACTTTTTGTTGTCCAATCTCTTTGTTGTGAAAATTCTCTTCTTCTTTGAAGGCGTCTGTTTGCATGCTTCTCTAGTGGGCTGTCGACTCTATACACACTGCTGCATATCGTCCTGTTTGTCCATGTTTCTGTTCTGTGTTTTTAGTTACTACTGTGTGCTGTGAGTGGTCTGGAGCATCATTTTCACATATATCCTATTTAGCAAAATAGATCAATCTAGATCAATTATTTATATTTTATCAGCATGGCTTTCAGTTAGTGTAGTGGTATAAAGTACAATGACTGTATGTGTCACTGCATAAATGGCTTGTGTGTGTTGATAATGGCAAACTTGGAGGGTGGATTGGAGAATGCGTACTGTATGTGTGTGATAACCCCCTCTAAAACCTCTACATTTGTGTGATACCCCCTCTATAACCTCTACATTTATGTGTGATGACCCCCTCTAAAACCTCTACCTGTATTTTTTATTTATTTAACTAGGCAAGTCGGTTAAGAACAAATTCTTATTTTCAGTGATGGCCTAGGAACAGTGGGTTATAACTGCCTTGTTCAGGGGCAGAACGACAGACCTTGTCAGCTCGGGGATTCAATCTTGCAACCTTTCGGTTACTAGTCCAACGCTCTAACCACTAGGCTACATGCCGCCCCGTATGTGTGTGTGATAACCCCCTCTAAAATCTCTACCTGTATGTGTGTGTGATAACCCCTTCTAAAACCTCTACCTGTATGTGTGTGCTCCAGGGAAGTGGGGCAGTATCCGGGGCAGTGGGCGTCTGAGTGCCTACAACCCAGAAGTGGGGAACAGGCTGTCCAGTAAAGAGTCTCCCCAACCCAACGGGGGCCCAAGCGAGGCCCTGTTCCTCAGACAGCAAAGGGCCTACCTCTACATCATTGGAGACAAGACACAGCTTAAGGTAACTGCCAATACACAGTACTACACTGGACTGTTTACTGATTTTAATATTGATAAAGACTCAATATCTCAAAAGTCTTTGGAGGTCTTTGTGTCTTTGAACCTTGACCCCTGTTTGTCCCACATCATCAGGGTGGTAAGCAGGACTCGTTCCAGCAGTGGGAGGTGGTGCCCATCGAGGTGTGCGACGTGCGTCAGGTGAAGAACAGCTTTAAGAAGCTGATCAAGGCCTGTGTTCCCAGCTCGGAACCCATCGTGACCTTCCACCGCTGCCTGGAGGAGTCTGAATGGATGTGCCTGGTAATACTCTCATTCATACAGAGTGTGTGTTAGCATGTGCAACTGGAAAAGTGTATGTATTGTGCAAGAGAGAGACCTATGGATGCATTTTGTTTTTGTATGTTTATCCTGACTCTGCATAAGTTCATGTGTGTATAATTTAAGTGTTCTTGTCATGATGTGTGTCCAGCTACACAGAGTTCTGCAGGTGTCTGTCCTGGTGGTAGAGTTGTTAGACACGGGCTCGTCAGTCATGGTCAGTCTGGAGGACGGCTGGGACGTCACTACTCAGGTATAACACACGTACTCACTAAACGTACTCACAATGCAAACACACCTTTCACAGCTAATGTAGGTCACCTTGTATATACATGTGATGCATCGTCTCAACCCTGTCTCTGCCTGTGCTAACAGTCTGTCTGACTGCCTGTCTCTGTCTCCTCACTCCGCTGTTTAGGTAGCCTATACATTTTCAGTCATCCTGTCTATCTGACTATCGCACCAATTCTGTCTCTAGGTGGTGTCTCTGGTCCAGCTTCTGTCAGACCCGTACTACCGGACCTTCGATGGCTTCCGCCTGCTGGTGGAGAAGGAGTGGCTGTCGTTTGGCCACAGGTTCAGTCATCGCGGCGCCCAGACCCTGGCCAGCCAGAGCAGCGGCTTCACACCTGTGTTCCTGCAGTTCCTCGACTGCGTGCACCAGGTATGTACGTGTAGGGGTGGTGGGTTTTATACTGCAGGTACGACAGTAAGTGTGTGTTTGCCTAAATGTGTCACTGGGTGTTTACATGTCAGCTACTTTACCCATATCACCTGGATTTTGCTATTTATCTGTGTAGGTGTGCATCTGTGTGTCTGAGTAAACATGTGCGTGTGTTTACCTGTGTGTGACAGTGCATTTATTTATTTTTCCCGGCCAGTGACGTGGACTGGCATTTATGATGCGTCTCTGGCAGTGTTTCAATAGTCCTGTCTGTATTTATGAACCCAGCTTCACAATGGCTTGCTCTATTTAACCCTGTTACGGTCAGCAGTGTTATTATTATGTGTACAAAACATTAGGAACACCTTCCTAATATCGAGTTGCTCGCCCTTTTGCCCTCAGAACAGCCTCAATTTAACAGGTGACACCAATAAGGGATCATATCTTTCACCTGGATTCACTTGGTCAGTCATGGAAAGAGCAGGTGTTCCTAATATTTTGTACACTCAGTGTATCTGGGTTCAAAGTCAGTCAAAAAAAGTCAGTCACCATTATTAGTCAGTTGTACAACCGAATGCCTTCAACTGAAATGTGTCTTCCGCATTTAACCCAACCCCTCTGAATCAGAGAGGTGCGGGGGGCTGCCTTAATCAACATCCACGTCTTCAGCGCCCGGGGACAGATTTTTACCTTGTCAGCTCGGGGACCCTCTGGTTACAAGTCCAACGCTCTAACCACTAGGCTACCTGCCGCCCCATTATGGGTTGTTCCCATAATGAGTGCCTTTTGCATGCGTCCCTTTGATATTTTGCAGTATAAATTGTACACAAATATTGAATTTTAAAATCCTATTATATTAAATGAAGTGCCCTTGAATATAGACCGAATTGAAAAATCTATACATTTTGTGTGTCCTCTTTGACTTGTAGGAAGATTTGAACCCAGTCAATCCCAACAACATTATTGTAAAACACTAGTTATTTTGTTGCTTTGATAGTCATTTCTGAAGATGATTAATTATTTAATGTGATTAGTGATTCATTTTAAGTAGGAATAAAAAGCCCCGTTCCTCATTTTAAGGTCAATCCTATTACGTGAACTCTCGTTTTAATATGGTGAAACTATTCATATATATATATTTTTTCATTCAAAATAAATATCTAATAATCAATTCATAGAGTAAAAGCTGGTGGGCTGGTTCTACTCTGTTTGGTGTTTGGTGGTAACTGAGTGGGTCGAGCATAACACGTCAACCCTGTTACCCATACAAAGACGGGCTAGAAATGTTTAAACAACTTATTGGTGAAGCTTGCATTGTTGCCCCTCCCTGTTTCACACAACAATCTTCCATTTCCCCTGTCACAAGGGGATTTATGGATAATTCAAGATTTCCTATAGTAATTTTAGTTAACCTCTTGAGATGGGGAATTGTTAGTATTTTTTTAAAGTTGAACATGTGCTCTTTATAACAATGTTAAAATTAGGTGAAATATCAAGTTTTTCACACTATTCAAAAGGCACCTAATTGGTGGAATGACCCATATCTTACTAGGATCCTTTGTCTCTCTCTCTGCCTAGACTGTCTTTAAATAGTCTCCTTCGTGTAAACTATGTTACAAAGCCCAGCCAAGAACTATTAACCTGGATGAAATATTTCCTGAATGTTATCAGATGAGTACGCTATGTCCAACCACCCTGTTATATGGATGTGCTAGAACAGATTATTTAAAAGTTAACATGTCCTCCTTTCCCCTTCATCAAAACATTTGTTTGAGAGAGGGCAGAGTCTGCTGACTCTGTGGCCTTTTCTCATTTGAGTAAGTCTGTCCTGAGTTGTCCAGGAGCGTGTCAATTTTGAAGGGTAGGCAAATGGAAGAGTTTCCTCCCCTCCTCAAGCCACCTTTCATCGAGGATATTTATACAGTGCATTCGGAAAGTATTCAGACCCCTTCACTTTTTCCACATTTTGTTACGTTAGACTAAAATTGTTCTAAAATTATTACATTTTTGTAACAAAAACATCCTCATCAATCTACACACAATACCTCATAATTACAAAGTACCTCATAATTACAATACCTCATAATTACAATTGCAAATATTCATAAGTATTCAGACCCTGGGCCTGCCGGGTGGCGCAGCGGTTTAAGACGTTTCTATAGATCCGGGTTCATTCCCGGTCTGTGCCACAACTGGCCGTTGCCGGGAGTTCAATAGGACGGCACACAATTGGCCCAGCATCGTTAGGGTAGGGTTTGGCCGGGGGGCTTTACTTGGCTCATCGCTCCCTAGCGACTCCTTGTGGCGGGCCGGGTGCCTGCAGACTGACTCCGGTCGCCAGTTGAACGGTGTTTCTTCTGACACATTGGTGCGACTGGTTTCTGGGTTAAGCGGGTCATGTTTCAGAGGACGCATGACTCCACCTTCGCCTCTCCTGAGCCTGTTGGGGAGTTGCAGTGATGAGACGAGATCAACATTTGGGAGAAATTGATTGGAGTCTACCTGTGGTAAATTCAATTGATTGGACATGATTTGGAAAGGCACACACCTGTCTATATAAGGTCCCACAGTTAACAGTGCATGTCAGAGCAAAAACCAAGCCATGAGGTCGAGGGAATTGTCCGTAGAGTTCTGAGACAGGATTGTGTCGAGGCACAGATCTGGTGTACCAAAAAATGTCTGCAGCATTGAAGGTCCCCAAGAACACAGTGGCCTCCGTCATTCTTAAATGGAAGAAGTTTGGAACCACCAAGACTCTTCCTAGAGCTGGCCGCCCGGGCCAAATTGAGAAATCGGCGGAGAAGGGCCTTGGTCAGGGAGGTGACCAAGAACCCAATAGTCACTCTGACAGAGCTCCAGAATTTCTCTGTGGGGATGGGAGAATCTTCCAGAAGGACAACCATCTCTGCAGCACTCCACCAAGCAGGCCTTTATGGTGGCCAGATGGAAGATGGAAGCCACTCCTCAGTAAAAGGAACATGCCATCTTGGAGTTTGCTAAAAGGCACCTAAAGGACTCTCAGATCATGAGAAACAAGATTCTCTGGTCTGATGAAACCAAGATTGAACTCTTTGGAGGAAACCTGGCACCATCTCTACGGTGAAGCATGGTGGTGGCAGATGTTTTTCAGTGGCAGGGACTGGGAGACTAGTCAGGATCGAGGGAAAGATGAACGGAGCAAAGTACGGATATCTTCGAAGAAAACCTGCTCAGGACCTCAGACTGGGGCGAAGGTTCACCTTCAAACAGGACAACGACCCAAGACACGCAGGAGTCAAACCCAAGAAGACTCGAGGCAGTAATCACTGCCAAAGGTGCTTCAACAAAGTACTAAGTAAAGGGTCTGAATACTTAATTAATGTGGTATTTCAGTTTAGAATTTTTAATACATTTGCAAAAGTCTAAAAACCTGTTTTTACTTCGTCATTATGGGGTATTGTGTGTAGATTGAGATTTTTTTTAATCAATTTTAGAATAAGGCTGTAACAAAATCTGGAAAAAGTTGAGGGGTCTGAATTCTTTCCAAATGTACTGTAAGTATACTATCGGAGTTCTTCACGGAAGAGTTTTGAAATCTGCCACACCCAATTTGAATCAGCTTTTGTTTTTTTATAGGTGAAAAGCATATACACGTTTAAAATGTCTTGCACAACTAGCTACATTTTGTTTTATCACGTCATTTATCACATTCGCCTGATGACATGTGAGTGGAGAGGAGAGTCTAAGCTCGTTTTCCTTCTCCTCGCCGCCTCTCCTCGATTACCTTTTTCTAAAGGAGGCGAAAGAGGAACGCAGGAGTTGAGCAAATCCAATTGAGAAAAGGCCAGTGAATGTTTGACGATCAGGAAGTTGAGCAGTAAACACAGGAAGGGCATTTGACGTGTTACCTTAAATCCTGTCCCCCCTCTTCAGATCCACCTGCAGTTCCCCATGGAGTTTGAGTTCAGTCAGTACTACCTGAAGTTCCTGGCCTACCACTACGTGTCCAACCGCTTCAGAACCTTCCTGCTCGACTCGGACTACGAACGCATCGAGCTCGGTGAGCCTTTTCCCTTATCAGATGGCTTATCTCCAGATTAGGAGAAACTCCAGACCCCATAGATACTATCTGAATTCTTAGAAGTAGGTTATTTTAGTACACTTTTGGGTGTTTAAGTGTAACTTGTATGGCAGTTGAGTGATTGGAGTGGGTTCAGTGAGTTGATGAACCTTCCGTCTGTGTTAAGGGGTTCTGTACGAGGAGAAGGGGGAGAGGAAGAACCCGCAGGTGTGTAAATCAGTGTGGGATTACATCGACCGGCTCAACAAGAAAACACCCATGTTCTTCAACTACATGTTCTCACCAGAGGATGAGGAGGTGAGTGAGCCTGGAACTCTACTGGGTTATGTTAGACTGCCCCCTGGTGGGGAAGTTTACTGAAAATTCAAGTGGATTTTAACAATTTTCTAATCAAGTGGAGGTTTAGTTTTACGATCTTAGACTTAAGATGTACTAGACGATCTTGTAGTTAGAATTATTACTTTTAATTACATGCACGTTTTGTGGTAACAAAAATAAATCCATGTGGTCATTTACTAGCTGAATCCCTCTGTTACTCTTTTCCCCAGGTGCTGCGGCCGTACAGCTTCATCTCCAACCTGAAGGTGTGGGACTTCTACACAGAAGAGACGCTGTCTGAGGGCCCGTCATACGACTGGGAGCTGGTGCAGAGGGGCCGTCAGGAGAGGCTGGCTGAGGAGGTGCCTGACAAACCAGACACCACCACCCCCAAGTCCCAGCGACGTATCGTCTGGCCCTGCTACGACAGCCGCAGCAGAGTGGTACCCGACGCCATCACCAAACTGCTGCAGGTTAGTGGAGATTACTTACACATTACGTACCATCAGTATACTGCAGTAGTCCCTGTATAACCCTAACTTGTTGTATAAATGCTTATACATGAATCTGACTTGCTCTGTGTATTCTGTCCTAGGACCTGCAGAGTCTGGAGGCTGAGTTGGGGCTGCCACCAGAGAAATGGAAGGACACCTGGGACAAGATCAAGGCCAACCAACGGGCCGAGTCCAAGCTGGAGAACAGGGTGAGAAACGCTGGACAACCAGAAGCTAACCTAGGGTTTCACTGGCTATTAGGATGCCATCCTTCTGACCGACAAACTTAGACACTTAATTAGGCTTTTTGAAGATTATTTGAAAATAACTTATTGTAGATTTATAGTAATGTGTTCTACTGACCTCTTGTGGCAACTCTTTGTGTTTTATTGAATAGATTAGCCCTCATCTAATCGGAGGATATCATCCTCTGTGTTTTCTTGCTCTTCCTCCGTTCTCTCGCTCTTTCAGCCGTCGTTCAACAGCTCCTTGCTGATGTCGTCCAACCCGAGTCACCAGCGGCGGTCTCAGGGGGTGTACCTTCCGGAGAGTGGAGTGGGCTCCTCCATTAACCTGGCCATGGACCGTGAGACCACCTCCACCCCTGTGGCCGGGCGTCCCAGCACCAGCACCCTATACAGCCAGTTCCAGAGCACGGAGAGTGAGAACAGGTCTGTACCCACTCCCAGGCACCTGAATGTGGGCCCCCCACCCTTATCGCTGCCCCAGCAACACATTACCCCTCGGTGTGTTACGAAAGTGGCTGACTGGGTTTCTTCTGCTTTTGACTCCCAGGAGTTTTGAGGGCATCCTGTATAAGAAAGGTGCGTTGCTGAAGCCATGGAAACCCCGCTGGTTTGTGCTGGACAAGACCAAACATCAGGTAAGAGAAGGGAGGTGGACCATGATACCGATTGTTACTGTGGTGGTGATGACGGTGATAATGTTCTCTCTCTCTCTGTCTAGCTGAGATACTATGAGACCAGGCAGGACAAGGAGTGTACGGGGGTGATTGAGCTGGCGGAGGTGGAGTCTGTCATTCCAGGCACGCCCACCATGGGAGCGCCCAAAAACATAGAGGAGAAAGCCTTCTTCGATGTGAGTTACCAGAGCCCTCAGGGTGATGGTTTTTATGAGTGTGTATTGTGACATGTTATGATCAGCGAATGCGTTTACTAAATGACTAAAATGTAAAAAGGAAATCTACGCGGTAACATGAGAACGGTCAGTCTTAACCTCTCTTGTTCTCTTTCTATGGCAGCTCAAGACGACCAAAAGAGTGTATAACTTCTGTGCGCAGGACAGCTTCAACGCACATCTGTGGATGGACAGTATTCAGAGCTGCCTCTCTGATGCCTAGAGAGATGCACAGCTCCACCATAACAGGAACTATCCAACCAGGAACCAATGAGCAGCTCTGAAGCACCTGATGGACCTCTCTGCTGGCCAATCACAGGAGTTCCTCTGACAGATGGGGCGCGGGGGTCCTTTTCACAGTTGAGCGCCGTTCAGTGTCTGTAGTAGTGTTGAGCTGATGTCACGTTTCAGTGTTTTTGTTATAAAAATGAAAGAAATCCCGACATGAAAGTAAGAGAAGTCCCTGAATGACCACTCTCTTTTGTCTCACTGTGTTGCTGGCTGCAGCCTTTCATCTTGGTAGTACAACCACTATTTGCGCTGGATGTCTATGCAAAATGGAGCTAAAAGAAACAAAGCATGATGTAGTTTGTTGTGTGAGCTTGAAGATGGACAGTTTCTCAACAGACGAATCTAACTGGGGCCTCCAGCATGTACCAGCATGCAGATGTAGCCAGACCCTCCCATCTCCTAGAGACTACAACTCCCATTCCTCATCACACCTCAACACTCCAGGGAGGAAGTAATGATGAACTACATTATCCAGCCTTGTCTCCAGCCCAGCCATGCAAAGGATCCTGCCTGTACTCCCATGAAAACAGGAAGTGAATTGAAGTGCTTCCTTTAACAGAACACAGAATCGGCCCCAACTGATGCAGGACAGTCGTCATGGTCACCTGCTAGCTGACGTTGAAGCCTCCCCCGTCACTGCCTGATGTAGCTGAGTCTTACCCGTGAGGAGTTGGACACTCACAGATCCCCTCTCCTCTACGATGTCTCTTATTCCCCAGACACCACCAAGGGAGCCCTCTCAACGGTTTATGAAGGATTTCATTTTATTTTTTTTTACAGCTGATCTGTTTAGTTTTGGGGTCAGAGATATCAGTCCTCCTAGTTATCACAACCAGAGCAATTGATGGTGATATGCTGTTATTAGCCCTCGTGATCAAACCAGGAGAATGCCAGTCTGAGATTCTAAATCCGCAGAACAATATTAGTGTTTACACAAGAAGCTATGGGCTGTATTTCAAGCTAAAGTTCTTCCTCTATATTTCTTATCAAAAACAAATAAAAACCACTATTACAGTTGAATGTTGAGGGATATATTTTTGTGAAGATTAATTTATGCACAAAATGATAATGGATGGGGCCTGTGGGCAGAGCAGAGGGGATTATGGGATGGATGACTAGTCTGTTTACATGGCACAGCGCTGAGACTGGATCTGACTAACATGAGACTTCCTGGATATGACCCCCCCTTCCCCTGTGTTTCTATGGTCAGGTTTAATGTTGGACAAATGGTATTTCAGTGATACAAGTGCCAGTGGATTTTAACATGTGACAAGTATAAAACCGTTGGATTGGAATGTGCTCTAAACAACCAATTTTGTTTTCAGGGAATATAGTTCTTAACCAGAGGGGGGCGTTAGTGGTGTTCAAGGCACTTAAAATAATTCAAATCGACCATTAATAGCATTGAAAGTCTCAAAAGCATGTGTCCGAGCATAAGATATCACTCTCTGTGCACCTATTCAGCCTTTGTTTGGTGGTCTGTGAGTCACAGCTTGGCTTCTGAACAACTGCATCTATGTGAACAGTAATACTTCAGCGAGTCCCAACTTTCTCGCCGCTGCTCTTCTGTTTAAACCAGTGTTTTTAGCTAGAGGCTGGTACATTCTATTCTGAAGCCTGTACATAGGAGTCAATGTCTGTTAGAGCCTTGTAGAGAGAATGTGTTTAGCTGGAATTTGTGAGATTGCAATTAAGTCACTTGTTATTTTTTATGCTACAGAGCAGTATCGGTTAGCCCTTATTTTGAGCCCCCTTGGTTACGAAAACAGACACTCCTCGTTTAACACAAACATTGCCGTGTAAAATATGGTTATGCTGTCTTGTTGAACATAAAATTTGAATTGTAGATTTGTGTCTAACTCCTTTTTGTATATACTACTCAGATTTGTATGTAACGTTTATGGTAGTAATTTATTTAACTTTGTCTCGTTAAGAAAGTTCCTCAAGCACCACTTATTTTTAAAATTAGGAATCTAATGTGCCATTTGTTTATTTCTGTATTAACGTGACTAATGTGTTGTATAAGTAAACCCTCAATGTCTTTTTTTTTTTTTTTACATTGTCCTTCCCCAATATCAATCCCTAAGCAGAGTGGAAATGGTGTGTTTGTATGAGCAAGAACTAGCCTCCCTAGTTAAGGTGGGTTTTCTGGAATGGAATTACGGAATCTCATTAAGTTGCTTACCTGCACAGGTGGGGTGTTTAAAATGTCACACACCCACCCACCCCAACACACACTTAACCCAGCTCACCCCATTTTCTGCAGTCCACTATCTCTCCTGATTTGTTGTAGATTATATCCACAACAATCAGACAAGTACAATATAACCTTATTTGTTTACATTTTTTTCTCTAATTAGAAATTTCCATCTGAGCCGGGTCTGTCAATCATGTAATATATTTTTTTGAATTAAAACACTGTGGGTTTAAACTTCACTGGTTTGTTGCTTTTTTCTGTCTCGAGTTCTTATTTAGTCCAAGATTAACAGATTTTAACACTTGTTACTGGGTGATAATGTCTCTGATCAGTTATGATTTATGAAGCTCTCAATTTTAGCGCTACATGAGTTCAGACACAGCACCAGCCAGGTAAAACAGATCTCATTCCCTGGTTGTTACACAGCACCAGTATGAAGGTGGATGTGATGGTTAAATAGATATGACGGATCTATTAATTATATCTATGCAGGCGACGTTTGTTTCCAGAGGGGCTTCATCCTGTTGGAGTAGTTAATGGTCAGTGCTATGGGCAGGGATCACCATTCTGAACTCTTTATATAGCTTTCCTGAAGCCACTGTCGTTAGACTTGGCAGGAGAAACCAAATTCAGACTCGCCAAGTTAGAACATGCACTTTTTTGAAGAAAATTCTGTCAGGTCAAAGACAAGTTAGAATCTACTCAACCCTAAACTTAACCAAGGCATGACAACTGTCGGTGACATACTATTAAATATGTAAAGTGATGACAGTTTGTGAGGAAAGCTGATGCTTTCACAAGTGAGTTAAGGACAAATCACAAGCCAAGACATTAACAAAGCATAATCTGTTCTAGGCTCACACTTTTATATATTTAGATTGAAACAAGTTGGCATCAAGACACTCACCTCCATTCTGGTCAAAGTCCCAAAATGAGGGATGCATCTATGCCATGTTCAAATGCATCCTCTCTGCCTGAAGGTGATCATACATGATTGGATGGGTGAAAGCACTATGGTTGTCATCCAGCCAATTCTGTTGGATCAGTGAAATCTCCAAGGAAGGATACATTTAAGTACTTTGCTATTCATGTGGTCAACCACACTTAGTCGTATGACAAAGTACACTGGTTGATGTACCCCCTCATGTGAATGTTACCAGTAGACCTTATGGTGTCATGAGTATGTACCCCTGATTGGGAACCACTAGAGAGATCAAGTATTTAACAGAACCCAACGTTGAGCCTCAAATTGTGTTTCACAAGAAGACCCCTATCCGGTGCAAAGGCAGTTCCTGCCCTGTAAGGGTTTAGGAAAGACGGAACATCAACACTGCTTGTAAAATTACTTTAAATGTAGATATTTGAATATAGGTAGATCATGTTTGGTTGATTTTAAGGGGGATAGCAATAACAACAGTCAAATACAATCAGGTCTCAGCTCACTAGCTAGGTCAACTGAGAACCGGTTATACATGCAATAACAAGACAAAGCCAAACCTCGAGTTCAGTTTATATCCAAATTAGTTGGCCTATATAACTATACCGAATGAATCTTCCTTTCAACAACACTAAAAGTTGATTTAAATAAAATGGCTAATTGTCATTATTGCACATGAGCAGAAAACTATAGAACTGTGTTCCTTGACCCACCCTTTTCCTTGGACACTTTAAAACATTCAGAGAACTGGTGAGGTACAAGAATAAAGAGATGTTTTTCCATGACAAAAAAAAAAACAGGTTTGGTAAAAAACCTTGATCTGAGAGACAAGCATGATGGCCAACAGAGCTGAGGGTACAACACTTAACATTGTCCTATAATGTACAGTAAAAATGGCTACATAAGTGCCTAAGCTCTCAAGGAGAAAAATATTTCAGAAAGGTATTTATTGTTGAGGCATCATTTCGTTAAGTTAACCTGTGCTATCCGCTCTCTACCACTCAGGTCCAACCGTTTGTGAAAAGAGTACGAGAACAAATCCTTCAGAAAAAAAACTGTTTATACTCCTCTTGGATTTCGGTTGTTTAAAAGAGACCACTGCTACATTAAAACCACACGTACTTATGAGCAACATCAGAAAAGGCTTTGAAGACAATTTCCTCTACACTGTTCTGCCTATTGGTTGCTTTTACACGTCCCGCCTCCTCATTATTGGTGTTGATTGGCAGTGTCCAGGTCCAATAACATGGCAGCGTGATTCATTAAAACACTGTAGGTTGCAGTGAGGTTATTTGGGAGGGGGTGGTCTCCCTGGAAATGGCACAGTCTGTCACACCAGTCTGGGGTTTAGGATTCTGTCTGCCCCTCAGACAGGCCCGTTGACTGCTGGCATCTCTGGGCACTGGGGTGGATCCTCTCTGGAGGGGGGGGTAGAAGGAAAAGAAGAGAGGGTATAGAGATGCGTGATTTAATAAAGTGAGGAAGATGGGGAGACAAAGTGAGAGGAGGGTGATAACATAGTCCTACATTGCAGACCACCTCTCCTCCTCTGGCAGGCTAGAGTTAACACAGTCAATACTTCTACAGGCGCACAACGCTGGCAACTAGCAATGCTATTGTTCAACGTCCAGATGTGTGGCTTGGCTCTGGCTGTTTGGACAAGGAAACCGGGTTGCTAGAATATTTTTAGCCCTGATCTGCCTGGGATCTCTACACATGTGTGTGTGTATATGTGTTGTATACGTGCAAGCATGCATTATTTGTACACACACACACGAGCTGGCACCTACTTGTTGTCTGTCTGAGGGTTGGGGGCCGAGGCTGGCGGTGTGTCTGCTGCAAGCTGTGCCTTTGGGGGGGACTTGGGGGCGTCTGTGAGGGACAGTTTTTCCATAGGGATGGGGTTCTCCTCACTGTAGCACAGAGAGGAAAGGTTCAGGTTTTTTTGCTTGTTAGTCAGTCATCAACAGAAGTGTGTGTAGAAAATAAACATGTGAAGAGTGTTTTGAGTTAAACTGTATTTTGAACTTTAAATGCTAGTGATTCTTCCTCTTCAGTAAAGCACATTCATAGTTCATGGGAAGCTCCCTGGATTTCTAAATTCTGAATCCAGTAATTTCAGTTCAAGTCCAGTGTATAATTACTTCAATGTGGTAGTTATGTTTCAAATATAGATGTTTATTTACATGGGTACTAAGGCTTGAGTGAACTTCTACAGAAAATGATTTAGCAATGACTGTGTATGAGTGACGAGTCTGTAACTCATGTTAAACCAACCTTTTGACTTCTGCTTTCTTGTTGGCGCCCGAGCTGGTGGTTTCCGTTGCGGCAGCGGCAGTCTTGTCGTCCTCCTCGCTGTCGGAGCCCCCGGAAGAGCTGCTATCTGAGGCTACGAGGGGAGCCTTCCTACCCTCACCCACCGGCCACTCACCACCGGCAGAGGGGCTCGCACCTGGACACACAATCACTTTATCGCTTTGGCTTGTGCGTTAAGTAAAGAAAGCCTTGTAAAACGTTTTATTGTTCTCAAATGCAATAGTGACCGTCTCCACAACGGGGAGCTAAGCCAAATGTCAGGTAGCTGAAACCTCCCACACTCACCACTCTTGTCCGGACCCGGTTTGACTTGTTTGTCTGCGTCACTGCTGCCTACGGGAGAGCTGCATCTGGGGCCAGCCTCTGGGCTGCAGGGAGGGGAGGTAAGCTTCAGGTACAGAGAACTGACAACACACCACTAGGTATGTCACACAATGAAGTAAACAGCGTCTTATGTTGGTGATTTAAAAAGGGCATATTAAACATTTTGATAAAATGACAAGTTACAATATCCCAGACACTAACATCAAATATATATAAAATTGTATGGAGAGTGTTTGGTTCCCACCTGCTGAAAGGTTGGAACTCTGTGAAGTTGGCCCAACCTGCCTCCTGTTTGTCTCCTCCACTCCCCCCTTGGGAATCCCAGCCTGCAGGACCCGGAGAGGACGAGTTACCCCCAGCTTCCCCAAAACTCGCTGTCCAGCTTGAACCTTCACATGATAACATGGAAAGAGGAAAAAGTCTACAATAATGGTTTTCACAAAGTGGAGACCAATCATGATAACTGTCTAACTGATTGAGTAAATATGGGTAATAAGCATAGTTTACAAGTAGCTGATTGATTGCCAGGTGTACTGGGAGTGTTGTCCTTGCTCTCCTCCAGGCTGCCTGTATCCGAGGCACTCGGTCTGGAGTCTTCGTCTTCATCTGAGCCCGACCCGCGGTCCCGCTCCCGACCCCCGTTCTCCAGACTGCTCCTGGAGCTGCTCTCGGAGATGTGGGACACCCCAAACCTGACACACACAGAGAGAAAGAAGAGCGGTTTGATGAGAAATCGAGGGAAAGAACTGCACATTGACATAACATCCCCTACTTTGTTTTTGGATCTTGAATTTTTACCAACCTTGTTCTGGATTTGACTTGTGTTGCATAGTTAATCTCCTTCTCCTCCCAAATGTCCTCCTCTTCAGCATCGTCAAACTGACGTATCCTCTCTTTACAGCAGGCCTCAAAGGCAGTAGCGTTGGCCTGTATTCAACACAGGGAGAGGGAAACGCATGTAAACATTTAACTTTCACTACACACACAACGAAGCTGGTAGACATTACCGAACCGTACAAAAACTTACACTATTATCATCAGCATCTAGATTGAAGTTTATTTCTGCAATCCGGTCAAATGTGGCACTTAGGAAAGGAAGGAAACAAAATAGTGTTTAATGCAAACAGCAGCTGTTAGCCCCCCCCAGAGGTCTTTGTCATAGCAAACTGCTGTACAGTCTGTTTCAAAGCTGATTTCTGGTTATTGGAGAAGGAATAGTGGAACGGATGACTAAACTCACTTGATGTTTTCATCATGCTCACTGAACTCCTCATCGTTGAACCCAAACTGATCCACAAAGTTGGCAGTCATCTGCTGGATCTGATAGTCTGAGAAAGCCTGGGGGGGGGAAACATGAAATGAGTCCTTTCAAAATAATGATCTTTCCTCATGGGCAGACAAATGTGTTGTCATGGTGCTGTGGGTTCCTACCTGTTGGAGTGACAGATCGTTGGGGAAGGGACTCTCCATATCATCGTCTTCACTGGAGGAGTGCAGGTTATGGGTGCTCACCTGGGACACACAGGACAGACAGAATTAGTGAGGAAATGACAGACAGAACGTGTAGAAGGGAATGCTTGTGTGATTGAGCAAGAAAAAAAGTGTGTCTATTTGTGTGTTGGAGAGACACAGAGATGGTGACTGAATGGTTGATACCAGTTCCACTGTGTTCCTCCTGTTGGTCTCTCTCAGGGTCTCATCCACAAAGCTCTCCCAGCGACCTCTGCAGTCCTCTGGCAACTCTGCAATATCACAGACCAGTTCTACCTACAGCAGTGGAACATTCTTTGCTATTCTTTTATGAATACAGAAGTGGTAATCTGGCAGCTCATCAAAACACACATACCTTTGATGAGGTCACTGATCTGGGACTGGACCGGTCCTTTCTCTAGGTTCTGTACCACCATGTTGGCCATCCTGGTCAGGTGACCCATGTTACCTCTCCTAGCTCCGCCCCCCGCCCTGAGAGACAAAACCACACACCGGTTAATGACCTCTAACAGACACGACTATCATGTTAGATACCACCATTGTAGTGAAACAATACTAAAAGCAGTACTACAGATTTGAGTGTCTGGCATACTGTATTTGATCATTCTCCTCCCAGGCGTCCAGGATCCTCTGTACCAACCGACACTTCTGGAAGAGCTGAGGAGGAAGTAGAAGAAAAATAAATACATTCAGAGACAACATAAAAACAGAATAATATATAACGCTCGCGGACCAACAGGCTCGGAGACAGCTTCTACCCCCAAGCCATAAGACTGCTAAATAGTAAATGAATGGTACCCTAACTATCTGCACTGACTCTACGCACATTCACTAGACACCTCAAACTCAACTCTGGACCTAGAAGCCACTGCGTTTTTTCATTGTTGCCCTCTAAGCAGGAACTGATAGAAGAGAAAACCAGCAGGCTCTGGACCTCGTAGGGTGGGAGTTGAACACCCCTGCACTAGACTATATATACACACACTTCATTGACACTCACACACACTTTTACACTCATTATATGCTGCTGCTACTCTGATCTTTATTGTACTCATCTATCTTGATGCCTAGTCACTTTACCCTGCATTCATGTACATAGCCTCTACCTCGTGCCTCTGCAAATTGATTGATTTGACCATTTGTGCATCATAGGGAAGGGCTCATAAGCAAATAAAATGTGATGTTAGACAGAAACTCAGAGCTACCAAGCCACCTACATGTGCCACCAGGGTGTTGTGAAGGGTGGTCTCCTCCACCTGGTCGCTGGCCTTGGCTGGCTCCCCAGCTTCACCTCCTGCCTCCCCCTGGTTCTCTGGGCCTGCTGGGGGCTTCTCCTCCTCGTGGTTCTGGAGGCCCGTGATGGGCCGCTCCCCTGGGACAGAGTGGTTCAGGATGGACGCCACACACAGCTCCACTTGGAAGTGCAAGAAGTTATTCCATGAGTACTTGAAGAACAGGTCCTGTGGAGAGCAGAGAGCGAGAGAACCGTTGTGACCGATAGGGGGGGACAGAACATGAGAGCAAGAATGTGAGTGTGAACGACAGAAAGGAGAGGAGGTGAATAAAAGAAAAGCAAGTGAGTGTAAACAAATGAATGAATGCGAAAGAGTGAGAGATAATGCCAAGTTGATGAGACCCGGCAGTGCAGACACACCAGTAGCTGGTCCATGGTGGTGAGCTTGCAGAGCTCCTGACAGACACTGGGGGCGCTGGTCTGCAGCAGGGCGGCCACTAGCCGGGCCACGTGAAGGCGGGCGTTCCCCAGCGGCTCCTCCAGAAGGCCAACGGTCGTCAGTATTGCACTTTTCTACACACACAGAAACACATACCATGTTAAATTCAATTACTAAACAGTCCATGAACAGTCCACTGTATACAGGAAGAACTGTGTTGAACAAGTTGATTCAATTGTGTTAATGGTTAGAGCCGAGGTAAACACCCATACCAGTTTATTTATAAAAGTATGGTTGGAATTCTACCGCAGTCTGTTGGCCTCCAACATAATCAAATAAGAACATTTTAACAAAAAGTATTATTTGTATGTTTCATGACAGTCTTTTTTTTCTTAGTACCCACTGACCACTGTAAATTGATCAGCCACAGCCATACGGCTTTACTGTAGATCCTTACCTTGGGGGGATTCAGGAGAAGCTGCTGGAAGTCCTTTAGATGGGGCTCAATGGCATGTAGAATACTGCTGTTGACAGTGTAAGACCTTTCATATCCCTGAGAATAGAGATCCATCAGCCCCTCCAACCTGGGACGGAGAGAGAGAACGAGGGAGGGATAAGGAAAAAGATGTTCACATGCTAAAATAGCTGGAGAGATGGTCCCTGTCCAGAAACAACCTCTAGCCCCTACCTTAAGCATTTGTGGAGATCGGAGAGGATTGGACAGGTGTAAGCAATGTGGTGATAAATCCAGCCAGCCTATCAGAAGGCAGGGTGAATGTATTACCATATTGCTTAAATCTATCATATCCGTTTAAGATCTCCACAAGTGGCTTAAGGTTGTTTCTGGACAAGGCAATGGAAAGAGATGAGGGAGGGAGAGTTTATTTGAGGAGAGAGAACAGTAGTTCCACTCACCCGGACCTCCTGGTCTCCAGTAAGGTAAGTAGCACTTGAGTTCCGTTAACAATGGAGGCCTCACTCCTCTCCCCCTCAAACATGGTCTTCAGGAGCCCCGCTACGCTCTCCTGCGACTCTAGTACAGCCAATAAGGGGTCGGCCTCGACGTTCTCCTGCATCTGATTGGCCTGGTCTCGACTAAGGCGGATGATGTCACAAAGCGTCTGGGACGCATTTGATTGTCTCTGAAAAAAGAAAAAGAAAAGGATTCATACTTCTGACCAGATAGTTAATATCAACTGCCGTGCCTTATCCAGGAGAATACTGCAATATACGTCTACGGTCTATGACTCACTTCCTCATCTTTGCCTGTGTGGATGAGCTCTGTGAGTCTCTGAATCAGCTTCTCTTCGCTCAGCCACTGAGATAAGGAAAGAAAAAGTATGACAGGGAATGAGAGAAATACAAGATGTCCAAGTCAATAAGAAAATATATTTAGAATTGAACAACATTTATGAGAACAGGAACGGCTGGCAGACGGTGGCAGCTTACATTGAGGACCTCCTGTCTCAAGGGGGCAGGCTCCACACAGCTGATGAGGCGAAGCAGCAGGTCCATCATGGCGGAGGCGTCGATGTGTTTCAGCACCAGGCCGATGAAGCCATCCTTTTTCCTCAGGAAAGAGATTACCTGGAGCAAGAGAGACATTTGGTGAGCTCCAGGTAGGTCTATACACTTTCTTTTTCCACCTTTATAACTTCTTGGGCATTGAGGTTACCTGTTCTGTTTTCCTAGCGATGAGGTTGCCGATGGTCTTGCTGAAGAAGCTGGCTAGTAGCGGGTTGAGGGGCGGGTCCTGCTCCAGGAAATGGTAGAGAGTCTCTAGGAGCGACTCGTCCCCACCCAACTTGTCGTTGATGAGGGACACGTCTGATGTCAAGAGCTCACAGGCGATGTTAGGGAACCTGTAGGGGGGGACAACAGGATGAGAGGGGGAGAAACAGTCTAAGGAAAGGCTGTGTGGGAGGGAGGTGTACAGTCTGTATTCATTAATGAAATATAACTTTTACGATGTTTGGAAATATTCTGACAACGCTCATTTTGTCAATTCTGAATTCATGTTTATTGGACGGAGTATGCTGAAGACCACGTTGTGTATGCTATGCTAACAGACCCAATCAAGATCAGGGCCCAGTTTCCTAAAAGTATCTTAAGGCTAAGTTCTTCATTAGAGCCATAGGATCCTATCCTAACTCAGCCTTAAGATGCTTTTGGGAAACAGGGCCAATTTGTTGTTCTTTGTGTCTTGTAAGCTACTTTAGAGGGCGAGATGTTGTATAGAATTAGGAATTAGAATAGTAATGTAATAGGATCTCTGAGGGCATGTTTCAAACCCAACGCCACCGGTTGTACTTTTCTGTCACATTAGAAGGATCAACCTAAAAACATGAACTAATTTAGAGGCATCTATCATGGCACTGGTAGTTCTGTTCCCAGTTCATGACGTTGAGAGTTCAAAACATCATATTGTGTTTCAGCACTGTCAATTATCAGTCTTCAACCTTAAAGCCTTCATAAACGTATCTTGGCTCCCACTAAATCCGGGATTCAATCCAATCACGAGTTATAGGCATTGTGGCTTTTAAAGGCAATGCTCCCGTTTTTGCAGAGATCCCATTCACAGTAAAAGCTGCATAAGAAAAAAATGTATTTAACTTTTATTTACTTTTCATATTTACAATGACGGCCTACCCCGGCCAACGCTGGGCCAATTGTGCGCTGCCTTATGGGACTCCCAATCATAGCCGGATGTGATGCAGTCTGGATTCGAACCAGGAGACTGTAGTGATGCCTCTTGCACTGATGCAATAATTTAATGTCTGCTCAATCTAAATTGCCTTTAAAAGCTGCAATGCCTATTATATAACCTGCAATGGGATTGAATCCCAACTTATATATTTGACATATTTTCAAATAAATGTCCCATTTCCTGAAGGAGACAGTGTGTGAGAGGTAACAACCTGGCCTCACATGTCTAAACTTGTGGGTTCAAATCTAACAGGCTGTGTTTTTGTTTAAACAATTCTCAACATCAAATATTTGAAGAGAACTGTGTATTTTTGGGGGAGTTTGAGGTAAGACCATTGCCTCAAGCATTGGGTCAAAGGTTTGAATCTAGCTGGCTGTGCTTGTTTGTTCTACTCAACTTCAACTGTGTGAAGAGAGTGTGTATAGTGAAGTACTCAGTGGCTCTGGGGTAAGAACCTTGCCTCAAACTGATGGTGTTTGTGCTTTCACAATTCTCAATGTCAATTATATTCAGAGGCATATATGAACTGTGAAGGTGTTGTGGCTCTGGGGTAAGAACCTTTCCTCCCATACGGATGGTTCAAATCTAACTCTGCTGGTTTTATTCATTTCTTGGGAAGTGGCTGCCACAAATGGTTGGAGGGCAGTGGTGTTGGAAGGGAATGATGAGATGGGATAAACTCCCCCTACCTCCACCTTCGTAACACTTAACAGCAGTGATTATGGGACATAAAGCCCCAAAAAGTGGACCCTGCAGGCCTTAATGCTCAAATCAGTTTTGGAATACTGACTGTCCAAACAGCAAGTTAGAAGTGACTAAACCAGGTGTGTGTGCTCAGACAGCAGTCACTAGCTCACTAGTTAGTAACGATGGGTGTGTGTGCAGTGTGTTGTAATAGTAACAACAGGTATGTGCACAGTGGTGTAGGTTGATTGGTGATGGTGCTTCCTATCACTCAAAGTTATGTAGCAAGCTAAGGTGACCACAATGCCATCCATGGACGTGTCCCAGTTGCTTTGAATGTTAGAAATCTTAAAATAACAATTTTGAAGCCTCAAAAGGATAACACGATACAACCTTCAAAATTAGTCCTCCTTTGTAGCAAGCCACCGCACTCAACTAGCTAGCTAGGTAACGGTTTAGCTTTCTAGCACATTCACTAAATTCTAAACAATTAAACAAGCTAGTTACCTACCACCTGTTATTGTCAAAACTGAGTAGCTAGCAAGCAACAAGATATAACAGTAAAAAAAATAACAGTAAAAACCACTTGAGGGTAAATAAATCAGATTTGACTGTTCAGACAAGTTGCATGGCCATGAATCGGATTTGTATCCGATTTCAAACCACCTTCGAATGTGGTTTGAAATTAGGCTTAAAATATCTGGTTCCATGTGCTTTTTGGCTGTTCACACTGCAAGAGAAAAAGAACAGATTCAAAACAGATATGCAAAAACCACAAAAAAAATTGTGATTTGAGTCACTTCAAACTGCCAATGTGAACAGGGCTTTAGTTTTTATAGGCAAAATCTGTATTTCAATATCAAGTGGCCATGGTGCTTCAGCCCCTTTAACCTCTAATCATCACAGCTGCCATTCAACCAACACTGCAGATGACAAGTCAGCAGACATAACTGGATTTGAACTCTCAACCTCTCGGTTACACGACGAAGACCCCACAGCCACAAGCTCTTTCACTCTAGACAGGGATCTCGGTGTGTTTGACATTGGGAATCACAGGAAAACAAAGAACGTAATAGAGTGTATGCATGCTGGTCTTAGGTTGAAACTTGGCAGTTGGTACTTATCCACTAAGCATAGAACCCAGGCCATGTCAGAGCATGTTACGGACAAGCCCTTTCCATTTGGTACAACTGGTCTTTAGAGGAAAGGTCAATCCGTGTTGGCTTAAGCATAGGGTGTATTTGAATATTCATTTCATTAAAAGTATCCTTTGTTAAGCACAAATTCTCTTACAATAATGACATAGTATACATTAGCAGCCACATTCAGCCCATCCCTCTTCCCACTCGGGCGACCCTTTCTCACTTAAAGCGGCTCTTCTCCTCTAGGTCAGCAGGGGGCTCTGTGGTGATGAGGTTGACCAGCTCTGTCATGCAGTGGTCCTGGGAGAGGAAGAGCAGCAGCCGGCGGTTCTGGGCCTTGCACTCCTGCAGGACATCATCCTCCTCCATGAGCTCCCGCAACGTCACGTCCTCCCGGTCCAGCAGCTGGTCGATGTGGGACGTGGTGTGCAGGTCAAACTTCCAGAACATGGTGGCTGCTTGGACAGGGGGCACAGCCCTAGGAGAAGGAAGGAGAGAGTCAGAGAGAGAGGGACGCAATGTTGGCATGGCGCCCTAGTAGCAGCCTAAGCAGAGAGCTCCTTTTAATTTATATATATTTTTTTAACATTGAGTTTTGCTGCATATTTCTGGTGGTTATGCAGCCCTCTACAAGATCATCACCAGACACTTAATCTCCCTGATTACCTTCCTCTGAGCAAGCCATGAACTGTCCCGCTCCATCTTTAAAGGACGTGTGCACCCAAAGACTTGGCCTCTATTGGTTGACCTAGCCAACTATAGCTAGGCTGCTCATGATGATGTATTGGTTTACCTAGCTAACTATAGCTAGGCTGCTCATGATGATGTATTGGTTTACCTAGCTAACTATAGCTAGGCTGCTCATGATGATGTATTGGTTGACCTAGCCAACTATAGCTAGGCTACTCATGATGATGTTTTGGTTGACCTAGCCAACTATAGCTAGGCTGCTCATGATGACGTATTGGTTGACCTAGCCAACTATAGCTAGGCTACTCATGATGATGTATTGGTTGACCTAGCTAACTATAGCTAGGCTACTCATGATGTATTGGTTGACCTAGCTAACTATAGCTAGGCTACTCATGATGATGTATTGGTTGACCTAGCTAACTATAGCTAGGCTACTCATGATTATGTATTGGTTGACCTAGCTAACTATAGCTAGGCTACTCATGATGATGTATTGGTTGACCTAGCCAACTATAGCTAGGCTACTCATGATGATGTACAGTGGGGGAAAAAAGTATTTAGTCAGCCACCAATTGTGCAAGTTCTCTCACTTAAAAAGATGAGAGAGGCCTGTGATTTTCATCATAGGTACACTTCAACTATGACAGACAAAATGAGGAAGAAAAATCCAGAAAATCACATTGTAGGATTTTTGTATGAATTTATTTGCAAATTATGGTGGAAAATAAGTATTTGGTCACATACAAACAAGCAAGATTTCTGGCTCTCACAGACCTGTAACTTCTTCTTTAAGAGGCTCCTCTGTCCTCCACTCATTACCTGTATTAATGGCACCTGTTTGAACTTGTTATCAGTATAAAAGACACCTGTCCACAACCTCAAACAGTCACACTCCAAACTCCACTATGGCCAAGACCAAAGAGCTGTCAAAGGACACCAGAAACAAAATTGTAGACCTGCACCAGGTTGGGAAGACTGAATCTGCAATAGGTAAGCAGCTTGGTTTGAAGAAATCAACTGTGGGAGCAATTATTAGGAAATGGAAGACATACAAGACCACTGATAATCTTCCTTGATCTGGGGCTCCACGCAAGATCTCACCCGTGGGGTCAAAATGATCACAAGAACGGTGAGCAAAAATCCCAGAACCACACGGGGACCTAGTGAATGACCTGCAGAGAGCTGGGACCAAAGTAACAAAGCCTACCATCAGTAACACATTACGCCGCCAGGGACTCAAATCCTGCAGTGCCAGACGTGTCCCCCTGCTTAAGCCAGTACATGTTCAGGCCCGTCTAAAGTTTGCTAGAGAGCATTTGGATGATCCAGATGAGGATTGGGAGAATGTCAGATGAAAGCAAAATAGAACTTTTTGGTAAAAACTCAACTCGTCGTGTTTGGAGGACAAAGAATGCTGAGTTGCATCCAAAGAACACCATACCTACTGTGAAGCATGGGGTGGAAACATCATGCTTTGGGGCTGTTTTTCTGCAAAGGGACCAGGGCGACTGATTCGTGTAAAGGAAAGAATGAATGGGGCCACGTATCGTGAGATTTTGAGTGAAAACCTCCTTCCATCAGCAAGGGCATTGAAGATGAAACGTGGCTGGGTCTTTCAGCATGACAATGATCCCAAACACACCGCCCAGGCAACGAAGGAGTGGCTTCGTAAGAAGCATTTCAAGGTCCTGGAGTGGCCTAGCCAGTCTCCAGATCTCAACCCCATAGAAAATCTTTGGAGGGAGTTGAAAGTCCGTGTTGCCCAGCGACAGCCCCAAAACATCACTGCTCTAGAGGAGATCTGCATGGAGGAATGGGCCAAAATACCAGCAACAGTGTGTGAAAACCTTGTGAAGACTTACAGAAAACATTTGACCTCTGTCATTGCCAACAAAGGGTATATAACAAAGTATTGAGATAAACTTTTGTTATTGACCAAATACTTATTTTCCACCATAATTTGCAAATAAATTAATAAAAAATCCTACAATGTGATTTTCTGGATTTATTTTCCTCATTTTGTCTGTCATAGTTGAAGTGTACCTATGATAAATTACAGGCCTCTCTCATCTTTTCAAGTGAGAGAACTTGCACAATTGGTGGCTGACTAAATACTTTTTTTCCCCACTGTATTGGTTGACCTAGCCAACTATAGCTAGGCTGCTCATGATGATGTATTGGTTGACCTAGCCAACTAAAGCTAGGCTACTCATGATGATGTATTGGTTGACCTAGCCAACTATAGCTAGGCTGCTCATGATGATGTATTGGTTGACCTAGCCAACTATAGCTAGGCTACTCATGATGATGTATTGGTTGACCTAGCCAACTATAGCTAGGCTGCTCATGATGATGTATTGGTTGACCTAGCCAACTATAGCTAGGCTACTCATGATGATATTGCTTGCTTGTTTGTTTTTTGCTTTTGAATCGCTTTGAGATCAAAATAAATCTAATAAATGATTTTTTTTTCGAAACAGAAGAAAGATGAGATGAAAAGAGCTGAAGTTCATGCGGTGGGGAGGGTAACGGGAAATACAGAAATAAACAGACGAAAACAATGAAGCAGGAACATCAACATGGTCACTGGCTCTGTCCACACATGAACAACAAACTTATTACAGATATCATTTGAGGTGTAACCTCCAGTAATTGTGCTTACCAGTAGATGAAATGTGGGTATCTTCAATCAGACCTCCCTCAGACAGGCAGGCATTTGTGTTTGTGCAGACGGCAGAGAGCGTGGCGAGGCCTGGCATTTATCAGCACGGGTCTCCTCTTAGAACACAGGCATCCTTAGTACACAACACACTGAAAGGCTCACCATAACCTGAGAGAGAAGTGGATGGGGGTTACAATAAATTACATTAAATTCATATAGGACCTTGCATCAGATCTCAAAGGCATCTATTATTAGTCAGCAGCAGTATTTGCATAGTCATCTTTAAACACAAGATGCATGTGTTGCATCAGATTTACTCAGACTGCTCGACATCACAAGGAGGATTCTGAACAGAGCTTTTCAAGAAAGACGTTTGTCTGGCTGCCATTAGTTATAGGGTCATGACCTAGCCTTCTAGTTAGTAGACTGCTAGTGATAAAGCTGTAGCGGGGTTTGACTTTTGAAATCTTAGCCTCGGGCAGCCGAACCCTAAGTCAACCTGCTTCTATAGAATTCTTAGCTTTCAGTTATGAATGAGACAATTAACTAATGTGCCAACAGCCTGCCCTGACATGCCTTGTGGCTTATAAAAAAAGAGAACTAGGCCTAGACTAACGTTATATATATATATATCAACTCAACTTAGCCTAACAACGGTGAAATGTGCAACGCTTAGTGTTGTGTTGTCAAGAACACTAACAATAAAAGATCTCCAGCTAACTTAATTACTTGAAGACTGTAGTGAATGGCATTTAGGCCAACAATGGAGAAGCTCACACAGAAAAATAGGCACGCCATCAACTAAGAGATGCTGGCTGGAAAATCTTAAACAAAATTCCAGATGCATGCTCTGGGTCTTGTTAGACCTATGCAAATGCTTTATGAAATGAGATAAGCATTTTGAAATGGATTATAGGCTTGCACAGGCTACCAATTACAGTCAAATTCATGAGTACTTTGTCTGAAGTATGAACACTGTGCTGACTAGCAGTTAGCGGCCTAGCTACTGCAATTAATATTATTACCTGTATGCTTTAAAATATATGCAGAAGTGAGTCAGTCTAGTGCACACTACCCTTTCCTGGACCCTCACTCATACATCATGTGAAAAGGTTGTGGTTAGCTCTAGCTACTTCACTGTTCTTGACGTCAGCATTTCACACTAAACAACCTGGCTATCTATAGCCTAGGCAACCACAACTACAGACAGGAAATTAGAATAGTTCAGAAAAATCTGTTGGCTACGGTTGCTATGATAAACACACTAACTAGCCTATCAAGACCATTATTCAGCCATGTTAGAAGGGACAAAGTCAAACCAACTTGCTTAGTCAACAAAAGACGAATGTGCTGGCCTGTGCAATACAACACTGACTGGCCGCCCACACAACACAAGAATGGGTCTGAAAAAAGAAAGCAAAGTGTTTCCTACTTTTTCCTCTTATTTGGACAATCCAGCGCGTGCGGGAGCGTCCATCTGGCATAATTTACACAGAGCACACTAGTGCAACAATAACCCCTAGATTGCTCCCCTGTGGACGGTACACAGGAAAAAGCAAAAACTTGACTTCATCTAAAATAGAACTCACCAGGGGCATCCTCAGCAAAATAGTCCACTGGCTAATATAGTAAATGATGAAAAGAGGAACAATGGTTGAAGAGCAATCACCTGGATGCTATGACCCAACAGTAGCCTGTCATTAAGCAAAGAAAGTGGCTTATGGGGCAGCATAGTAATGCAGCGTTAGGAAGTTCTGACGAGCGTGTGAACTATCTCCTAGTTGTGATGTCGGATATACGACTTTTTCATGCATGTGCTTTTTGATCGGAACAATTCGTCAACCAACAAGATTTTAGTTAGCTTGATAAGCTAGCTAACGTTGGTAATAATAAAAGTTTGCTAGCTTGCTTAACATTGACAATATGGTCAATCTAGCTTCATTATCCATATTTATACAGTTGTAGTTGTCAATGTCAAAACTATTTTCTTGTAATTCCGACTTGGGTCGTTTAAGTGAAACTTCCCAGTTGAAACTAGGAATTTCTGATAACTCTGATAAGCACGTGAACGCAGCATAGACAGAGCAAACAGAGGGCAGGCTGTCACAAATCTTAGATGGCTTCCTTTACTTGTCTCCTCACCTTCATGACCACTGATTAGATATGCAAAAGAAAAATGGTGGAAATGTATAAAGTCTACTACGATCAGTGATTATGAAGGAGAGTTGATAGGGAAAGGAGGCCATCGAAGATAATTGGGGCATAGCCAGGCTCTCCCATTTCCTAATTAGGTGCTTATCAGTCTCAGTTGGCTGCACTGCTAAGCACCTGCAGGTGTGCTTCTCCATGAGTTGCTAACAAAAGTAGCAACAGGGAGTCTCTTTTAAGATGTGCTTTCTTGTTGCCACCTTATATCTAGGATTCGAGATGTGGTTGGTTTTGGATAATTGCTTTATTACAAACATTACCAGTTTGTTTTGTCTGAAGGCCTATCAAGGACCTCAGCAACAGCCTTTTCTCCCCGCTTCCATTACTTAGATGCGGGCAGTGTACTTACCCTGCCCCCACTTTCCAATGGACATTTATCATTGCTACAGTTGTCAAAGTGTATATTATTATTTGTAGTATTGTCTCATGTAAACATTTTTTATATTTTCGTTTCATTCACTTCAACACTCCCCCAATTCTACTTTTCCGTGTTGATAATTTCTTTGAAAAAACGTTTGCAAGATTAGGAACCCTTTAGGGTCTACTATCACTCCTTGTCTGACAATGCAGGGACAAGTGATCTGTAGAACTGTAAAATGATATGTTGGTGGTCTTGGCAAGAAATGCACATCAACTGCTGAGTGTTGGAAGCTCACATTTCTGTTTACTTCACAAGTCACTACAGTAGTACTTGCTGGCTACTTCTATTCACAACTTGGAGATTTGACATTGATTATTTATAAGCTAAAGCTGCCAGTGCCAAACCTTTGCCCTGCAGTTGGAAACGGGTTGAGTTTGTTTGTTCAATGGATAGACATTCTAAGACCGATTTGTTTCCAGACAACTATAATTTTACAACTGTATGGAATTTCCCGCAACAAGTTTATCTTCACGAATGCAGGAAGTAACATGTTAGGTAGTTAACATTTCTTGCAACCGAGACATGATCTTGAACGAACTTCACTTCTGTTCTTGTTCTTACTAACGTCGAATGTTTGAACAGCGGCAGCTAACGTCAGCTAGTATTAACGTTAGCTAGCTAGGATACATTAGCAAGCGAGATAGCTACCTAATTCAGTTAGCAAAGTAGATTGGCTAAACCAGAGGGATTCGACACAGTCAACAGCGGAAAGAACCCTGAGCCGCTAGCTATCCAGTTCACTGTTCTAACCTAGCTAACTTAACGTTAGCATACAATTTAGCAATCTTTAGCACAAGAAGTTGAGCAGATTATTATCAACTTTGGCGCTGGTTAGTTAAAGGGCTGGTTGGCGTTAGTTTCTGTCCGATAACTATCAGCTAACGTTAACTAACAACTTTAGCTGGCTAAATTGGCAAAAGCTAGCTAACCCTCTTTAGCTAACTAGGTAATGATAGGTTAACCAGGTAGTTTAAGTAGCCAAGCACAAATAACTCACCAGCTTTAGTTAGCCAACGTTGGTCCCTAGAAACTTACCGTGTTGTTCAAAGTTTGCAATCCACTCGTCTGTATGGCTAGAAGTTAGCTAACGTTAGTTAGCGAACTAGCCAAACGTGATTTGTTTTGATGGGTCAGGCTGACGAGCAGTATGAGCAAAGTATCTGTCAACCTGTGACACGGATATTATTCTCTTGCGACGTGGCAACGGACAGGCCTCACGTGTATCTTGTACATTCAATATTATTACGCGTAATATCTATTTATATCCTCTACAGTACATAAATTCAAAAGCTAGCCTGTTACAAGCTAAAGCAGGAAAAACTCGGTCATATTTTCGAAACAAAATGGCGAATATTCTCGCGGAGGCGCGCAGGGGAGTGCGCATTGACTTCTTCTATGGCCTGGGTGTCAAACTCATTTCGCCCGGGGCCGCACTGAAAATTGCTTATGTTACTGTACCTCACCATCCACATTTGCAAAATATAGTCCTCTATCCATCGTTTTTGGAATTTTCGATACACCCTGTTTACCTTTAATTTCCGTGATTATTATGGAGGTGGACACGTTCAATAG
This sequence comes from Brachymystax lenok tsinlingensis, assembly GCA_030435695.1. Lineage (NCBI taxonomy): Eukaryota > Metazoa > Chordata > Actinopteri > Salmoniformes > Salmonidae > Brachymystax > Brachymystax lenok. The sequence continues at coordinate 12,756,755 of CM059809.1, read as the reverse complement.
ACTGTATAGAAAAGGTCCATTATCATTTCTACACAGTTTCGAGTTGGTTTTAGTCATTTTAAAGTATACTGATCAAATATATAAACACAACATGCGACATATTCAAAGATTTTACTGAGTTACAATTCATATAAGCAAATCAGTAAATTTTTATTAATTAATTAGGCCCTAATCTATGGATTTCACATGACTGGGAATACAGATAAGCATCTGTTGGTCACAGATAACCTTTTAAAAAGGTAGGGGCGTGGATCAGAAAATTAGTCAGTATCTGGTATGACCACCATTTGCCTCATGCAGGGCTACACATTTCCTTTGCATAAAGTTGATCAGGCTGTTTATTGTGGCTTGTGGAATGTTGTCCCATAATTTTCTTCAATGGCCTTGCGAAGTTGTGGATATTGGCGGGAACTGGAACACGCTGTGCCTGTGGTACACGTCAATCCAGAGCATCCCAAACATGCTCAATGGGTGACATGCAGGCCATGGAAGAACTGGGACATTTTCAGCTTATGTACAGATCCTTGCTACATGGGACCGTGCATTATCATGCTTATGCCTGCCCATACCATAACCCCACCGCCACCATGGGGCACTCTGTTCACAATGTTGACATCAGCAAACCGTTTGCCTACACAACGCAATACAGGTGGTCTGTGGTTGTGAAGCCAGTTGGACATACTGCCAAATTCTTTAAAACTACATTGGAGGCGGCTTATGGTAGATACATGAACATTACATTCTCTGGCAACAGCTCTGGTGGACATTGTGTTGTGTGACAAAACCTAACATTTTAGAATGACCTTTTATTGTCCCCAGCACAATGTGCACCTGTGTAATGAATGCTGTTTAATCAGCTTCTTAATATGCCACACCTGTCAGGTGGATGGATTGTTTTGGCAAAGGAGAAATGCTCACTAACAGGGATGTAAACACATTTTGTGCACAAAATTTGACAACCCTGTGCGTAGGAACATTTCTGGGATCTTTTATTTCAGCTCATGAAACATGGGACCAACAATTTACATGTTGCATTTATATTTTTGTTCAGTATATATTGAGTCATTTTAAAGTATATACTCCCTGACAGTCTAGCTTGAATTTCTGTGATTATTAGCGAGCTGGACACGGTCAAGAAACTGTAGAAAAAGGTCCATCATCATGATCTTTTTTTACTCAAACCATCCGCTTTTAAACCACAAACTTTAAGGTGCATGCTGCCACCTACTGTGCTGGAGTGTGCGGTCAATCATGGTTTACATTAGCTCTACATGTATAAAAGGAAGCAAACCAATCAACATAAATCAGGTTGGGGCTTAAGTGGATTGTTGACAACAAGCAGCATATTAATGTAAATAAATAACAAGTATATATATGACATTTCCTGTCTGCGACATACTGTCTAGGATAGTGGACCTAATGGTCTTGGCCTGCTCTTCTGATAACGCCTTTTTCCACTAGAGTGGACTAGAGGTCTTCGATAATTCCATCAAAAGATAATCAATTGATTTACCACTAATTACCAGTTGAATACAGAAATGACCATGCATCATCTGCACTGTGCATGGAATACATTTTATTTTTCATGTATGCCTACAGATCTAATACAATGTTCAAACATACATTTTTCTGCACAAACACAATGCGTTACATTTGCAACTCAGTTATTATGTATGATAAAGATAGAAATTACTTTATTATATTTGATGTTATATTTGTATATTTTATTATATTTGTTTGATGCTGCGTTGAACTGGGATGAAATGCGGAAGATGGAATTCAAGGTGCATGTCGAGATGAAGCGAGGCTGAAAGAAGAGCGTGAAGTTCAAACCCAAACCAACATCTGTTCTCTCTGCTACCACACGGCAAGCTGTACCGGAGCACCATGTCTAGGTCCAAGAGGCTTCTAAACAGCTTCTACCCCCAAGCCATAAGACTCCTGAACATCTAGTCAAATGGCTACCCAGACTATTTGCATTGTTTCAAACCCACTACAGTGTTTCAGGTGCCAAGTTTATGGTCATGTTGCAGCAGAATGTGGGGGGGCATGTTGATGGGTATGAGAAATGTCCTATGCAAGTGAGACAGGTTGATGTTTGCTCATTTGCTGAGGCAGTGGTGAAAGTAAAGGATGGAGGGCAAAGGGTGAGGAAGCCTGAGAGGATCCCTGTTAGTAGTAGGCCAATACAGAGTGACCCGAACAGTTTGTGCTTTAGTAAGGTGGCTGCTTGGTGTTTATTGCTATGGTCATTAATTGTACCGCACAGATGGAAAGAAAATCCCAGATGATTGAACTGGTAGTAGTAGCAGCAGAGATGTTTTTGGGTGTCAAAGATTTTAGTGCAGAACTACCGGGGGGTTTGAGATTAGGTGTGGTGGGGTGTGTTGGGGATAGTGGTATTTATTTATTTAACTTGGCAAGTCAGTTAAGAACAAATTCTTATTTACAATGATAGCCTGCCCCGGCCAAACCCAGACGATGCTGGGCCAATTGTACGCCGCCCTATGGCACTACCAATCACGGCCAGATATGATACAGCCTGGATTCGAACCAGGGACTGTAATGTCAGCCTCTTGCACTGAGATGCAGTGCCTTAGACTGCTGCACCACTCGGGAGACCAAAAAAAGAGTTTATACAGTATCTGGTTAGATGATGGTGCAATTTCCTTTTTCTCCATATCCCTTTTTTTGTGAACAAATGTGCAATGCACTATCCGAAATGTGACAAGCAGCAATACACAACGAAGCGTCTAGTCTGCCGGAAAAACCACATGAAGGAGAATACGCTTCATTGAACTCGTCTTTAGTAGCTGATGATGCTATAACTACAACCCCGACAGAGTCAAAACCTGACATGTTTTCATTTTCGACAAAAACGATTTAATTTTGAAGGAGTGCCTTTGATTTGGCAAAATGCACAGTTTGACGCGTGACGACCGTTGTTTCTGCACATGAGTTTGTCTGCATTCCAAACACTTAAAAGACACACCCTCTCCCCTGATCCCTCAAATTAAGTGGACACTTCTGATGACGTCTGACGAGTTTACACTTGCAGTGCAAGGGAATAATAACCAAGGCTGAAGGTATCTCTAGACTAACGTATGGCGCTCTATCTTTATATCTTGACGGTAAAATAAGCAAGGCGATAGACCAGATGCTTTTCAACTTTTTGTGGAGAAACCATACCCATTACATTAGGAAAACTGTTGTAATGAACACTTATGAGTATGGTGGGCGGAATTTTCTGGACTTTACTACCTTAATTAAATAATACTTTTAAGATCAATTTGATAAAACAATTCCTCATCTTGTCTTCTCTACTTTTGTTGGCCTTAACTTCATATTGGTTTGCAATTATAATATTGACAAAGTTTCGGTGAAACTTTCTGCTTTTCATAGGCAGGTTTTCTTGTCATGGTCCTTAATTTATAAGCATAATTTTTTCGGAACCAATATTCTAAAAACAGTAGTATTTTTATACAATATATCCCGATTATTCCAAATAATTTATTTACACTTGTATGTTGACTCCATATTGACGCCGAGTTTTTGGCGGATTTTTCTTAGCGGATGTAGAATCATCGCGAATTGAATTATGGGGCGTTTCAGGCCCGAAGTGAACATAGTTGTACTCTCACAAGCTCTGTTAAAAACGAGGGCTGAGGGGCTTACATTGCAAACTTCCCCTGGCTAATCATTTGGACCGCGGGGATTCCCCCAAGTGAATAAAGAGAGGGTAAGTGAACGAGGGATGTGTCTTTTATGAGTTTGAAGCGCAGCCTTTATCTAGCCAACGTCGCAATGACAAGTGTGCTCGGGGATTTCTATTAGAGAAGCAGTTTCTGCCTATCTTCATATTGTACTGGTTTTGGTTGAACTCTTGTTCTTTACACGTCAGTTGTGTCTGTAATAACTAGTGGAAACCACCAAGTCAAAATGACTATATCGTAAAAATTCACGAAAACAGAAATGTGCTTTTTGGTCTTAATTTAAGGTTAGGCATAAGGTTAGCAGTGTGGTTAGGGTTGAGGTTAGGTTTAACATTTTCTTAAAGTCAATTGTATAAATGGGCGGGGTTTGACTGGTGACATCCCCTCAGTGGTTGAACTCAACTCCTCCCCTTGTATTATACTTTCCCATACTGCATTGCGGTGAATTATGGACCAAATTGGTAAGCGACAAATGACTCCAGGTTCATCTGTATTTTAGTTTTAATTGTGTATCAGTAGATTTAATTTGATACACAGCGAAATAGATTTAATTTTCAAACGTATTCATATTTATTTATACTTTACAAGTATTATCAGTGGAGTGTTTAAATTACAAAAATCGCGGCCTTGTAGCAACATCTCGTTGCCAGCCCACTGCTAGCTAAATAGCTAATATATTGCTAACGTTAGCTTCCACAGATCTGTGTTGCTACAGTAGGAGCTAGCTAGCTATACTTTTTAGAATAAAGTGACGGTTGACCTGCCAGTGCAAAGCTAATAACTTAAATTGTCAGGACAGTACTCTAACCTTGACAACATATTCAGAATAAATAATGCGATGTTTGTAGCTTAGACTAAGTGCTAGCTAAGGTCTGCATTCTCAATCAACTTCTGTAACTCCAGACAATGTTAGCGTTGGCTAAAATGAAACTCTAGCGCGTTGCTAAACTATTTATCGTGGTTTTGATCAACTGTCAACTTAGTGTCATTGCTAGTAGTAAGTATCATGTAAATGTTCGCTTGGTAGCAGATGACTGACTCTAGTCACTGACATTTTGAGTTATCCATCGTTCCACCACAGACAATGACCTGCAAGGCACGGACGGCTCGGGGAGTCTTGGGGGCCCTGATGTCCGCAGACGCATCCCCATCAAACTCATCTCCAAACCAACCATCAGGAGCAAACCTCCTCCCCGGACACAAAGACCCATGGGCAGGCAGCCCTCCAAACCCCAGGCTGGGGATGAAGGTTAGCCAGCCACAAGTGCTTTCTCATCTCGTTGTTTTAATTTCCAAGGGCTAGGATTGGGATAGGGAAACCTGTTGCTAGGTCATAGAAGCAAGCTTTCATATGGGACTACTGTAAGGCAACATATCTGTGTTTCTAGAGAGTTTTAGCTTCAAGCAAGAGGAGAGGTTCGACTGTGGTACCAAGGCTGGGGATGTGTTTGCAAGTCAACGGAGGTTCCCCCAGCAAATGTTTTGGGACTTTAAGGTAGTGTTTTAATTTCTATTGTGGGGGGGGGGTGCATTCCACCTACATCATTACTGTGTCATAGACCTCCTTGTCTTTTCCCCACAGTTGAATTTGATAGGTGAAAAGGATGACATTCCAGCACACTTTTGTGACAAGTGTGGTCTGCCCATAAGGATCTATGGACGCATGGTATGTCTCTTCGATCACATTTTACATAGTGCGTCTCTTAAAATTGTTTTATAGTAAGAGGCTATGAGTGCAGCAGCTTAATGTTATTATCTGTATCAACTCACCAGATTCCATGCAAACATGTGTTCTGCTATGAGTGTGCTTTGCTCCATGAGAAGAAGGGAGACAAGATGTGCCCAGGGTAAGCTCTTGGCATTTATTTTTAACCTACCCACTAGTGCAGTGGTTCTCAACTGGTTTTGCCTCTGGACCCAAATTGAACCAGGTTGTCTCAGTCGCAACCCAATATTCGCATTGAGAAACAAAAAATATTCCAAATGCAATCTGTAAAAATATTTTGAATGCTATATTGATAGTAATGGTAACAATTATATGACAAGGGAAAAACATTCCCACATTTTTCATTGTCAATAATAAAGTTTTACCCATATTTTTGATGTTAATAAGCTCAGTGGTTTGAGACTACAAAAGCAACCAGATCTGCTAATAGCTATATAAAAAATACTAACAAAAGTAGTATAGAGATATATAAAAAAAAATGTAGGTTCATTATAATTTCTACACTTTCTAACTGGTTGTAGTTGTTTTAAGTTCAGTATTTTTTAATTTTTTATTCAGACAGCCGTGTCTAGTGACGTTACGTTTGATTCCGGAGCTCCGGGGCATGCATCGAAATCGCTAAGCAGTTTGCTTCGAAACAGTGCAGAGGCTTGTATCACTTTATCAGAAGCACATGATCAATGACGTCCAGCGCTTCGTTTTGTCGAACAACCACCTGATTGGTTTTGGTAGAAGACAAAGCGTGAAGGCATGTGTGATGTCATCTATACCAATTTGGCTGTTCTAAATTATTTTGACAATTAGGTGCCACTAGTGTACACTATTGAACAAAGCCTTGCGTAATGAACCTATTTTCTACACAATTGGCTGGAAATGTTTCCCCATTACTACTCGCGACCCATTGAAAACATCTCACCAGTTGAGAATCGCTGCACTAGTGTATTCAACTGTCCATATACAGGGCTCCCGAGTGGCGCAGCGGTCTAAGGCACTGCATCTCAGTGCTGGAGGTGTCACTACAGACCCTGGTTCGATTCCAGGCTGTATCACAACCGGCCGTGATTGGGAGTCCCATAGGGTGGCGCACAATTGGCCCAGTGTCGTCCGAGTTAGGGTTTGGCTGGGGTAGGCCGTCATTATAAAAAATAATTTGTTCATAATTGACTTGCCTAGTTAAAGGTTAAATAAATATACTACCTATATGTGTGGTTGCTGACTGCACTTACTAACTAAACCTTTGTGTTGTTTAGTATGCAGCTCTTCAGCTGCACAGACCCGGTCCAGCGCATCGAACAGTGTCTGCGGGGCTCCCTTTACATGTGCAGCATTGTGAAGGGCTGCAAGCGCACCTACCTTTCCCAGCGTGACCTGCAAGCCCACATCAACCACCGCCACATGAGGGCAGCCAAGGCTTTGGCAAGCCGCCAGGATGCCCTGCACCTTCCCCCATCCACAGAGGTTCCTGACCGCTTCCGTGTGCCCCCGCCTCACCTGCCCAAGTCCCAAGGGCACCTCCCGCCCCCTCTCCAACACGGAGGTCATGACCCCTACGGTCAGCCACCACCGGCTTCCCATGATGCACCTCCTCTTTCCCAGGAGACCTTCCGCATCGCCACGGTAACTACACTCGCACGCAGCAACCTCATCACCGTGCCAATCCAGGATGACTCTGGTTCTTCCACCTCTTCCTCCCGTGACCCTCTCCCTCCTGGCCCAGGTCCTGCTCCACCCCCACACCACCACCCTGGGGACTACCCTGGTCAGCCTGTAGTGTCCCACCCCCACCACATGATGGCGCCACCGCAACAGCACTACGGCCCTCCGCCTCCTCCCCCTCCACCCATCAACCACCCCATGCAGCACCCGCCCCAGGGCTCTGGGACACCCCACATGGTGTACAACCAGGCCGGCCCTCCCCGCCTATGTCCAACGCACCCCCCCATTACTCCCCGCCAGGACACATCATGGGTCAGATGCCCCCCTACATGAACCACCCTCCTCCTGGCCCCCCACCTCAACATGGTGGTCCTCCAGTCAACGCCCCCCCTCCCCACCACTACAACCCTAACTCCATGCAGCAGTTCCCTGAGGACCAGGGTACACTCAGTCCCCCTTTTAACCAGCAAGGGGGTCTGAGCCCTGGGATGTGGCCTGCCCCTAGAGGCCCTCCTCCTCCAAGGATGCAGGGTCCCCCACCTCAGGGCCAGATGCCTGGACCCCATCACCCTGATCAGTCCCGCTACCGCCCTTATTATCAGTAAACTCTCAACTCCCCACAAAGTCAGGGGCATTGTTTGACTTGTCCCTATTCCTCTTCACTGGTTTGAATAATGTGAACATGAGTCTCTGGGGTCTGTATGACTGTCATTTCTATGGAAACACTTAAAAGAGACTAGTCTATGGTGAATGTATGTATGTAGCTGTTCATTTTTATTGATATGAACCTTTTGGACTCAAATGGGCAACGGTACATTTGAATCGCTCCTGTATTGGAAAAATGTTGGTTTGACATCTCAATAAATATTTTCTAACAAAGTGTTATCTCATTATTTTTCAATATTATTAGTTGTGGAAACTGTTTCATCCATATCAGTAGGGGGCAGTGTATGATCTAACATTTGACATTGTGTAGGGAGCCCTGTTTTGGTTAATCACATGACCTGGATTTGAACCTTTATTTAAAGCTTTTTCATTGAACTGTCCCTCTTTTTTTTATGTCAGCTGGTACAGCACCATCCTTCAGACAATTGCTTAATTGTTTTTTCAAATTCTCATTTCTGGAAAGCGCTAAAGTAAAAATCCAGGTCATGTGACATGATTGACCAAAACATTGCCCTAGTTATGTGCGAAAGAAGAGAAGATAGCTGCTGGGAGAAAATAAATACATTTTGAGAGGGGTGGCACTGTAATTGTGTCAAGGACAAAACCCCAAGATTACTTTATTAAAAAGTATTTTACTAACATCTATGACTTATCAACTGTGTTATCCTGCATGGGTGTTGCAGTGTGCTATTTGATGTCACCCTCCCTAGCAAATACGTCAGAGTATTCTGCTGCTAAGATGATATATAGCTACTAAGTAGTGTTTTGCTGTGGAGTGTTTGCTTTGTTGATACCAAGGATTGTTGAGGCTATTTGAAAATAAGCAACTTTATTGTATGTTCATAAGAAAATGGCTTTGCTACACAGAAGTATACACTGAGTGTACAAAACATTAGGAACACCTTCCTAATATTGAGTTCCACACCCCTTTGCCTTCAGAACAGCCTCAATTTGGCAGGTCATGGACTCTACAAGGTGTCAAGTGTTCCACAGGAATGCTGGCCCATATTGACTCCGATACTTCCCACTGATTGGTCTTCCTATTATTAATAAACAAACATTTGGAATCAGACTATAACAGTGTGGCTCTGTTGGTAGAACATGGTGCTTGCAACATCAGAGTTGTGGGTTTGATTCCCGTGGGGGACTAATATGAAAATGTATGCACTCACTACTTTATATTGCTCTGGATTAGTGTCTGCTAAATTAAAAAGAGTAACCGGTTTTGGGTTTCAAATTGACCATTACAGCATACTTGTTTACATCACTTTGACCTTGGACAAAATATCATTTGGGAACCTTATTATTGCTAAAATAGTGAGCTCTCTGTCAGATCTCCTGAAATTCCATGACTCTCGGTTTGCAGAAGAGAAGACCGTGTTATCAAGCTCATCCCCAGCAAGAGGATAGAACTTCCAATTAAAGTTGGACATCTGCGGATGACTTCATTCACAGACAGACTCTTTTGTTCAATCAAAGTTCATAATTAGGGGGTGCTTATATAGTCCTGTTTCACTGTATGTACAAATGGGTAACCTGCACAGGTGTGAAATAGATTTTTTGCATATTCCACTCCCACTGAGAGTGGGGCCACAGCCAAGGGATCAGCCATTATTGACAGCGACCCTGGAGCAATTAGGGATTATACCTTGTCAGCTCGGGGATTCAATCCTACAACCTTTCGGTTACTGGCCCAACGCTCCTTACCACCAGGCTACCTGAAGTTCATTGTATTGTTTTGTACCTTTCCACTGAGAAAGCGAACAGAGTTATAACTGAGTAAACATGTTGATTATACAGGATTGGATTTATCAAGAGTAGTAAAACTACATGTGTGTCTGGTATTTCCACTGAACAAAAATATAAACGCAATATGTAATGTGTTTGTCGCGTGTTTAATGAGTTGAAATAAAAGATCCCAGAAATTTACCATATGTACAAAAAGCTTATTTCTCAAAAATGTTGTACACAAATTTGCTTACATCCCTGTTAGTGAGCATTTCTCCTTTACGAAGATAATCCATCCACTTGACAGGTGTAGCATATCAAGAAGCTGATGAAACAGCTTGATCATTACACATGTGTACCTTGTGCTAGGGACAGTAAAAGGCCACTCCAAAATGTGCGGTTTTGTCACACAGCACAAAGTTTTGAGGGAGTGTGCAATTTATTTATTTTATTTCACCTCTATTTAACCAGGTAGGCCAGTTGAGAACAAGTTCTCTTTTACAACACCAAAAGAAAGATGCCCAAGGTCCCTGCTCATCTGCGTGAATGTGCCTTAGGCATGCTGCAAGGAGTCATGAGGCCCTGGGTCTCAACCTCGCCCTGTGCATTTGGGTCCTGGACTTTCTGACGGGCCACCTCCAGGTGGTGAATGTAGGAAACACTACCAACATCGACGAGACAGCCTACAGGGAGGAGGTGAGGGCACTCGGAGTGTGGTGTCAGGAAAACAACCAATCACTCAACATCAACAACACATAGGAGATGATCGTGGACTTCAGGAGCACCCCCCTATCCACATTGAAGGGACAGCAGTGGAGAAGGTGGAAAGTTTTAGGTTCCTCGGCGTACACATCACAGACAAACTGAAATGGTCCACCCACACAGACAGCGTGGTGAAGAATGCGCAACAGCACCTCTTCAACCTCAGGAGGCGGAAGAAATTTGTCTTGTCTCCAAAAACCCTGACAAACTTTTACAGATGCACAATCGAGAACATCCTGTCAGGCTGTATCACACTGCACCGCCCTCAACTGCAAGGCTCTCCAGAGGGTGGTGCGGTCTGCACAACGCATCACCGGGGGCAAACTACCTGCCCTCCAGGACACCTACACCACCCGATGTCACAGGAAGGCCAAAAAGATCATCAAGGACATCAACCACCCGAGCCACTGCCTGTTTACACCGCTACCATCCAGAAGGCGAAGTCAGTACAGGTGCATCAAAGCTGGGACCAAGAGACTGAAAAATAGCTTCTATCTCAAGGCCATCAGACATAAACAGCAATCACTAACTCAGAGAGGCTGCTGCCTACATTGAGACCCAATCACTGGCCACTTTAATAAATGGATCACTAGTCACTTTATACAATGCATTCTAAATAATGACACTTTAATAATGTTTACATATCTTACATTACTCATATCACATGTATATACTGCATTTTATACCACCTATTGCACCTTGCCTATGCCGCTTGGCCATCACTCATCCATATACTTACATGTACATATTCTCATTCACCCCTTTAGATTTGTGTGTATTAGGTAGTTGTTGGGGAATTGTTAGATTACTTGTTAGATATTACTGCACTGTCGCATTTCGCTACACTCGCATTAACATCTGCTAACCATGTGTATGTGACAAATAACATTTGATTTGATTTAACAGAGATCAGGAGGATGATTCCTTCATGGTCTGTGCCAAGTTCATACTGTACCTCTTTAGTTCTTCTTCTTACTAACAATGGCTTCTACGCCACAAGACACGCAATGGGAACTTGGAATTCATTGATGACTTTCTTCAGCAAAAGAATGAGGCATCATCTCAAAGTGTGAAATGTTAAACCCCATGTGACCTACTTGTTGTGTGCACGTACTGTACTGACATGTTTGTGTAACTGATGCACATACACACACTACATGTTAATGTTTTTAAATGTATGAAAATGGTCATGTATTTTGTCTGTAATGTATTTTTAATGGGGATCCTAATAAATCCAAAATCAAATAAAACGTAACCTGCTTATCTGTATCACTGTTTGAGAGTTATTCACCTCATCTGAAAATGTTTCTAGTTTTTCTTTACTTTTATGACAGATATACCTACTGTGTAGGATTCACAATGGCATTTCTAGAGCAATATGTGGGATCCAAACCAGGCAAATGGATCAGTGGCTTTAGGGTATGTAAACGTTGAGACACTCATCAGTCCTCATCTCTTATCACTATTATAAAACACAATGAAAGTGCTCTTTTTGATCCATTGAGGTGTTGCCACACATGGGTATACTGGAAATACCCCATACTAACCTCCACCAACTTAATCAATCATGGTTACTGTTGTATCCCTAGAATAGTTTGTCCAAGATCTCTATTTAATCATTCATCTCTTATCAGAGCTTTGTCTGTGACCAATGTATCAAAACCACGTTAGTCAACCTATAATTCTTATCAATATCTCAGTTACAGGACGTTCAGATGTCCAAATACTATACTGCTCATATTGCTTCATTTCTTGCTGGCGGAAATACTTTGTGCTAAGAAATACATTTCTTCTACATATAAAATACGTCAAAGTAAACATTCCTATAAAATCCCTATGTACACATATAAAACGCAACATTGTCAAGCTATTTAAAAAAAAAAAATACTTCTGATTAAATTTTTGAAAATAAATACATAAATACAGTTTCTGATATTTCTTTCAAAATCTCATAATATACTTGCCATTGAGTATCTGTTTGACAGTACAAAAAAAATGCAATATATTTTATGTACAATTATTAGCTCAATAAGTGGTATCCTGTGTACATATGGTTATTGTATGGTGTCCATTTTAGGACAGCATCATGTGTCCTTATGTCTATTATCACCAGAAAGCACAGCGTTCACAGGAAATGCATGTAGTCTCAGGAAATGAAAGTACTGTACACACCACTACACTCTTAGAAAAATAGTTCCAAAAGGGTTCTTCAGCTGTCCCAATAGGATAACCCTTTTGGTTACAAATATAACCCTTTTTGGTTCCAGGTAGAACTCTTTTGGGTTCCATGTAGAACCATCTGTGGAAAGGGACAGCCGAAGAACCCTTAAAATACTGACATCTAAGAATGTACTTCTGGAACTAGAACTTGGTTTCTGGCTCTGAGACCTGGGGAGAGCAAAGAGATACCACTTTTAGTTTAGATTTTATCTTGTCAGCTCATCTTACTGTACTTTGTAACTAGAGTTTTATGAATTATCTGTACCTCCACATGAGTTGCAACATTACAAGAGTTATCATTTTAAAGGGATTGCTGATGACTATTCATTACAAATGTAGAAAAGACAACGACCAATAGATTTGATGGGTCTCAGTTACTTACATGAACAAATTTGTCCCTGCTACGCAAACTTGACACACCATTGCATTGGTTGCCATGGATAGTGGCTGTTGTTATAACCTGTAAGACAACATGATTCACAAGAATGAGACAAGTTCCTGTGTATGAACCGATGTGGGCCAAGATAAGGTTTGGAACAGCTTATCTAGTCTGTAAGAGTGGAAACATCAGTAGATACACAGTATTTTTCTATAGGTAAATGTTATACCTTTTCGCAGACTTTTGTGTTTTCAGAGTTTACTGGATGTTTCTCCAGGATATGCAGCATGGCATCGTGGAGGGTCAGGAAAAACATGGACGACTTCACCTCGTCGTCAAAGAACTTACAGCTGTGCAGTTTCTCCAGGATGTACGCTTTGGACACAAGGGACAGATATTGTTAGATCAATCACCTTACCTCTATTTGTTTCAGAGTGATTGAATTCAGTGTTGAAGAGAAAAGGGGAGAAGGAATGGATGGGACAGATGGCTTGTCTTAAACCAGCTTACCGTCACATGCCACAATGTAGACCTCAACTTCAACCCGAATGAGCTCTTTGAGTGCCTGTAGAACACAGCAAAATATCATTACCCAGCAAGTAGAAATACTCTGGTAAAATATACAATCATCCCCCCATTCCCCAGAGTTGTAACAGAAGAGTTTTGTTTTACCGCTTTGAGTCCCTTGAGGGCAGAGATGTCGAGGAAGGAGACGGCAGAGAAGTCCAGGATCAGGCTGTGGACGTCTACTCTGGGGACTTGGATGTAGGCAGGAAGCTCAGATTTCCAGTTCACCTGGACAGGAAGGTCCTTGAAGTCAATGGGCTGGTCCAGATCCTCCATGTTGCTCTCATCCTCAGACTCCTCAATGGGACCAGAGCTGGTGAGCATTAGGCCTTTCTGCACCGGGAGAACCACAACATTACCACAACCTCTTATTGTGAAAACCTGACTACATGTAGAAGGTGATCTTTGGAGGTCCACCCACCACTAAGGGATGATGATTAATTTGTTTTTCACATACATGTAACCCCAAGACCATTCTGATAAGGAATGTACGGGGATGACTACCTATAGGTCCTGCAGCATGTGCTTGATGTCTGTTGATTTTGGATTGCTAAAAGTACGTTGTTGCCAGGTGTGAAACTAATGTTTTGGGCTAGACTAATTTATGACATGCTTATGGCCATTTAAATGAAACCTTATGACACAGGGAGCTCTTGTAAAGTGTTAACGGGGTAACTTTGTAAGTGGAAGTTATCTTTTTATGGGTTTCTCAGGGCAACAGGTAAGTGCACCACTACTCACAGATGCCATCTGCAGCTTTCCTTTCTTTAGGAGTTTCCTGATCGTCCTCAGGGCTTTGTTTCTCTTTCGCAACACCCTCAAAGGGTTAAAGCCCACCTGAAAACACATCAAAGTCATGTTGAACCTTAATTGGCAATTGCACACATGATAGTGGGAGTAACTGTTACACATGGGCTTCATTGTGAATGGGGCATATTGTTTACCACTGCCTTGGCCATCATACAGATCAAGGTTAAACTTTATCTTATCTGCATGTGCTTAGTGTTTAGTAAGGTGCAAGTTAAACTGTAGTAACACCGATTTGTATGGGCACTATTGCAATACAACCTGGTATACTATATTACCTCATACACTGAGGTGGTATTGGCCTTCATGAGTTGATTTGATAATTCTTTATGACCTTTTTCCATTGGAACAAATCCAATGAGAAAATAAGATGTCTTAATAAGTAGACCCGTGAATCATTACCTTATTGGCCCATGTAATGGAAATTGTAAGGCCTACGTGTAAATGTGTTTGGCAGAATTCTTCATTTTACACGTCTAATTGTGTATAATTGTGCTTACTTACAGCTTCCACTAGCTTGCCTCTGAAAAAATCTATATTGGCAAAGAAGATGGGTGACGGTATCCTGAAGATCTTGACACCCTCTGGCTCATAGATCTGGAAAGAGACATATAAATAACAGAACAAGGACCATGTGTAGACACACCATCTTCACAGTCTTCACAGTAAGACACACCATCTTCAGTCTTCACAGTAAGATAAAAATATATTGGTGAATGTCTTTAGTCCACATTACAGCTTACTCACACTCATGTAATCCTTGCGGTCTTTGTAGATATCTGTTCCTGTGATATTGGCCAGGACACTGCAACGTGGGCTGAAAACAAATGTATGCAGAAATGTCACTATGACATTGTGATCCAGGGTTGGGGTTAATTCTGAATTGAATGGTGAATAGGTATTGAATTTTAATTGAATGTGAATTGGCCACATCCCATAGGAAGCAGAATTTTTGTTGAATTTGAATTAAAGAAAGTAGAATTGAATTCCATGCATCATTATGCACATGTTTATTTTGATATCATGCATGGTTACCAATACTATGTTTAACAAGTTCTTGAAACATTTCATTTTTAAATCGCATCCTCCTAAAAAAGAGTATTATATAATTAACAGTGGTCTGGAAATATTCTAAGATAATTTTGTAGGTTGTCTGTAGTAATTCACAATTCACTTACATGTTATTAAATATTTGGAAAAATACGTTTCCCACAATGCATTAAATATAAATACTAACATCTGAGATATAATCCACATTTTTCTTGATAGTATCGGTATTCTTTAGTAAGAGGTGTCAGATGTTTTGGGCAAAATATTTTTCAAAGAAATGAGACATCTGTTTCATGTCTCAGTTGAATTTATTTTAATTGCTTTGAATTCAATTATACTTCCTTTCATTAAAATTCAATTCAAATTATGCTTCCTGTGGGGTGTGGCCAATTTAAATTTGAATTTCAATTATTGGATTGAATTGAATCAAATTCTGAAATGTCGAATTAACCCCAACACTGGTGTGTCCACCTCCTAATGACATTGAAAACTGACAAAGAATAAACAGACACAAGTTGAACTTTTTTTTATGAATTTGGAGATTTGTGCCCATACTCACAACTGAGCCCTGAAGACAACGGTGAGCAACTCGATCCCTAGACCTACAGCCAGCCCCAGATCCAGCCCCAACAGGATGGAAGCCAGGCAGGTCACCAGCCACACCACCTGGATAAAGACATGGAGGGGAGGCAAGACAGGGGGATGCAGGATGGAAGAGATTGGAGGAAATATGAGTTCATTATTACAGTTGGTAAAGACATGTTTCCATTTTAGGTGCAGTTCAGTGGGAGTGTCTCAGAAGACTCACACAGTCGGGTCGGTCTCTCCTCCACAGGTAAGGGACTTCTCTGATCTGCATCAACATTCCCTTCAGGTTGACTATGACCACCGCCCCCAGCACCGACTGTCAACACAGAGGGAAAAGGTCAGATAATGACATCTTTGATGATCAGCCACAAGAGTTGCACAAGACTTCCACCTAAATTCCAGTGCTCCTATCTACTTCATACAGTGTGATTCATTACGTAATGTCCTAATCTTAGATGTTAAGTCCCCTATATGGGGGACTTTGAGAAGTTCTGGACTGGTTCTTTGTATGTCTATTTAGGCATAAATCAAAATGTTACCCTATCATTCAACTCCTAAAGTCAATTATATTGTAAATACTGAGTGAGTTCTACCTTTGGGAGTGGCTCCAATAAGAACCCGATAGCCAAGGTGACGACCATCACAATGAGCGCTGACAGTAGACCGGCGATCTGAAATGAAGAAATAACACTTTATTTTACTCACATTTGGCTATTCACAAAACAACTACAGATAAGCACTGTTTAAGCAGTGTTTCCCTTTGATATATTTCATATATTATTATTATTTATTTACTTGGTGCACTATAACTCTGAGTCAATTATTTAATTCCTCACTATGTACTGTAGGTCACGAGTCACGACAAACTATATCACATTCTCTCTCCCATTTGTACAATTCTATCTGGTTTGGACAATGATAAGTTATCAGTCATTATTACAACAAAGATAGGGAGACCCAAACAGGTCAATATTTCATAACATTTACAGCTACATCTCTTGGATAAAGAACTTGTACAGGAAGGAACTCTAAGTATGGTTGTGTGTCTGTATTCTCAGACAGCCTCTTGGTTTAGCAGTTTACCTGGGTTTTACCACCTGTACTCTCCTGTACCGCACTCCTGGAGAGAGCTGTGCTTGCTGCAAACGACTTAAAGGCTGCTCCAATGATGTTACTTGCCCCAAAAGCTATCAGCTCCTAGAGAGCAAAACAAGCACAAATACATGTTTTGGAACTGTTGATATTAGTTCAAGACTTATGTTTATAGTTTGTATTAGGCTGACACCCCTCATTCACAAGCAACTATAAACACATTTGTCTGTACCACCTCAGCATCCTCCTAATGTTCTGGTTCTGGGACTCACCTGATTTCCGTCTATGATGTAATCGTGTTTGACTGAGTAGACCTTGGCGACAGAGAAGGCTACAGCAAAGCCCACTATGGCCATAGGGAATGCCTCAACAGCAGTCTGCCCAAAGATCTGCATGTTCGGGGCCATAGGTGACTCATACCTAACAGATTTAGAGGGAGAGATATTGTTAGATTCTTTTCCCATCTATTTTCAGCCATTTTAACATGCAGCAAACCGTTTTTTATATGTGCTTACCCCACTGGAATACGGCCGACAACATCAACTTCATAATTCACCTGGAAGTTGAATGCATAGGAAACGCCACAAGCGATGACAGTCTGCGAAAGTCATTACCAAAATCAATCCATCAGTTATTAGCAGGACTAATGCAATCTGGTGATAAAACAGTATATTTCAAGAGAATCTGGTTACCTTGCCAATTTTTACACAAAGCTGTGACACACTGCAGGCCTTTAGTACATCAAAACAAGTTCATGTATTTTCCTACAATTCACCTGATTGTCCTCATCTGCCGTACTGTGAGTCAGTGTGAGAATAAAATATCAATACTGTATGTTTCACAAAAGCTGTCTCCTTGCTACAATGGCATTTTACTTTGGATCAATACACTCTTAGAAAAAAGGGTTCCAAAAGGGTTCTTTGGCTGTCCCCATAGGATAACCGTTTTTGGTTCCCGGTAGAACCCTTTTTGGTTCCAGGTTGAACTCTTTTGGGTTCCATGTAGAACCATCTATGTAAAAGGCTATACATGGAAATCAAAAGGGTTCTACCTGTAACCAAAAAGGGTTATTCAAAATGTTATCCTATGGAGACAGCTGAAAAATCCTTTTAGGTTCTAGATAGCAAATTGTACCAAGATAGGAACAAGGGAGTGACTGTTCAGGATAAGAATAACAATGCTTTCCGATGCTTCTTTGTGATAATATGATCTGTACTTTGTGCAAGTACATACTCATATTAAAATGTATATTAAATAGTGAGACACATCTATATAAACAGTGCTCTGCATGACAATGCATTTTTCTTATCTCTTAGAAAAAAGGGTGTTATCTATAACCTTAAAGGGTTCTTTGGCTGTCCCCGTAGGATAACCCGTTGTAGAACCCTTTTTGGTTCCAGGTAGAACCTTTTTGTTTCCAGATAAAACCCAACGGGTTCTTTTTTCTAAGAGTTTAAATTCCATGGTGAAATTTCCTGGCTGAAGCCCAGGTTGTGATGACATAGTGCACACAGTGCCACTCACCATGATAACCTCTATGGGGATGGGAACAGGCAGCTTGGCTTTGTATCTATCGTTGATTTCCTTCACTATGAACACCACCACCATGATCAGTATGGACGTCACCAGGTCACACACGTTGGTCTTCTCGATCTGGACGAAGATCTTCTCCAGGGTCTGAGGAAGACGTCAGTTAATATTGATGACAGTAATGAAGAACCAGTTACAGGGTGTGAGAGTTCAGTCAGAGGTCTCTACACCAAGCCATGACTCATGAATTATAGCTTTTTCTGAAATCTTGGGGGCACTTGAGGAAGACGTGCTTAACTGTGTAAGATAAGATACAATGAGACACTTGTTTAGCTTATCAACACAGTGTTATTCCTCAGAGCTATAGAACAGATCAGATATGAGGGATAAGATATGAGGGAGTTAATGAATATATCTCTTTCATAGCTGTCATTGCATATTTGGATATCAGTAGAAAAAAATCATACTGTTGCATTGAAAGACATTTGACCTCATCCTGTCTCTCTTCCTGGACTCACATAAACGATGGACAGCGGTCCACTGAGTCCCGGCACCACCAGGCCCAACACGAACTTCAGCTGGGACACCAGGATGTGGACGGCAGCCGCGGTGGTGAACCCAGACACCAGCGTGTCTGACAGATACATGACAATGAAGCCTACCTGCAGCAGACCCATGGCCAGCTGGGAGAGAAGCAGAGGACTCATGTTAGAATATGGGAGAACATGTCCATAGATAGGGAGAGGGAGTCATTGTTCATTTTAGATTCAGATAACAGAGAGATATGAGTAATGTACAGTACATGAGTGATAATGCTGAGGTAATGATGGTGTTTTACCTGCATTATCCCCATGAGGAAGGTGACAGAGGCGGCCACCATTACTCTCTGCTCATCACTGGTCAGCCCCTCAAACCCAGTGATGTTGACTGGGGGGCCTCCGTCAGGCACAAGCCTCGTCACCACTGCACCCACCATGAGGCTCAGAACAGGGAACGCCCCTGGAGTGAGTGGGGTGAGGAGAAAGAGAGAGGGAGCGAAGATGAGGAAGCAGGGGATGGAAAGTGAAGAGATAGGCAGAGAGAGGGCGGTAAGTACAGTAAAAAGATGTGATCGCTTGTGATGGTCAGAGCAAAATACTGTACATGCACACACACACATGCACAGTACTTACCTACTGAGATATGTCTGGAAGTGCCAAGGAAGAAGTAGATTATCACTGGGAAGAAGGCAGTGAAGAGTCCATACCATGGAGGGAGGGAGGCCAGCAGGGAGTATGCCAGACCTGTCAATCAAACAAAAACAATGAACAACAGTTTACATTGCATGTTAAATAACTCCACCATTAGTCACTGGAGAGCCTACGACAGCATTCATAAGTCATCATGATCCAGATGTTTTAAGTATCTATTGACTCTTCTGTGTGTCAATGCTAGTACTGTGACAATAATGGCAGCTAATAAAGATACGTTACCATCTCTTCTTTCAATAAACAACTATTAATAGGTGTCTAGGACCAGATAATGTATTTTTGGTGATTCCACTATCGGACCTGATTACCGTTCCGTAAAACCATAGTTCATCAATATTCTTACTTCATTTTCTTTCAATGATCAAAGTTGATGTTTTTGTGACGTTAATGAGGTCTACAGTTCTTTATCAAATTGTTTCTTAAAAAGTGCTATATGAACTGCTTTGATAGATTCGAAGATGCACACTGGTTGATTGAGGTGGGTTAGAGTGTGGGTATTAGCTTCACCTTGTAGAACAGCTACCAGTCCAGTGCTGACCCCAGATACAATATCACTCAGCAACCATTCCTTCAGCTGGTAGATTCTCATCCAACCAATGAAAGGCAGCAGAGAGAGTGCTGCGTTCTTAGCGCGCTTGAGGTCACAACTATAGTTAACACACACACCATTTTTTAGTTAGTCTCCACAGACATTATTTACTAATAGTTTATAACATCTAAGAATCTTTATGCACAAAGTTTAGACATACAGTATACAGGATGATAGGGCTGATCTTTAAACTAGATGTATGCTTTTGAAGGACAAGTTACCATATCTCTAAGCAAACTAAAGACAATCAGAGCATCTCAGGTAAAATGTCACATGGGCCCACTCATCCACACCAAAGAAAGACTAAACTACTAAAGTGAATTGAGTGGTAATAACTAGATGAAGGGCTAGATTCAATCCGTTCTGTCTTAACCCGAAATAACCGACAACTGCATAGCAGTTTCATTGTTTTTATTTCAGCGATGTCTGAGGTGTAACTGCATTACAGCTGTCAAATCAGCAAACGACTTCCGGAAGTTTACCTATCTCGGACATTGCCATTGGATGCGCTGTGTCGCTTTAATTATAATCCCAAGCAGCCTTGTTACTGGAATGTGTGTTGTAATAATCTACACCTCCATTAGGCTGAAAGAAATCTTTCTTATTTAGTTTAATGATATTATTTCTATTAGCCTATACTTTATAGTTCTAAGCTAAACGCGAGTGGGACGGGTGTGGCTTCGTGACAATGACCACAGGAGCAGCCCCTCACCAATTTGACAGCTCTTAATGCAGTTTCACGTCCGACACCGCCAAAACACCAGCTATGCGAATGTCTGCTATCGCCGGTTAACGCTTGATCTGATTGAATCTACGCCGAAGTTTTGCGTCCATGCACTGCAGCTTATCGTAAAGTTGCCTTCAGTGTTACACAAAACAACAAAAGCAAAACAACAGAAGAAACTTGATTGATTCTTACGTGAAGTACTGCTTGACATGGTGCCGCATGGTCTTATGGTGCCTGTGGATCTTCTCATGTTCGTCTGCGAAGAAGGCGTCCTCTGAGTAGAGTGGCCTGGTGACCACATACGGCTTCATCTTTACCCTCTACTTCTCGATGAGTGGTGCGGCACCTGTTCCTCACAGGGTCTCTGAGACCCATCAATCACATTTTAGTACAGGTTCCTGTCATATCTTTCCTTCCTGCCTTTGGAAGTACCTTGACACAGACAATTACTGTGGAGCTGCTGCACAACAAAGGTGCAGCTACAGTCACACACTAACTAACTACATCAGCCTGTGTCATTAGTGTCACAGCTCTGTGATGTCCAGTGGACCAGCTGCGACTGGCATGGCTGGGCAGGGCCTGTGCTGCCTGTCAGCTTTGACCTGGTTAGAGTGGTCTGGGTTAAATAAGGGTTGTGATACCATTATAATACACAGGAGAACTAAGAAAAGGTTGTCCTATATTACAAAGAGTTTTAACTAAAGGTAGTACGAACAAAAGAAAATACTCTTAAGAAAGTGTTAGGTCACCAACTGCCAAATCCAGATATCAGATGGAAAGATAGACAGTAGCCTACTGTAAGTATCTTAATCGATCTATCTTTAATAGTAATAAATGATAAGCAGGGTACTAGAATAATACATAACACTAACTCTTACCTTCTTAGTTTATCTGTGTACGCAGCTTCAGTGTATCCAAACTTTGCCTGTCTTTCTCTCTCTTTCTCTCCCCACAGAGGAACACCCTGAGATTATCTGGGACCCTTGGTAATGTTGCCATCCATAAATACCCTATACCGGGTTGCTTATCGTTCATAACTGTAATTATTAACAGCAATTATGATGCAGTCGTCACACGCCAGCCCTGCCTTATCCTTGACCATCGTTCTTATTGATAAATGCCCTGGCACAGTGCCTCAACTTTCAATGATGACTGAGTGTGTCTGAGATCCCCACTTATGGGCAGGGTGGGGAGGACTGGACAGTGGTCGTGGCTTTACGCTGGAGATCAGTGGACGTTTTGTGGTAGAGGTTCAGGTTAGGGGTGGGGTTAGGTTGAACATAGATGAGTATGATGAGGGGTAGTAGTACATCCATACAATAATAACCCTCTCTCAACTTTCAAACTGGCTAATGTTGTGAGATTCATTGCAGCGACACAGAAGGGATATTACTGTTGATCTGGGGTTGGGGTGTCAGTGCAGGGGATTTCTTGTTGTACTTAACAGTAAGTCTTACATGAAGCCTATCTAAAGCACACATCTGAAGAAATTCAAGAATAACAATGTAAAAACATAATAGTAGTTGTTTTGTCCCCCCTGGTATGACCCAATTTCATCATATCAACAGTACATGTTGACCCCTTGTGTCAAACAAAGGCCTACAGCATACCTGTTTACAGCCTATCTATATACACCATAAATCAGGGGTCCTTAATGACATTCAGACACAGGATAATTTAATCTTGAGTGAATACTCGGGGGGCTGGAACATATTCATAAATAATTTGTACACTGCAAATTTACCTCAAAAAGCCCAAACATAATTAGTATTTGACAAAAACAGAATAATTTCAAACCTTGATTACATTGGGATACGATCACATATGCCTCTCTTTTTATGCATGGGAATACTTGGGAACAGATTTCCTAACCACAGGCGGCCTGAATTTGGCACGCGGGCCGCCTTTTGGGGAACTCTGCAGCATAAACGATGGACCAGATCAAACAGAATTTTCCCTCTCTTTGAAAACATAATACATTGACCCAGATCTTGTTGCGTGACCAATTGATAAGCTACAGGTATCTCGGCTTTATGTTATCATCACAGTTTATTCACTGTAAAATAGTACATGTTTTTGTTGTCTTTCAATGCTGCATTCCATTCAAGCGAAAATAGCATGTCTGTGGGAATGACCTCATAGGTGTGTATGTGTGTCTGTGTGTGTGTGTGTGTGTGTACAGTATGTGTATGTGTGTGTAGGGGAAGGATACTTTATTCTCTGTTTTTCTTGTATATTTATTACTTACAATACCCGGAGAAACATAATTGGGGTGTATGTTTCGCAGGTTGACGTTTAGTGTCATGACTCTTGCCCTGGAGGCAGAACTGAGTGATTTCCTCTAGATGGGCCAGCTGAAAGTAAAAATTGTCTATATTGTAAAAATCCATGAATTTTTTAAAAACTTTTTGACTCTTAATTTAAGGTTATGGTTAGACATTACTGTTAGCAGTGTGGTTAAGGTTGGGGTTAAGGTTATGGTTAGACATTACTGTTAGCAGTGTGGTTAAGGTTGGGGTTAAGGTTATGGTTAGACATTACTGTTAGCAGTGTGGTTAAGGTTAGGGTTAAGGTTATGGTTAGACATTACTGTTAGCAGTGTGGTTAAGGTTAGGGTTAAGGTTATGGTTAGACATTACTGTTAGCAGTGTGGTTAAGGTTAGGGTTAAGGTTATGGTTAGACATTACTGTTAGCAGTGTGGTTAAGGTTAGGGTTAAGGTTATGGTTAGACATTACTGTTAGCAGTGTGGTTAAGGTTGGGGTTAAGGTTATGGTTAGACATTACTGTTAGCAGTGTGGTTAAGGTTAGGGTTAAGGTTATGGTTAGACATTACTGTTAGCAGTGTGGTTAAGGTTAGGGTTAAGGTTATGGTTAGGTTTCAGATCTGATTTTATGACTTTGCGACTCTGCCAGCTAGTGACCACTAGTGCCTCCAGAACAAAAAACGCTAACCTGCGTCTGTTTTGACCTGCTCATGTTTTTGTTTATATTTAACCAAGATAGAGTCTTCTAAATCAAAAGAAGCACATCCTCATATTGACATGATTAATTGTTACTGCCTCATCATGCTATTATGTTCTGTTTGTTATAGATTGGGCGTTTGTTCTCCAAGGCTTTGACATGTGTGTTGTTCCGTTAATGACTCCAAGGACAAACAGTTTCCACTGACTCCCTATTATTGCCCTTTCCACTCATAAAGGCAGATTAAAGAAAATAACAGTCTCTCACAGAGCAAGGTGAGCTGAGTGACTTGGATGTGACCTATTTTGACAGTGATGTGATTGAGGTATGTGACTGAAGTATGTGATTGAGGTATGTGAAGAATTACTAATATAACTGGTTAATAACTGTTTGTGATGGTCTGTCTGTGTTTTAGGTTTTTGTAAGTAAGTAATTTAGACGTACAATTATTGTTGATTTGTCATATGTGAATACAATTGGCTTGTACAATAGTACAATAAAGAACAATAAATAAAGTACAATGAATAAACATGTCTCATATACGAATGAACATACTTTTCCATGTATAATTTAGTGAGTATTCAAATAGTCCGTAAATCATGAAATCAATTAATCACTCCTGATATGAGCTTGGCATGGCCTACACAACATAATAATAACTACAGAACAACCAATAAACAGTACAGTAGTCTTCAGCAGAGAAAACTGAGAACCTTTTACATTGTGATGATAAACACTTGGGCTTGGGAGAGAAACTTAGCAGAAAAACGATGTATGTCAGGTTGTCCCCAGGAACAGGTTCCATATGGGAGAATCCTAGCACATATAACAATCCGCAACCACCGGTGGAGATTAGAACACAATAAGCCCATCTTCAAGACAGAATTATTTAACAATCTCATACCCAAGACATGGTTTATAAAGTTAACAGTTGCTGTCAAATATTAATTACTGATAATATAATCATAATTTTCATCATGATGCCATGAAAGCAGATCAGGTGATGGACGCTCTAAACCCCATTGATACCTGGCGCTGACATGAGTCCTTTGTTCTGATCTACATTCTGATTGTGCCCATATTTCCAGAAATGTGTCTACACATGGCATTAAAATGTGTCTGTTACCTGTCCACTGTGTCTGCATTGTGACCAAATTTTCTGGTCCCTTCCTTTATGTAAATTATTTCACAGCTATTCTTTCAAAATGTTATTCATTTATTTATTGTTGGACACATATTGATGTAATCAGTCAATGGTGCCACCTGTCAATGATTTTATAGGGCGGGAAAAATTATCATTTAAATTGTTTCTCTGTCCAGATCTGTCTACACTTGTAAGATACCCAGACACAATGTGTGTCTGACTACCAGAGGTGGACAGGATGATATGATCACAATCAGATCACAATGTGTCTCTCGATTTTCTACACCTGTCTAAAAAATGTGGGCACAAACAGAACGTGGACAAGATCAGGACAAAGGACACAAGTTAGAACCAGGTATAAATGCGGCTATCGTTCCACAATCATTAAGAATGGAGCAACCTGTACACACTGAAACAGTAATCTGCAGTAATCAGTAATCACCAAATAATTGATTAAAACACATAGATAGAACACCTTGATCTAAATAGATGCAACACTCAAATAGTGAGTTAGTTGCTCACTGAAATAGGCTGAATCTGATAAAAAAGGTGTGTGTGAGTGTTACAGTAGTGACTATGTTAGAGACTGAACGGAAAGCAATACATATTTTTAAAGCTGGCTTTACACTATTCAACCCACTGTACAAGTTCTTTCCTCTCCCATCTAGTAAGACTGTACTCCCCCATGTGATAAAATGAAATATACCTCTTAAAAACAAGTGTTGAATATACCTTCTTTGAGAAACATGTTCAGACATCCAGCCACTGTAGTGGCCACCGTTTGTGTGTGTGTGTGTGTGTGTGTGTGTGTGTGTGTGTGTGTGTGTGTGTGTGTGTGTGTGTGTGTGTGTGTGTGTGTGTGTGTGTGTGTGTGTGTGTGTGTGTGTGTGTGTGTGTGTGTGTGTGTGTGTGTGTGTGTGTGTGTGTGTGTGTAAAGGAAATGTGTACCTACGGTGATCAATGCCTTTACATAGTGCTCCAGTAGGCGCCAGATTTTAAAGCAAAGTAAACATCGTCCCACAATTAGTAACACAGAACTATCAAGCTTACTTCACAGTAACCCACACAGGAACATCAGGGGAAAACTAGGGCCGTAATCTGCACAAACAACTCATACCTCGCACATGGCCAGAGGCAGATAAGGATATTTTGATTGACTGGGAAAGGAAATATGACATTAAATGTAATATTCCACAAAGCTTTAATTGTACAATAAAACCCAGAAATATTACAAAAACCTCTTCAAAGCCAGCAGAAATGCTTGCAGTCCATATTTAGACATGATTAAAAGAAAAACAACTTTACAGTTCTGCTCTTGGTATTACTAGTACACATTTTTTACAACAGTCTAGTCTGCCTTCTTTTGTAGAGTCGATGGCTGAGAACGCAATGTTGCATCGTTCATCTCTTAATGGCCTTAATAAAAAACAAACAACCAAACCCTTTAAACCAGAAAGGAAGAAGCGAAGCGAAAGGTTTTACACAAAAATAAACCAACAAAGTGAGGAATTTTTTTATCGAATTTGGTCAACAAAAAATAGAATTGATAATTTGCTACGTGACGCTTATTTGATCGAATATACGTTTCATAATGGTTAGAATGCAAGTTACACAAAAACAACTTCATATCGGAGTTGTGCCTGTTGTTATAGAGATAGATAGACTCATCATGGATATAACCCATTTTAGCATG
Organism: Brachymystax lenok tsinlingensis; assembly: GCA_030435695.1. Classification (NCBI taxonomy): domain Eukaryota; kingdom Metazoa; phylum Chordata; class Actinopteri; order Salmoniformes; family Salmonidae; genus Brachymystax; species Brachymystax lenok. The sequence continues at coordinate 12,729,905 of CM059809.1, read as the reverse complement.
GACATTGCCATTGAGGGCTTTACCATTTTACAGTAATCAACTGAGTGGGGATTCCTATGAGTTGGGTTGCCTGGCTACCCAAACTCCTTGCTCCAGCCAAACGCTTACTCCACGGCCACGGATGTTAGTTTCTTCTCTGCAATGAGTCTGGATCTAAGTAACACCCGATTTGTAGAATGGAAATCCGTTCTAAACCAGTTGATTGGTCCCAGAAACCAATGGGTTGGCCCAGAGCCAGAACACGTGGGTAAAGCGGCCTTTGAAAATGTGTCATTGGCTTTGATACTCCGCTTGGTTAGAGATTATCTAATCGCTGATGACATTGTTTTGTAAAACACCCCTCATTTTGACATCACTGCAAACAACTTCAATGATGGCAGTCTCAGACTGAAGTATGTAGCAAACTATAGAGCAGCAGAAGAATGTAGTTTGAGTCGAACGGCAATAAGTTGGGAGAAATCAGCTAATGAATAAGAAAAAAAAGGACTACTTTAAAATGGAGATAGCTTCAATGGCGCTGCCCATGCTGGTACAGACGCTATGATTGCACAGATACAAAGATGACTCTATCTATCTCTATGGCCTGTTGTTCACACACTTATCTACTCTCTCATTGGCTAGAATGGTCTCACATGATCTCGCCGCCTTCCATCTTTGAGGATATGTATTTCCATTGTTAGAGCAGTCACTTGAATATCTTGTCAATATTATAGACAATCTTTGTCTAAACACACTTCAACTCTTCCTGTATGACATCACTTCCTGTGCAGGGGATGGGTCGAGGAGAAGAAGTCTGTGAAGGTACCACTCTTGTTTCTGGACTCCATTTAACTAAGTAGATCACAAATAAAACAGAAGTGTCTCTCCTTCCCTCTTCCAGGTTCAGCCGAGGTCCTCTGATGTCCCTTCCGCCGCACAGGAGTTCCCATCTCAGGAGGGAGGAAACTGAGTGTTTATAACCAAGATCAACTGCGACTGCACGGATGAGCAAGTCTTCGGTATTTATGCATTCGACACAAACACAAACAATGGTCCTGTTGTTGAAATGTGCACAAGGAAAAGGACATGCCTAACTCCTGTTGTAGTTTTTCCCTATTGATATTATTACACTTGTAAAGGAGAAGGGCCTTGACATAGCAGAGAGTTTACAATAATATAATTCAGTTTATTATTCATTGATATAATTAAGACACGGTTGTTAAAGAGAGATATCAATGATCGGCTGCCTCAAATCACCCTCTTAGTCCACTCCAAAGTCCAAAGTTACACTCAGTTGGCTAAGAGTAGCTTCCCCCTGAGTTTGAGCTGTAGTCTGGGGAAAATCCATTGTCAGTGTCCCCTGATTTGACCGTGGTCCCTTATGGAAAGTAATTTATACTGGTTGATCCTCCGTTCACAGAGAACACAGATACATGGTCAGCTCTTCTGCGTTTCTGTGTTAGTTGGAGAGTCCATGGATTGCCTATGGATGAGCAGAGAGTCTCGGATGAATAACGAACAACACTATGGCTGTCAAACATTCAGATGAGATTGACAATAAAAAAAGAATGGAGTGATGAAAATAGTTCTCACTCTATGCTGGTTGTCATAGGTCTCAATCAGGTCCTCTTCCTCAGTGAAAGGCGGTGGCTCCTTGCAATCCTGCATTAGAGAAAGCTGGGCACAGACAAAGACAAGATGGCAAGGTTAATACAGTCTTTAGTCAGTTGTTTGAGCATCAATTCAAATCAGAGAATAAACCACTGATTTCCGGGTCCCTCACCCCCTCAACCATGGCATCCTGCATGCTCCCATTGGCTGTCTCCAGTTTGATGAAGAGGATGGCGTCGTGGACAGAGAGAAAGAGGAGATCTCGTGTCACCTCCTCGTCGAAGAAGGCCAAGGCTTCCATTTTCCGTACAATTTCATCTGGAGTGTTAGATGCCAGTTAGAGAGACCAATAACAACAGCAAAGAACCCAATGCAGAAGGCATAGCTGTCCAGTGCTGAAACAGACTGGCACAGACACCACCAGTTATCAGAATGTGAACCTCCAAGCAGGCCAACAAAACACAACCATTATTATGGTTATTATTATTATTATTTTGGGGAGGCATGTAGCCTAGTGGTTAGAGTGTTCGGCCAGAAACCGAAAGGTTGCTGGATCGAATCCCCAAGCTGACAAAGTAAAAATCTGTTGTTCTGCCCTTGAACAAGACTGTTCCCCAGTAGGCTGTCATTGTAAATAAGAATTTGTTCTTAACTGACTTGCCTAAAAATATTATGACATGGACATTTTGATAGTACAATCTGCTTTTAGTTCATTCTAATCCGCTTGGCAGCATTGAACAAACATTTCACAGCAGAATTCTTTGTAAGAAAGTGATAGCACTGTCCCGATAACACTGCTTACTATGCTCAAGACTTTAAATAGTGACGTATACTGTCTTGTTTTATCCCAAACTGTACCATCACAGCCTGCGATGTAGACATTGACTCCGATGCGTAGGAACTCTTTAATGACCTGTTGAGGACAGAGGGGGATAGATTAGTGTGACACCAAGCCATTTATCTCACAGGGTTAAGCTTTGTAATCAATAAACACACAAACCCTCTGATGAAACACATTCCTGCGCCCTGAGATTGCTACAGTAAACAGAGCAGCCACAGGGAATTATTTAAAGTTGTATTCTGAGGTTGTTGAACCGGGGAGGACCACCCTCCTTAGTGAATTTCATAAAAATAAAAATAGTGAAACATGAAAAAAAGTGATCCTTTTTACATAAAACTATACTAAATATATTCACATGTCACCAAATAATTGACTAAAACACACAGCTTTGCAATGAAGGTCTACAGTAGCATCAACAGCCAGAAGACAGCTGGACTTCAATACAAAACATTGAATGCTCACAGTAATTGACCATAGCCACATTAAGTAATGGTGCTGAGGGTGCTGCAGCACCCCCTGAAAAATCAGAATAAAAAAATATATGTAAATAAAAATGTCTAGCACCCGCACCCCCACCCCCAAACTACTTCCCGCGGCTATGATTATGACAACTTCTGGAGGACGTCCTCCAACCTACCAGAGCTCTTGCAGCATGAAATGACATGTTGTCCACCCAATCAAAGGATCAGAGAGTGAATTTAGTACTGAAAGCATAAGCTACAGCTGTCTAGCACTGCAGTGCATAAAATGTGGTTGATTCAAAGAGTAGTTGATAGAGAGAAAAAGACAACAGTTTGTTTAAAATTCATTTGTTTAAAAATGAAGGAGAAGCAAGAGAGAGAGTGATATCAATACTTTGTTGTATTTTTTTTTCTCTCACTTTCACTTGGCTAGTTATTGCAGCTAGCTAGTTTAGCCTACTCAAACACTTAGCTCAAACAGAGAGGGATGTTATGTTAGCTAGCTGGCTATATCTATCAAACACTGGAACTCTCCAAGTCAATGTAAGCTTTTGGTTTTATAAATGTATTGCCACCGGGGCCAGACGGTATAACTGCTAAACTGCTTGCTGACTGTACACTGTACTTCATGATTGTAGCGGGTTTACTAACGCGTTAGTTCTAGTAGCTATGTTGACTATGACGTTAGCTAATATGGTGACAATGATGTAGACTGTGTGTAACTGTTAGCGGTTATGATATGAAGGTTTGGCTTGGTCACAAATAAATGATGTGTTGTGCACTGAAGTCCACATGTGAAGGGAAAAGGTGAGAGGAGGGATAAACATACCTGAATTGGTCCAAAAGAAACTATAATTTGCAACTGTTGGACTAATGAATACACCCCAAATCAGCTAGATGCATGCAAGAGTGTGCGATGCAGTATTGAATGTGTCATTGTCTGTCACCTTGATTACTCTCATTTCTCTCTCGACCAGTGCACCTGCGTTGTAAACTGTCATTCATAGGCTAGGTTGTAGCAACCTCATGATGGGGGTAGGGAAAATGTTAGTATCATGTAGCCTAAACTTATCGATATTACATTGAGCTGTGTGAATGGAATATGAATGACAGTCATCCAGTATGTTGTAATAGTAATAAGGCCATACTCATGAAAAGAAAATCTGACTCCCTCATCTTAAACGTCACCGACCGCCACTGAACCATACAGAGGGTATTTATTCCTTTAGTTGTGTCATTTGTGCATTGTCATGAGCTGGAGCACTGTGTATAAGCTGTGACATGATGCCTCGTCATACAGTAGATCACTAGCTCAAATGATGTCAGAAAGATGACTCACTATAACACTGTAGTAAGGGATATTTTGTCTTTGAATGAACTATAGTCTGTAAAATCTATTCTGTAGAATACCATATGGATTGTACCAGTAGTAGAGTCCGACCTACCAGTCTGAGGGACTTGACGGCCACCACGTCTAGGAAGGACACGGCTGAGAAGTCCAGTACCAGGCTGTGGATCTGGACCTTAGGTACCGACACCCTGACTGGCAGCTCCAAGGCCCAATCCACACGGACCTCCACCTCTGGTACAGGCCAATCCCCGTCCTCCACCTGCCCGGACTCCCGCCCACTGTCCTGTTCGCTCTCGAAGCCCTTGTTGTCGACACCCAGAGATGCCTCGGATACCACCTCCCCGGTCTAGGTGAATGGAGGTTCAACCAATCAATCAATAAGTCAAATGTATTTCCACAACCTATCATAAAATCCTAACTGGTTACCAGGTACTATTCTCACTTTACAGAGCAAAACTAAATGAGTGCAAAGGATTGAAAGGAGACTGAAAGATGGAAATTCCCTGTTTCAAAAGATTCTGAGCTGAACAGATGAATGTTATCAATAATCAGACTGTATCGTACCTCTGTCGCCCTCAGTTTCCCTTTCTTTATGAGTTTGTGAATCTTCTTGAGGGCCTTATTCCTCTTCTTGAACACTCTGACAGAGTCAAACCCCACCTGCATGTCAAAGGTCAAATGCACAACAAACTTTCATCTTGCCTACTTGTAGAATGATAAGGCCTATCCACAATCTATACAATGTCAAGGGGAAATATAATGAGCTCACTCACCGTGGCTCTCAATCGCTCTTTGAAGTAGTCAATGTTGGCAAAGTAGATTGGAGCATTGCACTTAAAAATCTTAATTCCGGGAACTTCTGCAATCTGACAGAGAAAAGCCTCATTATTGCATTTATTTTTGGCATCCATTTCTGGTATATATTAATTAGAGTTCGAACATATCAGATGTCTTACATTCTTGTAGTCTTTCATGTTCCTGTATATGTTTGTGCCAGGTATGTTTCCAAGTGTAGAGCATGCAGGACTATGGATGAGGAGGAAAATATATATTTTGTAAATAAAATATATTTTTCTTTGTGCCATCCTAATCCTTTCTATTTTGTGGACAGAAAATATAAATAATGACAGTTTAAACTAGGACACATCAAGCATATGAATCCTAGAATATCTTTGCAGTTAATTTTAAATCTTATTTGTTTTACATTATAAATCCGTGGGTTTGGGAAGGCTGATATTTCTAATAACACGAGCTGAACACTTCAAAGCCATCCTAATAGCCTTTGATTACAGAAGAGGCCTGCTCAGTGTTACTCATAGTTTTGCTGACTGACGTTTATAGACTTATCTACACAGCGGTGGAGAGCACGTGGTCAAACACGCGAGCCAGGAAAATCTTTTGATCTTCCGATTTAGGGTTGATGGGTTTATAATACAGGGTAAATACTATAGTGTACACAACAATATCTACATAAAAATATGACATCTAATCTAGGCCTTCACAGAATGCATCTAGTAATGTATGTGATTGGTACTATGCAGTGTGTTACGTGCTGTAGGTGTTATACGTCACTCACAACTGCGTCCTGACCACCACAGTTCCCATCTCAAACACCAGGCCAGCCAGCAGTCCCACGTCCAGTCCCAACACCACAGAAGCCAGGCAGGTCGCCAGCCAGATGAACTGGGAAAATAACACGTTTCAGCTTTAACTTAAGATGAGCTCCAGCAGAGAAAGTACAATTGTTACATTGAAGTAACACACAGTGGATTGGGTGTCATCAACACACTCTACGGTATCTTTAGTGATTCCATGTATAGTTATTCCATGTACACCAAGTTGATCATGCTTTCATGTCATCTACTTCAGGTGATTGAAAGTGGACAGTGCTCTACAGTGTTGCTGAGTGTCAGTGATACTCACACAGTCTGCTCTGTTCTGTCTCCACAGTGTGGGCACCTCTGTCACCTGCATGAACATTCCCTTCAGGTTGGCGACGACGATGGCTGCCAGCACTGACTGTGGGACCAATACAGAGCTGGATCAGTGTGTTAGTCTACAGCGGGTATTCCCAAATGGGTACGCGCAATGGCGTCGTGTTTACGTCAAATAACATTTTTATTTTAAAAAGTACTTTTTTTTCCTTCACATTTTCAAACAGTACATTTATATTTTCCAACGGGGCTATACATTTGGGTGAGTTTTTTTCTCTCATCTGAGTAGCCTCGTTTCACTGCCAAAAATATGCCATATAGTGTTCAGCAAAATAACAACACAACGTCAAATACAGGTAGCCTAGTCAAATATTTAACATCCAATCACATTAACCGAAAGGTTGCTAGATCAAATCCCCGAACTGACAAGGTAAAAATCTGTCGTTCTGCCCCTGAACAAGGCTGTTAATCCACTGTTCCTAGGCCATCATTGTAAATAAGAATTTGTTCTTAACGGACTTGCCAAGTTAAATAAAGGTAAAAAAAAGAATGATAATAATAATAATTAACTCTGTCGTGGGAAATCCTCACTGTTGTGCAGACATTTAGAAACGAAACATGGCAATTTGAAAAATAAGCCACAGAAGTTTTTTGAGTGAATTTTCTGCATTATGCAATGATATGGGCAGCGACCATGTAAGGCTTTTACAACATACAGAAGTGTGCTGGTTATCAAGGGGCAAGGTATTGACACGTTTTTTTGAATTGAGAGATGAGCTTAAAGTTTTATTTACTGACCATAATTTTCACTTGTCTGACCGCTTGCATGATGACGAGTTTCTCACACGACTGGCCTATCTGGGTGATGTTTTTTCTCGCCTGAATGATCTGAATCTATGACTACAGGGACTCCGCAACTATGTTCAATGTGTCCGGGACAGAATGGAGGCTATGATTAAGAAGTTGGAGCTCTTTTCTGTCTGCATTAACAATTACAACACACAGATCCTTCCATCATTGTATGATTTTTTGTGTGCGAATGAACTCAAGCTCATGGACAATGTCAAATGTGATATAGCGAAGCACCTGAGTGAGCTAGTTGCGCAATTACGCAGGTACTTTCCCAAAACGGATAACACAAACAACTGGATTCGTTATCGCTTTCATGCCCTGCCTCCAGTCCGCTTACCGATATCTGAACAAGAGATTTTGCAACAAGCGGTTCTGTGAAAAATGAAGTTAATCAGAAGCCACTGGCAGATTTCTGGATAGGGCTGCGCTCATAGTTTCTTGCCATGGCAAATCACGCTGTTAAGACACTGATGCCCTTTGCAACCACGTACCTATGTGAGAGTGGATTCTCAGCACTCACTAGCATGAAAACTAAATACAGGCACAGACTGTGTGTGGAAAACGATTTAAGACAGACTCTCCAATACAACCCAACATTGCAGAGTTATGTGCAAGCACACCCTTCTCATGAACCTGTCGTGAGTTATTCAACATTTTTGATGAATTAATAAGGTTTTATATATAAGATGGTTAAATATAGAGCAAACGTATTGATTATTATTATTATATTATTATTTGTGCCCTGGTCCTATAAGAGCTCTTTGTCACTTCCCACGAGCCGGGTTGTGACAAAAACTCACACACATTCTTATGTTTAATAAATGTATTGTATAGTGTGTGCATGGCAGGCTTACAATGATGGCAAAAAAAAAACATTTGAGAGTGCGCTGAGCCTGGTGCTAGAGGGGTATGCAGCTGGAGGTTGAATGCTTGAAGGGGTACGGGACTTCAGCAATCCCATTTCACACTCTGCAATATTATTGGATGAGGTTGATGAGTTGACCCATTATACAGCTTGGATCCCTTTCCTTACCTTCTGCAGGGGTTCCAAGAGGTTCCCGAGAGCCAGGATCACAATCATTACCATCACAGCTGAGATTATACCAGCCATCTGTAGGAATAGTACACACGTTTGTAACTGCACCGGTGATTGTGTGTGTGTGTGTGTGTGTGTGTGTTTCTCTTGCCTATAAGTACTGTATAGTGTACCTGACTCTTGCCGCCGGTGCTCTCCTGTACAGCGGTGCGAGACAGTGCAGTGCTTGCCACAAAGCCGGAGAAGCAGCCACAGAACACATTACTGAACCCGAACGCTATCAGCTCCTAGGACACACAGGGAGAGAGCCTGGTAAATCTACTGCAAATTCTGGAGCATTGCACACACGTTACAGCTGAGTAACCAGTGTCAATCTGCAAATGTTGTTCTTCAACATACTGTACCTATGCTCTGCTGTGATGTCATAGAGACTAGGGCCTTGATTTAGAAAACATTTGCATTGGTGCTAATTTGCAATATACAAATCTGGTTTTGGTAGGGAGTGTTGAGTTACTGTAACCCATTGAACGACGCATTTAAGTGATACTTACTATAAACTTACTATAAAAACCAACACAGTGCAACTTCTTTGCTCGCTTTGAGGACAATACAGTGCCACCGACACGGCCCGCTACCAAAACCTGCGGGCTCTCCTTCATCGCAGCCAACGTGAGTAAAACATTTAAACGTGTTAACCCTCGCAAGGCTGCCGGCCCAGATGGCATCCCTGGCCGCGTCCTCAGAGCATGCGCAGACCAGCTGGCTGGTGTGTTTACGGACATTTTTTTATCAATCCTTATCCCAGTCTGCTGTTCCCACATGCTTCAAGAGGGCCACCATTGTTCCTGTTCTCAAGAAAGCTAAGGTAACTGAGCTAAATGACTATCGCCCCCGTAGCACTCACTTCCGTCATCATGAAGTGCTTTGAGAGACTAGTCAAGGATCATATCACCTCCATCCTACCAGACACCCTAGACCCACTCCAATTTGCTTACCGTCCCAATAGGTCCACAGACGACGTAATCGCAATCACACTGCATACTGCCCTATCCCATCTGGACAATAGGAAAGTAAGAATGCATCGACTACAGCTCAGCATTTAACACCAGAGTACCCACCAAACTCGTCATTAAGCTCGAGACCCTAGGTCTCGACCCCGCCCTGTGCATCTGGGTCCTGGACTTCCTGACGGGCAGGCCCCAGGTGGTGAGGGTAGGAAACAACATCTCCACCCCGCTGATCCTCAACACTGGGGCCCCACAAGGGTGCGTTCTCAGCCCTCTCCTGTATGCCCTGTTCACCCATGACTGCGTGGCCAAGCACGCCTCCAACTCAATCATCAAGTTTGCAGACGACACTACAGTGGTAGGCTTGATTACCAACAACGACGGGATGGCCTACAGGGAGGAGGTGAGGGCCCTCGGAGTGTGGTGTCAGGAAAATAACCTCCCCCTCAACGTCAACAAAACAAAGGAGATGATTGTGGACTTCAGGAAACAGCAGAGGGAGCACCCCCCTATCCACATCGACGGGACAGTAGTGGAGAAGGTGGAAAGTTTTAAGTCACGAACAAACTGAAATGGTCCACCCACACAGACAGCGTGGTGAAGAAGTCGCAACAGCGCCTCTTCAACCTCAGGAGGCTGAATAAATTTGGCTTCTACAGATGCACAATCGAGAGCATCCTGTCGGGCTGTATCACTGCCTGGTACGGCAACTGCTCCGCCTACAACCGTAAGGCTCTCCAGAGGGTAGTGAGGTCTGCACAACGCATCACCGGGGGTAAACTACCTAACCCTCCAGGACACCTACACCACCCGATGTCACAGGAAGGCCAAAAAGATCATCAAGGACAACAACCACCCGAGCCACTGCCTGTTCACCCCGCTATCATCCAGAAGGCGAGGTCAGTACAGGTGCATCAAAGCTGGGACCGAGAGACTGAAAAACAGCTTCTATCTCAAGGCCATCAGACTGTTAAACAGCCATCACTAACACTGAGTGGCTGCTTCCAAATACTGACTCAACTCTCTAGCCACTTTAAATAATTGAAAATTGGATTTAACAAATGTATCACTAGCCACTTTAAACAAATGCTTTATATAATGTTTACATATCCTACATTACTCATCTCATATGTATTTACTGTACTCTATACCATCTACTGCAACTTGCCTATGCCGTTCGGACATCGCTAATCCATATATTTATATGTACATATTATTATTCATTCCTTTACACTTGTGTGTATAAGGTAGTTGTGGTGAAATTGTTAGATTACTTGTTAGATACTACTGCATGGTCGGAACTAGAAGCACAAGCATTTTCGCTACACTCGCATTAACATCTGCTAACCATGTGTATGTGACAAATAAAATTTGGTTTGATTTGATTTGATTTAGTGGTGTCCTGACTAAGTGTGTGATTTTTGTGGAGTGACTCCAACATTTTTATTTTGGCCACAATGCTCACATTGTTTCAGAAAGACATAAGGAAGGTCATATTAAACTCTTGGTTATAGACACTCTCACATCACAGGTCGACTCCCACAGTGTGAGAGAAATTCTGTTAGGGGAAAGAACTTGATTGGCAGGAAGTTTGGAACGTACCACACACACACAAACATACACACCTGATTGCCATCGATGGTGTAGTCGTGTTTTGCAGCGTAGACCTTGGCCACAGAGACAGCTACTGCATAGCCCACTACCGCTGTAGAGAAACTGGAGCCCAGAATGTTCCACAGCAGCTGTGTGTTGGGAGGCTGAGCTGGAGCAAACCTGTGGGACAAAAACCTCACAAGTTACATTGGAAAACATAATATTTTTTTACAGTTTGGATTTTGTGTTTGATTTAGGAAGTGTACAGTAGCCAATTTAACTGGATTTAACTCATATTGTTGTTTAAATAGTCTTTCAATTATGTTTGGTATTGTTGGGAACGTTTCTCCATGCCATTTGTTAATATTATTGTTGGAACCATTTGTTAATACTCTGACGGTAACACTACAAGCCAAGCTGGTCTGGTTTGGACAGCGCCTGCTGAATGACTTAACGAGGATGACCATAAGATTCTAAGTCTGTCCATAAAAAACTCCAGAACATCCTCTTCTTTGGGGACAGGAAACAGGAAGTGTCACAGGAAGGGCTCTCACCCCCTGGGGATGCTGTGCACAATGCTGGCGCCGTAGCGCGACTCCAGCTCGGTGGCGTAAGAGATCCCAGCGGCAGCCATGGTCTGGGAGAGAGGGGGTTGGGGTGGAGGACACAGGAGAGGTGAGACATGATGGTTTACTGTACACTTACACATATATCACACATGTAACACACACATATGGGACACAATAGATCCATATACAGTCATTTAATCTTTAGGTTATAGTTATTTTAGCACTTAAAATGATGTAACTTTGTGGAGAAGTTCTAAAAACACCAATTAACAGTAGTCCATAATATCTTCAGAATTCTCCGTAGGCCCTAATAAATGTTTGGATATTCTGCATTTTATAGAATCTCTAACACTGATCGTTATCATTTCACAACAGTCAAATTTGACTGTGAGCCATTCCACTTCCTACCACAATCACTTCGATGGGGATGGGGACGGGAATCTTGTGACGGAATTTGGAGTTGACCTCTTTTACAGCCATGACGATGACAATGGTGAGCAGCCCGGCCACCAGGTCAGCTCTGTTGGTCTGTCTGATGTTGGTAAACACGTCGATGAGCGTCTGAACAGAAGAATTGGTCATATTTGGTGATCTTTATGTCTGACTCTATCCCTGAGATGTGCATTTTGTTTAATGCAAAGTAGGCCTTCAAATTAACCTAGTTGGATAGAATGACCACTAAATAGAAAGCTCTTTCGTTGTTATTTTGTCAATAACCATGTGTTATTTGATGGAAAGAAAATTAAGAATGAATTCTCTGACACTAACAGCCTATCAAAAGGGATCTAGACAGATGTCCTTCTACAGTGTGTATTAGAGTATTAGATCCTCACGTAGAGGATGGAGAAGCAGCCGCTGTGGTTGTTAGTGGGGACGGAGAGGACTATCTTCAGCTGGGAGATGAGGACGTGGAAGGCAGCCGCTGTGGTGAAGCCGCCCACCAGGGGGTCTGACAGGTAACGGACCAGGAAGCCCACCTGGAGCAGCCCCATTACCACCTGTATGGGGAGGAACACCTGGTCACCAGTAGACCACATGACTTGACCAGCAAAAACTGAATCCAAGTTAAAGGCAATCAGGGCTCATAGTTGTTCCTCAAGACCTTATATTAATATGAACAAGATGATATCAGATCACTGTGGGATATCAATGTCTTCCTCTTTGCACTGAATCTTTAACTCAATAATTACCTGGAACAGCCCGACCAGCACAGTCATGGAGGACGCCACCATGATCCTCTGGGCCTCCATAGCCTCCATGTCCACCACAATCCCATCAGCCTCTGTTCCATTCACACCGGTGCCATTCCCAGGAAGCAGGAAGTGGTCATCGGGGGCGAGGGTCAACACGACGGAGCCCACCATTAGACAGGTGACAGGGAACGGACCTGAGGGGTGGAGAACAGGCAAGGTAGACACCTGATAAGTGCACGTGCAATTGATGCCAACTTTGTAAATGCATTGTTACATATGCAGTTGAAGTCGGAAGTTTACATACACCTTAGCCAAATACATTTAAACTCAGTTTTTCACAATTCCTGTCATTTAATCAAAGTAAAAATTCCCTGTCTTAGATCAGTTAAGATCACTACTTTATTTTAAGAATCAGAATAATAGTAGACAGAATGATTTATTTCAGGTTTTATTTCTTTCATCACATTCCCAGTGGGTCAGACGTTTACATACACTCAATTAGTATTTGGTAGCATTGCCTTTAAATTGTTTAACTTGGGTCAAACGTTTCGGGTAGCCTTCCACAAGCTTCCCACAATAAGTTGGGTGAACGTTGCTTTAACTTCCTGACTGATGTCTTGAGATGTTGCTTCAATATATCCACATAATTTTCCTTCCTCATGAAGCCATCTATTTTGTGAAGTGCACCAGTTCCTCCTGCAGCAAAGCACCCCCACAACATGATGCTGCCACCCCCATGCTTCATGGTCGGGATGGTGTTCTTCGGCTTGCAAGCCTCCCCCTTTTTCCTCCAAACATAACGATGGTCATTATGGCCAAAGAATTATATTTCTGTTTCATCAGACCAGAGGACATTTCTCCAAAAACTACGATCATTGTCCCCATGTGCAGTTGCAAACCGTAGTCTGGCTTTTTTATGGAGGTTTTAGAGCAGTGGCTTCTTCCTTGCTGAGCGGCCTTTCAGGTTATGCCGATATAGGACTCGTTTTACTGTGGATTTACTGGGATTGATTTGCACATTTCACCCCAAAGTACGTTCATCTCTAGGATACAGAATGCGTCTCCTTCCTGAGCAGTATAATGGCTGCGTGGTCCCATAATGTTTATACTTGCGTACTATTGTTTGTACAGATGAACATGGTACCTTCAGGCGTTTGGAAATTGCTCCCAAGAATGAACCAGACTTGTGGAGGTCTACAATTAATTTTCTGAGGTCTTGGCTGATTTCTTGATTTTCCCATGATGTCAAGCAAAGAGGCACTGAGTTTGAAAGTAGGCCTTGAAATACATCCACAGGTAGACCTCCAATTGACAATACACCTCAATTAGCCTATCAAAAGCTTCTAAAGCCATGACATCATTTTCTGGAATTTTCCAAGCTGTTTAAAGGCACAGTCAACTTAGTGTATGTAAACTTCTGATCTGTCTGTAAACAATTGTTGGACAAATTACTTGTGTCATGCACAAAGTAGATGTCCTAACCGACTTGCCAAAATTAGTTTGTTAACAAGAAATTTGTGGAGTGGTTAAAAAACAAGTTTTATTGACTCCAACCTGAGTGTATGTAAACTTCCGACTTCAACTGTATGACTTGATACGTCTCTGCCTCATTCATTAAACGTCCAATCACAGGAGATGGATGAGTTCATTAGTCATTGGTCAATGGTCACTCCAGGTGTCAGTCAGGTGGAGGGGCAGGCCCTACCTACAGAGATGTGTCTGGAGGTGCCCAGCAGGAAGTAGGTGAGGATGGGGAAGAAGGCAGAGTAGAGTCCATAGACTGGAGCCACGGACACAAGCAGGGCATAGGCCAGGCCTGAGACACAAGGAAATAAACCTCAGGAAATGAGCAGTGTTTGTGTTCTCACGTCTGTATGAGAATTGACGAGGGGCAACTGCAGTCTGACATGTTTACTCTGTCAAGATTGATGACTTTCAGTTTCAACAGCATGTTATATCAAAGAGCACTAAACAAAACTGTCTAAGCATGAAATGGTTCAAAGCAGCTTGCCATGGGTGATTACAATAGTGAGGAAAGAACTCCATTTGGTCACACTGGATAATCAAAAAGTTGCTATTTGTGGAATCTACACTTTGACTACAGTCGGTTTAGAGAAAACTGGGACGCACACCTTGTAAGCTGCACACCAGACCAGTGCTAACACCAGAGATGACATCACTGGGAAGCCACTCTCTTATTGGGTATCTGGAGAGCCAGTCAATGACAGGAAAGACTCCTTTCACAACTTTCAGGGCCTGCCTACCTGAGCAGCTGCATTGAAAAAAACACATATTTAATGTCAAACATTATTACAGTCAGCATAGATACAGACTCACTTCTCACAGACCAAACATACAAAATGTCGCCTGTCTTCCTTTCAGTAAGACTATTAAAACCTTGTCCAAACTGACCCACAGGTGCGGCTGAGCCTCTCCCTCAGGGTCCTCTCCTCCCGGGTCTGCCTCTCGTTGTCCTCCTCAAACGTGGGGTTGGAGTAGATGGGTCTGGACACGGTGTATGGGTACAGGTTCTCTGGAGGGAGGGCATCCATACCGGTCTGCCTGCTGAGGAGACAGACATGACGGAGAAGTTTACATGGAACAACATCAGTGACCACCAGTGCCTCCCTTACGAAGTGTACACGTCTTGAGTTAGAAAGACTTTTTGAAGATTTGCGTGACAGAGAGACATACAATGGGATAGAGCTGGTCTTTTTTTAATTTACAATCTTTATTAAGAGCTGTCTTTTTATTGTGAGGAACTGCAGTTTTAACACATTTTTGTCCTCTGTTATGTGAGTGATCTTACAGTCCTATTCAATCAAACCTGGCACTTCCAGGGTAGTGAGAACGCCTGTTTGAATGCATATGCTGTTCTCGCTTTTATTTCTCTCTGCTTATCACCATATATTTTGGGGAATGGCACACATAGCCAGCCAGTGACACCTTTGCTTTATCTTATCAAGTGTGAGTTATAATGACACAATGATTTTGTGACAATAAAACAAAGTAGGGACAGTCGATATAGCGACTGCAGCAAAAACAGGTGTCAGATTTAGCTGGGGAGCCACCTCCATGTTTTTATCTAAGAAGCAATTTGATTTGTATCTTTCAATAGAATTTAATTCCTTACATGATGTCTGACCTTATCACCAAGATTACTCTAAGGGCAAAGATCAAATACACAAACAGGACAGTACTATCATTTAGGCACAGTCATGTTAGGCTATAGTATCCATGATTTCTATAGTAGATTTTCTGATAAATATTTTTCTTCTTCACACCTTGTGATGTTATTCAGGTTCTTTGAGAGGAAAACATGGTGTCTTTGATTGCTCCAGAGTGTTACAATGGGACAGTTAGACAAAGTTGTGGTCATAAGATCTCTCTCTGTGTTTTTGACCCAGTAGTACTGCGTGTTGGGTTTCAGCATCGCACCATAGCCAAGAGCATCCTTAGCTTGATCTCACCCCAAAGCTGTCACTAAGGAACAGGGTTACCAACGACATAGCGGTGCCAGGCTAAGAATACATCCAAAACACACCATAGCCTAGCCTAGCCTAGCCTAACTAGGGTAAAATATGGGGAAAGCTAACCACAGATTATGAAATATATTTTTTAAAGAACTTGTTATTCTGCGAGTGAATAAGATACACTTGTATGACATAGGAAAACACTGGATGGCTGGGTAGGGGTGGGTCTGACTGTATATTTATTAATATTAATTTTTATTTTATCATTAACTGTATATTTACGAGTCAGTGGATCAGAGCCAGAGTTGGGGGCTTCTCCCCCAATCAAAACCATTGTAAGTCGCTTTGAATAAAAGCATCAGCTAAATGGCATATATTATTGTAATTGTTATATAAAGGCCACAGGGTTTTCAAAAGGTGCACTACAGACCAACTTAGATATCCCTCTTTGATAACCTCTAATCATTTTAATTCAGTGTTTTATTTTAGGATATTACTTTCATTATTTTCTGATTATGCCTGAAGAACTGTGTTCACAATTTGACCATGATGTTTGTCCAGTTTGTTTTGCAGTTGGATGACCACACAGTTGCATAAATATTTACAAATCCACGTGTCACAAATTAAAACATTTAAAAAATCATTCTACTTCTACAAAATGATTGTGTCATAATCACTTACCTGATCTCCTTGGTTAGTTGTTCTATATTCCAGAATGCTGCTCCTTTTCAAAAGTGAATAGCAAAAGTACATCCCACGAATTGACCACAAACATTCCACATCCTCTCACAAACAGTCTAGGACTAATTATTCAATGTCATCCTTCTCTCTCTCTCTCTCTCTCTCTCTCTCTCTCTCTCTCTCTCTCTCTCTCTCTCTCTCTCTTTCTTTCTTAGAGCCCCATCCCTGTGTGCGTTTGTGTTTAAGGCTTATATGAGGGTGGGGGCCGGGGGGAGTTGGGGAGCAGAGGGGTATGTGTGTCCGAGTGTTGCTGGTGGAGGAAGCACAAGGGAGCTATAGAATCTAGCTCAACTGAAAATTCTGCCAAGGGTGGGTGTGTGTGTGTGTGTGTGTGTGTGTGTGTGTGTGTGTGTGTGTGTGTGTGTGTGTGCGCGTGTGTGCGTGTGTGTGCGTGTGTGTGCGTGTGTGTGTGTGCATCTATAGTTCATGTTGACCTGTGGAGGTGTGACTGATTACTGAAAGTGGGACTGAATGCACTGAATGTTATTTGACCCTGTCCTTAGCACAGAATGTTCAGTAAGGTCCCTCACCACTACAACACTAGAACATGAAACAGTGTGTAGACTATGTTACACATACTGATACAAGTATCATCACAGTGAACTTGATTGTTTCCATGATAAGCCTTGAGCCAGTAAAGAAGCACTGTTCAGTTTGTCTAAGTCATAGAACTTACTTGCCAAACACTATGTTTTGATAAGATAAAATGGGTTTGTTTTGTGCCAAACCCTGCTGTGTGTGTGTGTTATTTTCTGATTATGTCTGAAGAACTGTGTGCACATTTGACCATGATGTTTGTCCAGTTTGTTTTGCTGTTGGATGACCACACAGTTGCATAAATATTTACAAATCCATGTGTCACAAATTAAAACATTTAAAAAATAATTATACTTCTACAAAATCATTGTGTCATAATCCCTTACCTGATCTCCTTGGGTAGTTGTTCTATATTCCAGAATGTTGCTCCTTTTCAAAAGTGAATAGGTTTGACCACAAACATTGAAAATGAAATCTCCTCTCACAAATAGTCTAGGACTAATTATTCAATCTCTCTCTCTCTCTCTCTCTCTCTCTCTCTCTCTCTCTCTCTCTCTCTCTCTCTCTCTCTCTCATGGCACATTTCCACTGAGGATTTACCCCAGTGTTTTACCCAAATGGCTCAGACTTTTCTGTTTCCCTCTATGCGGGCTGGCACCCATGTCTCACTGGGCCATGGCTCCGGTGGACCTGCTCTGACTTGGATCCAAAGCAATGCACTGGGTACTTTTCAGCTGTCATTTACATAACAATGGCTAACTGAACTTTAACACCTTCTCAAAAAGCAACAGTCTTGAATGATACATATGTTGTTGAATCGGCTCTCCACAAGTCTTTAGTGTCAAACTCCTGATGGAAACACTGGTGGTACCCTGGTGTGGGGGTAGGTCTAGATGGAAAAGCACCATTAGAGCCTCATCCCTGTGTGTGTGTGTGTATGTGTGTGTGTGTGTGTGTGTGTGTGTGTGTGTGTGTGTGTGTGTGTGTGTGTGTGTGTGTGTGTGTGTGTGTGTGTGTGTGTGTGTGTGTGTGTGTGTGTGTGCGTGTGTGTGCGTGTGCGCTCGTGTGTCTGTGTGCCTATGTGTGACAAATATGTGTAGAGGGGAGGTTTAAAGATGAATTTGATTATATTTCGCTGGTTGGGTTTACCAGGCAGGTTAAGAGGATCATATATTTAACATCATAGCGTTATGACAGAGAGGTGTAGCGGTCAGGAAAGCCCAGGTCTTTTTCATTAACAGCAGCTTATCACTCTTCATTCTCCACAGGGGAGCTGTTGTATGAGAGACTCGCTAAATCATTCCCAACCCACCCAGCTTTTAGGTCTCTGATCTGGGTATAACTCCTCCTTGCAGACCCCCAAGCACTGGAAGGTCTATGATACTCATATATTCAAACAGCATGTTTCTAGCCAAAAGGCATACACAGGGGTAGTTGTAATTATACTGCAATATGCTATATGCAGTATGCTATTTTGTAGCATGTACAGGATACTACTGCTGTCAATGTCTTGATCAATTGACCTCTGATCTTGAACTCCCTCTAGTGGAGATTCAAAATACTGGAAAAAAAATGTTCAGACTGAAAATAAATACTTTTACTTAACTAGGCAAGTCAGTGAAGAACAATTTCTTATTTACGATGATAGCCTAGGAACAGTGGGTTAACTTCCTTGTTCAGGGGTAGAACAACAGACTTTTACCTTGTCAGCTCAGGGATTCGATCCACCAACCTTTTGGTTACTGGCCCAACACTCTAACTGCAGCCCATGATTGGTCTGGCTGGGGACCCCATGCTTCACCTCACCTGGATGCTCTGAACACAAATGTGAGTTATGATTGCAATGCAATATGTGGTTATCATATTGTTCAATATGTGAGTCCGTGGCCTTAGGATGCAAATGAGAATGGTTACGCATGCTTGCTAAGTTATTCAACAGTCACCAAAGGAAACCAAGAGGGCCCATAAATAGCAAACCTTTCCCAGAAAGACAGATTTAGGGTTAAGTATACTTTTGTATACTTTTTAGCCGGTTAGTTCTGAAAGTAGTGCTCAAGAGCCTAAAGTTGTCGCCGAAAATTGCATACTACGTCAAATATATGCAGGTACAGTGCCTTCGGAATGTATTCAAACCCCTTGACATTTTCCACATTTTGTTAGGTTACAGCCTTATTTTAAAATATATTAAATCAAATATACACACAATACCCAATAATGACAAAGCAAAAACTGTTTTTTTGACATTTTTGCTAATTAATAAAAAATAAAAAACAGAAATATCACATTTACATTAGTATTCAGACCCTGTACTCAGTACTTTGTTGATGCACTTTTGGTAGCGATTACAGCCTCGAGTTTCTCCTATTCTTCTCTGCAGATCCTCTCAAGCTCTGTCAGGTTGGATGTGGAGCGTTGCTGCACAACTATTTTCAGGTCTCTTCAGTGATGTTCGATCTGGTTCAAGTCCGGGCTCTGGCTGGGCCACTCAAGGACCTTCAGAGACTTATCCCGAAGCCACTCCTGCGTTGTCTTGGCTGTGTGCTTAGGGTCATTGTCCTGTTGGAAAGTGAACCTTCACCCCAGTCTGAGGTCCTAAGCACTCTGGAGCAGGATTTCATCAAGGATCTCTCTGTAGTTTCCTCCGTTCATCTTTCCTCAATCCTGACTAGTCTCCCAGTCCCTGCCGCTGAAAAACATCCCCACAGCATGATGCTGCCACTACCATGCTTCACCGTAAAGATGGTGCCAGGTTTACTCCAGACGTGATGCTTGGCATTTGGGTAAAAGAGTTCAATATTAGTTTCATCAGACCAGAGAGTCTTGTTTCTCATGGTCTGAGAGTCCTTTAGGTGCCTTTTGGCAAACTCCAAGCAGGCTGTCATGCGCCTTTTACTGAGGAGTGGCTTCCATCTGGCCACTACCATAAAGACCTAATTGGTGGAGTGCTGCAGAGATGGTTGTCCTGGAAGGTTCTCCCATGTGCACAGAGGTACTCTAGAGCTCTGTCAGAGTGACCATCAAGTTCTTTTTTATTTATTTTTATTTGTTTATTTATTTATCTTTTTAGGGAGTGGATCAGCTTTAATATTGCGGATAGATTGTTGCTTCCATCAATGTAATTGTCTGCATCATCTCCAATCCCCCATATATTTTTGGGGTAAATATATCTATATATTCATACATACATACACATACCCATATACATATACATACATATACATACTTTTTAGAATATACCTTTATTATTCCCTGCAAACCCTACCACCCTTCCCTCAATTGGAGTAAACTAATAAACAATAACGCTTAGGCTTCTACCTTCAGTTTATACATATTAATTACATTTTACAGGCACAATCTATTTTACAATAGTTATATTTTGTTTGTTTTTAGTCCTTCCTTACTTTTATACCATCAGGTTCTTGATCAATGGAAACAGGATGCAGCTGAGCTCAATGTTGAGTTTCATAGCAAAGGGTCTCAATACTTATGTAAATAATGTTTTTCTGTTTTTTGGTTTAATAAATGTGCTAAAATCTCTAAAAACCTGTTTTCACTTTGTTATTAAGGGGTATTGTGATGTCATTATGGGGTATTGTGTGTAGATTGCTGAGGAATTTTTAAAATGTAATACATTTAAGAATAAGGCTGTATCGTAATTATTTTTCTGGAAAAAGTCAAGGGGTCTAATTATTTTCCGAAGGCACTGAATGTGCGTCATTGGTCTCTCTCTCGCTCTACTGTATGTACATCTTGCTAGCTGTCACTCAAATTGCAAGGGGCAAAAGCTCATTTGCTGGAACTCGAATTACTAGGGCTGGCCCACGTGGTGGAAATGTTGGGGATATTGCGCTGCACAGCTTCCAGTAAAAAGTCAATTTCAAGCTAGGGATTTCGTGAATAATTGAGTTAAGACAGTAGAACTTACACATTGACACATCCAGCCCAAAGCGAGAGGTTTAAAACATACTTACTAGTCGGCAAAGTTCCGGAGAGTGTCAACTGAGATTTACCCATCATTTCCCTGAGCGCAAAGCCTTGATTTACCAATCAAATGAGGACTAGCCACCCGAAGAATATCGAATTGTAATTTGATAATGCCAACCAGAAGTAAAACTTTACTTTTACTAATGGGATATTACAAGCACTTTCTTACTGTATAACACATTGTTTACTTCATGACCAATAATTTGGTGTCAAAAAGCATTATTTTAAATAAATGTACATAGTACATTTCAAATCCTGTCACCTTTATGAGTTACAGTATTCCTTTTAGTAATATTTATTTAACATCAGTGTCTGTGTCTTTCAGGACATTTTTAGGACATTTTGTATTTTCTATCCTTAAGCACACAATCAAACCATTTTTGTAAACTACTACTCCAAAGTAATGTAAAAACTTTACTTGGAGGGGGTTATTCATTCAGAACAACGTGGTACAGTACATAGTACATTTCAGATCATGTCACCTTTACGAGGTACAGTATCCTTTGACAACTGTCTATGTACATTATTTAACATCAATATGAAGTACTGTACATGTATGTTAGGATAGATTTAGACTTTAATGTTCTACTGTTCTAACATCAAACTGTAATCCAATATTTGTGTTGGTGTATGAATGTAGTGTAATAATAATGTTTGATGTACATAAGGGCGATTTGATTAGTGAAGAGAGGAGGAATAAAAAGGACATTTGTGGTTTTTCAAGTCTGTAGTTAAAACAGGTACGTTTCAGTGAGGGATTTTCAGAGTGTAAAATTCTTCACATTGATGTTACACACTCAATTATGGATGTAACTGTTGACATTCTTAAATAAAATATATTTGATTAGTGACAACAGTATTACCATTATTTTCACCCTCCAGCAGCTATTACAGTCATATACACTGGCTCATGGATGGCAGGGGAGAGGTGTGGGGTTCTTGCCCTTATTCATGTAGTTGATGGCTGTTATACATTAATCAACTTGATAAACCATCCACCACATGAAGACAGGTAAGTACAACTACATCCTAACTACTTGTAACACTAAGTTCCAACTAAATAAGTCAAACAGGACCAGGTGATTTGAAATCTAGTCTTGGTCATATGCAAACCAAGGAATAGCAAGTTGTAATTTGATGATGCCAACAATAAATTGTAGTTTTATGTAAAGTATTTAGTAAATGTTGATCTTAGGTCATGTTGATCCTACATGATCGTAACAATTATTTTATACAATGGGCCTCAGGATCTCGTCATGGTATCTCTGTGCATTCAAATTGCCATCGATAAATGCAATTGTGTTCGGTGTCCGTAGCTTATTCCTGCCCATACCATAACCCCACTGCCACCATGGGGCACTCTGTTCACAACATTGACATCAGCAAACCGCTAGCCCACACAACGCCATACACACTGTCTCCCATCTGCCCGGAACAGTTGAAGCCGAGATTAATCCGTGAAGAGCACACTTCTCCAGTGTGCCAGTGGCCATCGAAGGTGAGCATTTGCCAACTGAGGTCGGTTATGACACCGAACTGCAGTCAGACGACAAGCACGCAGATGAGACTGTCTCTGACAGTTTGTGCAGAAATTCTTTGGTTGTGCAAACTCACAGTTTTATCAACTGTCCGGATGGCTGGTCTCAGACGATCCCGCAGGTAAAGAAGCCGGATGTGGAGGTCCTGGGCTGGTGTGGTTACATGTGGTCTGTGAGGCCGGATTGCATTGGAGGCGGCTTATGGTATAGAAATGAACATTCAATTATCTGGCAACAGCTCTGGTGGATATTCCTGCAGTCAGTATGCCAATTGCATGATCCATCAAAACTTTAGGGGTCTGTGGCATTGTGTTGTCTGACAAAACTGCACATTTTAGAGTGGCCGTTTATTGTCCCCAGCACAAGGTGCACCTGTGTAATGATTGTGCTGTTTAATCAGCTTCTTGATATGCCACACCTGTCAGGTGGATGGATTATCTTGGCAAAGGAGAAATACTCTCTAACAGGGATGTTAACAAATTAGCGCACAAAATTTGAGAAAAATACGTTTTTTTGCATATGGAACCTTTCCCGGATCATTTATTTCAGCTCAAAAAACATGGGACCAGCGCTTTACATGTTGCGTTTATGTTTTTGTTCAGTATAATATGACCCCACTGTAGAAAGTGGAGACTTTCACGGACACGGTGGTGTTATCTGTTTTGCTCTATGACCCCCACATGTGTCTAAATGATCCATGCTATGACCTTCTTAAAACAATTCCATATATCAGTTTAGAACCCCCCTTCCCCAACAGGTTAGACATTTAAGAATTTTAAATGATACTAACAATATATCAAATTATTATGACATATTATGCTACAACATATTTATTGCAGATAATTTACTCAATGCACATAAGTGGACTCTCCCTTTCAGGTTGTTTGATTTACCATATAGGGACATAAACACAGTCTTGGTGGGTCCATGTCGATTAAGGCAGCTCCCCACACCTTTCTGATTCAGAGGGGTTGGGTTAAATGTGGAAGACACATTTCAGTTGAAGGCATTCAGTTGTACAACTGACTAGGTATACCCCTTGCCCTTTCCCTTTCACTCTTTCTAGAAGAATCTTTCAGCAAGACAACAGGGAGGAGAGGGGGCTTGATGAGGTTGACTGACACAAGGGTGTGTTCAAAGAAGGAGGAGAGCAGATCCTCTTTATAAACACTCCAGCTACAGTACTTCTCCACCTGTCTGCTCATCAAAGCCAAACAAGCCTTGGAGAGAGAGAGGAGGGGGAAAAAAGGTATGTTTCATTTTACTTTTACTAATGGAATATTACAAGCACTTCATCACTGTATAACATCTTATATCATGACTGACATTTTGGTGTCAAAAAGCATTATTTTAAAGTTGTTATTTCATCTGGATTCACCTCGTCAGTCTATGTCATGGAAAGAGCAGGTGTTCCTAATGTTTTGTACACTGAGTGTATATCTCCATGGTGATTTGAACTCTAGTCTTGGTCATATGCAAACCAAAGAATAGTAAGTTGTAATTTGATGATGCCAACCATAAATTGTAGTGTTTATGTAAAGTATTTAGTAAAGGTTGATCTTAGGTCACGTTGATCCTACATGATCGTAACAATTATTTTATAAGATATTAAATCCCTATTGTCTATTGACGCACCGGTGATTCGATTCAGGCAACATAATAAAAAAATCCCTACCAAAATCTGTCAGTTTATGCTAGCGATATCTGTTTATCTGCATTGGGCTGCGTCTCAATCCCCCAATCTGCCTATGTCACCCTTTTGCATCTGTGGTGGAAAGTGGCAGAGCTAAACCCCTGTTTGTCAGTCCAGGAGACATCCTGAAAATCGGTCTTCTCATGAAAAATGTCTGTAGCATCCGAACGGTTTGGCCTACAACCAATTTGACAACTTCTATGGAAAGGGGAGACTCACAAACACAATGTTGTTTTGCTCTACGACCCCCACATTGATTGTGGCTTGTGGAATGTTGTCCCTACTCCTCTTCAATGGCTGTGCGTAGTTGCTGGATATTGTCGGGAACTGGAACACGCTGTCGTAAACATCAATCCAGAGCATTCCAAACATCTCAATGGGTGACATGTCTGGTGAGTATGCAGGCAATGGAAGAACTGGGATATTTTAAGCTTCCAGGAATTGTGGCTGATGCGACATGGGGTCGAACATAAGGTGATGGCGACAGATGAATGGCACGACAATGGGCCTCAGGATCTCGTCAAATTGCCATATATAAAAAGCATTATTTTAAAGTTATGTAGTAAATATGTTTTGTTTGGATCACAGTGGCTCTCATAATGTGATATTCATCAAGCACAAAATAAGTCAGAAAATGTGTTTTGTTGCTGCATATGTAAACTGAAACAGCATACCAGCAATAATTTTAGCAAACCACTAGATCAATGACAGAGTACTGTTTGTTTCTATTCTATAGGGGTCAAGTAAAATAAATAAGGAAATCTGCCTGCAAAATATATTGTTTTACTTAAATATTCAACAGAGAATTAATTTCTGATCCCTAGCCAGATTGGATGGAGTTGAACTCATAAATCAGGGATCAGCGCTTAGTCCGAAATAACTTTTGGTTCACACGGTCTGCATCTAAACCCACTACGACGACACACAATATTACGTATCACTGACATTAATGGATTGATGCCTCATTAGAAATATTTGTTCCAGAGGATGCTGAGGAAGAATTTGAGCACAAAAGTTGTGCTGTTAAAGGTGACAGGCAAATGTCAGGTTAGTCCTGAAATCACTAAAAAGCATTAAAAACAATATATTAATATTTAAAAGCATCACAACACAACAAACGTTTCACATTTTTTTGGAGGACAAAAGTGGGAGGAGAAAAGTTGAATCAAGTCACTTCAGTCACTCCTTCCTTGTCAAATGAGCCAGAGTATTATACTCTATTTGCCTAGTTAAATCCACTGGCTATATCCATGGCACCCAGAACCAAATCAGCTACTCAGTGTCAAGGCTGTCACGAGAGACTTCTTTTTTCCCCCCTGTGATTTCCAATTGGTAGTTAAAGTCTTGTCCCATCGCTGCAACTCCCGTCGGGAGAGAGACGAAGGTCGAGAACCGTGCATCCTCCAAAACACGACCCCGCCAAGCCACACTGCTTCTTGACACAATGCCCGCTTAACCCGTAAACCAGCCGAAAACCCTGTTCCCCTGGCGACCGTGTCAGCGTGCATGCGCCCGGCCCGCCATTGGAGTCGTTAGAGCGCGATGGGACAAGGACATCCCGTCCGGCCAAACCCTCCCCTAACCCAGACGTGCATGGACCGCCTCATGTGTCTCCCGGTCGCGGCCGGCTGCAACACAGCCTGGAATCGAAACAGGATCTGTAATGACACAGCTAGTGCCTTAGACTGCTGCGCCACTCGGGAGGCCCTAGACTTCTTTTCCATAACAGTTTGTATTCAATTTCTCTTTTCTCTATCAAAAAAATCTTGATATCATCGTGTTTCTTATGCATCTTTATAAAATATTTTCTAAAACAGATAAACTCCTTACTGACCCTTCTACGTCTTTTCAGTGGCCATGTGGCTCCCAACAGTGGTGGCACTGTTTCTGGGTAAGAATTGTATTCCCCAACATCTTTAAACTAAAAACAGCACATCAATTAGATCATGTATACTGACCACAGTATGCTGATATACAGTTGAAGTCGGAAGTTTACATACACTTAGGTTGGAGTCATTAAAACTCGTTTTTCAACCACTCCACAAATTTTGCGTTAACAAACTATAGTTTTGGCAAGTGGGTTAAGACATCTACTTTGTGCATGACACAAGTAATTTTTCCAACTATTGTTTTCAGACAGATTATTTCACTTATAATTCACTGTATCACAATTCCAGTGGGTCAGAAGTTTACATACACTAAGTTGACTGTGCCTTTAAAAAGCTTGGAGAACTCCAAAAAATTATGTCATGGCTTTATAAGCTTCTGATAGGCAATTTTTTTTTAGTCAATTGGAGGTGTACCTGTGGATGTATTTCAAGGCCAACTTCAAAATCAGTGCCTCTTTGCTTGACATAATCGAAAAATCTAAAGATATCAAGACCTCAGAAAAAATGTGTAGACCTCTGAAGGTACCACGGTCATCTGTACAAACAGTAGTATGCAAGTATAAACACCATGGGACCACGCAGCCATCATATCTCTCAAGAAGGAGACTCGTTTGTATCCTAGAGATGAACGTACTTTGGTGTTAAAAGGGCATATCAATCCCAGAACAACAGCCTTGTGGAGATCCCAGAACAAGGACCCTGTGAAGATGCTGGAGGAAACAGGTACAAAAGTATCTATATCCAAAGTCAAACGAGTCCTATATCGACATAACTTGAAAGGCCGCTCAGCAAGGAAGTAGCCACTGCTCCAAAACCGCCATAAAAAAGCCAGATTACGGTTTGCAACTGCACATGGGAACAAAGATCGTACTTTTTGGAGAAATGTCCTCTGGTCTGATGAAACAAATATAGAACTGTTTGGCCATAATGACCATCGTTATGTTTGGAGGAAAAAGGGGGAGGCTTGCAAGCCGAAGAACACCATCCTAACCATGAAGCACGGGGGTGGCAGCATCATGTTGTGGGGGTGCTTTGTTGCAAGAGGGACTGGTAAACATCACAAAATAGATGGCATCATGAGGGTGGAAAATTATGTGGATATATTGAAGCAATATCTCAAGACATCAGTCAGCATGTTAAAGCTTGGTCGCAAATGGGTCTTCCAAATGGACAACGACCCCAAGCATACTTCCAAAGTTGTGGCAAAATGGCTTAAGGACAACAAAGTTAAGGTATTAGAGTGGCCATCACAAAGCCCTAACCTCAATCCTATAGAAAATGTGTGGGCAGAACTGAAAAAGCATGTGCGAACAAGGAGGCCTACAAACTTGACTCAGTTACACCAGCTCTGTCAGGAGGAATGAGCCAACATTCACCCAACATATTGTGGGAAGCTTGTGGAAGGCTACCCGAAACGTTTGACCCAAGTTAAACAATTTAAAGGCAATGCTACCAAATACTAATTGAGTGTATGTACATTTCTGACCCACTGGGAATGTGATGAAAGAAATGAAAGCGGAAATAAATAATTCTCTACTACTATTCTGACATTTCACATTCTTAAAATAAAGTGGTGATCCTAACTGACCTAAGACATGGAATTGTTACTAGGATTAAATGTAAGGGATTGTGAAAAACTGAGTTTAAATGTATTTGGCTAAGGTGTATGTAAACTTCCGACTTCAACTGTAGTTACCTTATTTGCTCTACTGTGACACATATCCATGTTTTTAGATCTCACTATCTATGTACAAGTTATACATGTGTAACAGATACAACATCCACATGACGTTTTGTGATATTTCTTTTTACAGTATGGGAATGTTTAGACTGTTTTCTTTTCCCAGGTGCAGCCCCTGACCTCTTCTTCAGCCAGCAGTCCTTGGATGACTCCTTCAGTGACACCCGAGCAGTTGAACCATGTGAGTGTACATGCTTATATGCTATATAAGACGTATCCTTCATGGTTTAGTGTAAATCAATCTAAAATTGTAATATTCAGCATGGACAAGAACATTTATGTCACTTTTGTGGTAGTTTATCTTTTTAATAATTCATAATCTAATTCACTAATCTAATTGAAAACCACATTTGCCCCTATCCAACAGCTTACTGCTCACAGGGATTCAAGGTTGACAAAGACTTTAGTGGGAAAAACCTTCTGATGGTGTATGAACGGGACGGCCACAATTGCCAGCTTGCCTGCACTCAGAACCCTGGGTGTTCCTGCTTCAGCTACGTGGTTAAAGAGTATAATCTATTTGAGTATTTGGGTTGCCTGTTTGGGTGGTGGTGACACCACTTGTTTTGGTCATTAGTTGAAGGATGGGGCTAGAGAAATATCACTGCTCTCAAATGCAGAGCAATGGATTCAAGGACTGACTTTGCATTAGATAAAAATTACATTGATTACATTTCTTTTAATGTTAAACAGAAATGACATAGGAAGTGCATCAGTATTGTCCTTTACTTTCAAACAGATTCCGCTGCTATCAAAAGTATTCATTTGGTCAACCAACTATGATACCCTATCCAGGAGTCACATCTGGTTACACTAGGAAGGGCTGCAGTAAAGGTATGGACCAATCTAACCTACTGTACAAATATTACTTCAAATTGTTAAACATGTTTTCAGGTTTTTAGCAGTGTCAAGGAGTTGTAAATACTGTCATCTCTAAATTGAGATGATGGAGCGATCTAGCCCAACAACATTAGTATGAATGTCACGTTCAGGCCTGAATTATAGGCTGGCGTGTTTAGTTTCGTTTTGGTGTAGTTTTTTTTGTTCTAGGTGATCTATTTCTATGTTGGGGTAATGGTTCCCAATTAGAGGCAGCTGAGTGTCGTTACCTCTAATTGGGAACCATATATATGTTTGTAGTTTTCAGAGGGGTTTTGTGGGTTATTGTTTGAGCATAGCTTTGTGTTTCATGTTATGTGCATTGGTGCGATTGTCGTTTGTGTTGTTATTTTTCCCCAGTTACGTTTAATTTAAATAAAGATGTATACTGGATGCCTTGCTGCGCCTTGGTCTGTCCCTTCTGAAGATCGTGACAGAATAACCCACCATAAGAAGAGCAAGCAGCGAGAGACCCGGGAGTTCTGGACTTGGGAGGAGGAATTGTTTAGAGGGGGACCCTGGGCCCAGCCTGGAGAGTATCGCCGTACAAGAGAGGAGCTGGAAGCAGCGGCGGCAGGCCCCCTGTGCGCTTAGAGAGTCCAGCACGTCCTGTTCCGGCTCCGCGCACCAGGCCCCCTGTGCGCTTAGAGAGTCCAGCACGTCCTGTTCCGTCTCCGCGCACCAGGCCCCCTGTGCGCTTAGAGAGTCCAGCACGTCCTGTCCCTGTTCCACGCTCCAGGATCCCTGTGCGCATCGTGGACTCAGCACGTCCTGTCCCTGTTCCACACTCCAGGATCCCTGTGCCCGTCGTGGACTCAGCACGTCCTGTCCCTGTTCCACGTTCAAGGATCCCTGTGTGCGCCGTGAACCCAGCACGGTCCATTCCTGCTCTCCGCACCAGAGTCCCAGTGCGCGTCATGAGCCCAGCACGGCCCGTTCCTGCTCCCCGCACCAGAGTCCCAGTGCGCGTCATGAGCCCAGCACGGCCCGTTCCTGCTCCCCGCACCAGAGTCCCAGTGCGCGTCATGAGCCCAGCACGGCCCGTTCCTGCTCCCCGCACCAGAGTCCCAGTGCGCGTCATGAGCCCAGCACGGCCCGTTCCTGCTCCCGCACCAGAGTCTCAGTGCGGCGTCATGAGCCCAGCACGGCCCGTTCCTGCTCCCCGCACCAGAGTCTCAGTGCGCGTCATGAGCCCAGCACGGCCCGTTCCTGCTCCCCGCATCAGAGTCCCAGTGTGCGTCGACAGTCCGGAACGCCCAGAGAAGGTCCCCCGTCCGGAACGCCCAGAGAAGGTCCCCAGTCCAAAAACAACTGTTCCGGCAAATAGCCCAGAACGGCCGGCACGGCCGGCACCGGAGCCGCCACCTGGGACAAGGAGGCCCACCCGAAGACCCCCCCCCAATGGACTTTTAGCGCGGTCAGAGTCCGCGCCTTTGGGGGGGGGGGGGTACTGTCACGTTCAGGCCTGAATTCTATAGGCTGGCGTGTTTAGTTTCGTTTTGGTGTAGTTTTTTTTTGTTCTAGGTGATCTATTTCTATGTTGGGGTAATGGTTCCCAATTAGAGGCAGCTGAGTGTCGTTACCTCTAATTGGGAACCATATATATGTTTGTAGTTTTCAGAGGGGTTTTGTGGGTTATTGTTTGATCATAGCTTTGTTTTGTGTTTCATGTTATGTTCATTGTTGCGATCTTCGTTCGTTTTGTTATTTTTCCCAGTTACGTTTCATTTAAATAAAGATGTATACTGGATGCCTTGCTGCGCCTTGGTCTGTCCCTTCTGAAGATCGTGACAATGAAGGTTAATTGAGCTTCAAATAACTTCAGCTCCTTTATAAATCCAAAGTAGTTTTATATTAACCATTGATGTCAGTTTGTGGGTGGATCCTCCCTAACTAAAACATAAAAAAAGAAAGAGGGGTCCTTTGCAGGAAGGATTGTTGAAATAAACAGTATTTGACATTTGTACCCTAAAGCATAATTTACAAATATCTAACTGAAGTTGGAATATTTATGACATTTTGGCCTTACTCTGGCTTCCTTTAAGACTCCAAGTGGAATTATGTTTATCGAAATTTTTACAAATTAATATAAAATGAAAGCTGAAATGTCTTGAGTCAATAAGTATTCAAGCCCTTTGTTTCTGGCAAGCCTAAATAAGTTCAGGAGCAAAAGTGTCCTTAACAAGTCACATAATAAGTTGCATGGACTCGTTATGAAATAATATTGTTTAACATGATTTTTGAATCCCATAACGCTAAACGTTTTAGAGATCACAGTCTGGAACTTTGATATGGACGCAGAGTATATTATGAGTTGCACCCCCTTTTGCCCTCAGAACAGCCTCAATTTGTCAGGGCAGTTCGTCGGGGACTCTACAAGGTGTCGAAAGCATTCCACAGGGATGCTGGCCCATGTTGACTCCAATGCTTCCCTCAGTTGTGTCAAGTCCTTTGGGTGATACACATTGATACACATGGAAACTGTTGAGCTTGAAAAACTCAGCAGCTCTGCTGTTCTTGACGAACTCAAACAGGGGTGCCTGGCACCTACTATCATACCCCGTTTAAAGAGACTTCAATATTCTGTCTTGCACATTCACCCTCTAAATGGCACAAATATACAATCCATGTCTCAATTGTCTCCAGGCTTAAAAACCCTTCTTTAACCGGTCTCTTCCCCTTCATCTATACTGATTGAAGGGGATCATAGCTTTCACCTGAATTCACCTGGTCAGTCTATGTCATGGAAAGAGCATGTTTTGTATGCAAAGTTTATCCTCCCGAGTGGCACAGCAGTCTAAGGTACTGCATCTCAGGTGTCACTACAAACACCCTGGTTCAAATCCAAGCTGTATCACAAGATTGGGATACCCATAGCGCGGTGCACAATTGGACCAGCGTTGTCTGGGTTTGGCCAGTGTAGGCTGTCATTTTAAATAAGAATTTGTTCTTAACTGACTTGCCTAGATAAATGAATAAAATATAAATGTCAACAATCCTTCCTCCAAAGGAATATTTAATTATATTTAGTGAAAATCCCCAAAAGTTCTGAACTCTTTTTTTCTAGGTTATTGAGGAATAACTTCTGTGCTTTGTCTGTCCACACAGGCCCAGCAGTAGAGATATCAGTGTTCACTCTGGTTAGTGAGGGGAGGAGCATGGCTGAAGCCCAGAAGTTCTGCAGGGAGTATTATGAGGAACTGGCCACCATCTTCAATGCTGAGGACCAGATAGCAGCTCTGAGAACAGTGTCAGCACAGAGCATCACTGACGCTGTCTGGGTCCACTGCCAATACCATGCCTTTTGGCCCCAACTGGACTATTTGAATACACCAAATGCAAACTGTGTTGTTCATGAACAAAGTGCAAAAGTATGGCTTTTGAGAGATTGCTCAAGTTCATGGCACTTTATGTGCCAGAAAAGTAAGTTGATTTTGCGTCCCTTCTCTCCCTTGTCTGATTTTTGTCAACTACGACTCCAAAGTAATGTAAAAACTTAACATGAAGGGGATTAGTCATTCTTAACACCTTGGTACAGTACATAGTACATTTCAAATCATGTCACCCTTACGAGTTACAGAATCTTTTGACAACTGCTTATGTACATTGATTTAATATCAATGTCCATGTCTTTCAGGACATTTTTAGGACAATTGTGTATTTTCTGTCCATAGGCACACAATCAAACAATTCCTCAGAGCTTAAATATTACATGGGCAAAGGTTCATTGACGTGGGAGGGGGCACAGACGGCTTGCCGAGCCGATGGAGATGACTTAGCGAGCATCCTCACCCAAGAGGATTACACAGCCTTCCAAAGCATAACAGAGACACAGTGGTATGATATGTGGATCGGACTCTACTGGAAGACTTCTACCAGAATGTGGCAGTGGTCCAATGGGGACCCCTTTCCATACTGTGTGTCTAAGCCTCAACTGGGCGGTAGTAACTGTTGCTCCCTGACCCGTAAGGGCCATGGACAGACTGAACACATCACCCTGGAGAAGATAGACTGCTCTCTGAAGAGACCGTTCCTTTGCACTGGAAGTAAGACTGCCATCTTTATTGAACAGATAGAGAGAGGAAATCATAGACAGAGGTCGTGTCAAAGGGCACTAGGCTGGATTCAAACCTTTTCTGACACCATAGACATGTGTTCCAGAGGCTGTGGCATTACCGCTAGACCAGCCAGGTCACAAGACTGCCATCTTATTGGGGCTATTGGGGGATGTAATACAGGGACAGGGATGGCATTTTAGCCCCAATAGGGTCCCACTACAGCAAACACAGTCACATATCTGCTGCATGTAGCCTACTCCAGCCACCTTTCTCTCCCCAACTTTCAGATATATATGTGCTCATGTGGTTTCTATTATGAGATAATAGATCCATACTGGTAAATATAGAACACCGAAGCTTGCTACTACACAGTTCCAAATAATGTAGAACCTTTAAAGGACATTGGAAGAAATGTAATATTTATTGTAAATAAGCTGAATCTCATTTGAGTGTCTATTACCATTCCTATGTCCCTCTAGAAAAGAGAATCAAACAGACCATTGCAAGGATGTCTCTGAAATCTAACTCAGGAGCTGACCTCAATGGCCCAGTGGTAAAGGAACAGATGTTGGAGCAGGTACGGTAGTCCCACATCTCCCACATCATAAATAAACGTCATCCTCACTCATTTCACTCTTCTCATGATTAGGAATAGAAACTTGACACCACATAGTATTACATTTAGGATGCTCAATTGTAATGCGTGTTGCTGGCTTCATCTAGTTTGATCATATTTCATAGATCAGAAAGGAGTTTGCTAAGAACGGGAACTTCATCCAAGGCCTACGCTGGAGAGAACTGCCCAATGGAGATGTTTTTCGCAAAACAGATGAACTTGGAAGCCCTGAAGAAGGTAAGCACCTTTTTGAGTTACAATTATAAAAGTGCCTCCTGTTTAGTCTGTTGTTCAGAGTCTCTTGTACAGTGTGTTGTTAGGTTTTGCATCTGATTGACAGTATGGAAATGAAGTAAGGTGTTCATGAACTAATTCCAGTGAGAGTCTTTGTACTGTTGTGTTTGTTTTCTTAGGTCGGTGTGGGTCTGGATGAAGAGGACCAGCCATGATGATGCAGCAGGAGAGGCATGGAAGGTCCAAAAAAACCACATGATATATTATATACCTTGTAATACATAATACAATATTATTTTAGTCAATGTTTTTCAAGTTATGAAAAATATGAAGGAAATGTATATTAGGATTGATTTAGACTTTACAATGTTTTACTAATGTACCATCAAATTATAATCTAAGATTTTTGTTGGTGTATGAATGTAATGTAATAATAATGTTTGATGTACATGACAGCAATTTGATTAGTGAAGAGAGGAGGAATAAAAAGGACATTTCAGTCAGGGATTTGCATTGTAAAATTCTTCATAATGTGATAAATATTGTTACACGCTCACTTATGGATGTAACTGTTGACATTCTTAAATATAAAATGTTAGATTAGTGACAACAGTATTACCATTATTTTCACCATCCAGCAAGAATGGTGAGATGGGGGGCAGAAATCACATCAATGTTGTCACAACTTCCGCCGAAGTTGGTCCCTCTTCTTGTTCGGGCGGCGTTTGGCGGTCGACGTCACCGACCTTCTAGCCATCTGTACCCAATTTTGTTCTTGTTCAATTTTATGCCGTGGGTTTTGTTTATTAAACTGCTCCGGCTATTACCAAGTTCTGCTCTCTTGCGTCTGACTTCCCTGCCACCGGTTACGCACCCCCCTTACAAATGTAGAATTATGTGCCCACATGCAAGTGGCAACCTTCAGGGAACTGTAAATACAGAGACAGACACACAGACAGACAGGCAGACTCTTGTGGATGTGACAGAATGACAGTATCCATGTTATGAACCTAAGCAACATTTGGACATCATTCGAGTTTTCCCTGGTATCATGGTTTGTTGACTGTGTCAGCTATTACAGTCATGAACACTGGATGCTTTTAAATCTCATCACATCTACCTCAAATTAGACTATATATTGTTTACTTCTTTCAAAGTGCATGTTTGGTTAATCAACATTTATTTCATGTAGTGTTTCCATAGAGTAACTGCAATGCTACTTTGGTAGTCAAATCAACTCATCATAACTTTGTCATTTTGTTTAACTGAAAAGGCACAGCACTGCCTGTTCACGCTCAGAAGGAAATTGTGCACAGTAGTTCAGACTTCAAACTAACTAAGACACAGACAATTCTTTCTTAGACATTTTCTTCTACATGAAGTCTTTGAAAAAGGTCTGGATTGATAAATTATTGTGGTTTAACATTTATTCACAACAACAATGCTTCTCTTGAGTTGCAATATAAGGGTTGGGAATATTAAACCATAATCTCTTCACAGTGGCCATGATACGGCCAGTACTTCTACTCCTGCTACTGGGTAAGAGATCAGATGGGATGAATATTCCTCTCTTGGTACTATAAACCAACCTGCTATGACTTATCTAGTTGCCAATGTATTCAAAGTAGTTGGGTAGTGGTACAGAACCTGTCAACATCAATTTATGTACAATGAGCTCCAGTTTAACCAACATTTAAGATGACACCTACAGAACTCTCTCCTTGAGTGGACACATTCATATTTTAGTACAGTGATTATGAAGTTGAAATGCTATTCCTAAGGTTGATGTCAGCATCACAATCTAAACAGAGAAAGAGATTGACCATCCCAGAAATAATATATTTCTGATGTGACATTTATCCCCACAGCAGCCATGTCCTCACCAGTGTCTGGGACTGAGATATCAGTACTGGAGGGAACCTCTGTGACCCTTGTCTGCAGATGCCTTGGGGATATAAAGCTTGAGACATGCTGGAGCAGAACTTGTGGAACTTTTCAGAGTACTGATCCCATAATGGAAGATCAATCCAAATAAAAAATGTACGCTGAAGTTGGAACAGTGAAACTCACCACTTTAAAGCCACAGCCGACAGACCGTGGGAGCTGTTGCTGCAGAGTCTATGTCTCTGGATGGTTTAATGATCTTAAACAATTCTACAGCCTGAGGGTAAGTGTTGCTCACTTCATACTATAGGTTATCAATGGGTTTTGCTCAGTGCAGATGTCATCTTACAGTAGGAATGAACATGAAGGTTTAAAGTTTTCTTCTCCATGTATGAATATTGTATTTATGCATCACTATTGTGTTTCAGTGTGTTCTCTCACTAACAAAGTCTGTATTACTGGTAATATCCTTCTGTTGCCTAGTTGTGCTTTATCCTGTGTCCCTATCTGATGGTCTCTGTGGTGAAATACAGTATGTCTTGGTTACAGGTCATGAGAGGGACCTACTGAACAAAGTCAATTTTCTGGGGAACAATATTGTGAATCAACTATTTACAACTGAAAATGCAAGTCAGGGCAAGCAGGAATGCACCAATAATGACACGTGTCAGTACTTCACATTTGTTGGGGAAACGGCAGAAAGAATAGACAGGTACATGCTCATGAAGCTTATTTTTTTGTGCTTGGGCAAATAAAGGCAGCAATATAAGTTTTAGACCAGCACCAGTGTGATAACTACTACCCCATTCTTTGTGATATTTATCCCACAGAAACAAGGGTTTCCTGAAGGCCTCAACTGGTGATACACCCAAACAAATTTGATTGATTGCACAACACCTTGTCATGACTCTCACTCCTGGGTGAGGATCAAAGATAGTCCGGGGTTTATGACTAGACGACCGGTCGTAAACTTTCTTCTCTCTCTTGCCTTTGAAGAATTAAGAATGGAATGTCTGAGTGTTACAACAGAGAGACAGTTGGCCAAAACTTTAACATCAAAAGATTGGACATTGAAACAATATTTCTAACATACAGAATGTGGGAAATGGTTGGTGGGGATCCAAACAATAATCATGTCAAAAGTGTATTGTTTTGTGAGGTCATTAAGGATGGTATAACAAGATAACTGTAACTCTACAAATGTATACGTCACAATTATCAGATTTACAGTTGAAGTCGGAAGTTTACATACACCTTAGCCAAATACATTTAAACTTAGTTTTTCACAATTCCTGACATTTAATCCTAGTAAAAATTCCCTGTCCTAGGTCAGTTAGGATCACCACTTTATTTTAAGAATGAAAAATATCAGAATAATAGTAGAGAGAATGATTTATTTCAGATTTGATTTCTTTCTTCACATTCCCAGTGGGTCAGAAGTTTACATACACTCAATTAGTATTTGGTAGCATTGCCTTTAAAATGTCTAACTTGGGTCAAACGTTTCGGGTAGCCTTATGGTGAATGTTAGCCCATTCCTCCTGACAGAGCTGGTGTAACTGAATCAGGATTGTAGGCCTCCTTGCTCGCAAACGCTTTTTCAGTTCTGCCCACACATTTTCTATGGGATTGATGTCAGGGCTTTGTGATGGCCACTCCAATACCTTGACTTTGTTGTTCTTAAGCCATTTTGCCACAATTTTGGAAGTATGCTTGGGGTCATTGTCCATTTGGTAGACCCGTTTGCAACCAAGCGTTTAACTTCCTGACTGATGTCTTGAGATGTTGCTTCAATATATACACATAATTTTCCTGCCTCATGAGGCCATCTATTTTGTGAAGTGCACCAGTTCCTCCTGCGGGCAAAGCACCCCAACAACACGATGCTGCCACCCCCATGCTTCACAGTCGGGATGGTGTTCTTCAGCTTGCAAGCCTCCCCCTTTTTCCTCCAAACATAACGATGGTCATTATGGCCAAACAGTTCTATTTTTGTTTCATCAGACCAGAGGACATTTCTCCAAAAAGTACGATCTTTGTTCCCATGTACAGTTGCAAACCGTAGTCTGGCTTTTTTTATGGCGGTTTTGGAACAGTGGCTTCTTCCTTGCTGAGTGGCCTTTCAAGTTATGTCGATAAAGGACAATTTCATGTGTGTTTGTGTCTTGTCCATGCAGATTACCTGCACTACCTCAACAAGTCCAAGAGCTGGATCAATGCCCTGGAGTTCTGTGAAAGTCGTCGATCCAACCTGGTGCACATCACCAACCAGACCGTGCAGGCTGAAGTGACCCAACTCCTGGCCAATGTGTAGCTGCAATGTGGGGAGTGTGGATTGGTCTGGAGCGGCCCATCTTTGAGTGGAGCGCCTCCTGGCTGTGGACCAGTGGTGATGTTGATAAGGTGGTGAAGAACAGAGACTGGTACAGCTGCTTCACCCTAGACCCCATCAATTACCACTGTGGAAAGATGGTCTGGGTTGGCAACGGAGAACTGAAGTTGCTGAATGCTTCTTGTCATCAGGAATGACCATTTATCTGTGAAGGTGTGTTTCTCAACTTTGGAGCTTCTATTTTGGGGCTTGTTCAGAGGGGTCGAACATTCAGAACATTGCAGATAGACAATTATTACATTGAACTGTCATGGTTTACTGCGGAATAGAGATTTACTGTCTTGACTCTCATGTCAGCTCAATTCAATGTATTGCTTTAAGCAATGCTCTGATTATACCTCCCTATTGAATAAGGCTCAACCCACATCCCAGACACCCCCTCTCTACAGCTGGCTACTATCTGCATTGCTCTTTCCTCCCTTTAACTCCCTCCCTTTACAGTCTAGACTCACTCTAATAGTAATAGTCTTTAGAATGAGCCAAAACATAACGTCAGGGCCTGGTCATATAAGATACTGTACATTGATGTCCTCTCATCCTGTATATGATGTTTCAACAGATCTCCACTAGAGGGCTCTCCATGGCAACCTGGACAGTCTGGAGACAGACACCACACTCATCTGCCAGAGAGACTACCACGCTCATGGTCTGGGAGGAACTAGCATTTAAATTCCATATATTATTAAACCACTATTATTATTAATATTATTATTAGTAGTACTTTAACTTATTATTATAATAATCTCTATTACTTGATATTACTTAATGATACTGTACGTACATAGACTGACTCATAAGCATTGTTAATTGACCTATAATTTACAGTAATAGTTTGATTGTTTAATTGTTTTTTAAAGAAAGGTAAAGTAAAAGTTATTACCTGAAAATAATGTATCTAACTGTGATCTGTACTGTTTGATAATGCTATTTAGATAAAATGTAAGTATTGTCATTTTGTACTTTCTGAATAAACATCCATTTAGCGTTTGATCAGTGTGGAATTTCATTCTTCATAGAAAGTGCATTGAGTGATGAATAAAAAGCAATTAAAAGGGTCCTAATCCAACCCTATGATTTAAGAGGTATTAAGTGAGGTCTAGTTTACATCGACTTCATCACCGCAGGACTGAAGGAGTCCATCGCAACTGTCGGCGACAATGAACCTGACATCTTAGAAAACAACTTTTGACGTAATACCGCCATTAGGTTTTTAGGGGGGCGAGATGTCTGTGACATCTGTAATGTTGACACACAATTGCACTAATGGGCTGTATTCATACAACACTGCTCTCCAAACCATAAACTCAATCAATTCTTCCCAGGTGCAGCCCCTGACCTCTTCTTTAGCCAGCAGTCCTTGGATGAGTCCTTCAGCGACACCTGAGCAGTCGACCCATGTGAGTGTTTATGCTTATATACTATATGCTTAATGCTTTACTGTAAATCAGTCTAATATTGTAATATTGAGCACTGAGCCTCAACTGGGTGGTAGTAACTGCTGCTCTCTGACCTGTAAGGGCCATGGACAGACTGAACACACCTCCCTGGACAATAGAGACTGCGTTCCTTTACACTGGAAGTAAGACTATCATCTTTTTGGGGGTTATTATGGTTTATATCTGTAAGATATGTGCAGGGAGGGAATTTTAGCACCAGTAGGGTACCACTTTAAAAGCACTGTCAGATGCCAGACAGGAATGTCTCATGTAGCCTACACCATTGTCCAGGGATTAAATGCAAATGTACAGTTGAAGTCAGAAGTTCACATAGGCTGGAGTCATTAAAACTCGTTTTTCAACCACTCCACAAATATCTTGTTAACAAACTATAGTTTTGGCAAGTCAGTTAGGACATCAACTTTGTGCATGACACAAGTCATTTTTCCAACAATTGTTTACAGACAGATTATTTCACTTATAATTCACTGTATCACAATCCCAGTGGGCCAGCAATTTACATACACTAAGTTGACTGTGCCTTTAAACAGCTTGGAAAATTCCAGAAAATTAGAAGCTTCTGATAGGCTAATTGACATAATTTGAGTCAATTGGAGGTGTACCTGTGGATAAATTTCAAGGCCTGCCTTCAAACTCAGTGCCTCTTTGCTTGACATCATGGGAAAATCTAAAGAAATCAAGACCCCAGAAAAAGAATTGTAGACCTCCACAAGTCTGGTTCATCTTTGGGAGCAGTTTCCAAACGCCTGAAGGTACCACGTTCATCTGTACAAACAATAGTACGCAAGTATAAACACGCATTCTCTCTCCTAGAGATGAACGTACTTTGGTGCGAAAAGTGCAAATCAATCCCAGAACAACAGCAAAAGACCTTGTGAAGATGCTGGAGGAAACAGGTACAAAAGTATCTATATCCACAGTAAAACGAGTCCTATATCAACATAACCTGAAAGGAAACTCTGCAAGGAAGAAGCCACTGCTCCAAGACCGCCATAAAAAAGCCAGACTACGGTTTGCAACTGCACATGTGGACAAAGATCGTACTTTTGGAGAAATGTCCTCTGGTCTGATGAAACAAAAATAGAACTGTTTGGCCATAATGACCTTCGTTGTGTTTGGAGGAAAAAGGGGGAGGCTTGCAAGCCAAAGAACACCATCCCAACCGTGAAGCACAGGGGTGGCAGCATCATGTTGTGGGGGTGCTTTGCTACAGGAGGGACTGGTGCACTTCACAAAATAGATGGCTTCATGAGGATGGAAAATGATGTGGCTATATTGAAGCAACATCTCCAGACATCAGTCAGGAAGTTAAAGCTTGGTTGCAAATGGGTCTTCCAAATGGACAATGACCCCAAACATACTTCCAAAGTTGTGGCAAAATGGCTTAAGGACAACAAAGTATATTGGAGTGGCCATCACAAAGCCCTGACGTCAATCCTATAGAAAATGTGTGGGCAGAACTGAAAAAGCTAGTGCGAGCAAGGAGGCCTACAAACCTGACTCAGTTACACCAGCTCTGTCAGGAGGAACGGGCCAACATTCACCCAACTTATTGTGGGAAGCTTGTGGGGCTACCCAAAACGTTTGCCCCATGTTAAACAATTTAAAGGCAATGCTACCAAATACTAATTGAGTGTATGTTAACTTCTGACACACTGGGAATGTGATGAAAAAAATTAAAACTGAAATAAATCATTCTCTACTATTATTCTGACATTTCAAATTCTTAAAATAAAGTGGTGATCCTAACTGACCTAAGACAGGGAATCTTTACTAGGATTAACGGAGTTTAAATGTATTTGGCTAAGGTGTATGTAAATGTCCGACTTTAACTGTATATTCCTCTGGTTTATATTATGAGATAATATTTCCATACTGGTAAACATAGAACACAGAGGATTGCTCCTACACAGTTACAAAGTAAGTTACAGCCTTCAAAGGACATTGAAAGATCACTTACTTATTTATTGTAAATAAGCTGAATCTCATTTGAGTGACTATCTCATCGTATCGTTCCTATGTCCCTCTAGAAAAGAGAATCAAACAGACCACTGCAAGGATGTCTCTGAAATCTAACTCAGGAGCTGACCTCAATGACCCAGTGGTAAAGGAACAGATGTTGGAGCAGGTACAGTAGTCCCACATCTCCCACATCAGAAATCAATGTCATGCTCATTTCACTCTTCTCATATGATCTCAAGTTTA
Organism: Brachymystax lenok tsinlingensis; assembly: GCA_030435695.1. Taxonomy (NCBI): domain Eukaryota; kingdom Metazoa; phylum Chordata; class Actinopteri; order Salmoniformes; family Salmonidae; genus Brachymystax; species Brachymystax lenok. Next base: position 12,688,157 of record CM059809.1, on the reverse strand, counting down.
TATTCCTATTGATCATATTATTAAACTCTGATGCTTGATTAAAATAGGAGGGCTGCTGGCTTTATCTGGTTTGATCACATCTCTCCGATCAGAAAGGAGTTTGCCAAGAACGGGAACTTCATTCTAGGCCTACGCTAGAGAGAACTGCTGAATGGAGACGTTTTATGGAAAAACAGTTGATCTTGCAAGCTCTATAAGCACCTATTTGTGTCAGAGTTATGCAAATGACCCTCATTATGTGTCTGTTGTTCCGAGTCACTTGTATGGTGTGTTTTTAGTTTTTGCATCAAATTGACAGTATGGAAATGAATTAGTGTTTGTTTTCTTAGGTCAGTCTGGATGAAGAGGACCAGCCATGATGATGCAGCAGGAGAGGGATGCAAGGTCCAAGCTTACTGTAAGTAACCCTAGTACCTAATAATATATTCTATAAATAACATTATTTTAGTTCACAGACAAAGTTGATAAAATAGTTATAAAATAGGTTTTTGCTTATGAAACTACATTCATATCAGTATCAGGTTTCAGATATGAGCTCGATGCAGACAGTGTCAAAGAAACAAAAGTTAATTTCTAGTACAGGGGCAGGCAAACGACTGGTCAAAGAAAGGCAGAGGTCAGTAATCCAGAGAGGGTGCAAAAGGTCCAGAACGGCAGGCAGTCTCAGGGTCAGGGCAGGCAGGGGTCAATAATATAGTGAGGTGGGGCAAGGTACAGAACGGCAGGCAGGCTCAGGGTCAGGGCAGGCAGGGGTCAATAATATAGTGAGGTGGGGCAAGGTCCAGAACGGCAGGCAGGCTCAGGGTCAGGGCAGGCAGAACGGTCAAAACTGGGAAGGACGAGATAACAGGAGCAAGAACAGACAGGAGCAGGGGAACAAACGCTGGTAGGTTTCACAAAACAAAACGAACTGGCAACAGACAAACAGAGAATTTTTGTTGGTGTATGAATGTAGTATGATAATACATTTGTTTTACAGGGTAATTTGATTAGTGAAGAGAAGAAGAATCAAAAGGATATTTGTGAATTTTCAAGATTGTAGTTAAAATATGTATAGTAGCACATTTTAGTGAGAGAGATTCTTCATAATGAGAAATATATGTTACACACTATTCATGAATTCATTGATGTGAATACACTACCAAAGGACATTTCCTGAACCAAGATGGCCCCCTGGTCAGGTGACTGACCCTATGAAGGTGACTACCGAGCACACCAAGCAATCTTTGGTTTGTCATGAACTTTTGCCAGTTCTCTATGAACGTGTTTTGCCCTCTGTGCTGGCATGGTTTTTGGCGCTACAATAAATTGGACTCTTGTCCACCTCACTCTCTAGCCGGAGCCCAATTGGCTGTTAGCATCCAAAAACAACTAGTCTTTAGTCTCGGTGCACTACAACTCTACTCTAACCTGGTCTTACAAGCCCCTTCATCAGTGTATTTCATTCACACTCACTTATGGATGTTACTGTTGACATTCATAAATAAGATATGTTTTATTAGTGACAACGGTATTAGCATTATTTTCACCCTCTAGCATGAATGGTGAGATGAAGGCAGTAATCACAACAGTGTAGAACTATGTGCCCACATCATGGGGATATGGTTCAGAGAACTGTAAAGATGGAGACTGTTGTAATATAATTATAATAATTAGGTGCATACATTTGTCCTGTTTCACACATGAATTGGAAATCTGTTGTTTTTGCAAATTTCACTCCTCTGGAGACACCCTCAGAGAGTGGGGTCACAGCCGGAGATCAGCCACTGTTGATGGCAACCCTGGTGTGCAATTAGGGTTAAGTACTTTGCTCAAGGGCACATTGACAGATTTTCACCAAGTTGGATCAGGGATACAAATTATTGGCCCAACGCTTTTAACCACTAGTACGGTCCCACAAGGTTATGGGTGTGACCGTATGACAGATATGCGTGTCATGAACATAAGCAAGATTTGGATAGTATAACTTTCCCTGGTGTCATGGTTTGTTGACAACGTGTCCGTACCAGGAACTATGGGCTCTTGTACATCAAGAATTACATTGCACCTTGTTTACACAATTATGGACTAGGCTGCCATCCAGTATTTCCATGCAGGTACCACATACAACCAGCTTTTATTTTAACTGCATTTGGCTGTAGGAAGGCCACCTGCTTTGCATGAAGCTGCGAGAATGCACTGACACAGGTTACAATTCTATTCTATTCTTTGTTTTTTAACCACATATCTTCATGTCTCGTTAGTCAGAGGTCAGTGGATATTGTACTGAACCATGCTCTTTAGTGAAGCACATGTCCAGTGCAAGTACAATAAAGTTTGCTGGTTACCAAATGTACTGCAAATTATTGAGACAAATGTGAACTTGATACGCTATCAAAATGTACATTCGATCAGGCAACGTAGATGTGCTGTATTTCTAAAAAACAATGTAAACTAATGTAATAATAGACAAAATACATTTGGCCTATTGGTCAGTGATTTTTTTACATGGAGGGAGGGGTCAGAGCTGAACTTTCAGAATCACCTGGGGTGCATTCAGTATGATAGAACAGTATGCAACGTTGAATTCAACCGAAATGGTACTGTATTGAACGACCAGTTTAAAAATGTTGTGTATATGGTGGCCACGAGGGCGAGTACTGTATGGTGTGCTGAGTTTTGTGATTTCAAAAATGGTCACACCCATATTGGTCAGGCCACACCCACCAAACGGGAGCAAACATACCTCAAAGGCTGTTGAAGAACGGTGCGCACCGTTTTGGGGAAACGTAGTTCAGTGCCAACCGTCAGAAAATGTTGCAAACGCTGGTTACCTGGTCAGCAGAGAGGGAGGAGAGACAGACGCCTCTATAAACTCATCTCTCTTTCCCCTCTCCCCATTCCAAAACCATCCTGTGGAGGGAAGAGGACAGCTAACAGGGTAGGTATGCCATCATTTCAACATGACATGATTTTGCACTGTGCTTTTCTTTAAAGACATACTTACTCACATATGATTAACAACATTTAGTAATGATTTAAATGCTGCTCTTTTCTTAATATTCTGTGTATTTAAATGAAGTTGAGACTGACTAGAGGTCAAACAATAAACATATAAAATGTGTATTTTACAGTTATAAGGAATGTGAAATATTATAGTTAGGGGTTTTGTAATTTCGTTATACTACATTTAGAAAGCGTATAAGTCATTTCAAGCCTTATTCATACAGTTTTCTTGAAAAGGAAATACGTCATAAAATATTTGATATTTTCATTTTTCTATCATATTTGTGCTGTGCACACGTATGTCCTCAAAAGTGACTACACCTCAGTAATTTATAAAAAAAAATATCAGAAAAGTGAGATTTTAACCTTTCTGTTTGTAAACAATGTAAATGTAAGCAAACAATGTATAGCCTTAAAACATGGTTACAAATATAATTTTTATATCATGGATGGTCAGTCGATGCATCCTTAGCTCTGTCTATGAATTTGAGATTGGTTGCATATCTTCAGGCCCATCCCTCAGTTATTAACAAAACAGAGGCGGGGTGGAAACTTTGTTGTTGTTTAATTTAATGATTTTATATTTAAATCATGTCATCTCTTCACAGTGGCCATGCTACAGCCTGTATTTCTACTCCTGCTACTGGGTAAGAGATCAGATGGGATAAGTATTCCTCTCTTGGTATTATCAACCAACCTGCTATGACTGTCATCTAGTTGACCATGTATTCAAAGTAGTTGGGTAGTGGTGCAGTACCTGTCAACATCCAGATACGTACAACGAGTCTCATTTTAACCATAGCTTATTGGAGCTTTTTCAAAGAATATTCATGACACAGTATACTATCTTATAGTGAACTGCAATTCTCATTGACAATATAGTGTATGGGCCTCAATGTCCTCAGCATTGATTATATGTTGTAGTATTGTTTTTAAGAGGAATAGGATTGCAAAGGGAGGGGATATTCCTGTTAGCAATTGAAACGTTCAGGAATTTTCACAACATACAGACGCAATCTGCTCTTAAAACAGAGCTACCTGCTTGTGTGGACAGTGTAATACGATATTCAAGTCATTTTTTTAAGTAAATAACAAAAAGTCCCAATGTTTATATTGTCACAATCTACAGTATATAGAAAACAGAGATAGACCATCCTATTAATAACATCTTTCTGATGTGACCTTTGACCCCACAGCAGCCAGGTCCTCACCAGTGATGGGGACTGAGGTGTCAGTACTGGAGGGACATCTGTGACCCTTAAGTTCAGGTCATTCTTATTCTTGGTACAACCTGGGGTAAAAACTGCTATAATACACAGAGTGGATGGATCTGTTCTGACTACATAGCTTGGAAGAATACAAACGAGATCACCTACAAATCAAATTAAATCCCATTTTATTGGTCACGTACACATGGTTAGCAGATGTTAATGCGAGTGTGGTGAAATGCTTGTGCTTCTAGTTCTAACTGTACAGTAATATATAACAAGTAATCTAGCAATTTCACAACAACTACCTTATACACACAAGTGTAAAGGAATGAATAAGAATATGTACATATAAATATATGGATGAGCGATGGCCGAACGGCATAGGCAAGATGCAGTAGATGGTATAGAGTACAGTATATACATATGAGATGAGTAATGTAGGGTATGTAAACATGATATAAAGTGGCATTGTTTAAAGTGACTAGTGATACGTTTATTACATCCAATTTTTTATTATTAAAGTGGCTAGAGATTTGAGTCAGTATGTTGGCAGCAGTCACTCAATGTTAGTGATGGCTGTTTAACAGTCTGATGGCCTTGAGATAGAAGCTGTTTCAGTCTCTCGGTCCCAGCTTTGATGCACTTGTACTGACCTCGCCTTCTGGATGATAGCGGGGTGAACAGGCAGTGGCTCGGGTGGTTGTTGTCCTTGATGATCTTTTTGGCCTTCCTGTTACATCGGGTGGTGTAGGTGTCCTGGAGGGCAGGTAGTTTGTCCCCGGTGATGCGTTGTGCAGACCTCGCTACCCTCTGGAGAGCCTTACGATTGTGGGAGGAGCAGTTGCCGTACCAGGCGGTGATAGAGCCCGACAGGATGCTCTCGATTGTGCATCTGTAAAAGCTTGAGTGTTTTCGGTGACAAGCCAAATTTCTTCAGCCCCCTGAGGTTGAAGAGGGGCTGTTGCGCCTTCTGCACCACACTGTTTGTGTTGTAACTGTTCTCTTTTTTTTCTTCAGGTTATCTCGTTTCATTATCATAAATGTCTTTAGTTAGGAAAAAGAGGTAGTTGAGTATTTTGCACCATAGTTATTGCTGACGAAATTAACAATGCCCACAAGGATAGTAAAACCAAACACACACACAAACAAACAAACAACGCTTTTAATAACATAGTGTTTTCGACTTAAATATTTTACACACTTTGACATTGTGTATGTTTATTCATACAGTGATTATTATTGAACATGATTTCAGACTTTCAACTCACAACCTCTTGGTTCACTGAATTCTGATCTTCATGCTAAGCAACCATAAATGCGTCAATGACTGATTTCACCTGTATTAAAGTAAAACTCTTAAAAAACACTCTCATGAAAAGCTATTATATTTATCATACTGATTCAGGAGTAAAATTAACTGTCACGATCCTCGGAAGGGACAGACCAAGGCGCAGCGAGGTATCCAGTATACATGTTTATTCAACAACGTAACTGGGACAAAAAGTAACAAAACGAACGTAACGAAGATCGTGAAGCTGAACATAACATGTGAACTAACCAAGCTATGTACAAACAATAACCCACAAAACCTATACAAAAACCCCAAACATATATATGGTTCCCAATTAGAGACAACGACACACAGCTGCCTCTAATTGGGAACCATTACCCTAACATAGAAATATAACACCTAGAACATAAAAACCCCTACACCAAAAACAAAACTAACCACACCAGCCTGTCTTCTCAGGCCTGGACGTGACAGTACCCCCCCAAAGGCGCCGGACTCTGAACGCGCCACAAGTCCATGGGGCGGGTCTTCGGGTGGTTTTTTTAGTCCCAGTTGGCGGCTCCGGTGCCGGCCGTGCTGGTCCGAGGTCACGCACCGGAGGCCCTGGGCCATTTGCAGGACTGGGGACCCTCTCTGGCGGCCCCGGACTGGGGACCCTCCCTGGCGGCCCCGGACTGGGGATCCTCACTGGCGGCCCCGGACTGGGGACCCTCACTGGCGGCTCCGGACTGGGGACCCTCACTGGCGGCTCCGGACTGGGGACCCTCACTGGCGGCTCCGGACAGGGGACCTTCTCTGGAGGTCCCAGACAGGAGACGCGCACTGGCCTTCTGGTGCGGGGAGCAGGAACCGGCCATACTGGGCTCATTAAGCGCACTGGCACTCTGGTGCGGGGAGCAGGAACCGGCCGTACTGGGCTCATTAAGTGCACTGGCACTCTGGTGCGGAGAGCTGTAACCGGCCGTACTGGGCTCATTACGCACTGGCACTCTGGTGCGGGGAGCAGGAACCGGCCGTACTAGGCTCATTAAGCGCACTGGCACTCTGGTGCGGGGAGCAGGAACCGGCCGGGGCTCATTACGCACTGGCACTCTGGTGCGGGGAGCAGGAACCGGCCGTACTGGGCTCACTAAGCGCACTGGCACTCTGGTGCGAGGAGCAGGGACAGGACGTGCTGGGTCCACGACGGGCACAGGGATCCTGGAGCGTGGAGCAGGGACTGGACGTGCTGGACTCTCTAAGCGCACAGGGGGCCTGGTGCGCGGAACCGGAACAGGACGTGCTGGACTCTCTAAGCGCACAGAGGGCCTGGTGCGCGGAGCCGGAACAGGACATACTGGGCTGTGAATGTGAACCGGAGACCCCACACGCAGAACTGGTGCAGGATATCTCGGTCCCAAAAGGTGTACTGGCGACCTAGCGTGCAGAGCCGGCACCACTCTACCAGGTAGCACACTCACCGTAGCCTGACAGATGAGTGGAGCTGGAATCTCTCGCACAGGGCTGTGGACACACACCGGAGACACAGTACGCAGAACCGGTGCAGGATATCCTGGTCCAAGGAGGCGCACCGGAGACCAGGAGCGCTGAGCCGGCACCACTCTTCCAGGCTGCACACTCACCCTCCCCTGACAGATGAGTGGCGCTGGAATCTCTCGCACCGGGCTGTGCACGCGCACTGGAGATACCGTCCGCAAAACTGCATGCGACGCACCCTCCAACGCTCCCTCCAAAGAGCATGAGGAGTTGGCTCAGGAGTCCCTCCTGAACCAGCCAACCTCCTCGTGTGCCCCCCCAAAAAAGTTTTTTGGGGCTGCCTTTAGGGCTTCCTAGCCAGGCGAGTTCCAATAAACTTCTCTCTCTCCGGGTTCCATACTCCATATACATCTTCGTAATATCGCTGCTCCGCTCTTGCTGCTTCCAGCTCCTTTCTTGGACGGCGATATTCTCCAGGCTGATCCCAGGGTCCATCATCCTCCAGTTCTTCCTCCCAAGTCCTGAACTCCCAGGTCTCTCGCCGCTTGGTCTTTTTGTGGTGGGTTATTCTGTCACGATCCTCGGAAGGGACAGACCAAGGCGCAGCGAGGTATCCAGTATACATGTTTATTCAACAACGTAACTGGGACAAAAAGTAACAAAACGAACGTAACGAAGATCGTGAAGCTGAACATAACATGTGAACTAACCAAGCTATGTACAAACAATAACCCACAAAACCTATACGAAAACCCCAAACATATATATGGTTCCCAATTAGAGACAACGACACACAGCTGCCTCTAATTGGGAACCATTACCCCAACATAGAAATATAACACCTAGAACATAAAAACCCCTACACCAAAAACAAAACTAACCACACCAGCCTGTCTTCTCAGGCCTGGACATGACAGTACCCCCCCCCCCAAAGGCGCGGACTCCGGACGCGCCACAAGTCCACAAGTCCATGGGGCGGGTCTTCGGGTGGTTTCTTTAGTCCCAGTTGGCGGCTCCGGTGCCGGCCGTGCTGGTCCGAGGTCACGCACCGGAGGCCCTGGGCCATTTGCAGGACTGGGGACCCTCTCTGGCGGCCCCGGACTGGGGACCCTCTCTGGCGGCCCCGGACTGGGGACCCTCACTGGCGGCCCCGGACTGGGGACCCTCACTGGCGGCCCCGGACTGGGGACCCTCACTGGCGGCCCCGGACTGGGGACCCTCACTGGCGGCCCCGAACTGGGGACCCTCACTGGCGGCCCCGGACTGGGGACACTCACTGGCGGCTCCGGACAGGGGACCCTCACTGGCGGCTCCGGACAGGGGACCTTCTCTGGAGGTCCCAGACAGGAGACGCGCACTGGCCTCAGTGACGTCCTGGTAACTTACAGGGAACTACACAAAGGTCCCCCAGAGAACTTTCCGTTGGGACCTTTACGCAACCTCCTAATGACTAGTAAAATTAAAGTCTTGGGAACATCCTGAAAATATCCTGACATGCTCCTCAGTGATGTCCTAGTAACTTACAAGGAGCTAGACAAAGGTTCCGACAGAGAAGGTTCCCTTGGGACAATCATGTGACGTCTCCTTGACTATCATGAGACGTCCCCTTGACCATCTTGAAATGTCCCCTTGGCTTGTAGTCATTGAATGTCCCATGGATAACGTCCCTATCAGAACCAAATATAACCATTTTCATAGCGTTCCCTTATAGACATCAAAATACCTTATTATAACGTTATACTGTGACCAAATACCGGGACCTGAACTGAACGTCCTCTTATGGTCCTCAGGGTAACGCCGTCTTTTAATTTTCCTACAATGGGCTAACTTCTCGCTGAAACCCTTAAGGAGACCTAATCAGAACGTTACCAAATGTCCTTACAACGTCCCATGGAGTTTGAGTTTGGTTCCATCTCAACTCTGGCAAAGTGGCATAATCCTGGGATAAGGAGGAGTGAAACTCCTGTTGAATATTTTTGTGATCATTAGAATTTGGCTAATCACATGACTGCAAGGTGTGTTTTCACATTGAGTAGTGTTTTCTTTTTTTTTCTCCGACGATGTTTGCATGGTCAGAACGGAAGTGCAATAGTACCCTCCATCCCCCCACTTTTTAAAGTAATAATAAAGCAAACATTTTATTACGTAATGCCTTCAGCATATTTATTACATTATTGGAAATTCATTACATTATCAGCGTTTATTACATTATAAATACTAAAGTTATTATGTTATTAGCGGTTATTACATTATTGGCAAATATTACATTATCAGTTGCTACAGGTCCCTTCATGAGTATTGAGCTGTGCAAATGCCATTACTCTTTTTATGGTCAATGCTGTATGTTAATGACTTTGGCTTGAATCACAACTTGAGATTTGTGTGTAACCTACATTTTTGCACACACTACCACTACCTAGCCTGGTTGCCAGTCTGTTTCTGCTATATTGCCAACTCCTTGTGGAATTGTCAAGCCATGTTTGACTTAAAATGACAACGGATTAGGAAAAAGCACATGCAATTCTGGAACCAAGCTAACCACTACTTTCGATACACGATTTATGCAAAATAAGTTAAGATTCAGCCATTTGTGTGTCTGAAAATTGTGTTTATACATCCCTATTGTGTTTCAGTGTGTTCATGTGTTTTTTCTTCCTAACAAAGTCTGTACTGCTAGTAATGTACTTTTGTTGCCTCTGTCCCTTTCTGATGGTCTGTGTGGTGAAATACAGTATGTCTTGGTTACAGGTCGTGAGAGGGACCTACTGGATGGAGTGGATATTCTGGGGAACAATATTATGAATCAACCATTAACAACCAGAAATGCAAGTCAGTGCAGGCAGAAATGCAACAATAATGACACGTGCCAGTACTTCACATTTGTTGGGGAAAAGGCAGACATAAAAGACCACAGGTACATGCTCAAAAAGCTTCTTTTTTTTTGTGCTTAGACAAATACAGGCAGCAATATAAGTTTAAGATCAGCACCAGTCTGATAACTACTACCGCATCATTTGTGATATTTATCCAACAGAAACAAATGTTTCCTGAAGGCCTTATCTGGTGATACACCCAACATTACAGTACAGCACCTCCAACACGCAACCTCAGGGTACTCTCTGAGAAACCGCAGTGGTAAAGGGAGGTGTATACAGTTAATGTATATTTGAGATGTCATTTATTTCGGCCATTGAATATCTAGTCAATATCTAATATTCACAGAGGTAGGCTTTGTTAATAGGCCCTCTTAAACAGGATAACATAGACATGGATATCAAACTCTGTCATGTTGTGTTTCTGTTTATTCCATCATCTATTGAAGGTGTAACTTATTGAATGTCACCAATCAAGCATCAGAGCTCTTTAAAGAGAACCTTTACAGACCAATGATGTGTGAAGTCTATATTCTGTAGTCTATAGAGTAGAATACAGTACTATCACTACTATGTATTGACTCTTAGTCATTGATGCAGAGGACACACCAATATTCATAAAACAAATTGGTTTGAGGTTTGAAAGAGTTTGTGAATGTATCAATTTGCCTCTGTCACATACTCTATATTACTCTGCTATCACACAGTATGTGTTGCCTGTGTTTTAGAATATAAAGTGGAAGCTAAAGATGGTAATGTTTGTCACTCAACACAACAAGCAGTCTGATAAGCATTTTCCTCTGTATTTGAAACAGTCACATACTCAGCCAAAAAAGTACAGTCTTGTCCTTGAGGAGAAAAACTGGACCGAAGGCACAAGAGTACTGCAGACAGCACTTCACAAAACTGTCCATCATACGCACAGAAGAGGATTGGAAGGCAATTCAATCCTCTTTGGGTAATTTCAGTGGTGATGTGTGGATTGGGCTTCGTAGGCCTGTCCAACAAAAAGTGGAAGTGGTCTGATGGAGAGGACTTTATGTTCTTTAACTGGGAAAATGGCTTTGGTGTCCACACCATGGGTCATGACTGTGTCTTTTCCCTTTCATCTCACTGGCAACCAGAGAATTGTGGCGGTCGTAAGCAGTATGTGTGTCAGCAACTAGGTAAGCTGCTCTCTCTCTCTCTCTGTGTCTGTCTGTCTGTGTCTCTCTCTCAAAATTCTCTAACTCTTTCATGAAATCTGATGTCACTTATTAAGTTGATCATGGTAGTGGAACAACAGAGATGGTGTATGAGCTGTTATACATAACGCAGACAACGCAGGAAGCTCTGAAAAACTGCAAGACAATAAACGGCAGAGATCTGGTGAGTATCTGGAACCAGAAAGAGCAGGATGCCTTTGATAAGGTGGCTAAGTGGGACCAAACCTGGATTGGACTAAAGCATGAGAAAAACCAATGGAATTGGTCAAGCGGGGGAACCATTTCAGAAATGGGACGATAGAATGTATGTGAGAGGTGGAAACTGTGTAACGCTGAACTCATAAAATGACAGAAAACGTACCCCAGAAAATTGTTACTCTCCAAAAGCTTTCCTGTGCTATGGGGGTAAGTTGAACCCCGTGAGAGTGTTATCAAACTAGTGTTGACACTTCATCATCACCTCTGACTAAGTTGTATAGAATATACATGAAGGAGCTCCAACGTTTTAATACAATGGAATATTTCAGAGTTCCTGACAAGATAGGGAACAGGCACTTATATGCACGTATTCCTCTACCCCTGAAACCACCAGCCCTACTTCAACTGGAACTCCCTCTACCAACACAACCACCACACTGTTAGGGTTCTTTCCTTGTTTCCTTGTCAATCGTTGGCTCATTGGTGAAATTAGCATTATGACAATATCTTTAATTAAATCATTCAAAAACCTTTATTAATGCAATTGCAGACAGAAGTTGACAAACAGGAACATAGCACGCATGTTTCCGAGAAAGTTCTGCACTTTAGGGAAAGTCTAAGTTGCTTTTATCATGCTTGTAGCCAACCCCCTGTGATGTCACTGCGTTCGTTTATTACTATCTACTTATCAGACCAAGCCCATGCATCCACAGCTGCACAAACATATAGTTCGGTGTTATCTAAACACTAGGCAATAAATGTCCACTCCCCAAAGTTGATTTATTGTGGAATGTCTTGACTAGTCTCTTATCTCCCCCACTCCCCTGCAGAGCTCTGTCTCAGTCACACATTTCCCATAGGGCTTCTTTATAAGAAGCAGAGAGAGAGAACTAAAACAATTGTGGAACAATACTAAAACCTCTACAATTAATATATATTGTTAATCTGTAGTCTAGGAACCTATAAATGTAAGGAGGGAGGGGTCTTTTAACCCCTCCCCTTCTATTAATATAACATAAGTATAATCAATTATTATAATACATCAAACATTTAGTACAGCCTTATCATGACCCCCAGGTGATCTTCTAACAACACCAACTACCACTACTCCTGGGCAGTCCGCCACTTCTCAATGCTAGTCACAGGACCAGGTAATGACTTCCCTCAGGCCTATAACAGCAAAGGCATACATTTTATGCTTACGTTCTGTTTTTACATGTCTAGTGATTAACTCCATGTTGACCCAGCTCTGTTCATTCACCTGAGCTCAGCCTTTATTTTGCTTGCACATGTCTATTAATGAACCTCGTGTTGATTATGCTTACTATTTCTGAAGTGCATAATATATGTACTGTAAAGTTTTCTCCTGCACTACCACTACTAATGGACAGTCCACCACCTCACCAACTACCACTACTAATGGACAGTCCACCACCTCACCACCTCACCACCTACCACTACTAATGGACAGTCCACAACCTCACCAACTACCACTACTAATGGACAGTCCACCACCTCACCACCTACCACTACTAATGGACAGTCCACCACCTCACCAACTACCACTACTAATGGACAGTCCACCTAGTCATGTAAGATACATTGATATCCTCTCATAAATGTCCTCTCATCCTGTATATGATGTTTCAACAGACCTCCACTAGAGGGCTCTCCATGGCAACCTGGACAGTCTGCAGACAGACACCACACTGATCTGCCAGAGAGACTACCACACTCATGGTCTGGGAGGAATTAGCATTTCAATTCCTTATATTATTAAACCACTATTATTATTAATATTATTATATTACTATTATCAATATTATTACTACTTTTCTTTTTATTATCATCTCTATTGCATTATATTACTTAATGATATTAAACGTACATAGACTGACTCATAAGCAATGTTATTTGACCTATAATTTACTGTAATACTTTGAATGTTTAAAAATAGAGTAAAGAAAGGTCAAGTAAAAGGTATTAACTGAAAATGTAGTATTTAACTCCTTTGTGATATGTACTGTTTCAGAACGCTATTTAGTTAGAATGTAATAATTGTTATTTTGTATTTCCTTTCAACTTTGTTCTGAATAAACATCCATTCAGCGTTTGATCAGTGTGGAATTTCATTCTTCATAGAAAGTGCATTGAGTGATGAATCAAAAGCAATTCAAAGGGTCCTAATCCAACCCTATGATTTAAGAGGTATTAAGTGAGGTCTAGTTTACATCGTCTTCATCACCGCAGGACTGAAGGAGTCCATCGCAACTGTCAGCGACAATGAACCTGACGTCTTAGAAAACAACTTTTGACGTAATACCGCCATTACGTTTTTAGGGGGCGAGATGTCTGTGACATCTGTAATGTTGACACACAACTGCACTAATGGGCTGCATTTATGCAACACTGCTCTCCCAACCATAAACTCAATCAATTCTTCCCAGGTGCAGCCCCTGACTTCTTCTTTAGCCAGCAGTCCTTGGATGAGTCCTTCAGTGACACCTGAGCAGTGAGTGTTTATGCTTATATACTAAATGCTTAATGCTTTACTGTAAATCAGTCTAATATTGTAGTATTGAGCACTGACAATCAGCCTCAACTGGGTGGTAGTAACTGCTGCTCTCTGACCTGTAAGGGCCATGGACAGACTGAACACGCCTCCCTGGACAATAGAGACTGCTCTCTGAAGAGATCGTTCCTTTACACTGGAAGTAAGACTATCATCTTTTTGTTATTTTACGTATATATTATTTATTAACAGAAAGAGAGGATGACAGTAAGGAAACATAGACAGAGGTTGCATCAAAAAGCACTAGGGCAGATTCAAACCTATTCTGACACCATACATGTACCAGAGGCTGTGGCATTACCGCTAGACCAGACAGGCCACAAGACTGCCATCTTACTGGGGTTATTGTGGTTCATACTGTATCTGTAAGACAGGTGCAGGGGTGGAATTTTAGCCCCAATAGAGTCCCACTTTAACAAGCACTGTCAGATGCAGGACACAGTGATGCTTCATGTTGTCTAATCCACTGTCCGATCCCAACTCTCTCTCACCACTCTCTCTAGGGACACATGCAAATGTGTTTGCATGTGGTTTCTATTATAAGATAATGTTTCCATACTAGTAAACATTGAACATAGAGGCTTGATACTGTACTGTTCCAAAGTAGTTTTACTAACTCCAACGTAAGTGTATGTAAACTTCTGACTTCAGCTGTACAGTACCAGTCAAAAGTTTGGACACACCTAATCATTCAAGGGTTTTTATTTCTTTTTGCTTTTTTCTATTTTTTGAATAATAGTGAAGACATCAAAACTATGAAATACCACGTATGGAATCATGTAGTAACCAAAAAACTAATCAAATTCTGTTTTATATTTGTGATTCTTCAAAGTAGCCACCTGTCACAAGAAAGGACGGAGGATTCAATAGCGAGTCACGTTCAGCATTTATTGGAGCATAAAGGAGGTGGAGAACAGGTACAGTATATCCAGGGTGTCGGTAACTGTCCAGGGCTAAGCAGCGCCGAGGCTGCGTGGGAAACCGATCCTCCGTGCTGTCAGAGAGTGACGAGGAATACCCCGACTGGCGATCTGGAACGTGCCCAGCGCAGAGACCTCCACTGGGGCGAAGGCGAAACAAAGAGTCCAGCGGAGAACAGAACCAACGGGGAACAGAGTACTCGGCCTGGAGAGAGACACACACACACGGAGAGACCAGACAACGAACTGACAAACACAAGACCAAGACAATGAGTATAAATAGGCACACGTAACGAGTATCAGCTGGCGCTGACAACAAGCAGAGTGGCAATTAGCGGCCACACCCATACTCACACACACACACACACACACACACACACACACACACACACACACACAGAGCGAGCCGGTGAATTCATGAACCGTGACAGCCACCCACTGCCTTGATGACAGCTTTGCACACTCTTGGCATTCTCTCAACCAGCTTCATGAGGAATGCTTTTCCAACAGTTTTGAAGGAGTTCCTACATATGCTGAGCACTTGTTGGCTGCTTTTCCTTCACTCTGTGTCACGAGAATTTTGCTATCTCAATGGTTGAACTCAACTGCTACTCAAAGTCTTGTCTGTTTCCTGAAGTCTTCAGTTTAAAAGAAGTAGACAAAATCTCAATCTGCAATATATCAGTCCTTTATTCAGAGAGCGCTCTGCTCCCCTAGTGCAAAACCAGCCTTTTTATACATACACAAGTTCTTATCTTAACCTGCTCCCTTCTAAGACATTCCTTACCCTACCTCCATGTCCACACATATCTTATCTGCTCAGACAGGCTGTATTTTTCTACTATACTAATCCATCATTTTATGGTTTCCTGCAAGCCTATCACCTCTCCTTCCTGGGTGGGGGAAGTCTGTTTTCACAGTTGCACCCTACTTGACAAAAATATCACAACACCCTTTTTACAATTCTAACTAAGACAAACACATTTTATGATTCTAACACATTTGACACAGTTATACAGTTTCAGGGTGGAATATTTTAGTCATTACTTTAACATACAAATTCCTCTATCACTCTGGGGTCCAACTCATCCCAAACCATCTTAATTGGGTTGAGGTCAGGTGATTGTGGAGGCCAGGTCATCTAACGCAGCACTCCATCACTCTCCTTTGTCAAATACAGTGGGGCAAAAAAGTATTTAGTCAGCCACCAATTGTGCAAGTTCTCTCACTTAAAAAGATGAGAGAGGCCTGTAAACAAAATTGTAGACCTGCACCAGGTTGGGAAGACTGAATCTGCAATAGGTAAGCAGCTTGGTTTGAAGAAATCAACTGTGGGAGCAATTATTAGGAAATGGAAGACATACAAGACCACTGATAATCTTCCTCGATCTGGGGCTCCACGCAAGATCTCACCCCGGGGTCAAAATGATCACAAGAACGGTGAGCCAAAATCCCAGAACCACACAGGGGGACCTAGTGAATGACCTGCAGAGAGCTGGGACCAAAGTAACAAAGCCTACCATCAGTAACACACTACGCCGCCAGGGACTCAAATCCTGCAGTGCCAGACGTGTCCCCCTGCTTAAGCCAGTACATGTTCAGGCCCGTCTGAAGTTTGCTAGAGAGCCTTTGGATGATCCAGATGAGGATTGGGAGAATGTCATATGGTCAGATGAAACCAAAATATAACTTTTTGGTAAAAACTCGTCGTGTTTGGAGGACAAAGAATGCTGAGTTGCATCCAAAGAACACCATACCTACTGTGAAGCATGGGGGTGGAAACATCATGCTTTGGGGCTGTTTTTCTGCAAAGGGACCAGGACGACTGATCCGTGTAAAGGAAAGAATGAATGGGGCCATGTATCGTGAGATTTTGAGTGAAAACCTCCTTTCATCAGCAAGGGCATTGAAGATGAAACGTGGCTGGGTCTTTCAGCATGACAATGATCCCAAACACACCGCCCGGGCAACGAAGGAGTGGCTTCGTAAGAAGCATTTCAAGGTCCTGGAGTGGCCTAGCCAGTCTCCAGATCTCAACCCCATAGAAAATCTTTGGAGGGAGTTGAAAGTCCGTGTTGCCCAGCGACAGCCCCAAAACATCACTGCTCTAGAGGAGATCTGCATGGAGGAATGGGCCAAAATACCAGCAACAGTGTGTGAAAAGACTTACAGAAAACGTTTGACCTCTGTCATTGCCAACAAAGGGTATATAACAAAGTATTGAGATATGTTACTGATTACAATTTTGGACAGGTAACTAGTAACTGTAACGGATTACATTTAGAACGTTACCTTTGTAGATATAACATGTACTATGGTGACAACTTTCAGTGAGAGATTTTCAGAGGGTAAAATTCTTCAAAATTAGAAAGATAATGTTACACACTCACGTATGGATGCAACTGTCGACATACTTACATAAAATATGTTTGATTAGGGACAACAGTATTACCATTGTTTTCACCCTCCAGCAATAATGGTGAGATGGGCCGGCCCCAGGTGGTGAGGGTAGGAAACAACATCTCCACCCCGCTGATCCTCAACACTGGGGCCCCACAAGGGTGCGTTCTCAGCCCTCTCCTGTACTCCCTGTTTACCCATGACTGCGTGGCCAAGCACGCATCCAACTCAATCATCAAGTTTGCTGACGACACTACAGTGGTAGGCTTGATTAACAACAACGACATTTAGACGGCCTACAGGGAGGAGGTGAGGGCCTCGGAGTGTTGTGTCAGGAAAATAACCTCTCACTCAATGTCAACAAAACAAAGGAGATGATCGTGGACTTCAGGAAACAGGAGAGGGAGCACCCCCTATCCACATCGACGGGACAGTAGTGGAGAAGGTGGAAAGTTTTAAGTTCCTCGGCGTACACATCACGGACAAACTGAAATGGTCCACCCACACAGACAGCGTGGTGAAGAAGGCGCAACAGCGCCTCTTCAACCTCAGGAGCCTGAAGAAATTCGGCTTGTCACCAAAATCCCTCACAAACTTCTACAGATGCACAATCGAGAGCATCCTGTCGGGCTGTATCACCGCCTGGTACGGCAACTGCTCCGCCCACAACCGTAAGGCTCTCCAAAGGGTAATGAGGACTGCACAACGCATCACCGGGGGTAAACTACCTGCCCTTCAGGACACCTACACCACCCAATGTCACAGGAAGGCCAAAAAGATCATCAAGGACAACAACCACCCGAGCCACTGCCTGTTCACCCCGCTATCATCCAGAAGGCGAGGTCAGTACAGGTGCATCAAAGCTGGAACCGAGAGACTGAAAAACATCTTCTACCTCAAGGCCATCAGACTGTTAAACAGCCATCACTAATATTGAGTAGCTGCTGCCAACAGCACTTTAAAAATAGGAATTGGATGTAACAAATGTATCACTAGCCACTTTAAACAATTTTGTATATAATGTTTACATATCCGGCATTACTCATATCAAATGTATACACTGTACTCTAAACCATCTACTGAATCTTGCCTATGCCGTTCGGCCATCGACTCAAATCTCTAGCCACTTTAAAAATTATAATTGGATGAAATAAATGTATCACTAACCACTTTAAACGATGCCATTTATATAATGTTTACATATCCTACATTACTCATCTCATATGTATATACTGTACTCCATACCATCTACTGCATCTTGCCTACGCCGGTCAGCCATCGCTCATCCATATGTTTATGATGGCTGTTATACGTTAATCAACTTGATAAATAAACCACCATGAATCATTTATCAAAGGTTCAACATATTTGACACCCTATATTTTCTTTACCATGTAGTTATTTAGCAAATGCATGTATCTAAATGGATGTAGTATAATTACATCCTAACTACTGGTAGCACTGAGATATAACCAAGCTACCTGTATGGACTACAAAGTGTTCATACTAGAACTATGAGCTTTTACACATCCAGAATTACAGTACATTGTACTTTGTTTACACATTTGGGCATTCGACTACCAGTATAGGGGATATGCAAGAAACACATGCATGTTGTGAAACACATTTCCATTACATACTCATACAAGGACAAATATAAGCATCGCCAAGTTATTATTATGCAGCCGTGCAGTACCACATACAAGCAGACGTAAAATATGTTGTTTTTTTTACTTTGCATTGGGTTGTTGGAAGACGGCCTGCTTTGCATGGCGCTGGGAGAACTCACTGACACAGGTTAAAACGACATCTGTGATGTTTTTTTAAACACATATCTCATTAATCAGAGGTCAGTGGATATTGTATGGTATAATGCCTAATGCCGTTTTTTTGTGAAGCCCATGTCCAGTGCAAATACAATGAATTGATTGGTGGTTCCCAAATGTACTGCAAGTTAAAATGACAAATGTAAACTTGATACACTGACAGAAATGTATATTCGTTCAGGCAACTTACATGTACTGTATTTTTTTTACATATATAAAAAGTTCACTGTAATAACAGAGAAAATACATTAGGCCTATTGGTCAGTGTTGTTTTACATGGAGGGAGGGGTTGGAGCAGAACTTTCAGCATCACCTGGGGTGCATTCAGTATGAACGGTGTGCAACGTTAAATTTAACGGAAATGGTACTGTACGGAACGGCCAGTTGAAAAACGTTGTGATTATTGTGGCCCACAGGGCGAGTACCGTATGGTGTGCTGAATTAGTTTTGTGATTTCAAATGGTCACACCCATATTGACCAAGCCATATTGACCAGACCCACCAAATGGGAGAAAACGTGCCTCAAAGGCTGTTGAAGAACGGTGCACACCGTTTTGGGAAACAGGTCGATGAGTACTGTCACACCGTGATCTGTTTCACCTGTCTTTTGCTTGTCTCCACCCCCCCCTCCAGGTGTTGCCCATTTTCCCCATTATCCCCTGTGCATTTATACCTGTGTTTTCTGTTTGTCTTTTGCCAGTTTGTCTTGTCAAGTCTACCAGCATTTTTCCCGTACGCCTGTTTTTTTTTTTTTAAGCTAGTCCCTGCTTTCTAGTTTTGACCATTCTGTCTGCCCTGAGCCTGCCTGCCATTCTGTACCTTTCGGACTCTGCCATTCTGTACCTGCCTGTCCACTGTTTTTGTAATAAACTTTTGTTACTTCGAACTGTCTGTATCTGGGTCTTATCCTGAGGTCTGATGAGTACAAAACTTCATGCAATGTAGCAAACGTTGAATCGAACTGAACGCACCCCTGGTCAGCAGAGAGGGGAGGAGAGAAAGACACCTCTATAAACTCATCTCTCTTTTCCCTGTCTCCCTGTTCCACAACCAAACTCTAGGAAGGGAAGAGGACTGCTAACTGGGTAGGTGTGCCATCATGCCAAGCTACATTATACATTTATGAATTTAAAACATCAAATGACTTGCGCTCTGTGCTTTTCTTTGAAGGGATACTCACATATGATTAAATACCATTTGTAACTGTTTCGTACAGTATCTCTTAAATTGTTTGAATGGTGCTCTTTGCTTAATGTATTTATTTGCTACTTTCAAAGTGTGTTTAGTTAATCAAAGTTTATTCCATTTATCTGTTCCATAGAGTAACTGCAATACTACTTTGGTAGTCAAATCACCTCATCACTTCCTTGTCCTTTTTGTTTTTCCTTGAAAGGTACAGCACTGCCTGTGTACTCTCAGAAGTAAATTGTGCACATTGATTCAGACTCAATGTCAGACTCCCCCACCACACACACACAGTTCTTTCATAGACGTTCTCCTCTACATGAAATCTCTCAAACATGTCTGGATTGGCACATTATTGTGCTTTATCAATTTGTTAACAAAAACAATGTTTCCTTTGAGTTACACTGTAAGGTTTGGGAGCACTGATGTTTTCAGATTTCAACTTGTACGATGGTCTTTAAAGCTAGAATCTTTAATTGCTACATCAATTTGGGGATTTATAAATTAATGACATACAGTGCTTTCACAGAAAGTATTCACACCCATTGAATTTTTCCACATTTTGTTGTGTTACAAAGTTGTATAAAAAGTGATTTAATTACAAAGTGGAAGAAAAATTCTATCCTTTAATTATTTTTTTTCAACCCTACAAGTCAATGCATGTTATTAGAATCACCTTTCCAAACCTGGATTGTGCAATGTTTGCCCATTATTATTTTCAAAATTTTTCAAGCTCTGTGGAATTGGTTGTTGATCATTGCTAGACAAGCATTTTCAGGTCTTGTGTAACATTTTCAAGCAGATTTAAGTGAAAACTGTAACTCGGACACTAAGAAACATCCACTGTCTTCTTGGTAAGCGACTCAAGTGTAGATTTGGGCTTTAGATTATTGTCCTGAAGAAAGGTGAATTCACCTCCCAGTGTCTGGTGGAAAGCAGACTGAACCAGGTTTTCCTCTAGGATTTTGCCTGTGCTTATTTTGCCTGTGCTCTGTTTATGTTTTTTTATCCTGGATAAACTCCCAGTCCTTAACGATTACAAGCATACCCATAACATGATGCAGTCAGCACTATGCTTGAAAATATGGAGAGTGGTACTCAATAACTGTCAGACTAAGTGTGACTGGTGAAAGGAGTCAGGCGCAGGAGAGCAGAAATGCATGTACAAGGTATTTTAATAGAGACGCACCAGTACAAAAATACTCTATCAGGTGCGGGAAAAATACCTGTCACAAAAACACTACGGGGGTAAAATAACAAAACCCGATAACAACAAAACCAGCCTTCAGAAATACCAGAACATAAACAATCACACACACAAACATGGGGGAAACAGAGGGTTAAATAATGAACATGTAATTGGGGAATTGAAACCAGGTGTGAAAAAACAAAGACAAAACAAATGGAAAATAAAAAATGGATCGGCAATGGCTAGTAGACCGGTGACGTTGACCGCCGAACGCCGCCCGAACAAGGAGAGGGACCGATTTCGGGCAGAAGTCGTGACAATAACATGGTGCATTAGATTTGTCCCAACCATAACACTTTGAATTCAAGATTTTTTGTTGTTGTTGCAGTATTACTTTAGTGCCTCGTTGCAAACAGGATGCATGTTCTGGATTATTTTTATTCTGTACAGGCTTCTTTTTCACTCTGTCAATTAATTAGGTCAGTACTGTGGAGTAACAACAATGTTGGTCCATCCTCGTTTTTCTCCTATCACAGCCATTAAACTCAAACTGTTTTAATGTCTTCTTTACAAATGTGTACCCATCTACCAATAAGTGCCTTTCTTTGCAAGGCATTGGAAAACCTCTCAGGTCTTTGTGGTTGAATCGGTTTGAAATTCACTGCTCGACTGAGGGACCTTACAGATAGTTGAGTGTGTGGTACAGAGGTGATGTAGTCATTCAAAAAATTATGCTAAACACTATAATTTCACACAGTCCATGCAACCTAGTATGTGACTTGCTAAGCATATTTTTACTACTGAACTTATTTAGGCTTGCCATAACGATGTGGTTGAGTACTTACTGACTCAAGACATTTTCGCTTAATTTATCAAAATGTAAAAAATCCACTGACATTATGGGGTAGTGTGTGAAGGCTAGTGACCAAAAAAAATCTACATTTAATTAATTTTAAATTCAGGCTGTAACAACAATGTGGAAAATGTCAAGGGGTGTGAATACCTTCTGAAGCACTGTATACCCATTGATTCCTGAAGAATATAACTTATTAATGCCTAATGAGCTTAGTTCAACCGTTTTCCCCATCAGAACCCATAATATAGGCATGCTTTACTCTGTAAACAATGTAAATGTAAACAAACACTGTATAGTCTTAAACCGTGGTTAAAAATATAATTGTTATATCATGGATGGTCAGTCCTTGCATCCACAGCTCTATGAATTTGAGTGGTTGCATTATTCAAGCCCATCCCTCAGTTTTTAACCAAAACAGAGGCGGGGTGGACACTTTGTTCTCGTTTCAATTATGGCTTCTAGCTTTGAACCATGTAATCTCTTCACAGTGGTCATGATACAGCCAGTACTTCTACTCCTGCTACTAGGTAAGAGATCAGATAGAATGAATATTCCTCTCTTGGTATTATCAACCAACCTGCTATTACTTATCTAATGAGTCTCAGTTTAACCAACATTCAGGACATTTACAGAACTCTCTCCTTGAGTGAACACAGTTGTATTCCAACTTCATAGTCACTGAACTAAAATATAAGCCCTAAAGTTGATGTCGGTGTCACAATCTAAACAGAAAAGAGATTGACCGTCCCAAAAATAACTGATTGGACATTTATCCCCACAGCAGTCAGGTCTTCACCAGTGTTTGGGACTGCGATATCAGTACTGGAGGGAACCTCTGTGACCCTTGTCTACAGATATCCCAGTGAGGGGAATCACATGCTTTATACAACCTGGAGTAAAACCTGCACTTGCAAATGGTGCTCCTGTTGTAATCCCATTGCTGAGACAACAATAACTACCATCACACAAGAAAACAAATACAGATTTATAACTGGAGTTGGGATGGTGAACTTCACCATTTTAAACCTTCAGCCTGCAGACAGTGGGAGCTACTGCTGCAAAGCCGTGATCCATGGAGTGTTAAATAACCCTTTAGAATTCTACAGCCTGAGGGTAGTGAAAGGTATGTGTTGCACTTCATACTACTGGTTGTCAATGGATTTTGTTCTTTGCACATGCCACCATACAGTAGGAAGGAACATGAAGGGTTAATCAGCTTATGTGTATTGTGAGCTGCACAAGCCAAAACTCTTCATGGTCAATGCTGTCTGTTACTGAATTTGGATTGAATCCTAACATGTGTATTGAATGTTTGAGCACACCTACCACTTCTGTAAAAAAGGCAAAAGTCAACGATTTGTGTCTTCATCTCTATGTATGAATGTTGCATTTATGCATCACTATTGTGTTCTTTTCCCTAACAAAGTCGGTACTGCTGGTAATGTCATTTTGCTGGTGCCTAGTGGTGCTTTATCCTGTGTCCCTTTCTGACGGTCTGTGTTGTGAAATACTTCCAGCTCACACAGGTTGCAACAGTGACCTGCTGGACGGATTGGATTTTCTGGGCAACAATATTAAGAATCAGCAATCAGCAATCACAATCCAAAATGCAAGTCAGTGCAGGCAGGAATGCACCAATAATGACAAGTGCCAGTACTTCACATTTAATTGGGAGGAGACAGACATGAGGTTAATGCTCAAAGATATTCCCCTTTGTGATTGGGCAAATTAGGACAGCCTTGTACTTTTTAGATCAGCATCAGTCGTTTTGGTAACTACTACCACATTTTGTGATATTTATTCCACAGAAACAAGTGCTTCTTGAAGGCCTCAACTGATGATCTGATGAACTCAACAATTACAATACAGCACCTCCAACATGCAACCTCAGGCTATTCACTGAAAAACTGCAGTGGTAAAGGTGAGTACAGGCATGTACTAGATTCATATAGTATACGGTACCCAATGAGCGGCGATTGTTAATAGGCCATAATAAACAGGGTAGCATCATTGATACCAAACTTTGTTACACTATTAATGGACTGTCCACCACCTCACCACCTTCCGCTATTAATGGACAGTCCAACACCTCACCAAGCACTACTAATGGACAGTCCACCACCTCACCAACCAATACTAGTGGACAGTCCACCACCTCACCACCTACCACTACTAATGGACAGTCCACCACCTCATCACCTACCACTTTTAATGGACTGTCCTCCACCCCACCACCTACCACTACTAATGGACAGTCCACCACCTCACCACCTACCACTACTAATGGACAGTCCACCACCTCACCACCTACCACTACTAATGTACAGTCCACCTCCCCACCACCTACCACTACTAATGGACAGTCCACCACCTCACCACCTTCTGCTATTAATGAACAGTCCACCACCTCACCAACCACTACTAATGGACAGTCCAGCACCTCACAAACCACTACTAGTGGACAGTCCAGCACCTCACCATCTACCACTACTAATGGACCGTCCACCACCTCACCACCTACCACTATTAATGATGGAGATTAGTATTACAATATTTTATTATCATTGATCAATTTGATAGGAAACAGGCACTAATTTGCAAGTAATCTACTTCATTTTTGACAGATGAACGTCCAAGTAACACCACTGGGGACGTGGCCAGTCCTGCTACTCCTGAAACCACCACCTCTAATTCAACCAGACCTGCCTCTACCAATACGTCCACCACAGCACCTACCACTACTAACGGGCGGTCTAGCACTTCACCACCTACCACTACTAATGGACAATCAACTTCCTCACCACCTACCATTACTAATGGACAGTCCACCACCTCACCACCTATCACTACTAATGGACAGTACACCACCTCACCACCTTCTGCTATTAATGGACAGTCCACCACCTCACCAACCACTACTAATGGAGAGTCCAGCACCTCACCAACCACAACTAGTAGACAGTCCACCACCTCACCATCTACCACTACTAACGGACAGTCCACCACCTCACCACCTACCACTATTAATGATGGAGAGTCCACCACCTCACCACCTACCACTATTAACGGACAGTTCTCCACCCCACCACCTACCAATACTAATGGACAGTCAACTACCTCACCACCTACCACTACTAATGGACAGTCCACCACCCCACCACCTACCACTATTAATGGACAGTCCACCACCTCACCACCTTCCGCTATTATTGGACAGTCCAACACCTCACCAAGCACTACTAATGGACAGTCCACCATCTCACCAACCACTACTAGTGGACAGTCCACCACCTCACCACCTACCACCACTAATGGACAGTCCACCACCTCACCACCTACCACTTTTAATGGACAGTCCTCCACCCCACCACCTACCACTACTAATGGACAGTCCACCACCTCACCACCTACCACTACTAATGGACAGTCCACCACGTCACAACCTACCACTACTAATGGACAGTCCACCACCTCACCACCTACCACTATTAATGATGGAGAGTCCACCACCTCACCAACTACAACTTCTAATGGACAGTCCACCACCTCACCACCTTCCGCTATTAATGGACAGTCCAACACCTCACCAAGCACTACTAATGGACAGTACACCACCTCACCAACCACTACTAGTGGACAGTCCACCACCTCACAACCTACCACTACTAATGGACAGTCCACCACCTCACCACCTACCACTTTTAATGGACTGTCCTCCACCCCACCACCTACCACTACTAATGTACAGTCCACCACCTCACCACCTACCACTATTAATGATGGAGAGTCCACCACCTCACCAACTTCTGCGATTAAAGAAAAGTCCACCACCTCAACCCCTACCACTATTAATGATGGAGAGTCCACCACTTCACCACCTACCACTACTAACGGACAGTCCACCACCGCACCACCTACCACTACTAATGTACAGTCCACCTCCCCACCACCTACCACTACTAATGGACAGTCCACCACCTCACCACCTTCTGCTATTAATGAACAATCCACCACCTCACCAACCACTACTAATGGACAGTCCAGCACCTCACCAACCACTACTAGTGGACAGTCTAGCACCTCACCATCTGCCACTACTAATGGACCGTCCACCACCTCACCACCTACCACTATTAATGATGAAGAGTCCACCACCTCACCAACTGCCACTTCTATTGGACAGTCCACCACCTCACCACCTACCACTACTAATGGAAAGTCCACCACCCCACCACCTACCATTACTAATGGACAGTCCACCACCTCACCACCTTCTGCTATTAATGGACAGTCAACCACCTCACCAAGCACTACTAATGGACAGTCCACCACCTCACCAACCACTACTGGTGGCCAGTCCACCACCTCACCACCTACCACTACTATGGGACAGTCCACCAACTCACCAACCACTACTAGTGGACAGTCCACCACCTCACCACCTACCACCACTAATGGACAATCCACCACCTCACCACCTACCACTTTTAATGGACAGTCCTCCACCCCACCACCTACCACTACTAATGGACAGTCCACCACCTCACCACCTACCACTACTAATGGACAGTCCACCACCTCACCAACTACAACTTCTAATGGACAGTCCACCACCTCACCACCTACCACTATTAATGGACAGTCCACCACCCCACCACCTACCACTACTAATGGACTGTCCACCACCTCACCACCTACCACTTTTAATGGACTGTCCTCCACCCCACCACCTACCACTACTAGTGGACAGTCCACCACCTCACCACCTACCACTACTAATGGACAGTCCACCACCTCACCACCTACCACTTTTAATGGACTGTCCTCCACCCCACCACCTACCACTACTAATGAACAGCCCACCACCTCACCACCTACCACTACTAATGGACATTCCACCACCTCACCACCTACAACTACTAATGGACAATCCACTTCCTCACCACCTACCACTACTAATGTACAGTCCACCACCTCACCAACTACCACTATTAATGATGGAGAGTCCACCACCTCACCAATTTCTGCTATTAATGAACAGTCCACCACCTCACCACTTACCACTATTAATGATGGAGAGTCCACCACCTCACCACCTACCACTACTAATGGACAGTCCACCACCTCACCACCTACCACTACTAATGTACAGTCCACCTCCCCACCACCTACCACTACTAATGGACAGTCCACCACCTCACCACCTTCTGCTATTAATGAACAGTCCACCACCTCACCAACCACTACTAATGGACAGTCCAGCACCTCACCAAACACTAGTAGTGGACAGTCCAGCACCTCACCATCTACCACTACAAATGGACCATCCACCACCTCACCACCTACCACTATTAATGATGAAGAGTCCACCACCTCACCAACTGCCACTTCTATTGGACAGTCCACCACCTCACCACCTACCACTTTTAATGGACAGTCCACCACCTCACCACCTACCACTACTAATGGACAGTCCACCACCTCACCACCTACAACTACTAATGGACAATCCACTTCCTCACCACCTACTACTACTAATGTACAGTCCACCACCTCACCACCTACCACTATTAATGATGGAGAGTCCACCACCTCACCAACTTCTGCTATTAATGAACAGTCCACCACCTCACCACTTACCACTATTAATGATGGAGAGTCCACCACCTCACCACCTACCACTACAAATGGACAGTCCACCACCTCACCACCTACCACTACTAATGGACAGTCCACCACCCCACCACCTACCATTACTAATAGACAGTCCACCACCTCACCACCTTCTGCTATTAATGGACAGTCAACCACCTCACCAAGCACTACTAATGGACAGTCCACCACTTTACCAACCACTACTGGTGGCCAGTCCATCACCTCACCACCTACCACTACTAATGTACAGTCCACCACCTCACCACCTACCACTATTAATGATGGAGAGTCCACCACCTCACCACCTACCACTACTAATGGACAGTCCACCACCTCACCACCTACCACTACTAATGTACAGTCCACCTCCCCACCACCTACCACTACTAATGGACAGTCCACCACCTCACCACCTTCTGCTATTAATGGACAGTCCAGCACCTCACCAACCACTACTAGTGGACAGTCCAGCACCTCACCATCTACCACTACTAATGGACCGTCCACCACCTCACCACCTTCCACTATTAATGATGGAGAGTCCACCACCTCACCAACTGCCACTTCTATTGGACAGTCCACCACCTCACCACCTACCACTACTAATGGACAGTCCACTACCCCACCACCTACCATTAATAATGGACAGTCCACCACCTCACCACCTTCTGCTATTAATGGACAGTCAACCACCTCACCAAGCACTACTAATGGACAGTCCACCACCTCACCAACCACTACTGGTGGCCAGTCCACCACCTCACCACCTACCACTACTAATGGACAGTCCACCACCTCACCACCTACCACTATTAATGGAGAGTCCCCCACCTCATCAACTACCACTACTAATGGACAGTCCACCACCTCACCACCTACCACTTTTAATGGACAGTCCACTACCCCACCACCTACCACTACTATGGGACAGTCCACCACCTCACCACCTTCCGCTATTAATGGACAGTTCACCACCTCACCAACTACCGCTATTAATGGACAGTCCACCACCTCATCAACTACCACTAATAATGGACAGTCCACCACCTCACCACCTACCACTTTTAATGGACAGTCCACCACCCCACCACCTACCACTACTATGGGACAGTCCACCACCTCACCACCTTCCGCTATTAATGGACAGTCCACCACCTCACCACCTACCAATACTAATGGACAGTCCACCACCTCACCACTTACCACTACTAATGGACAGTCCAACACCTCACCACCTGCCACTATTAATGGACAGTCCACCACCTCACCATCTACCACTACTAATGGACCGTCCACCACCTCACCACCTACCACTATTAATGATGGAGAGTCCACCACCTCACCAACTGCCACTTCTATTGGACAGTCCACCACCTCACCACCTACCACTACTAATGGACAGTCCACCACCTCACCACCTACCATTACTAATGGACAGTCCACCACCTCACCACCTTCTGCTATTAATGGACAGTCAACCACCTCACCAAGCACTACTAATGGACAGTCCACCACCTCACCAACCACTACTGGTGGCCAGTCCACCACCTCACCACCTACCACTACTAATGGACAGTCCACCACCTCACCACCTACCACTATTAATGGAGAGTCCACCACCTCATCAACTACCACTACTAATGGACAGTCCACCACCTCACCACCTACCACTTTTAATGGACAGTCCATCACCCCACCACCTACCACTACTATGGGACAGTCCACCACCTCACCACCTTCCGCTATTAATGGACAGTTCACCACCTCACCAACTACCGCTATTAATGGACAGTCCACCACCTCATCAACTACCACTACTAATGGACAGTCCACCACCTCACCACCTACCACTTTTAATGGACAGTCCATCACCCCACCACCTACCACTACTATGGGACAGTCCACCACCTCACCACCTTCCGCTATTAATGTACAGTTCACCACCTCACCAACTACCGCTATTAATGGACAGTCCACCACCTCATCAACTACCACTACTAATGGACAGTCCACCACCTCACCACCTACCACTTTTAATGGACAGTCCACCACCTCACCACCTGCCACTATTAATGGACAGTCCACCACCTCACCACCTACCACTACAAATGGACAGTCCACCACCACACCACCTACCACTACAAATGGACAGTCCACCACCTCTCTCCCTACCATTATTAATGGACAGTCCACCACCTCACCACCTACCACTACTAATGGACAGTCCACCACCACACCACCAACCGGTGGACAACTGACCTCATCAAGTCCCACCTCCCCAGACAGGCAGCCCACATCCTCCCCCAGTAGTACAACTTCTCCACTCCATCCTGGTGAGTGTCAGACATGTAGCTACATTCCGTACCAATCTGCACCAAGGTGTACAAGTGACAGTTGTTCGACATTTAATGGCAGATAAGAACTTGAGTGTATTTGTATTCACTGGTGGAAAAAGTTCCCAACTGTCATACTTGAGTAAGAGTAAAGATACCTTAATAGAAAATGACTCAAGTGAAAGTCAGCCAGTAATGTACTACTTGAGTAATATTATTTGGTTCTAAATATACACAAGTATCAAAAGTAAAAGTTCATATCGTTTCAAATTCCTTATAAAAGTTTTTATAGAACTGGGTACTCTACAACACAAATTTACAACTGAAGCATGTGTGTTTAGTGAGTCTATCAGATCAGAACCAGAAGGGATGACCAGAGATGATAATTTGACAATTTCTGTCCTGCTAAGCATTCAAAATGTAACAAGTACTTATAGGTGTCAGGGGAAATTTATGGAGTAAAACTTGTCAAAACCATAAATAGTAAATTAATGTACAGATACCCAACATAAATTGCTTAAGTAGTACTTTCAAGTACTTTTATTTAGGTACTTTACACCGCTGTGAATTTTTGGGTTTATGAACTTGCATTAACAATTGCAATTTCATGTGTGTTTGTTTTGTCCATACAGATTATCTGCACTACATCAACGAGTCCAAGACATGGATCAATGCCATGGAGTTCTGCAAAAGTCGTGGCTCCAAGTCCAACCTGGTGCACATCACCAACCAGACCGTGCAGGCTGACGTGACCCAGCTCATTGCCAATGTGGAGCTGCAATGTGGGGGAGTGTGGATTGGTCTGGAGCGGTCCATCTTTGAGTGGAACGCCCCCTGGCTGTGGACCAGTGGTGATGTTGATAAGGTGGTGAAGTACAGCGAGTGGCATAGCTGCTTCCCCCTCAACCCCATCAATTACCACTGTGGTAAGATGGTACGTGTTGGTAACAGAGAACTGAAGTGGCTGGATGCTT
Source organism: Brachymystax lenok tsinlingensis (assembly GCA_030435695.1). Classification (NCBI taxonomy): domain Eukaryota; kingdom Metazoa; phylum Chordata; class Actinopteri; order Salmoniformes; family Salmonidae; genus Brachymystax; species Brachymystax lenok. The sequence goes on along the minus strand of CM059809.1, from coordinate 12,657,008 downwards.
CCTGTCATCAGGAATTACCCTTCATCTGTCAAGGTACGTTGCTCAATTTTGAGCTCCTAGTTTAGGGCTTCTTAATAAGTGGGGTGGGACATTCAGAACATTGCAGATAGACAAATATTACATAGAACTGTCATGGTTTACTGCAGAATAGAGATGTGCCGTCTTGACTCATGTCATCTCTATGCAATGTATTACTTTATGCAATGCTCTGATTATACCTCCCTGTTGAATAAGGCTCAACCCACATCCCAGACACCCCCTCTCTACAGTTGGCTACTATCTGCATTGCTCTTTCCTCCCTTTAACTCCCTCCCTTTACAGTCTAGACTCACTCTACTAGTAATAGTCTTTAGAATGAGCCAAAACATAACGGCAGGGCCTGGTCATATAAGATACTGTACATTGATGTCCTCTCATCCTGTATATGATGTTTCAACAGACCTCCACTAGAGGGCTCTCCATGGCAACCTGGACAGTCTGCAGACAGACACCACACTGATCTGCCAGAGAGACTACCACACTCATGGTCTGGGAGGAACCTGCATTTCAATTCATTATATTATTACACCACTATAACTATTATTAATATTATTACTATTATTAGTATTGTCTTATTTTGCATTATACTACTTAATGATACTGTACTTACATATACTGACTCATAAGCATTGTTATTTGACCTATAATTTACTGTAATACTTAGATTTTTTTAAAGGAAAGGTACAGAAAAAGTAAAGAAAAAGGCATTAACTGAAAATGTAGTATTTAACACCTGTGTGATATTTACTGTTTCAGAACGCTATTTAGCTGGCATGTAATTATTGTTATTTGTATTTCCTTTCAACTTTGTTCTGAATAAACATCCATTTAGTGTTTTGATCAGTGTGGAATTATATTTCCTTTCAACTTTGTTCTGAATAAACATCCATTTAGTGTTTTGATCAGTGTGGAATTACTTTCTCACAGAAAGTGCATTGAGTATTGAATCAAAATAAAATAAAATGGTCATAATGTAACCATAATATTTGAGAAGTATTAAGTGTTGTCTAGTCTAAATTGACTAGACAACTCAAGTGTCAGCGACAATGAACCTGGTATCTCAGAAAACAGGGGGGCGAGATGTCTGTGACATCTGTAATGTTGACATACAATTGCACTGATGGGCTATATTTATGCAACACTGCTCTCCAAACCATAAGTTCAAATCTGTTTTTCCCAGGTGCATTCCCCGATCTCTCCAGCCAGTAGTCCTTGGATGAGTCCTTCTGTGACGCCTGAGCAGTCAACCCATGTCAGTGTATATGCTTATATAGTGTTGTTTTCTGAGAATATGAAATATGCTTATTCATGTCACGGAGGAAGAGCGGGTAACATTTACATTATGTCAGAATATGTTGTTGTTATCCATCAGGGATCCTATGGGAGGGATCCTATGGGAGGAGAGGAGACACAGTCTGGTACCAGTCACCATAACAGCCGTTAGTTGGGTGGGAGTGAGCACTTTGGGGCAGAGGTCAGATTAAGTGAGGAAGAACATATCACTGAGGTTCTGTCTAGCAACAGAGATGCGTTGGCTGTTCAGATGTGTAGGTGGAGACTCAACCTAGTTAAATAGCAGTGCTTGTGTGAATATGTTGTCTAATGCAGCTGTATTGATCCTCTGGGAAGAATAAACTTGGTTAAGCTTTCATAGCGTCCGTTGAGTTTTTACTCAGAAAATTAGGACCTAACAATACTATATCCTTAATGATTTAGTGTAAATCAATCTGATATTGTAATATTGAGCACTGACAATCAGCCTCAACTGGGTGGTAGTAACTTCTGCTCTCTGACCTGTAAGGGCCATGGACAGACTGAACACGCCTCCCTGGACAATAGAGACTGCTCTCTGAAGAGATCGTTCCTTTACACTGGAAGTAAGACTATCATAATTTTTTATTTTATGTATATATATGATTTATAAACAGGAAGAGAGGATGACAGTAGGGAAAGATAGACCTGATAGACCACAAGACTGCTATCTTATTGTGGTTATTGGGGTTTATCTCTGTAAGACATGTGCAGGGATGGCATTTTAGCCCTAATAGGGTCCCACTTTAACAAGCACTGTCAGATGCCGGAAACATCGATGCTTCATGTTGTCTACACCACTGTCAGATGCCACCTCTCTCCACTTTTACTAGAGATTAATGCAAATATATGTGCTTATGTGGTTTCTAATATAAGATAATATTTCCATACTGGTAAACATAGAGTACAGAGGCTTGCTACTACACAGTTCCAAAGAAATGTAGAAGCTTTAAAGGACATTTTTTGTATATACTGTAAACTCAATCTCATTTGAGTGTCTGTTTCATCTTACCATTCCTATGTCCCTCTAGAAAAGAGAATCAAACAGACCATTGCAAAGATGTCTCTGAAATCGAACTCAGGAGCTGACCTCAATGACCCAGTGGTAAAGGAACAGATGTTGGAGCAGGTACAGTAGTCCCACATCTCCCACATCAGAAATCAATGTCATGCTCATTTCACTCTTCTCATATGATCTCAAGTTTATATTCCTATTGATCATATTATTAAACTCTGATGCTTTATTAAAATAGGGCTGCTGGATTTTTCTGGTTTGATCACATCTTATAGATCAGAAAGGATTGTGCGAAAAAAGGAATCTTCATCCAAAGCCTACTGTCACGATTATCTCTTGGGACAGACCAATGCGCAGCGAAGTATCCAGAATACATATTTATTAACGACGTGAATTGATGGAACAAAACAATAAACGAAGATCATGACGTGGAACCGAACTAGACAAATTAACTAAACTATGAACAAACACTGTGACAAAAACCTAAACACGATGGCATGAACCTAAACACGATGGCATGAACCTAAACACGATGGCATGAACCTAAACACGATGGCATGAACCTAAACACGATGATCATAACAAAGCAATCATAACATTCATCAATAACCCCCCAACCTAAGTGCTAAACCCCAAACATATATATGGTTCCCAATTAGAGGTAACGAAACTCAGCTGCCTCTAATTGGGAACCATTACCCCAACATAGAAACACACACCATAGAACAAAATAACCCCTACACCAAAACAACACTAAACACTCCAGCCTGAACACTCAGGCCTGGACGTTACACCTACGCTGGAGAGAACTGCCGAATGGAGATGTTTTTCTCAAAACAGTTGAACTTGGAAGCCCTGAAGAATGTACACACTTTTATGTTGCACAGTTATGAAAATGACCCTCCTCGTGTTGAGTCTGTTGTTCAGAGTCCCTTGTACATTGTGTTGTTAGGTTTTGCATCCCATTGACAGTATGGAAATGAAGTAAAGTGTTCATGAACTAATTCCAGTGAGAGTCGTTGTACTGTTGTGTTTGTTTTCATAGGTCGGTGTGGGTCTGGATGAAGAGAACCAGCCATGATGATGCAGCAGGAGAGGGATGGAAGGTCCAAGAAAACTAAAACAGTCCATTATAAATAATATATTAAATAAGATTTTTAAATAATATTTTGTTTACATTATTCATGTTATGAAAGTTAGCTTTCATAGAATAGGAAGTCTATTTATATTAGGCTAGACGTTACAACGTTTTGTTATTGTAACAAAATTGTAATTTACATTTTTTGTTGGTGTTTGAATGTATTGTGAAGATAAAGCTTGTTGTACATAAGGACAATTTGATTAGTGAAGAGAAGAGGATTTTCAAGTTTGTTGTTAAAACATGTACGGTGACAACTTTCAGGTAGAGATTTTCAGAGAGTTAAAGTCTTCATAATAAGAACAATTGTTACACACTCACTTATGGATGTAACCGTCAACATTCTTAAATAAAGTATGTTTGATTAGGAACATTTGTATGACCATTTTCACCCTCCAGCAAGAATGGTGAGATGGGGGCACAAATCACAACAATGTAAAACGATGTGCCCACTTCCAGGGTCTATGGTTCAGAGAACTGTAAATATGGAGACAGGCAGACTATTGTGGGTGTGACAGTATGACAGTATCCATGTTATGAAGCTAAGAAACTGTATTGAAATAGAACATGTATTAAGTCCACTGTAATAACAGAGAAAATACATTAGGCCTATTGGTCAGTGTTGTTTTACATGGAGGGAGGGGTTGGAGCAGAACTTTCAACCTCACCTGGGGTGCATTCAGTATGATAAAATGTTGTCCCATGTTGAATTAAACGGAAACGGTACTGTACTGAACAACCAGTTGAAAACGTTGTGATTACTGTGGCCCAAAGGGCGAGTACCGTATGGTGTGCTGAATAAGTTTTGTGATTTCAAATGGTCACACCCTATTGATCAGGCCACACCTCACCACACCCAAAAATGAAGAACGGTGAGCACTGTTTTGGGGAAAGATGTCGATCATTACAAACTGTCACGCAACGTAGCAAACATTGAATCGAACTGAACGCACCCCCGGCTACCTGGTCAGCAGAGTTGGAGGAGAGAAAGACACCTGTATAAACTCATCTCTCTTTCCCCTGTCTCCGTATCTCACAACCAAATTCTGGGGAGGGAAGAGGACAGCTAACTGGGTAGGTGTGCCATCATTCCAAGCTACATGATTTATTTGTTTGATACATTTAAAACATCAAATGATTTTACAGTGTGCTTTTATTTGAAGAGATACAATACTTACTCACATATCATTAACAGCCTTTGGTAACTGTTTCGTACAGTATCGCATAAATTATTTCAATGGTGCTATTTGCTTAATATTCTCTGTATTTAAATTAAGTTGAGACTGATATTACAAATCTAATATTACATCAAAGTTAGAGTTTTTTTGTACATCTACTATGCAAATCATATCCATCTTGTGAGAGTCAAAAGATTGGGATTAATACATATTCAAATTAAATCTCCATCACATTTTTTACCTAAACTTAGATAATACATTTACGTGCTACTTTCAACGTGCATGTTTGGTTAATCAAATTGTATGCCATGTAGCTGTTCCATAGAGTTACTACAATGCTACTTGGTAGTCAAATCACCTTATCATCCCTTTCTGTCATTTTGTTTAACTGGAAAGGTACAACACTGCCTGTGTACTCTCAGAAGGAAATTGTGCACATTAGCTCATACTTTAAATTAACCTCCTAGACACAGACAATTCTTTCATATACGTTTTCTTCTACATGAAATCTTTCAAACATGTCTGAATTGGCAAATTGTTGTGGTCTTTCCCCAAAAATGGTGTTTCCTTTTATATAATAAAAAAATGTACTTGGAACGTAGGGAGACCTGATGGGTTGTGATTCAAAACATGTAGTATTTTATTCACAGGGGTCATGATACAGCCAGTACTTCTACTCCTGCTACTAGGTAAGAGATCAGATGGGATGAATATTCCTCTCTTGGTATTATCAAGTAGTGTAAGGGAATTCTGCCCTATGTTCATACAAGAGACCACAGGAAACTTCCTTGATCAGTTTAATAAGGTTAGTTTGTTTAATAAGGATTGCAAGCCAAATTGCAACCCGGAGTATACACTTACAGTAATTTACAAGTAACACACTCAGTTCAAAATATGGTGTTTTCCCTTTTTATCCCCTACTGAGGATCACCCTACCCAGGGTGATGTCCCTTAACTTTAATAACTTTAATACCAAATAAGCTCATTATTAATAGTTGCTATTACAAAGATGTCTCTGCTAGGCGGAGTTCAGCTTATTGTTATTTGCAGTTAGTTTCCCAATCCTTCTTCCTCCTATTGCTATCATGGGCTGGCAGAAGTAAGAGTGGAACATAGTATCAACAGGAACTGAAAGTATAGTTTCAACACACAGACATCAGACTTTTGTACAGTTGACCTCTTCATGCACTTACAAAGTCTCTACCACTGATTCTTAATCTCAAGCTAAAGCAAAACATGAATCATTGTACTTTTGTAATTACAGGTGTTCCTATAATGTACAGATATTATAAAATTAATTTCAGTAGCCCCTCCTCTGTCATGACGTTTGACAATATTCAAAATAGTAGTGTGTCACTACTGTCAACATCCAGTTACATACAATGAGTCACAGTACATCCACACTGCCACAGAAATAACACTTACAGTATAAGATATTTATTTTTGTATCTTCTTGTCTTGGTCAACACACTCAACAGAATACCAAACACATACAACTGAATACCAACCACATACAATAGAATACTACCCAAAAGCTACAGTACGAAGCTTCAAGTGTCTAGAAACAGAATCAGTGACTTTTATGAAACGGAGCCATCTCCTTGTCTTTGGACAAGTTTATGTCAGTGACACAAAGCTTGGCCAGTCAAGTAACAACATGTCCCTGATTTAACCTTTGACCCCACAGCACCCAGGTCCTCACTAGTGTTGGTGACTGAGGTGTCAGTACTGGAGGGAAGCTCTGTAACCCTTGTCTGTGGGTCCTCTGTGATGGATCGCGGGTATTACACATGCTGGGGCAGAAATTGTGATAACAGTTGGTGGAAGGGACGTGATTGTTCTAACCCCCTTGTGAAGATGAATGGAGGTATCATCACAATCAATGACCCTAAAATGTACAGCCTCAGCGGGGAAGACCTCACCATTTCCAACCTTCAGGACAGCAGAAGTTACTGTTGTTATGTAGATAGCAACTATTTGTCTTACAACGACCATGTAACATACTACAGTCTAAAGGTAGTAAAAGGCAAGTGTTGATGACTCATTGTTATTGCTTGTTGCATTTATTCTCATTATGAGCAAAATTGAGGTTTAGAGTATTTACATTGGCTACTAGATACTGTACACCACACGCTGTAACATGCTGCATTGTTGATTGGACCTTTATTGGCATCCATTGTCCAGGTAGAATACCTGAATATACCACTGATACCTTTTGTCTCTGTAGTCCAGTGTTGTTCATTCTGCGTTCTGTCCTTCTATAGACTACTTTGGTGCTGGTTGTTATGGTACTGACCTAAGTTGTTTAATAAAAAAAAAATAGGAATGCAGTTTCTGATGTAAAATGTCTCTGTTACACAGGTTGTGAGAGGAACCTAATGAATGGAGTTGATTTTAGGATAAATAATACGATGGAAAAATTCGTATCCCAAGATGCAAGTCAGTGCAGGCAGAATTGCACAGAAAATGTTAATTGCCAGTACTTTACATTTGTTGGGAAAGAAGCAAATGTTGGCCAACCTAAGAGGTACATGCTCAAAAAGCTTTCAAATTATTTTTTTAAAACTGCTTTCCTGCAAATAAAGGCTTTAGAACCATGCCTGTTATTTTGAGCATTGTGTTAATGTCTGATAAGTAACATCCTTTGTGATATTTGTCCCACAGTGACATTTGTTTTCTGAAGGTCTCAACTGATGATAGGCCTGTCACAATACAGCACCTCCAACATGCAACCTCAGGCTACTCTCTGAGAAACTGCAGTGGTAAAGGTGAGCACAACGTATATGTGAGTCATGTATTTCTAATGATCAGAGGTCAACTTTGTTAATAGGCTCCATTAAACAGGATAACATAGACATGGATATCAAACTCTGTCATGTTGTGTTTCTGTTTATTACATCATCTCTATTGAATGTTTAATATTAAGGATATCACCGAGCACTAGAATGTGAAGTGACTCTAAATTCTTGTGCAGTCTATGAAGAATACAGTAGATAGTTGAGTCTATAGCCTATATTAATTTTTTCTAATCTGATTTTGGAATGAGATTGCAAATGTATTAATTTCTACATGCACCTGACACATGCTCTGTAGCTATCATCAATTATATCTCTATATTACTATCACACAGTATGTGTTGCCTGTATTTTAGAATAGAAAGTAGAAGCTAAAGATGATAATGTTTGCCACTCAACACAACAGGCAGTCTGATTTATAATTTTCCTCTATTTTAAACAGTCACCTACTCAGCCAAAAAGTACAGCCTTGTCCTTAAGGAGAAAAACTGGACCAACGCACAAGAGTACTGCAGACAGCACTACACAAACCTGTCCATTATACACACAGAAGAGGATTGGAAAGCAATTCAATCCTCTTTGGGTAATTTCAGTGGTGATGCGTGGATTGGGCTCCATAGAGATAAGCCTGATCCAGATGAAAAGTGGAAGTGGTCTGATGGAAAGGACTTCATGTTTTTTAACTGGGCAACAGCCTTTGGCAACCACATGGGTAATGACTGTGCCATCTCCACTTCATCTCACTGGCAACCAGCGGATTGTGGCACAGTATTGCAGTATGTGTGTCAAGAACTAGGTAAGCCTCTCTCAGTATACATATATATTTATATATTTATATACTAATTACAAAGTGAGACATAATCTGCTTCCTGGGTTATGTCTTATGCAATCTGACTAGTAACTTAATCTTCTCCTCTATAAGTTCATAATGAGAATGGAAAAACAGAGAAGAAGTATGAGTTGATGAGTGGACGTATGCAGTGGAAGTCAGCTCTGGAAAACTGCAAAACAACAGGCAGAGTTTTGGCGAGTATCTGTAACCAGAAAGAACAGGATGCCTTTGATGAGGTGGCTAAGAATGACCACACCTGGATTGGACTAAAGCACGAGAACAACACATGGAATTGGTCCAGTGGGGAACCATTTAAGAAATGGGACAATCCAATGCATGTGGGAGATGGAAACTGTGTAACGCTGAACTCAAAAAATGACAGAAAATGGACACCAACAAATTGTTCTACTCAAAGTATTTTCCTGTGCTATGGGGGTAAATTGAACCCTGTGAGAGTGTTATCAAATGAGTGTTGACAGTCAATCATCATCTATGACTAAGTTGTGTAGAATCTCCCCAAAAAACACATTTTTCATACAATGTAATATTTCATAACATGATAGGAAACAGGCACTTATACGCACAAATTCTACTTCATTCTGACAGATGAAAGTCCACTTAACACCACTGGGGATTTGACCACTCCTGTTACCCCTGAAACCACCACCTCTACTTCAACTGGACCTCCGTCTACCCAGATGTCCACTACAAGACCTACCACCTTACTACATACCACTACTAATGGACAGTCCATCACCTCACCAACTACCACTAGAAATGGACAGTCCACCACCTCACCAATTACCACTACTAATGGACAGTCCACCACCTCACCAACTACCACTACTAATGGACAGTCCACCACCTCACCAACTACCACTACTAATGGACAGTCCACCACCTCACCAACTACCACTATTAATGGACAGTCCGCCACCTCACCAACTACAACTACTAATGGACAGTCCACCACCTCACCAACTACCACTACTAATGGACAGTCCACCACCTCACCAACTACAACTACTAATGGACAGTCCACAACCTCACCACCTACCACTACTAATGGACAGTCCACCACACCACCAACCTCAACTTCCAGTGGACAACTGACCTCATCAGGTTCCACCTCCCCAAACAGGCAGCCCAAAACTTCTCCACATGATCCTGGTGAGTGTCAGACATGGAGCTACATTCTGTACCAATCTGCACAAAGGTGTACAAGTGAGTTGTTGGGCTTTCATGGCAGATACGTCTATGTGTGTTTATGATTTTGTGTTCATGAACTTGCATTTACATGTGTGCATTTTCATGTTTGTGTTTTGTCCATGCAGATTACTTGCACTACTTCAACAAGTCCAAGAGCTGGATCAATGCCCTGGAGTTCTGTAAAAGTCGTGGCTCCAAGTCCAACCTGGTGCACATCACCAACCAGACCGTGCAGGCTGAGGTGAAACTGCTCCTGGCCAACATGAAGCTGCCATGTGGGGAAGTGTGGATTGGTCTGGAGCGGTCCATCTTTGAGTGGAGCGCCCCCTGGCTGTGGACCAGTAGTGATGTTGATAAGGTGGTGAAGTACAGCGAGTGGCATAGCTGTTTCCCCCTCAACCCCATCAATTACCACTGTGGTAAGATGGTCCGGGTTGGCAACGGAGAAATGAAGTGGCTGGATGCTTCCTGTCATCAGGAATTACCCTTCATCTGTCAAGGTGCGTTGCTCATCTTTGGAGCTCCTATTTTGGGGCTTGTTCAGTGAGGTGGAACATTCAGAACATTGCAGATAGACAAATATTACATAGAAGTGTCACGGTTTACTGCGGAATACAGATTTACCGTCTTGACTCTCATGTCAACTCTATGCAATGTATTTCTTTATGGAATGCTCTGATTATACCTCCCTATTGAATAAGGCTCAACCCACATCCCAGACACCCCCTCTCTACAGTTGGCTACTATCTGCATTGCTCTTTCCTCCCTTTAACTACCTCCCTTTACAGTCTAGACTCACTCTAATAGTAATAGTCTTTAGAATGAGCCAAAACATAACGGCAGGGCCTGGTCATATAAGATACTGTACATTGATGTCCTCTCATCCTGTATATGATGTTTCAACAGATCTCCACTAGAGGGCTCTCCATGGCAACCTGGACAGTCTGCAGACAGACACCACACTCATCTGCCAGAGAGACTACCACGCTCATGGTCTGGAAGGAACCTGTATTTCAATTCACAAAATGATTACCCTACTATTACTATTATGAATATTATTACTATAATTATTACTACTTTTACTTATAATTTTCACTATTCCATTATATTACTTAATGATACCCTTTGTTCACTCATAACCATTGCTATTTGACTGTTATTGACTGTACTTATGATTGTTTAAAATAGAGTAAAGAAAGGTAAAGAAAATATTAATAAAATGAACATGTAGTATTTAAATTGTGTGATCACTGTAGCCTACTGTAGGAGGTTAGTTAGTTAGTTATAGTATTTTGTTATTTTGTTATGATATATGCATTTCCTGTGGTTGAACAATAGCAATTCAAAATGTCATAATCCAACCCTAAGATTTGAGAGGGGTTATCTACATTAAATAGACTGAAGGAGTCTGTCTTAACCAATCCTTTTAAAACGAATAAGGAAGTAAGAGATGGGGGTGAGAGCACCATGGATAGCGACAGTGAACTTGACATCTCAGAAACCAATAGGCTACTGCAATTTGAAATATTTATATTTGGGGGTGGAGGGGACAATTGTGACTTCTGTGAAATTCACATGGCTGCACTGATGAGCCATATTGATGCAACAATGTGCCATAAACTCAAATCAATTGAACCGCTGAACTTTGCAAAAACATGCATTTTGGAGACAATCACCTTTTCATAAAAAAGGGAAATAATAAGGTTTATATAGGCTATGGGTAGCAATATTACTTGCAGTAGCCTATCCTTATAGATTAATGAGAGTAATCGATCCCCTATCTCATCCCCCCTTTCCACCCAGCCCGTTCTCAGAATATATTGCCAGCTCTATCTCTCTACTTAGCTACCCCTATGGGGGGTGATTCATGCCAGAATTAAGCCTCGTGAAGCTACTGATACCTCTCACCAAGTCACCTAACGTCTTCCTAGCTCCATAAAATAACGCCATGAATTAACATGGACTGTCAAGTTTGTTTCTAAGGCGTCAAACTGCAGACACGTTCATGTCACGTAGACGTAGTGTTCACGTGGTGTTCACGTCACGTAACGTGTCACTGACACGACAAGTGTCAGTTTGCGTGTAAGTTTATTATGAATGATCTTAACATGAACGCCTTAAAAACGTCTACATGTGTTACGCGTTACGTGTTATTTGAAGTGTCTGCTTAGTTCATCAATTTGTCAAATTAGCTAAAATAGGCCTATCACCTCAATGCAATAATTATTAGGCTAGTTGATATCGCAGCCACCATTACAGTGTAGATATGCCTATTTCTCGCATCAACACAAAATCAATGGCTTCCTAGTGGTTAGAGCGCTGGCCAGTAACCGAAATGTTGCTAGATCTGCTAATCCCAAAGCTGAAAATACACTTTTTTGTCGCTTTGCCCGAGCAAGGCAGTTAACCCACTGTTTCCCGGGCGACTGAATATGTGTATTTCGATTGAGGCAGCCTTCTGCACCTCTCTGATTCAGAGGGGTTGGGTTACATGCAGAAGACACATTTCAGTTGAATGCATTCAGTTGTACAACTGACTATGTATCCTCCTTTATTTTCTTTGTTGAAGGTAGACTAGGTTTCTAGGGGCGCATTCAAAACAACTCGGAAGTCGGCAATCTCTGACTTCCGACTTCAGTGCGTTTAAGACAACTGGGAACTGAAAAAAACGAGCTCAGACTGGGATTTTTGTTTCGTTTTGAACAGTCATCCAACTCGGAATCTCTGTCATCATTGTCTGACCTGACAATTGTCTGACCTGACAATCACTGATGTCATGATTTGACCTCGTTTTCCCCCCACTTCCCAGTTTACCGGATTAACAGACAATCACTGTCACCATGCAATCCTTTGTCTGTACATTTCTGTGGAGATGTTTTCTGGTTAAAAGAAGTGTTTGAATTGAGGGGGTATGTGAGGATATAGGCCTTGTCATAGAGACGTGCAAAAAGCATATGCTACCACTTGTTTGCTTAGCCATAGGAACAGCAACGGTCCAGATTTTATAAATCAATCTAGGCTATAACAATGATAAACTCCACAATTATTTACGCAGTCTACTAGCCTATTGAAGGTCTTGTGCAGCCTAAACATCACAGGAAAATGTGTTTGGTTTATTAAATGCTCTGCAATGTAGAGCTATGCTTAATGCAAAATACCAAAAAGTTGGAATCGGTATGAGTCTATGCATCAACCAAACAGTTTAACAGATCAAAACATATATTATATATTGCAGTTGCGTTCTTATGCATATTCTTAGACTAAACGGAACTGAAAACACCCCAGCCTGTTTGATCATAGATCATGATGAAGCCTGAACATTTAAGCTGTTTGTCATTGATATAGCCCACAATAGCATACAGATTTTATACACATATTTAATCTGGAATTGACAAACAAAAGCCTGACTAGGATCCCGATTGGCCCCCATGTCATATTTATTACCAATTAGACTAAATGTATTCCTATTATTTTGCATAGGCTAACAATTGCGATTAATGTTATTTACCATCTTCTGCTTTTTATGAATAAACAGGCATCAGTGTAAACATAATATCATTTCAATGCCCCCCACACACACATTAATGTTACTTACCTTACAGATCACAAAGTGAGCTAATTTCCAGTCCATTCATATGCATTACATTTGATTCATACACTGGCTTCTCTGACTGGCATGTTTTCATCTACACTGAAATAATTGTAGTCCTAAATTATGATAAAACAATCATAGTCCATTAGTACACCCTTAATAATGTACCATCAAGGGATACGTTACAATTTACAATAACGAACACCTTATGAAACAGCTGTGAAAACCAATCTACACTTCCTGCCTGAATGACATGCCCAAAGTAAACTGTCTGTAGCTCAGGCCCTGAAGCCAAGATATGCAATATAATTGGTACAATTTGGAAAGAAAACACTTTGAAGTTTGTAGAAATGTTAAAATAATGTAGGAGAATATAACACAATATGGTATGAGAAAATCCAAAGAAAAACCAACCAGAATTTTCTAATTTTGAGAGACCATCCTCTTAGAAATGCAAGAGAAAGGTCCCTGGGTGCAACAGGCTTGTAACTTCAAAAACGAATAAGAAAAGACAGTTTTAGTAGAAGGACACAGTCTGGAAATGTGTGTTTGCACGCCATGAAGACATTACGCACCTGCTAAAATCGGCTTCCTATTGAACATACTTCTTTCCGAAATAAATATTATAGTATAATTACATGTTAGGGTATTTGAGGAGTAAATAGAATTGTATTTTGACTTGTTGAAATAAAGTTTAGGGGTAGATTTTCGGATTCCTTTCCATGCAAGTTGAACGAGTGGATTACTCAAATCGATGGTGCCAACTAAACAGACTTTTGGGGATATAAAGTAGGGTTTTATCTAACAAAACGACACTACATGTTATAGCTGGGACCCTTAGGATGACAAATCAGAAGAAGAGTTTGTGAATATATAATTGTTATATGTCAATGTATGAAACCTGTGCTGACGGAAAAATATTTTGATGTGGGGTGCTGTACTCAAACAATCGCATGGCATGTTTTCGCTGTAATAGCTACTGTAGCTACTGCTACTGTTAGATTAACAAGAATTTAAGCTTTCAGCCGATATAAGACACTTATATGTACCTAAATGTTTAAAATCCATAATATTTATGATTATTTATTTGAATTGCGCACCCTCCAGTTTCACCAGAAGGGATACATTACAATTTACAATAACGAACACCTTATGAAACAGCTGTGAATACTAATCTAGCAATATTTTAGACTTAAATACATAACCATTGATATTTTTTTGGTACACTCACATGGCAATCAGACTGAAATACAGAATTCTGGTGTGTGGAAAGAAAGGAGGTGGGTATTGTGTGGATGGGAGGTTCTGCCTGTCACTTTTTTTTCAACAGGTAGTGGACTCGAAGAAAGAAACTGCAAAGTCCAGGCAGGCGCTGCTGCCCTCTTTGTTCTGAGTGTTTGCAGTGCTGGTGTTTTTAGCTAATCTGTGCAGCTCACATTATGAGCCCAGGGTGATCGTTTTCTTGCTCTTTCTTAGCAGATAATGACAACTTGACAATAACAGTAGCTGATGTAATGAAAAGTTGGAGGGTGGTTGATAATGGAGGACATCAGGTGGATCCATGTCTGGGTGTTAGGCAGAACCCCTAGTTCCTGGAGAACAGGAGCATAGTAAATTGAACAGGGTAGGAGACAGACGTAAACGAGCAAACACACAGGTTACATTATTATCAGGTATGTAAAAATACAGTTATTGAATGATTTAATGTAAATGTTTGATTAGACATGCAATAATGTTAATGGAAGACATAAAAGAAAGGATACCTGTCAAATGTTTTATGTCAGTGGGGTTGGTAAGGGATGGTCCCTGGAAAAGATAGAGAGATGAGTTGTGAGAGAAACTCCAGGGTGGTGTCATGGCCACTGGAGTCAAACGGTTACTTAACTACTGAAAATAGAGGTTACTTAACCTGACCCAGAGATTAACTATTTGGAGAAACCCCTGGGCCAGTGTTGGTACTGCTGACAGCATGGCGATGCCGCCCACCACGAGGCAGCAAATGCAAATAGTTATCATCTGAGATTTTTATATTTCACCTTAACAGATGTTGACCCCAGCTAGGAGGTCCACCAAGCTTTCCCGGGTCTCGCCTTCCTTTCATCCTTCATCTAAGCCAAGTCATTCACCCGAAGAACTTGGTCCCCTTGATTCTTTTCAGGTGGCTCTTCTTTGTCATGCGCCCTGTAAATGTTCAGTCTCACCTTGATTGATAATAGAAATAAATGCAATTATATTTGATATTATTACAAATACATTGCTTATATATATATATATCTCTTGGAAGGCCAGAAAATAAATTAAAAGTGGACAGTTTTTACCTGGTCAAAAAGCTCCACATCCTTCTCAGTCCGTGCCTGAAGGTGGTCTTCGAAGGTGTTCTGATCTGGTTCGACAACTTACACCACATCAGGTGGAGTATCAGTGACCTCAAAGTACATTACACAAAAACAGCAAAAGAAAAACACTAAGTCAATAAAAAAAAAAAAAAATCTACAGTATATGCAATAATGTTATGTACAATTGCATTGTTTACGTCTGCCACAGATCCCTCCTGAACTGTCATTGCGCACACCTGGCCCCAATTACCAATCATTAGTGTTTGTATAAATATGCCCTTTGGTTCTCCATTGGGCTGTCGATTGTTGTACTATGTCCGTTGGTGCATGTGAGTTACTGCTGTGTGTTTTGGCTTTCGTGCCATGTTGGATTGCGCAGATTATTCCGGGTGTATTTATCATTGTGCGCTGCGGTATTTATTCCAGGTACTCCTTGCTCTTTTGTTTTGGGTTTCAACCCTATGTTTTTGTTACGTGTTGGTTTCATTTTCGTCCCCGTGCCTATATACGGCACGCCGTAATATGGGCATAATAAAAACCCATATTACTCATTCCTGTGCCTGTCTCTCGACCCTTTATACCAACTTGACAACGTCAGTTAACTGCTGCGGCTCCCCTCCATATAGCAGGCGATAGAGTGAATACTCTGGTGGCCTGGACACTGCTGTGTTGTGTGCAAAAATAACTACCTTCAGATTGTCCTTCCACCATTCCTGGTACCCATCAAGGGACTTGCCCATGGCAGTCCCGTTGGTCCGTTCATCCAAACGTGGAGTCACCATACATCTACACATTATATATAACTCACTGAACTATCAGTGTCAATTTTTAAAAAACTCTAAATTACTGGACGCCTATGCGAAACAATGCTACAACCATTACATTAAGCTGACATTGACTAAAACCAACTAGGCTAGAGCTAACTACTATAGCGCTTAGCCAAGCTAAATTTGGTTAGCATCAAGCTAGCGAACTGTTAAACGCTATTGTCGTACAAATATTAACACTAACACATTTTATCGTGACATCACATATTTACATATATTACCTAAATTAAATTAAGCCTGTGTTCATAGAAAATAAAACAAATTGGATCCAAAACATTGAAAAAAAAGTAGAGAAAGTTTGGACGCCATGTAATTCACTTCTCATTGTCAGAAAAGTGTGTAGCTGGCTAAAGGAGTCAGGCGCAGGAGAGTTGAGATGCGTGGAACAAGGTATTTAATAAAGCCCAAGTACAACAGAGTACAATGGCGCAAGCAAATATACCGACCAGGGTCGTGATGTTACCCTGTGAGGGAGGAAGGTCCGTTAGAAAGTCCACTGACAGGTGTGACCAAGGTCGTTGTGGAACAGGTAATGGATGTTGCTTACCTCTGGGTAGGTGTCTAGGAGCCTTACACTGGGCACACACCGAGATGGAGGAAACATAGACCCTCACGTCCCTTGCCAAGGTGGGCCACCAGTACTTCCCTGTCAAGCAGCGCACCGTCCAACCGATCCCAGGATGACCAGAGGAGGGTGACGTGTTGGCCCAATAGATCACGGACATCAGACGGAACGTACAGACGCCCGACAGGACACTGGGGGGAGCGGGCTCTGTACGTAACCCCGGATAAATCTCCGGTAGTAATTGGCAAACCCTAAAAATCGCTGCACCTCCTTTACCGTGGTGGGAGTCGGCCAATTACGCACGGCTGCAATGCGGTCACTCTCCATCTCCAATCCTGATGTGGAGATGCGATATCCTAGGAAGGAGACGATCTGCTGGAAGAACAAGCATTTCTCAGCCTTGACATACATGTCATGCTCCAGCAGTCGTCCAAGTACCCTCCGCACCAAAGACACATGCTCGGCGCGGGTAGTGGAGTATATCAGAATGTCATCGATATACGCCACTACGCCCTGCCCGTGCAGGTGCCTGAAAATCTTATCTACAAAGGATTGGAAGATTGATGGAGTATTCATCAACCCGTACGGCATGACGAGGTACTCATAATGCCCTGAGGTGGTACTAAACGCTGTCTTCCACTCGTCTCCCTCCAGGATACGCACCAAATTGTATGCGCTCCTGAGATCCAGTTTGGTGAATAAGCGCCAAGTTTGGTGAATAAGTTTGGTGAATAAGCGTTTTCACTCAAAATCTCACGATACATGGCCCCATTCATTCTTTCCTTTACACGGATCAGTCGTCCTGGTCCCTTTGCAGAAAAACAGCCCCAAAGCATGATGTTTCCACCCCCATGCTTCACAGTAGGTATGGTGTTCTTTGGATGCAACTCAGCATTCTTTGTCCTCCAAACACGACGAGTTGAGTTTTTACCAAAAAGTTCTATTTTGGTTTCATCTGACATTCTCCCAATCCTCATCTGGAGCATCCAAATGCTCTCTAGCAAACTTTAGACGGGCCTGAACATGTACTGGCTTAAGCAGGGGGACACGTCTGGCACTGCAGGATTTGATTCCCTGTCGGCGTAGTGTGTTACTGATGGTAGGCTTTGTTACTTTGGTCCCAGCTCTCTGCAGGTCATTCACTAGGTCCCCGTGTGGTTCTGGGATTTTTGCTCACCGTTCTTGTGATCATTTTGACCCCACGGGGTGAGATCTTGCGTGGAGCCCCAGATCGAGGAAGATTATCAGGGTCTTGTATGTCTTCCATTTCCTAATAATTGCTCCCACAGTTGATTTCTTCAAACCAAGCTGCTTACCTATTGCAGATTCAGTCTTCCCAACCTGGTGCAGGTCTACAATTTTGTTTCTGGTGTCCTTTGACAGCTCTTTGGTCTTGGCCATAGTGGAGTTTGGAGTGTGACTGTTTGAGGTTGTGGACAGGTGTCTTTTATACTGATAACAAGTTCAAACAGGTGCCATTAATACAGGTAATGAGTGGAGGACAGAGGAGCCTCTTAAAGAAGAAGTTACAGGTCTGTGAGAGCCAGAAATCTTGCTTGTTTGTATGTGACCAAATACTTATTTTCCACCATAATTTGCAAATAAATTCATAAAAAATCCTACAATGTGATTTTCTGGATTTTTTTTCCTCATTTTGTCTGTCATAGTTGAAGTGTACCTATGATGAAAATTACAGGCCTCTCTCATCTTTTTAAGTGAGAGAACTTGCACAATTGGTGGCTGACTAAATACTTTTTTTCCCCACTGTATGTCTCCATAGCCTCCATCTCCGCTTGCGACAGGGGATACACGTGACTCCTGGGAAGCGCAGCGTCTACCAGGAGATCTATCGCACAATCCCCCCGTCGATGGGGTGGTAATTGAGTCGCCTTCCTTTTACAGAAGGCGAGAGCCAAATCGGCATATTCTGGAGGGATGTGCACGTTGGAGACCTGGTCTAGACTTTCCACCGTGGTAGCACCAACGGAAACCCCTACACACCTACCCGAACACTCTCGCGACCACCCCGTGAGAGCCCTCTGTTGCCAGGAAATGGTGGGGTCATGACGAGCTAACCAGGGAAGGCCTAGTACCATGGGAAACACAGGCGAGTCAAGGAGGAAGAGACCAGTGGAGGTTCTAGACCCTTTCAACCGGGGGGCCAAGCAGGGGCCAGTTGTACTGTTAGAGGGGCCAGTTACATTAGACGTTATTGTTGTCATATCGTTTTCTTCACTTCATTGCAGGCATTAGTAGGCAAAAGACCATGTCCCTCTAGTAAATGTGTGGGTTTAAGTAGTGTTCCACGTTGCCACTGTCTAATAACGGATGTAAAAAAAGAACGCTAGCAGAAATTTGTTATGCAAAAATTATTTCATACTCCACATTTAGGGGGGCCACAAGGGGGTCCAAAATTGTTGTCACAGGGGCACTGGCCCCCTGCCCCCAGAACCGCCAGTGGAAGAGACTGATTCTCTCCTCGTGGCTCCCCTGTGTCACCATGGCCAGGGAGATGGTGGCTTCCCTGATTATCCCGGACCCTAATGGTCGACTATCCAGAGTGTGAACTGAAAAAGAGTGTGCGAGCAAGGCCTTCAAACCTGACTCAGTTATACCAGTTCCACTGTCAGGGGGAATGGGCCAATATTCACCCAACTTACTGTGGGAAGCTTGTGGAAGGCTACCCGAAACGTTTGACCCAAGTTAAACAATTTAAAGGCAATGCTACCAAATACTAATTGAGTGTATGTAAACGTCTGACCCACTGGGAATGCGATGAAAGAAATAAAACCTTAAATAAATCATTCTCTCTACTTTTATTCTGACATTTCACATTCTTAAAATAAAGTGGTGATCCTAACTGACCTAAAACAGGGAATTTTACTAGGATTAAATGCCAGGAATTGTGAAAAACTGAGTTTAAATGTATTTGGCTAAGGTGTATGTAAACTTCCAACTTCAACTGTACATGCATTAAATGAAAATACCTGGGAAGCAAATAAACAAAATAAAACATCAAAAAAATGACCATACAAATGGCATATGCTTGAGTACCACCTTGACATCTCTGATCTGCTTGCCTCAATAAATGAATACTAGAACATTGGTAGCCAGAATTAGCTTTTTCAAATCAAACTTTGTCACATGCGCCGAATCCAACAGGTTTAGAAAATACCGTGAAACGCTTACTTTACAAGCCCTTAACCAACAGTGCACCAAATACCAAATAAACTAAAGTAAAAAATAAAATAAAATACAAAATAATAAAAAGTAACACAATAACATAACAATAACGAGGCTATATACAGGGGGTACCGGTACCGAGTCAGTGTGCGGGGGTACAGGTTAGTTGAGGTAATTTGTACATGTAGGTCGGGGTGAAGTGACTATGCATAGATAATAAACAGAGAGTAGCAGCATTGTAGAAAACATAATGGGGGGTCAATGTAGCAGCAGCAACGCATCTAGTCACCTAATAATAGCATAACGGTGAAAGTTAGACACATCCCCTTTTGTTTGCATGTTTTTTTATTGAACCTTTATTTAACTAGTCAAGTCAGTTAAGAATTCATTATTATTTACAATGACGACCTACCCCCGGCCAAACCCTAATCCGGACAGCACTGGGCCAACTGTGCACTGCCCTATGTGACGCCGAATCATGGCCGGTTGTGATACAGCCTGGAAACGAACCAGGGTCTGTAGTGATGCCTCTAGCAGTGAGATGCAGTGCCTTAGACCGCTGCACCACTCAGGAGTCCCAAGCATGTTTTTTTGTTGGTCCTGTTAATGTTGAGTGATCACACATGCCTCAGCACACATAGGTTACTTTGCCTGCTTGCAAATGTGTGCTACAAGTGAGGATGTTTCATAGTATTTCTGATTATCTTAACTCACCACCACCACCAATGAATTATATTTTTCACAGATATCCACGGAACCATGACTGAAATATAGGTCTACACTCAGATAAAAAGGTGCTATCTACAATTTAACAGTATTCTTCCGCTGTCCCCATAGGATAACCCTTTTTGGTTCCAGGTAGATCCCCTTCTGTGTCTAGGTAGAACCCCTTTGGGCTCCATTCCACAGAGGGTTCTACATGGAACCAAAAAGATTTCTACCTGGAACCCCAAAACAATCTCCTTTGGTGACAGCCAAAGAACCTTGTTAGAACCCTTTTCTCAAAGAGTGTACTCAACGCGTTTAGCCTGTTAAGTTTACACCATTTGATTCTGTACTCAAACATCCGCCTGGTACTCGTTCCCTGAAGGACTGTAGTATCCTCAAACGGACAAAAATGAGACAAGAGGCACAACATACTTATTTTAGATCCCAAGGGGTATTCATTTCATTCTGTATGCTCACACTCTCATCACTATCTCCGTTGCCATCTTCTCAAGTCTTTACTTGGAACTCCATCCATACACACACATACTATAGCATCTTGCTTACATTTCCCACATTTTAGGCATCCAGCTGAGGCCTTGGATGGATCATGTTACACTGAGATGGGCACAGGGGTTTATGTACAGGGGTATATGTACAGTCATTTTTAGTGTGGTGGCAAAGTCGTTGAACAGGAGAAGAGGATGTGGTTACTTGTGGAGGGAGAACATTGAGGGTCGTGGGTTGAGCACCTACAGTGAAGCTGATTGGTTGCTCTGGCTCATCACATTTTGACTAAAAGAAAGAGATTTAGAAATTAGTTTGACATTGCCATAGTTCAACAACTGAAAAGCCATCATTAGTATACTCCAACAGAGATAGCAATATATTCAGTATTCACGGAATGAAGTAGCCTACCCATCACAATTTACAACTGTATTAATAAATGAAATAAATTATACTATAGCACATTCAATTACATTATTATTGTAGACTATAGACTACTCCTGTATCTACCTTGTACAATAACGTAATCATTGATTGAAGTATCTCTAATAAGGAAACTATCTAGGACAGACACTCGAAAATCGCTTTTCATTAACACCCGATGCAGGCGTCAGGTGGTACGGTTGCCTAGGCTTATATATGTCAATTTTCACCCCCCATACACCCCTTTCTCAGAAACATCGAGAGAGAGAGAGAGAGAGAGAGAGAGAGAGAGAGGAGCTGCCGGCCGT
The DNA here is from genome assembly GCA_030435695.1 of Brachymystax lenok tsinlingensis. Taxonomy (NCBI): domain Eukaryota; kingdom Metazoa; phylum Chordata; class Actinopteri; order Salmoniformes; family Salmonidae; genus Brachymystax; species Brachymystax lenok. The sequence goes on along the minus strand of CM059809.1, from coordinate 12,635,045 downwards.
CTCTCGTTCTGTGCACTACCGCGGATTGTGCAGACAGAGCTATCAGTCCAGTACTGAGAGCTCATTTTATTTACGGTAAAAATGTCGGCCAGACCAGGCTACTATCGACAGGAGCTGAACAAGACTGTATGGGAGGTTCCCGAGCGGTACCAGAACCTGACTCCCGTGGGCTCGGGGGCCTACGGTTCGGTATGGTGAGTAGACTATATGAAAGAGGGTGGGGCGAAGCTGCAAATAAGTCCAGAAACACAATACAATGCAGAGGGAAAACATAATTTAGCCTTATGATTTGTAATATGAATATGCATTATTGGATAATATTGGGAAAACAACAGGGCTATTTATAGCCTATTCTCATTATTTTTGTGCAATTGCCAGTCTATTGTTATTATTATTATTGAGGATGTTTTTAATGTTATTAGGCAGTTATTAGGCTGATTTAATATAATTTATGTTCATGTAGCCCAGTTAGTTGTTATGCACGAGAAAGTCATCAATGTTATTTTCATGTTTGTTTATGTGGATTTACTAGACTACTCTAATTGTATCAATATGATTGTCTGCAGTTGCCTCTCCGTGCGGAGGGTTTAAACACATTAAGCTTCTCATGTACAGTAGCTGATTCATACGATTTCTATACCGAAATAGGAAACAGTAAGGAGTTATCGGCGCATCGCGCCTGCAACCACGCGCTACGGGAGATCCTTTGAATCGTGACAGTTCTCAATAGGATAGATTTTGTTTCCATTAGGCTTTTTGGGATACTAATAAACAGGGACAGCACTTCGAGGGGACTTGCACTGAACAACTGAAGGATCTATATAGCCATTGGCATGTGTAGGGGCCACCTCAGTGTTTCTGACTGCAAATATCTTGAATTGTTTAGTTTTTTCAGACATTTGTGCTGTTATGGACCTCTCTCTCTCTCAGACATTTGTGCTGCTGCAGACCTCCTCTCTCTCTCTCTCTCTCTCTCTCTCTCTCTCTCTCTCTCTATAGTCTACATTTCCACATGAACAAGTTCCTTTTTTCTCACAAATTAGTTGGGCAATATTTCCTTGTTTTAATTTTGGTTCACTCTTTGTCTGTTGCGGGAGAAGAGACACTGTTGCCATGGTGAGGTGTCATGGTGATGTGTGCACCTCGGCTTGAGTGTCATACACGCAATCCATATTGATCCATGCATGGGAAGGGAAATGAAGTGCTTGGCAGATAGACATGATATAGCTGAGTAGATAGACATGATAGCATAGCAACAATTCAAACAAAGACTATGCAGATTTATGTGGATTCACAAACACATCTAATACACCATCAACCAAGATGCAGAGCAATGCAGTCATGTGATCTGCTACACCTATAAAATGGCACCACTGCTCATAGTACAAGTCTAGCCAGCAAGGACACTCACATTCTTGCACACAATCTCCCTCTCTCTCTCTTTCTCTCTCTCTCTCTCTGCGCCCTGCATTGTTCAGGCTGAGCTCCAGCCATTGTCACCGTCTTCTCCATGGAATAGCTGATTGATTAGCAGAGGGGTGGGGGTTTGGGAATTGGAAAGGTATTTTATAGGGGGTTGGGACGGGGAGAGCCTTGGGGGTCCAGGGACATTACTTCTGAGGATTCAGAGGAGAATTGGAGTCATTATATTAATCCTTGGTGCTCCTCAATCTCCCTGCAAAGCCTCCTGAGATTGTTTGCCTGAGGTCAAGGATCTGATCAGAAAGGCCCATATAATGCATATCATCAGATCAAATCAAAATCAAATATTTGTCACATGCACCTAATACAACAACTTTACTGTGAAATGCTTACTTACGAGCCCTTTCCCAACAATGCAGAGTTAAAAAGTAAGAGAAATATACACAAGGAGTCAATGTATACAAGGAGTCAATGTGCAGGGGTACGAGGTAATACAGTATGTACATGTAGGTAGGGTTAAAGGCGACTAGGCAATCAGGATAGATGATTAACAGAGTAGCAGGAGCACATGTGAAGAGTGTGAAAGTGTGTCTACCTGTGAGTGTATGTGTGTGTGTGCAGAGCAAGGGGAACAACTACTTCAAGGTCTCAGAGCAAGTGATGTCACCGATTGACACGCTGTTAGCGCGCACCCCGCTAGCTAACTAGCCATTTCACACCGGTTACACTCACCCCCCTTTTGACCTTTTCTGCAGTAACCAGTGATCCGGGTCCCGGCACCAATGTAACAGTTTAGCTTCCGTCCCTCTCCTCGCCCTTACCTGGGCTCGAACCAGGGACCCTCTGCACACATCGACAACAGCCACCCTCAAAGCATCATTACCCATCGCTCCACAAAAGCCGCGGCCCTTGCAGAGCAAGGGGAACAACTACTTCAAGGTCTCAGAGCGAGTGACGTCACCGATTGAAACGCTGTTAGCGCGCACCCCCCTAGCTAACTAGCCATTTCACACTGGTTACAAATGCAAATAGCAGTGGTGGAAAAAGTACTCAATTGTAATACTTTGAGTAACAGTAAAGATACCTTGATAGAAAATGACTGACGTAAAAGTGAAAGTCATCCCGTAAAATACTACTTGAGTAAAAGTCTAAATGTATTTGGTTTTAAATATACTTAAGTATCAAAAGTAAATGTAGTTGCTAAAATATACTTAAGTATGAAAAAGTACATTTCCTTATAATAAGCAAACCAGATGACACAATTGTCTTTTTTATTTATTTACGGATAGCCAAGGTCATACTCCAATAGACATAATTTACAAACAAAGCATGTGTGTTTAGTGTGTCAGCCGTATCAGGGGCAGGCAGTAGATGACCAGGGATGTTCTCTTGATACGTGTGTGAATTGGACCATATTCCTGTCCTGCTAAGCATTCAAAATGTAATGAGTACTTTTGGGTGTCAGGGAAAATGTATTTAATGAAGTAAAAGTAAAAGTTGTCAAATATAAACAGTAAAGTACAGACACCCCCCCAAAAAACTTAAGTAGTACTTTAAAGTATTTTACACCACTGGCAAATAGTCAGTGTAGCCGTTTGATTAGCTGTTCAGCAATCTTATGGCTTGGGGGTGGAAGCTGTTCAGGAGCTTTTTGTTCCTAGAATTTGGTGCTCCGGTACCGCTTGCCCTGCGGTAGCAGAGAGAACAGTCTATAACTAGGGTGGCTGGAGTCTTTGACAATTTTTAGGGCCTTCCTCCTACCCCGCCTGGTATAGAGGTTCTGGATGGCAGGAAGCTTGGCCCCAGTGATGTACTGGGCCATACGCGCTACCCTCTGTAGCGCCTTACGGTCGGATGCCAAGCAGCTGCCATACCAAGTGGTGATGCAGCCAGCCAAGCTGCTCTGAATAGTGTAGCCACCAGACAGAGGGATTATTGTACATGCACAAAAGCAGACTAATATCACACATTCACTGCATACCATGCAGAACATCACATAGATACATGTATTAGTTTTCCATCATTATACCAGCAGACATCAAAACTCATATCTGAATGAAAATGCACATTTGAAATGCATTGGAATGTCTGAGATTTTCACAAATGGGGTTGCTACTTCAAATATACTTTATTCCAATAACTGGAAAGCTTTTCATAAACTGCAAAACACCAGTCACACATAATGACAATAGTTGTCATTCTTGAAACATCGTACTGGCACTTCCCTTCGCTTTCCCAAGTCGTATCATTTCTCATTTCCCTCAGCATGCACACTATAAACCCCTAATTCAATCTCAATGGTTACTTTTCCTTCCATCTGTCTTCTTCAATGAAGTTCGAACGTCTTGGCCAGTAATATAACTCTAAATCGTACTGACTGATGGGTTTAGAACTTGTCCATGATACTGAACATATTCTTCACAGTGGAACTAGGAAACTCTTTGTTGGTGTAACGTTATGTAACAGTAATATAGCGTTGTGCAAATGTTTGCGCTTGCATCAATATAACTCAATTCCATGCGCCCATTTCAACTGTGGCAGCAACACTATGCAAATAATGGCTACTGTGAGTGTGTGGTGTTCGTAGGGGCTTGGCTGCTTGAAGAGCTATTATCATGTCACTTCGGTGCCGTTTAGCCGACGCTGTTGTGCAGAGTTTGTTTACAACGTGAGAGGACAAGCGATGGCCGCCGAAGCTCTCGGATGAAAGCACACGTGAAATAGAATCTCAAGTACATGGAACTGTCTATTAGTGTTAACATGCAAGCTGCTTTGGGGAGCAAGATGCTGGAGAATAAAAGCAAGCATCCTTCATTTTGAATTCTAGGTGCAAACAAGATGCTGTTGCAGATGCTTTCATGTATGCCCCACTATTTCCTTTGAATGATTGCATATGCACAAGTCTGAAATGTCAATATAGATAGCTAGATGAAGAGAGAGAGAGAAAGAGAGAGAGAGAGTGAGATAGAGAGAAAGCCAAATTACTTTGCGTCAGATATTGCACTGCATTACTGTAACAGCTGATAAAGTTCTGAGATGGAAGACAGTCAGTTGCAGAAATTGATGCATAGCCTGCCTGTGGAGTTGTGGGCAGTGAGGTGGACAGCCATGTATGGAAGATGAGATGGAAGAGGACTTGTGAGTGTGTGTGAGACAGAGAGGTCTGGCTTGTGTCATGGAAAGATGATGGTATGCTAGCTGCCTGTTTGGCTAACATTTAACAGGGGCATCTGGGGTAGCAGCAGGTGCTTCTGTGGCTGTGAATGAAATGAATGCACTTGGCCTTGTCTGAAGGCGATGCCTTCAGGTGTGTGCATGGCCTTGTGTTGTACACATGGCAGGCCGCAGGTAACAACGTAGTAATGGTGTAGTGCTCCTCGCAGGCCGGTTAAAGGGGTTAGAGGTCAGGTTGATAATGACAGTGATTTACGTGGTTGTTTTAGCTTCTCGTGCCATTGTGGCTCTGTGCTGCCTCTCCTTCCTCTTTTCTTCACACTTCCTCTTTATCATCTCCTTTACTGCTTCTTCTTTCCTTCCGTCAAGTTTCTTTCAATTTCTCAAACACTTTTATTTCCTGTCTGGTACTTCCTGTCCCCTCCCTCATCTCTTTTTTTCCCTGAATCTCTCTCTGACCTTCTCTATTCTTTCTACACTGCTTTGCCTCTTCATTCCTCTATAATGTTATTGCCTAGTCTCTTTTTCATTTGCCCTAACACTCCTTCTCTCTGTGCAACATCGGAGTTGAGTAAGATGTTGCTCCAACTGCTGCCAAAGTAGAAATAACACTGTCAACAACGGAGACGGCAGCGCAACACCAGTACACTACTCAGACATACATTTGCACTTCAAAGGAAAGAATAATGAATCTAATAATTTAATGAGCAACATGTTTAGAAGAAATACATTTCATTTTGTAATCTGCTGTCGCTCATCTCTCTCTCTCTCTGACATTTGTGCTGTTATGGATCTCTCTCTCTCTCTCTCTCTCCCCACAGCTCAGCATATGACGTGCGGCTACGACAGAAGGTGGCGGTGAAGAAGCTGTCTCGGCCTTTCCAGTCCCTTATCCACAGTAGGCGCTCGTACCGCGAGCTCCGGCTACTCAAGCACATGAAACACGAGAACGTGAGTAAGGAGTGGTTGAAGCCCTCCCGTGTTGGCCAGTTGACCTAAATTTCCTTGATAATGCACAATAGAGTTGTAACTCTTTGGCGTCAACCTTCTCCCTCAACAGGTAATAGGACTACTTGACGTATTCTCCCCTGCTGCATCACTAGAGGACTTCCATGAAGTGTGAGTGACTACTGAAAGAGCACTAGGATGTCCAACATACCCCATACAGTAATTATACTGTCATGATTATTCTGATGATGAAATATTGTATTTAAATAGAGCTTATCACAAGGCAGGTACTGTATAACTGAATTGGAACATCACCACGCACTGTTCTAAAAGTCCCCTCCTCCTCCTCTTTCCAGCTACCTGGTAACCAACTTGATGGGGGCAGACCTGAACAACATAGTCAAATTCCAGCGTCTCTCTGATGAGCATGTGCAGTTTCTTATTTACCAGCTGCTCAGAGGCCTCAAGGTACGTAACCCCCCAATGTATCATGTTTAGACATCTTTTCTTTTACATACTATCCCATACACTGACAGGACAAACTGACAGCAACCTTCCCTGATAATAATTGTTTTTACTCACAAAGGCAACTGTATAAGTATTTCAACGTGCCACAATTGAACCTCAAAAACCCTCATGATCCTTTTTATACTATAAAACTACTGGCTGTAATTTACTAGAATATCCCTTAACATCCTCTGAAATGGTATATATACTGTACCTTCACATTTGAAAGCTAAATTATGCCTGGCTCACTAGGCAACACAGTTAACAGGGGACTGACCAGCCAGCCTAGTAACTAGAAAACCTAGTTACCAAGATATGAACAGAAAATGTAGACCCTTTTAGACAGGGGCCAATGTTGGAATACACTGTTGACCTCTCTCTCTCTCCTTTCTTTCCTCTCTCCACCCACTCCTCCCCCCATCCCACTGCCATGTCCCTTTTCCATCTCCCCCTGAACAGTACATCCATTCAGCAGGACTGATCCACAGAGTGAGTGGTGGCTTTCCTCTTTTCTTCTCTACTTGCCCACTCTTTTCAGTTTTCCTCATCCCCTCTTTTCATGAAGGCAGTCTCCTGGAGAGCAATTGCCTCTCCTAAGTGCTTTGTTGGCTTTAAAAGGCAATTCTGTATTTAGAATGTACCGGTATGTGTGCAAGTAGATAATATCATATTGTGTGAGTGTGTTAGAGAGAGATTGTGTGTTGAGACCTTCTTGTTGCATGTGCATGTAGGCCTTCAGCTTGTAAAACCCAGTATATGTTTAAACATGTCTTTCTATCTTTCTGCCCTATCCATACATCACTTTGTGTCTGTCTGTCTGCCTGCCTTTTGGTCTGTCTGTGTACATGGCTTTCTCCCTTTCTTTCCCCCTGTCCTTCAGACAGTCTTTGTGTTGACCGGTCTGTCTTTTCGTGTGTCTGTCTCACAGGACCTGAAACCAAGTAACGTGGCAGTGAACGAGGACTGCGAGCTGAGGGTAAGACCAGTGACCCAGTCGCCCAACTCCTCAACGCCTCAGACAATCACAACACAACCTCCCCCCACTCGGAAAGGGCTATCACCATGACAACTTGTGTCTCTCGCTCCCCCAGATCCTTGACTTTGGATTGGCCAGACAGACGGATGATGAGATGACGGGGTACGTGGCGACTCGCTGGTATCGAGCGCCAGAGATCATGCTTAACTGGATGCACTACAATCAGACAGGTACAGATCCACACTCATACAACCCAAAAAATTATCATTAAACCAAGATCCTCATTTCACACCACATATTACCAGACACCTTCTAATATTACAACCAAACACATACTCTATCATCATACAGTTCTATCCAGAAAGAGAAATTAGCTAGCTATATCTGTGCCGTCATGGCCAATCATAAAATCCTGTTGTTATGACGACTGAATGTTAACGCCTTTGTTACAGTGGATATTTGGTCAGTGGGATGCATCATGGGAGAGCTGCTGAAGGGGAAGGTCCTGTTTCCAGGCAACGACTGTATCCTTCACTAACACAGACATGGTTTGAGACTGAGTGCACTACACTCCACAACCACTCTCCAGCGCTGTTACCACCAATACTGCTCTATGGACATACATCAGCTCCCCCCAGATTTGCATCACAATCCAATTAGAGATATAGCCTTTCTGTCTGAAGGGGAGGTGTATTGATAGTGACTGAAGGGAAAGGAAGCTCACAATGGACTGAATTGTATTGGCTGTCAGTGTACAGACTGAGTCTAAAGTCTAAAGACTGAAACAAATAGGAATGTGATTTACAGCTTTGTATGTATGTATTGAGTCCTCAAATGTAGGAGTATGCTGTCTGCGTAAAACTAACACTAGAACACATTTCTAGCAAAGTCAAGTATGCATACCCTCAGTCTGTTGTTCTACCTAAAGAGTTGGTCCTGCCAACCAAATTACTTTTTCACGATCATGATGGCCCTTAATTAACCCCTCCTGATCTAAGATATCGACCAGCTGAAGAGAATTATGGAGGTGGTGGGCACCCCGACCCCTGACCTTCTACAGAAGATCTCCTCTGAACATGTGAGAAAATGGAGAAATAGAGGGAGAGATGGGAAAGTTGAATGGATCATTAGCTATAGCAATGCAAATTGCTTTAATGATTTTGATGATCCCCTGACATCCGTTGATCGGTGTAATTGATTGACTAATTTGATGATTGAATAATCTATGTAGCATGATTGATTTCTCAATTGATGGATCAATTGGCCCTGCAATGTACTGTGCACATTGTCACGTGTGTCGTTGTACATTGCTTCCTATTCATAGGCTCAGAAATATATCCAGTCTCTACCCTTCATGCCCCAGCAGGACTTGGAGAAGATATTCCGAGGAGCCAACCCAATGGGTGAGACTGAGTCATACCCGATAACTGAATTTGCTGGAGGCTAATTTTAACCCGAGGCTATAGTCACCCAAGGCTATAGTCACCCAAGGCTATGGATTACATAAGGCAGCTTTGTTAGTATTGTTCCCTTTGCACCTGCATCTTAGTCTCAGTCTCCACCTTCCTCTCTGCATCTCCATTCTTCTCTCTCCCTCCCTCTCCCTCTCTCCCTCAGCTGTGGATCTACTGAAGCGCATGCTGGTTCTGGACTGTGACGGGCGTATCTCTGCCAGTGAGGCTCTCTCCCACCCTTATTTCTCCCAGTACCACGACCCGGACGACGAACCAGAGGCCCTGCCCTACGACCAGACGCTGGAGAGCAAGGACCGCACGCTAGAGGAGTGGAAAGGTGAGAGAGCGAGAGAGAGAGAGAGAGAGATGGAGGGTGTCTGGAGTGGAGGAGGTTAAGAGGGATTTTCCTTTTTAAAGATTCAACAGTTATTTTCTGCTGTGTTCTTGACCAGAACTAAATGTTCTCTTCCTCCTCGCCTTTTGTTCATCCCTCTTTCTTCATATCATCTTCTTTCTTTCTCTCCATCCCCCCTATACAGAGCTGGTGTTCGAGGAGATGAATGGAATCAAAGCGCCTGTCAGTGAGACGAGCAGTCTACAGGTGGAACAGTGAAAGACAAACCCTGCCTCCTTCTGCTCGGTCTGTCCCGTCAGCTGAGGAAGGACCGCCGTCTTGTCTCCGTCTGTCTGTCAGCCGGTGTTGGGGAGGCGGGAGGACCCGAGAGAAAGAGAGACCGCGGGCCAATCAGAAACAACGCTGTGTCCCCTAGAGACATGACACCCCTCCCTTTGCTCACTGTGACTGGCTATTTGACTGCCTGTCGTGAGTTTTGTAAAAGGGGAGCAGGGAGAGGGGAGGTCTGGTTGAACTGAAAGTGATGAGAAAATGCACATTACGACGATTACAGGGAGCATGTTTTGATAGGTATATGTTTACAGTCTGTTGAAGAGAGGTAGGAGAGAGAGACAGACAGAGACAGAGAGAGAAAGTAGCACTAGTTTTCAAACCTACCGAAGGGTCCAACTGTTAAATGGTCATTGGCTATAGGTTACTTGAAATCTTCATCATAAAGACATTTTATAAGCAGTCATAACGGATGTCAGTTTAAGTCTGCTTATAACACTTGTTATGTCATGGTAATGACAGTTTTATGACAGAGGGTTCTAGTGAATTGTCAAGAATTTTCCACACATTTTATCATATTTTTATTTTAGTTGTAGCAAATATCTGTTCTTTCACAGAAACTGACATAAGATGGTTCCTCCCTCGATATAGACCAATGAATGCCCTTTGTGCTGTTACTGCACAACATCCCCCAACACCCACTAAAGCTACCAATATGCCACTGAATGACCAAGGACAGAGATATGCTGTACATGGACAGGATTAGTGGCTGTAGGGTTTAAGACTTTGCATCAGGTACAACTATTGGCCAGATTCCTTAAGCATTTACACCTGTTTTTACAGCACAACGCCGGTGGTAGTGTTTTGTTTACGGAGACATAACTGCATTGCTGCAAATGCTATGTAGATATGTCCCAATGTACAGGTAACTGCCAACATAAAGAAAGCATCAACATTAAGTGTTTTAATTTGGCCAACACGAGCCAGAGCAGATTCAATGCACCTTGGCATAGATTCTACAAGTTTCTGGAACTCTATTGGAGGGATGCGACACCATTCTTCCATGAAATTCTATAATTTGGTGTTTTGTTGAAGGTGGCGGAAAGCGCGGTCTTAGGCGCCGCTCCTGAATCTCCCATAAGTGTTCAATTGGGTTGAGATCTGGTGACTGAGACGGCCATGGCATATGGTTTACATCGTTTTCATGAACATCAAACCATTCAGTGACCATTTGTGCCCTGTCGATGGGGGCATTGTCATCCTAAGGGGGCATTGCCTTGGTGGCCAAAATAATGGCCTGCCCAGAATTTGTATACATGACCCTAAACATGATGGGATGTTAATTGATTAATTAACTCAGAAACCACACCTGCCTGGAAGCACCTGCTTTCAATATGCTTTGTATCTCTTATTAACTCAAGTGTTTCCATTATTTTGGCAGTTACCTGTATGTAGGCTATGCATTTGTTGCTGGTATCACCCATTTCAGATTCCACTTGGCTCCAGTCCAACAGGTTGTACTAGTGGCTCTGTTGAGAAACCCAAACCTATAGCTGAAGTTTACATCTGAACATTCAGCAGATACCATTACCCACAGTGACTCCCATAGATACCATTACCCACAGTGACTCCCAGATGCATTATGCAGTTGAAATTGGATTTACAATAGGTCTGAATGTTGTAGTTTTCGAGGTCTAATATTCAGCTTGTTTTAAAGGGGCGTACTGAGGTGAACGAATTACAGGGGAGTAAAATAATTCAATTTTCAGTAAAAAACATGTTCTGGAATTGCAACATATACTACCCCAAGAACTACAACAATAATCATATACACAATGCCTCAATTACAGTAGAGATAATCCAAAATACTCTTTCTCGGTTGATGTTTGACTATTTACGGTCCTGTTTGTGTCATGTACAAATGTTGATATTGGAAACTTGGTGGATTTAAATAGAACTGCAAAAAAGACGAATGTAATACAAAACTGTATGTTTAAAAAACAAGTGTCTTTTCATTCTATGGTGGCATGAATTTTAACTGTAAAATGTCTTCCGTATGCATTTCCAATCAATAACCGAATGTCAACTCTGTGCCATAATGCCATGACAACTCATGCCAGTTGATGTCAACCAACTCAACACTATTACAACAGTTATAACACCATTATGCAGCATGAACAAGTAAACATTTGGTTACACATATTCAGAATAAATCAAATCAATCTATTCACTGTCTTGTTAATGTCATGAATGCGTGCATCAATCCAGTCTTGTTTTCTCCCAAAAATGATTAAGTCTGTTGTATGGACAAATTCCTTTATGTTTTCCAAGTATCACGCAGCAGCCTATCAGCCGGTATGCAGCACTATGTTAGTGGTGAGAATCTGTCATGGGTATAGCATGTTGTGGCATTATGAAAGACCACTCAACTTCAGAGTTACGGCCTACTCATTCCTCCTCCACATGGCCAAAGTTCCATCAATACTCCCAGCCCACACACACAGTGCTTTCTGGGTTACAAGTCTGAGTATACATGGCCTTTTCTGTGTGTGTTTGTGTGTGTGTCAATTTGCCTTCAATGTCCATTCTTCCATGTTTCCATGTTTCCAACAAACATGCCTGCAGGCATCGAACTATGTCATAATCTCTCAGCCACAGAACAGAGACAGCATTATGAGAGACCACCCTTCTGATCATCACGACAACATATGTATCCTCTTCTTCCTCTTGTCATCAATAAAAGCTCAGTTCATCACCAGCTATCTTACTGTGTGTGTCATAGACTTATAACCTCAGCAAAAAAAGAAACGTCCTCTCACTGTCAACTGCGTTTATTTTCAGCAAACTTAACATGTGTAAATATTTGTATGAACATAAACTGAGACATAAACTGAACAAGTTCCACAGACATGTGGCTAGCAAAAATTGAATAATGTGTCCCTGAACAAAGGGGGGGTCAAAATCAAAAGTAACAGTCAGTATCTGGTGTGGCCACCAGCTGCATTAAGTACTGCAGTGCATCTCCTCCTCATCGACTGCACCAGATTTGCCAGTTCCTGCTGTGAGATGTTACCCCACTCTTCCACCAAGGAACCTGCAAGTTCCCGGACATTACTGGGGGAATGGCCCTAGCCCTCACCCTCAGATCCAACAGGTCCCAGACGTGCTCAATGGGATTGAGATCCGGGCTCTTCGCTGGCCATGGCAGAACACTGACATTCCTGTCTTGCAGGAAATCACGCACAGAACGAGCAGTATGGCTGGTAGCATTGTCATGCTGGAGGGTCATGTCAGGATGAGCCTGCAGGAAGGGTACCACATGAGGGAGGAGGATGTCTTCCCTGTAACGCACAGCTTGAGATTGCCTGCATTGACAACAAGCTCTGTCCGATGATGCTGTGACACACCGCCCCAGACCATGACAGACCCTACACCTCCAAATCGATCCCGCTCCAGAGTACAGGCCTCGGTGTAACGCTCATTCTTTTGACGATAAACGCGAATCCGACCATCACCCCTGGTGAGACAAAACCGCAACACATCAGTGAAGAGCACTTTTTGCCAGTCCTGTCTGGTCCAGCAACGGTGGGTTTGTGCCCATAGGCGATGTTGTTGCCAGTGATGTGTGGTGAGGACCTGCCTTACAACAGGCCTACAAGCCCTCAGTTCAGTCTCTCTCAGCCTATTGCGGACAGTCTGAGCACTGATGGAGGGATTGTGCTTTCCTGGTGTAACTTGGGCAGTTGTTGTTGCCATCCTGTACCTGTCCCGCAGGTGTGATGTTCGGAAGTACCGATCCTGTGCAGGTGTTGTTACACGTGGTCTGCCACTGCGAGGACGATCAGCTGTCCGTCCTGTCACCCTGTAGCGCTGTCTTAGGCGTCTCACAGTACATTGCAATTTATTGCCCTGGCCACATCTGCAGGCCTCTTGCCTCCTTGCAGCATGCCTAAGGCATGTTCACGAAGTGAGCAGGGACCCTGGGCATCTTTCTTTTGGTGTTTTTCAGTCAGTAGAAAGGCCTCTTTAGTGTCCTAAGCTTTCATAACTGTGACCTTAATTGCCTACCGTCTGTAAGCTGTTAGTGTCTTAACGACCGTTGCAGAGGTGCATGTTCATTAATTGTTTATGGTTCAATGAACAAGCATGGGAAACAGTGTTTAAACCCTTTACAATGAAGATCTGTGAAGTTATTTGGATTTTTACAAATGATCTTTGAAAGACAGGGTCCTGAAAAAGGGACATTTCTTTTTTTGCTGAGTTTATAATAATTGTGTGTGTATGGCCTACATGTACATTTTTACTTCTGAGCCTGCATAGAAACAGCAACAACACCATCAGCAAAGCAGAAAGGAAGGGTGAACAAGGGAGGCCAGGAAAATACTAAAATAACTTTCATCCCCATCTTCAGGCTAGGCTAGCTCTCTTTGCTATCTCATGGCAACAGACAGCATTTCGGCAACATTCCTTGATTGTAAGACAATAAGGAGCCAGGGCGGCAGGTAGCCTAGCTGTTAAGAGTGTTGCTGGTTCGAATCCCTGAGTCGACTAGGTGAAAAATATGCCGATGTGCCCTTGAGCAAGGCCCTTAACCTTAATCTGGATAAAGAGCATCTGCTAAATTACTCAAATGTATAAATGAGTCTGGACACAGACACACCCAGACACACATCAATAGCACAGGGCGACTCTAGTGTTGACCTTTTTCTGACAAAAACCAGCGAGGTCATGCCACCAGGCGATGGTGTTCACCAGTGATACCATTGAAGGTATTAAAAACGAGTGTGACCAGCCACTTGTTACGGTTCTTTTGTCGTGTCACTGGAGACCACTGTCGGGCAACAAAATCCATTGCGCATTTGCCGAGTGCTAGAGTGTGTAGGTGGTGGCTACACGAGAGCAAGTGAACGGAGTGTCTCATGCACAACAACGGGTCATTATTCCTGAATTAAGAGTTAGCCGGGGATACATTGACCCCCAAATCGATTTGGATATGTCGGTCCGCATGCGGACAGGCTTTTACCGTCAGGAGGTAAACAAAACGGCATGGGAGGTTCCAGAGCGATACCGCGAGCTAAAGCAGGTGGGGACTGGCGCCTATGGGACAGTATGGTGAGTTTTATACGAGTTTAAATCATCAAACATGGGTAAACTACTCCTCGTAAATGTCGAATTTTGAGTTAACAATAGCCTATGTGAAGGCAATACAAACCAAGCCACAAGACGTGACTCGTTCCTAAAATAAGCATCGCTGTTTTTTTGAGGAACTGTTAATCTCATGCATTCTTCTGTGGTTATATCAAAAGGAAGTTTTTGTGCAGTGAAGCGCTGGATTGTGTCCGAATTAAGTCATCAACAAACATCGGTGCTATTTGATGAATAGTGAAGACATAACTTTTACATTATGCGGTGTCTGTTTTATTCCTAAGCATAGCTTACACGGCAGGGACTTTTTTGGCTTTGTGAAGTCGGGAAAAGCACAACAAAGAACCCCTACTGGTCTCATTGTTTGTTGGATTTTAGTGAGCAGAAGATTTAGATTTAAGTGCATCGGCCTATATCTGTTCTGAGTCTTTGGGTCTTCGCGCAATGTTTCTTGGGATATGCCTACCAAATGTTTCTACTTGAATTCCAGAAATACCCAAGAATGTCATTGAAGTAGGCCTAACCACTTGATTATAAAATATGATATTTGGATGTAAATTTATTTTAAATAAATAATTAATCAAGCATTCAATAAAAAATAAATGAGTTGGGTCCTTCTTCAGTAGGCTACCACCAATGGCCAACATTGCTAAAATGTTTTCTTCCCTGTACCTACATTTCTTGCTGCAGTTCAGCCCAGGACCACAGGACTGGGGTGAGGGTGGCCATCAAGAAGCTCCACAGACCCTTCCAGTCAAAGCTCTTCGCCAAGAGGGCCTACAGAGAGCTCCGGCTCCTCAAGCACATGAAGCACGAAAATGTGAGGGTCTTTCCTGAAATACGCACCTCATGATTAATGCACGTAAATAAAAAAGGTGTCTGTTTCACACCACTAATTTGGCATTGTCTAAAAATGAAAGGGCTCAACTCTACAGTACTGCATTTAAAACAAACCTTTATCCATAGCAAACTGTTAAAATCCTTATGGCCTAGGCTGCGTGCAGAGAGCAGTGACAGTTTCTTTTTTGCGCACAGAGACAAACACAGCTGTTCCTTATGATTGGCAATTAGTCAGTAGCAGAGTAGTCAGAAAGATCACATTGCTAATATTCACATCACAACCCATAATGCTAAACAGAAACACATATTTTCAAGATTATAGAGATATTCATTTGAGGCAAGTACAGGTTCTGAGTCTTGATTTGAGAAGTTGAATCAGGCATCCAACTTGGGGCGGCAGGTAGCCTCGTGGTTAGAGGGTTGGGCCAGTAACCGAAAAGTTGCTGGATTGAATCCCCGAGCTGAGAAGGTAAAAATCTGTTATTCTGCCCCTGAAAAGGGCAGTTAAACCCACTGTTCCCCCGTAGGCTGTCATTGTAAATAAGAATTTGTTCTTAACTGACTTGCCTAGTTAAATAAAGGTTCAATTACACGTTGTAGCTCTCTTGGACCAGGGTTGGACTTGGTGACCACTGCTTTCAGAGTTCTACTGGGTATACAGGGAGGAGGTAGAGTTTAATAATGGTACACAAGGAAAGTCTGAGAAGGAAGCCAATCCATGTTGTGGAAAAAAATGCCTAATTTAGTCAGTGGCTCACTCTAGACTGACAGAGACACACCCCATATCACAATTGTGTGTGTGTAGCTTCAAGTGGGAATAATTTCCTGATACTGTAATTGAGCTACATAATGCAACAAAAAAACATCTCCAGCTAATCTATAATTGAGCTATTCTATTTATTTTCTGTGATTCTTTGATTGGCTTGGATTAGGTGATTGGACTGCTGGATGTGTTCACTTCTGAGATCTCATTGGACAGGTTTCACGACTTGTAAGTACCTCTTTGCCCAATACCCTTCCTGTTCATATATTGAATGTTTTTATTCACAATAAAGTATTTTTTTCTTTCTTTTCTCCTGTCATTCTCAGTTACCTGGTAATGCCATTCATGGGTACTGATCTGGGGAAACTGATGAAGATGGAGAGATTGTCACAGGACAGAGTGCAATTCCTGGTCTATCAAATGCTGAAAGGACTCAAGGTTAGAGTTGCGTACATACACATGCACTCAAATAACAATATATATCAAATTCTAAGCAGTTTATCCCCAACATTCAAATATGATACAAAATAAAGTCAGTTTATACAGAAGGTTTAAATGTTTCCCATAATATACTTGAATACCACCTTCTTTTCCTAATTTTAAGACTTTCTCTTTTCCTGGTCTTTCGTGTCTCCCCACAGTATATCCACTCTGCAGGGATCATCCACAGGGTGCGTAACCTCTGACCTTTCAACTATGTGCTTTGGGGTTGGGGTCCTTGCTCTCTTTCGCGCCCACTGCTATTCATGTCGTTTTCCATATCAGAAGCTCTTTGTGTGTGTGCTTGCGTGTGTTTGCGTCAATCTGGCAGAATGATCATGTAATTTTTCTAAATACCAACAGGATCTCAAACCTGGAAATTTGTCTGTCAACGAAGACTGTGAGCTGAAGGTACTACATATATATATATTGCTACCAGACCTGTGATAAGCACTGTGTTCTCCCTGTTCAGACTCCCTGTTCAGATTTAACTGAAACACTCTTTATTTGAAGTGGAGGCTGCTGAGGGGAGGACGGCTCATAATAATGGCTGGAACGGAGCGAATGGAATGGCATCAAACACCTGGAAACCATGTATTTGATACCATTCTACTATTCCGCTCATGCCATTACCACGAGCCTGTCCTCCCGAATTAAAGTGCCACCAACCTGTACTTTGTCATAAAAGGGACAATCCAATGTAGCCAAAGCAATTCTCTCTCGGTCTGTCTCAGATTCTTGACTTCGGGCTGGCTCGGCAGACGGACACAGAGATGACTGGGTACGTCGTCACTCGCTGGTACAGAGCCCCCGAGGTAATCCTCAATTGGATGCACTATACCCAGACTGGTGAGTCTCTCTCATACACTCATTCATGGCTGCCTTCTTTGTCCACAAGATGGCAGTACTTTCTAATGTCAAAAATTGTGTTATCCCTATGATTAATCATGCTATTGTAACCAGAAAAATATCCTGCAGTATGAGGTCCTATGGAGATCTATCTCTTTGTACAATTTGTGTACAATATCTTCGTAACTGAACTCACTGGTATGGTAGCAGTTTGGTAGCAATGTGGTACTGAAAGACCATTCAATCCTATGTATGTCTTTGTCCTCCTCTATCGTCAGTGGATATCTGGTCGGTGGGCTGCATCATGGCGGAGATGCTGATGGGGAAGCCGCTGTTCAAAGGAAATGACCGTATCCTTTTTCAGTTTACTACTCTCTGTCTTCACCCCACACAACTACTGCAGAATAATGATCCTGCCAGGCAAATCAGCGGGTGCATTAGTCATAATTATATGTTATCGACCAGTCAAAGACTAGTTCTGTAAGCGTATTATGGCTAAGCATATATAGTATGAGCATACCACATGAGTATGCTGAAGGGTCATACCACATGAGCTATGACCCCTGACCCCTGGGTAAGCACAGACCTGGACCAACTGAAAGAGATCATGAAGATCACTGGTACACCCACTGCAGACTTTGTTACGAAGCTACAAAGCCAAGATGTAAGTTATGTGGGCGCTCAAAATACGTTCAGATAGTACGCAAACACAGCCTACTAGAGTACGTAGGAACAGAATACCACATTCACTCCCATGTAAATCTGCTCCTCTTCCAACAGGCCAAAAACTACGTACGGAGCCTTCCCAAAGTACCAAAGAAAGATTTGCAAATTCTTTTTTCCAAAGCTAGCTCAGATGGTGAGCAGACATTCAGTACTATGGTGTGAACACGCAGTTAGTTGAATTTGACAGTCTAATACTAAAGGATCAAAATCAGTGGTATACAAAACAGCAACCGTTTTCTAACTATTGTCAGGAGTGTTCTGACCATAACACCGCTAGAGACACTATATACCTCTGTGTGTGGCAGCGGTGTGTGTCCTGGAGCGCATGCTGTTACTGGACCCTGAGAGGCGGGTGAGTGCGTCGGAGGCGCTGGCCATGCCCTTTTTCAGCGAGTTCAGAGAACCAGAGGAGGAGACTGAGGCCCAGCCCTACGATCACTCCATGGACAACACAGACCTGCCCCTGGAACAGTGGAAACGTGAGAGATGGAGGGACGGAGGGAGGGAGGGAAGCTGAAGAAAGAGATGGAGAGCAGGGGGAGGGAGGAGGAGAGAGGGAGAAGAAGTAAATACAGGCAGAGGGAAAAAGAGGGAGAGATGAAGGATTGTGTGGTAGGTAGCCTAGAGGTTAAGACCGTTGGGCTGGTAACTGAAAGGTTGTTGGTTCGAATCTCCAAGCTGGCAAGGTAGAAAATTATGCAATTCTACCCTTGTGCAAGGCAACAACTGCTCCCTGGGCGCCGATGACGTGGATGTCAATTAAGGCAGCCCCCTGCACCGCTCTGATTAAGAGGGGTTGGGTTAAATGCAGAAGACACTTTTCGGTTGAACGCATTCAGAAACTGACTAGGTATCCCTTTCCCTAGGAAGAGGGTTAAAGGAAAAGCATTCCTTCGCTCATTCCACATGATAGAAGAAGAGAAAGATGACAAGGAAGAGATGAGGGAGATGGATGTGTGAACACATTCAGCTTGAGAGAAAGAAAGAGGAAAAAAAGCTATACAGAGTCTACAGAGTAACTAATTAGTCATTTCTTGTGATAATATCTCCTACAGGTCACACATTCACAGAGATTCTGTCCTTCAGGCCTGCAGCAACAGAGACCAAGGACCCCAAAGAGACATCACTCTGAGAGTACACACATACCTCTCAATACCTGTCAATGTTTATTATAAGGCGTTGTTGTATTGTTGTACAGATGTAATGCGAATCCTATGTACAGAATGTAGTTTATTGATTACAATTGGATTTTCTGACAAACATTTTCAAAGATATTGTCAGTCTTGTAATTGTGGAACTACTGTAACAGCTAACCAATGAGCCCCTGGGAAAGAAATTATTACTTGCTTCCCCGTAAACCATTAGAATGACTGTAAACTGAGGCTTTAGAGGGATTGTTCACCAAAAATGAAAACCCTTTCTTTGTGAGATGTTGCAAACTATACCGAACAAAAATATATACGCAACATGTAAAGTGTTGGTCTCGTGTTTCACGAGCTGAACTAAAATATCCCAGAAATTGTCAATATGCATAAAAAGCTTATTTCTCTGAAATTGTCTGTGCAAATTTGTTTACATCCCTGTTAGTGAGCATTTCTCCTTTGCCAAGATAATCCATCCACCTGACAGGTGTGGCACAATAGAAGGCCACTCTAAAATGAGCAGTTTTGTCACATAACACAATGCCACAGATGTCTCAAGCTTTGAGGGAGAGTGCAATTGGCATGCTGACTGCAGGAATGTCCACCAGAGCTGTTGCCAGAGAATTTCATGTTAATTTCTCTACAATAAACTGCCTCCAATGCCGTTTTAGAGAATTTAGCATTATGTCCAACCGGCCTCACATCCGCAGACCACATGTAAGCACGCCAGCCCAGGACCTCAACATCCAGATCCCTCACCTGCCAGATAGTCTGACACCAGCCACCCGGACAGCTGATGAAACTGAGTACTTCTGTCTGTAATAAAGCCCTTTTATGGGGAAAATTTTATTCTAATTGGCTTGGCCTGGCTCCCAAGTGGGTGGGCTCAAGCCCTCCCATGGCTGAGGCCCCTGCCCAATCATGTGAATTCCATAGATTAGGGCCTAAAATATTTAAATTGACTGATTTCCTTATATGATCTGTAACTCAGTAAATTTGTTGCATGTTGCATGTTTGTTCAGTATAACATGAATTGACTGCAATATTTTTAGACTGCAATACACCTGCTCAAACACTGAGATTACCCACGTACGTGGCCTATGGTCCAGCAAGGACACAGATCGCGTCTGTCTATAAACGGAGCACCAACCTTGCTGATTTTAGTTTAGGCCCCTCAAAAGCCTCTGAAAAGCCATGAAGAGAGCCGACGTCTTTATTCCGCTTCTTGCTGGTGTGTTGGTCAACGGAAAAGGTGTGCTTTATGTCATGTGTGAGGTTGAGGATTAAAGCTTGAGCATATGTATAGCAGAGTAACTCAAAATGTGGACTTAATATTTCAATCAATATATTAAGTCCACATTTTGAGTTATGTGTGTGGTCAGAAATCTAAAAAAGGAGAAGGAGGTGCTGATTGCTGCGGTAATCTATAAAGTTTTTATTGTGCCCTTGTTTGTGTTGCAGACCTCCGCTGGCAGAACAGCTATGACCTGCTGCAGTGCTGAGTTAACCCTAACCCTTTCTCAAACCCTATTAAGCTGTTGCATATCAACAGAGTTGCTGTTGATTCAGATTTACAATTTTCCATTTTGAGAAATTCTCTGGTTTAACTCTGCATTTTGGATTTAGGTTATAGCAATTGCATTCCAGACAAAATTTGTTGGGTGACAATAAAACCTTCAACCTGCATACATGTTTGTTTTCGTATAAATTCAACTATTAATTTGTGCATTGTAATGTTTTTATCCAATTTTAGTGAGCATCACAACAAACATGAAGACCGTCTGTGGGACTTTGGGTGCAAAGCCACGTTTGACTCAGCGACTAACTGTTTCACATCTTCATACATAAATGACTTCGACAAACCTTTCAGCTACCAATGCCCAAGCCACCAGGTCATCACAGGGATGCACAGCTATCATGAGAACAAGCATGAGGACAGAAGGTGAGATGTAAATGAATAACTAATCACATGAAATAAATACAAATTTTCAAGAAATGACTTTGTCATTCAAAACAAAATCACTAGGGCTTTACAATGATGGTGAAACTTGGAGACATTTGGGGATTAAATAGTGTAAAATCTTCCTAGAAGTGACACAGGGTTGACGGAGGAACTGTTGTGGAACAACCCTACTATAATGTGAATTGCAAGGTCAATACCAAAAATATATCATAATTCAAACCTCATTTCCACCATTGTACAGATGGAAGTTCACCTGCTGTGGAGCCAGCAACTTCTGTACTGATACCTGCCAGTGGAGCAACTATGTAAACTGGTTTGATGAGGCTTTCACTTTTAATGTCCCACCAAATTCCTACCTGATTGCAGCTGAAAGCTACCATGAAAACAAGCATGAGTGAGTACGATTATTCATTGGCACTGTATGCTAATGTAACGGATTCCAAGTATTTTCTGTGTGTGTGTGTGTGTGTGTGTGTGTGTGTGTGTGTGTGTGTGTGTGTGTGTATCTATCTGTGTGTCATATTTTGGTTTTGGATTAAACAAGCTTCAGCAATGAATTGACTACAAACTAACAGGAACAAAATGTCTGTTTGTCTTGTGTACTTTCAGAGATCGTCGCTGGAAATACCAATACTGTACCAGAAGGTCATGCTGAATCTATAACTGATTCTTCCTACAATCAGATTATTTTATCCATTGTTGTCTCTTGATAATTTTGAAAGAAATGCATGAATAAAGATACTTGCATCAAATTATTGTTTCATTTCATTGCACTAACGTTTAAATTATTGATTATGCTTGGTTTCTGGTCAAGATATAAACTCTATACAGTACTGTAATGGACGACAAATGGTTATCTCAGACAATAATTACTAAACATTGGGTCACACTTTATTTGGATAGTCCCCTATAGATGATCTACAGCGGCTCAAACAATCAACAGGCTATCAACTGCAACTCTGTTGATATGCAACAGCTTGCTATGGTTAGGTTTAGGTTACAGTTAGTCAAATCAAATCAAATTGTATCTGTAAAATGCGCCGAATACAACAGGTGTAGACCTTACAGTGAAATGCTTACTTACAAGCCCTTAACCAACAATGCAGTTTTAAGAAAGAAAAAAAAAGAATGGGGAAGTTACTGGGGAAGTTCAGTATTTTACAACTTCATTTTAGACGGTTCCTGCCCCTGAAAGTAGTCTATGGATCAGGAGAAACTGTAATACATGGTTTGGTTTTTCATCTAACAGCCACTACAAACTTCAGCTAACTTTAGCCTTTGCTGGTTTAAAAATCATGATGTGGGCATGCAGTGCCCGTTAAAAAAGCCATAGACAAATTAACTGAATTATTTGGTTTGATGTTACTTTAAGTGATTAGGCTTCTTCAATTCTTAAATGTCTTAACCATGGATTACATGGCCCATAGACAACCTTCAGGGGGAGGAACTGTCTAATATGAAGGTGTAAAATACTGAACTTCCCCTTTAAGCATTTACTGAGATACTGCTGTCGGGCTTCTACCTATTGAGAAAAGTGTATGCTGTTCTAGTCTGCCCGAAGTATCCGTGTCCTCTCGAGCCTGCCTAACGGTCCTAAACTGACCTGATATAATGTTGATTTACCCCCAGTTTGGTAATGTAAAAATGTATATCTGGGCACTGTAGTGTATGGATAACATTGCCAATGGTTACGTTCCAATGTCCATATTAGCAGACCACTTAGAATGAACAAATTAATTTGGCATGCATTCTAAGTAGTATGATGGTGTGGATATTGGAACAGAACTCTGGTGCCAACAAATTGGTCTTTCTCAGCAGGATATAGAATTGCAGGGTGGGATAATGACTTTGATGCACCGTTTATGTCCTTTCCAATCTATGTAGTTATTAAGGTAAAAGGGGTGACTGGTAGGAAATATTTGTGTTTCATGTGTTATGGAAAACGTATTATATTGCCCCAATTGTAGCTGTTGTGCTGAAGAGATGCTTCATCAGTATCGGCAATACCTTTTGTTTTATAGTGATGTATGCTGACTTATACCATCTGATATTATTTTGTTTCAGATACCACAGTAACCACCACGAGGACAGGTTATGCTAATAACTACCACAACTTTATGGACTTTACATGCTGAACCAACCATGCAATTGCTGGGTGTACAGCTATCACAGTAACCACCACGAGGACAAGAGGTGGGTCTCTTCATTTCAGTATATAGAATAATCACATTCAGATTTTCAGGCATTTAGTGAATTTCTTAGAAACACAAATTTGTCTTAGTCATTTTGAGCAAGGCTGAGGAACAATTTACATTGTAATAAGTCAAATGAAGCCTAAGAAACATTACAGTGCCTTCTTTACTCAGTTTCTCTATTATCCTCAGTTATAAATGTCTGAGAATCCTGATCAACTACCAAGAAGATCAGTGCCCTCACATTACTGCAAAGCCAGATTTGGCCACTCTCCAGCACTTAACTGCCAAAATAAATGTTTAATGAAGGGAGAAAGTATAGTCAATTAACCAACATTAATATGGAATTATTTTCTGTCCCTTTTCAGTTGGAGTTTTTACTGCTGTTCTGTCCTTAGGATTTGTACGTTTGACTGCCAGGTTACACCCTGGGTCAACTACAGTACTGGGTTGAGGCATTCACCTACAAAGCCACCGGAGCCAACGATCTCATTATTCCACATTTTGTTGTGATGCAGCCCGAATTCAACATTGATTAAATTGATTGTTTTTCTCACCAATCTACACACAATATTCCATTATGACAAAGTGGAGTTATGTAATTTCTTGTGATAATATCCCCTACAGGTCACACATTCACAGAGATTCTGTCCTTCAGGCCTGCAGCAAAAGAGACCAAGGACCCAAAAAAGACATCACTCTGAGAGTACACACATACCTCTCAATACCTGTCAATGTTTATTATAAGGCATTGTTGTATTGTTGTACAGATGTAATGCGAATCCAATGTACAGAATGTAGTTTATTGATTATAAATAGATTTTCTGACTGTCACGTCCAGGCCTGAGTTCAGGCTGGTGTGTTTAGTTTCATTTTTGGTTTAGGAGGGTTTTGAGTTCTAGGTTGTTTATTTCTATGTTGGGTTAATGGTTCCCAATTAGAGGCAGCTGAGTATCGTTACCTCTAATTGGGAACCATATATATGTTTGTGCTTTTCACTAGGGTTTTGTGGGTTATTGTTTGATGCATAGTGTTAGTATATGTGAGGTGCTGTAGTTTTGAGCTTTGTTTTTTTGTTTATTATTTTCCCAGTTGCGTTCA
Source organism: Brachymystax lenok tsinlingensis (assembly GCA_030435695.1). Classification (NCBI taxonomy): domain Eukaryota; kingdom Metazoa; phylum Chordata; class Actinopteri; order Salmoniformes; family Salmonidae; genus Brachymystax; species Brachymystax lenok. Next base: position 12,610,738 of record CM059809.1, on the reverse strand, counting down.
TAAATAAATATGTATACTGGAAGCATCGCTGAGTCTTGTTCCGTCCCTATCGAAGATCGTGACTGTAACAAACGAGACGCCCGCGGTTCCTCCTGCTCACCACCAGAGGGAACCCTCTCCTGAATATTAAGCCCTGGACTACAACTCCCACATACCTGGTTCCAATCACCGTTGCACCTGTCTCCCATTAATAGACTATTTAGGCTCTCTCTCCCTTTCTCTCCTTGCGAAGTCTTGTATTCCCTGGTGATCAATTCTGAGCGTTTTCTCCCGTGTCTGTCATATCGTGGTTATACTCTGGACTGTTTTCCCGTTTTGATTCTTGCTGCCTGCCCTGGACTATATTCTTTACTGGACTGATTTTTGTAAGCTTGCTGCCTGCCCTGACCTCATGCCTGTACCTGGATTACGATTTGCCTTATCCCTGCTGTTGTGTTTGCTGGCGATTGACCCTGTTCGTACGACCAAGATTGTAATAAAACTGCAAATGGATCCTCACTCTCAGGGTGCTTCAATACAGAAGACTTCGCCACTTCGCGATCCAGCAGCTCTGGTCCAAATGTCCACGGAGATCTCCACTCAAGCAAACCAGCTCGCCGTTAAATCAACAGCAGCTAACCCATCTAACTACGGTAACGGAGGAACTCGTCCGGACGCTACAGAGGTTACAGATGTCGCTTCCGAACTCAGCCCCTCTTCAGCCGAACGCAGGTATGGGCACCTCTCCACCACCGGCACCCACAGTTAACCCACGTCTGGCACTCCCTGATAAATTCGACGGTAACCCCACTAAGAGTAAGGGATTTCTACTGCAATGTTCATTATTCATTGATCAACAACCAGCGATGTATGTCACTGACACTAGCAAGATTTCCTGGTATGTTCTCTCCTCACTGGCAGAGCGTTAGAGTGGGTAACAGCGGTTTGGAGAGAGGATGGCACGGCTTTTCCCTCGTTCGGTGCCTTTCTACAACGCTTCCGGGAGGTATTTGAACACCCGGAGGGAGGCATGAGAGCTGGTGACCGACTACTCGCATTGAACCAGGGCGGAAATACTGCAGCAGAATATGCCTTGACATTTCGCACTCTGGCAGCTCAAACCGACTGGGTTGAGAGCACGCTTAAACTGCTCTTTCGCAAGGGACTCAGCTTGGAATTACAGTCTGAACTGGCCTGCCGAGATGAGGGAGATCGCTGAATCAATTCATCGAACTCACCATACAGCTTGACAATCTGATTCGATCACGGCGCCCACTCAGAACGGGACCCACCAGCACACAATGTCCCGTGACTCTGCCTCCAACCGAACCCATGCAGCTCGGATATACTCACCTGACTCGGAGGAACGTGAACGCCGCATACGCCAACATCTCTGCCTCTATTGTGGTCAACCTGGCCATCTAAGGGCGTTCTGCCCCACTAGACCACCTCCTCGTAATCCCTCTTCGGTGAGTCCGTGCATCCAAGCACACCACTCCAGTTCTTGTATCAAAGTGCCGATTGTATTATCTCTAGAGGACAATCATATAACCACATCAGCACTATTAGACTCGGAGCAGCCGGCAACTTTATGTCTCATGAATTTGCCCAACAACAACAAATTCCATTAATCACCTGTGACTCTCAATTGGCAGTGGAGGCGCTAGATGGGCGACCTCTCGGCGATGGGAGGGTCCTGCACACCACCGTGGACCTCCGACTCCAGACCGGGACCCGCCACACGGAGGTAATTCGCTTCACGTCATCACATCACCCCATAACCCGGTAATCCTTGGGCTTCCCTGGCTACGGCAACATAACCCGCTCATCTCATGGAGGAGGGTCGTATCATCAAATGGGACCCGTCATGCCACTCCAACTGCTTAACGGGCAGCTCTTCACTCTCCATTCAGGCCGTTACGGTAAAGGACGAGCCAGCTCTTTCCCCACTCTACCCATTGAATACTCTGACCTCATCGAAGCTTTCCAGCAAGACCAAGGCGATGGAACTACCCCTCACCGATCAAGCGACTGTGCCATCGAGCTGCTACCAGGTACAAAGCCACCCAAGGGCCGAATCTTTCCCTATCTCAACCCGAATCAGAAGCCATGAAGAACTACATCGAGGAAGAACTATCGAAGGGGTTCATTAGAGCATCGACATCACCTGCAGCCGCGGGCTTCTTCTTTGTTAAAAAGAAAGACGGTGGTTTACGCCCCTGTATTGACTACCGGGTCTCAACGACATCACTGTCAAGTTTCGATATCCGTTACCGCTGGTTCCAGCTGCCCTAGAACAACTCCGCCAAGCCAAGTACTTCTCCAAACTGGACCTCCGCAGCGCCTACAACCTCATTCGCATCCGGGACGGTGATGAATGGATGACAGCCTTTTCTACCAGCACTGGGCACTATGAGTATCTGGTTATGCCTTTCGGGCTGTCTAATAGTCCCTCCGTGTTTCAATCATTTATCAATGACGTCTTTCGGGACATGCTGAATCGCTGGGTAATTGTGTACATTGATGACATTCTCATCTATTCCCACACCTATGAAGAACATGTGCAACATGTGAGAACAGTATTGCAACGACTCATAGATCACCAGCTATACGCCAAAGCAGAGAAGTGCGAATTTCACCAGACTTCCACATCCTTTTGGGCTACATCATCAGCCAGGAGGAGTCGCCATGGACGAGAAGAAGGTCAAGGCCGTTCTAGACTGGCCCCTGCCAGTAACCTTAAAGGAGTTACAGCGCTTCTTGGGATTTGCTAACTTTTACCGACGCTTCATCAGGAATTTCAGCTCGGTAGCCGCTCCCTTAACCTCTATGACTAAAAGAAACTCATCACACCTCACCTGGTCAACTACAGCACAGGAGGCTTTCGCAGAACTCAAGGCACGTTTCACATCGGCTCCCATCCTCCACCACCCTAATCCTGAACTCCGTTTACAGTTGAGGTAGACGCATCTAATACGGGCATTGGAGCTATTCTTTCACAGCGGCACGGATCCCCACTCAAGCTCTATCCGTGCGCCTATTATTCCCGCAAACTTAGTCCAGCCGAGCAGAACTACGACGCCGGAAACCGGGAACTGTTGGCCATGAAAGCAGCTATGGAGGAGTGGCGTCATTGGCTGGAGGGAGCTAAACATCCCTTCGTGATTCTAACGGACCACAAGAACCTGGAATACTTGAGGTCTGCCAAGAGACTGAACCCCAGACAAGCGAGGTGGGCACTCTTCTTCACACGATTTGACTTCACTGTTACCTATCGTCCCGGTTCCAAGAACACCAAGGCAGACGCATTATCACGCCAACACGACGGTATAGCGCCCACTGAACCCAAGGAAACCCTGCTTCCTGAATCGCTAATCGTGGCCCCGATTCAGTGGGACATCATGACAGAGCTCACTCAAGCCAACTCACAAAGGACCCTCCGCCCGAATGCCCTCCTAACAAAACGTTTGTACCTCAGGACCTCTGTCAGAAAGTGCTAAAGCAAGTTCACTCCGCACTCAGCTCCGGTCATCCGGGAATCGCGCCACGGTTCACCTGCTTCAGAACAGCTTCTGGTGGCCAACCTTGCGGGCAGACGCAATAAAGTTCATTAACGACTGCACCATCTGTAACACAAATAAACATCTCAGACAACTACCATCGGGCCTACTGCAACCACTACCAGTTCCCCACCGACCATGGTCCCATCTCGCCATAGACTTCATTACCGATCTCCCCAAGTCCAATGGGAATACCACAATACTCACTGTCATAGATCGCTTCTCCAAGGCTTGCCGGTTGATTCCACTCCCCAAACTGCCTACAGCATTGGAAACTGCCGAACTCATGTGCAACCTGGTGTTCCGCTTTTATGGTCTGCCAGAGGACATCGTGTCGGACCGAGGGCCCCAATTCACATCCAGAGTATGGTCAGCATTCTTCCAACAACTCAACATCAACATTAGCCTCACTTCTGGGTATCACCCACAATCTAACGGTCAAACAGAACGCCTCAATCAAGAAATCACCCGGTTTCTCAGATCCTACTGTCATCAGAACCAAGCAGACTGGAGTCGATTCCTCATGTGGGCGGAGTATGCACAGAACTCACTCCAGAAACCCTCCACCGGTTTAACCCCATTCCAGTGTGTAATGGGCTTCCAACCTCCCCTGTTTCCCTGGTCAGGGGAACCCACCGAGGTACCCTCTGTCAATGACTGGCTCCAGAGAAGCGAGGACATCTGGAGTCAGGCCCATACCCACTTACTACATGCAGTCAGGAGACAGAGGGTGCAGGCCAATCGCCACCGCCGCCCCAACCCGAATATACTCCAGGTCAATGGGTTTGGCTATCCACTCGAGACCTACGCCTCAAACTCCCTGCAAGAAACTCAGTCCCAGGTATGTGGGTCCTTTCCAAATAGTCAAACAAATCACACCAGTTTCCTTCCGTTTGGCATTACCCGCTAATTACCGTATCTCTCCTACTTTCCATGTATCTCTTCTCAAACCCGCTGGTGGTCCGAGAGCGGAGGAGGAGGAGCAGACCAGTGAGCAGGGCCCCCCACCCATCCTGGTGGACGGCGAGGAGGTATATCGGCTTCGAGATCTACTCGATTCCAGACGCCGGGCAGGCTCCTCCAATATCTGGTAGATTGGGAGGGGTGGACCGGAGGAGCGATCCTGGGTTAATGCAGAGGACATACTCAACCCCGCACTCATGACTGAGTTCCATAGGGCGCACCGGAGAAACCGGCCCCCGACCTCGAGGAAGACCCGGCGTCGTTAAGCCTCGTCGCGTCAGGAGCCGCTCACAGGGGGCTCTGTAACAAACGAGACGCCCGCGGTTCCTCCTGCTCACCACCAGAGGGAACCCTCTCCTGAATATTAAGCCCTGGACTACAACTCCCACATACCTGGTTCCAATCACCGTTGCACCTGTCTCCCATTAATAGACTATTTAGGCTCTCTCTCCCTTTCTCTCCTTGCGAAGTCTTGTATTCCCTGGTGATCAATTCTGAGCGTTTTCTCCCGTGTCTGTCATATCGTGGTTATACTCTGGACTGTTTTCCCGTTTTGATTCTTGCTGCCTGCCCTGGACTATATTCTTTACTGGACTGATTTTTGTAAGCTTGCTGCCTGCCCTGACCTCATGCCTGTACCTGGATTACGATTTGCCTTATCCCTGCTGTTGTGTTTGCTGGCGATTGACCCTGTTCGTACGACCAAGATTGTAATAAAACTGCAAATGGATCCTCACTCTCAGGGTGCTTCAATACAGTGACACTGACAAACATTTTCAAAGATATTGTCAGTCTTGTGTAATTGTGGAACTACTGTAACAGCCAACCAATGAGCCCCTGGGAAAGAAATTATTACTTGCTTCCCCGTAAACCATTAGAATGACTGTAAACTGAGACATAGGAATAGTTCATCAAATGTTCATCAAAAACGAAAACATTTTCTTTGTGATATGTTGCAAACTATACTGAACAAAAATATAAAGTGTTGGTCTCGTGTTTCATGAGCTGAAATAAAAGATCCCAGAAATTGTCAATATGCATAAAAAGCTTATTTCTCTGAAATTGTGTATGAATTTTTTTTTAAATCCCTGTTAGTGAGCATTTCTCCTTTGCCAAGATAATCCATCCACCTGACAGGTGTGGCACAATAGAAGGCCACTCTAAAATGAGCCGTTTTGTCACATAACACAATGCCACAGATGTCTCAAGCTTTGAGGGAGAGTGCAATTGGCATGCTGACTGCAGGAATGTCCACCAGAGCTGTTGCCAGAGAATTTCATCTTAATTTCTCTACAATAAGCTGCCCCCAACACCGTTTTAGAGAATTTAGCATTATGTCCAACCAGCCTCACATCCCAGACCACATGTAAGCACGCCAGCCCAGGACCTCCACATTCCGGATCCCTCACCTGCCAGATAGTCTGACACCAGCCACCCGGACAGCTGATGAAACTGAGCCTAGCTCCCAAGTGGATGGGCCTCCGCCCTTCTAAGTCCACCCATGGCTGAGCCCCCTGCCCAATGATGTGAAATCCATAGATTAGGGCCTAAAATATTTCAATTGACTGATTTCCTTATATGATCTGTAACTCTGTAAAATTGTTGAAGTTGTTGCATGTTGCATGTTTGTTCAGTATAACATGAATTGACTGCCATATTTTTAGAGTGCAATACACCTGCTCAAACACTGAGATTTCTCACATACATGGCCTATGGTCCAGCAAGGACACAGATCGCGTCTGTCTATAAATGGAGCACCAACCTTGCTGATTTTAGTTTGGGCCTCTCAAAAAACTCTGAAAAGCCATGAAGAGAGCCGACGTCTTTATTCTGCTTCTTGCTGGTGTGTTGGTCAACGGAAAAGGTATACTTTATGTCACGTGTGACGTTGAGGATTAAAGCTTGAGCATATGTGTAGCAGAGTAACTCAAAATGTGGACTTAATATTTCAATCAAAAAGCAATGTGTGTGGTCAGAAATCTTTAAAAAAGTAGAAGGAGGTGCTGATTACTGCGGTAATAAATTAAGTTTTTATTGTGCCCTTGTTTGTGTTGCAGACCTCCGCTGGCAGAACAGCTATGACCAGCCGTTAGATTTTAATTGCCCCACAGGACAATCCATCTCTCGCATAGTGAGGTGATTCTTACATTCCATACAACCAATCTTCTGCAAAACCTGAATTCTGCACTGACTCACAAGCACAGATTTCCAAATCAACGTGTGCTTTTTACTGCTGCAGTGCTGAGTTAACCCTAGCCCTTTCTCAAACCCTAGCAAGCTGTTGCATATCAACAGAGTTGCTGTTGATTCAGATTTACAATTTTCCATTTTGAGAAATTCTCTGGTTTAACTCTGCATTTTGGATTTAGGTTATTACAATTGCATTCCTGGCTAAATTTGTTGGGCAACAATAAAACCTTCAACCTGCATAAATGTTTGTTTTCGTATAAATTCAACTATTAATTTGTGCATTGTAATGTTTTTATCCAATTTTAGTGAGCATCACAACCAACATGAAGACCGTCTGTGGGACTTTGGGTGCAAAGCCACGTTTGACTCAGCGACTAACTGTTTCACATCTTCATACATAAATGACTTCGACAAACCTTTCAGCTACCAATGCCCAAGCCACCAGGTCATCACAGGGATGCACAGCTATCATGAGAACAAGCATGAGGACAGAAGGTGAGATGTAAATGAATAACTAATCACATGAAATAAATACAAATCTTCAAGAAATGACTTTGTCATTCAAAACAAAATAACTAGGGCTTTACAATGATGGTGAAACTTGGAGACATTTGGGGATTAAATAGTGTAAAATCTTCCTAGAAGTGACACAGGGTTGACGGAGGAACTGTTTTGTGGAACAACCCTACTATAATGTGAATTGCAAGGTCAATACCAAAAATATATCATAATTCAAACCTCATTTCCACCATTGTACAGATGGAAGTTCACCTGCTGTGGAGCCAGCAACTTCTGTACTGATACCTGCCAGTGGAGCAACTATGTAAACTGGTTTGATGAGGCTTTCACTTTTAATGTCCCACCAAATTCCTACCTGATTGCAGCTGAAAGCTACCATGAAAACAAGCATGAGTGAGTACGATTATTCATTGGCACTGTATGCTAATGTAACGGATTCCAAGTATTTTCTCTGTGTGTGTGTGTGTGTGTGTGTGTGTGTGTGTGTGTGTGTGTGTGTGTGTGTGTGTGTGTGTGTGTGTGTGTGTGTGTGTGTGTGTGTGTGTGTGTATCTATCTGTGTGTCATATTTTGGTTTTGGATTAAACAAGCTTCAGCAATGAATTGACTACAAACTAACAGGAACAAAATGTCTGTTTGTCTTGTGTACTTTCAGAGATCGTCGCTGGAAATACCAATACTGTACCAGAAGGTCATGCTGAATCTATAACTGATTCTTCCTACAATCAGATGATTTTATCCATTGTTGTCTCTTGATAATCTTGAAAGAAATCCATGAATAAAGATACTTGCATCAAATTATTGTTTCATTTCATTGCACTAACGTTTAAATTATTGATTATGCTTGGTTTCTGGTCAAGATATAAACTCTATACAGTACTGTAATGGACGACAAATGGTTATCTCAGACAATAATTACTAAACATTGGGTCACACTTTATTTGGATAGTCCCCTATAGATGATCTACAGCGGCTCAAACAATCAACAGACTATCAACTGCAACTCTGTTGATATGCAACAGCTTGCTATGGTTAGGTTTAGGTTACAGTTAGTCAAATCAAATCAAATTGTATCTGTAAAATGCGACGAATACAACAGGTGTAGACCTTACAGTGAAATGCTTACTTACAAGCCCTTAACCAACAATGCAGTTTTAAGAAAGAAAAAAAAGAATGGGGAAGTTACTGGGGAAGTTCAGTATTTTACAACTTCATTTTAGACGGTTCCTGCCCCTGAAAGTAGTCTATGGATCAGGAGAAACTGTAATACATGGTTTGGTTTTTCATCTAACAGCCACTACAAACTTCAGCTAACTTTAGCCTTTGCTGGTTTAAAAATCATGATGTGGGCATGCAGTGCCCGTTAAAAAAGCCATAGACAAATTAACTGAATTATTTGGTTTGATGTTACTTTAAGTGATTAGGCTTCTTCAATTCTTAAATGTCTTAACCATGGATTACATGGCCCATAGACAACCTTCAGGGGGAGGAACTGTCTAATATGAAGGTGTAAAATACTGAACTTCCCCTTTAAGCATTTACTGAGATACTGCTGTCGGGCTTCTACCTATTGAGAAAAGTGTATGCTGTTCTAGTCTGCCCGAAGTATCCGTGTCCTCTCGAGCCTGCCTAACGGTCCTAAACTGACCTGATATAATGTTGATTTACCCCCAGTTTGGTAATGTAAAAATGTATATCTGGGCACTGTAGTGTATGGATAACATTGCCAATGGTTACGTTCCAATGTCCATATTAGCAGACCACTTAGAATGAACAAATTAATTTGGCATGCATTCTAAGTAGTATGATGGTGTGGATATTGGAACAGAACTCTGGTGCCAACAAATTGGTCTTTCTCAGCAGGATATTGAATTGCAGGGTGGGATAATGACTTTGATGCACCGTTTATGTCCTTTCCAATCTATGTAGTTATTAAGGTAAAAGGGGTGACTGGTAGGAAATATTTGTGTTTCATGTGTTATGAAAAAAGTATTATATTGCCCCAATTGTAGCTGTTGTGCTGAAGAGATGCTTCATCAGTATCGGCAATACCTTTTGTTTTATAGTGATGTATGCTGACTTATACCATCTGATATTATTTTGTTTCAGATACCACAGTAACCACCACGAGGACAGGTTATGCTAATAACTACCACAACTTTATGGACTTTACATGCTGAACCAACCATGCAATTGCTGGGTGTACAGCTATCACAGTAACCACCACGAGGACAGGAGGTGGGTCTCTTCATTTCAGTATATAGAATAATCACATTCAGATTTTCAGGCATTTAGTGAATTTCTTAGGAACACAAATTTGTCTTAGTCATTTTGAGCAAGGCTGAGGAACAATTTACATTGTAATAAGTCAAATGAAGCCTAAGAAACATTACAGTGCCTTCTTTACTCAGTTTCTCTATTATCCTCAGTTATAAATGTCTGAGAATCCTGATCAACTACCAAGAAGATCAGTGCCCTCACATTACTGCAAAGCCAGATTTGGCCACTCTCCAGCACTTAACTGCCAAAATAAATGTTTAATGAAGGGAGAAAGTATAGCCAATTAACCAACATTAATATGGAATTATTTTCTGTCCCTTTTCAGTTGGAGGTTTTACTGCTGTTCTGTCCTCAGGATTTGTACGTTTGACTGCCAGGTTACACCCTGGGTCAACTACAGTACTGGGTTGAGGCATTCACCTACAAAGCCACCGGAGCCAATGATCTCATTATTTCACATTTTGTTGTGTTACAGCCTGAATTCAACATTGATTAATTGATTGTTTTTCTCACCAATCTACACACAATATCCCATAATGACAAAGTGGAATTATGTTGAAAATTTTTATAAAAAATGAAAAACAGAAATATCTAATTTACATAAGTATTCACATCCCTGAGTCAATACTTTGTAAGTTTGAATATACCCTTGAGCATGATGAAGTTATTAATTACATTTTGGAAGTCACTACAAAGATACAGGTGTCCTTCCTAACTCAGTTGCCGGAGAGGAAGGAAACCGCTCAGGGATTTCACTATAAGGCCAATGGTGACTTTAAAATAGTTACAGAGTTTAGTGGCTGTGATAGGAGAAAACTAAGGATGGATCAACAACAGTATAGTTACTCCACAAAACTAACCTAATTGACAGAGTGAAAAGAAGTAAGCCTGTACAGATTACAAATATTCCAAAACATGCATCCTGTTTGCAAAAAGGCATTAAAGTACAACTGCAATAAATGTGGCAAAGCAATCAACTTTTTGTCCTGAATACAAAGTGTTATGGTTGGGACAAATCCAATATAATCTACAGAGTGCCACTGGTGTCTGCATCATGTTAAAGGTATGCTCGTAAACGTTAAGGACTGGGGAGTTTTTCAGGATAAAAAATAAATGGAATTGACCTAAATCCTAGAGGAAAATCCTAGTGGTTCAGTCTGCTTTCCTAAAGCTAAAGTAAAAGTCTGTTTTATACACAACTTTTTGAGGTTAAATGTAATTACATTAAAATAACCAAAGGTATGACATCATTGCACTGTATTTGACTTTCGATAAGAAATTCTGGTATAAGCCATGCCCTGAAACCAAGTTCTCAACACTCCTATATTTGTCATAGACTAATGTATTACACATATAGTCTCTAATCTTTCCCTCCAATTGGTTCTGTCTATTAAAAATAGTAAATTCATTTACTTCAGCTCCCAAGGACCAGGGATGGAGAGTTGGAGACCACTTATTTTATACCTCAGTACATTGCCCTCTACGTGTTAGTTCACAGTAAAAGCTGCCAGTTCTGTTTCGCCCTATTTAATGGTCACTACAGAAATAATGTATTTTTAATGGGCAGGTTTGAATGGGCAGGGCAGGTTTGCTCTAAGTCTGTTCTCTCAGATGAGGTGTGTTTGTTTACCTTCTCACTCTACTACTTGACTCTGTAACAGTCCCATATTTCCTGGTGTCCATTCACCTCACTCCATCGCTGCGAGACAATGAAGGATACACACACCCTGCTCAATCTGCTTCTGCTGTTCGTGTACCTAGCAGGTAATATGATAAAAAAATATATAACAACATTGTTTTATGATAACATTTAATTTTGAGGATGCCAAAGTCGGTTTAACATCAGTCAGTAGGTCTGGACACTTCCTGTTGAGCTCTAGAACTATATTCACTTTCAATGTCTACAGATGGTCAGCTTTTGTTTGGGTGAAAATAGTGTGACATTATAATGTGTCGATGATAGACTGTGGCTGTTTTGATGAACTTCCAGGATCAGCTTTGACCACTGATGGAGGGAGTGGCAGTACCAGTAAGTGAACCACATCACATAATAGCCAAGCCAAATTATTAGAGGATGGACCACATCACTGCATTGATGGGAATGTTTGGTACTTTGAAAAATGACTGGGGTAGTAGGGTAGTGCTATCAGCTAACTACAGAAGTGAAGGCCTTTTATTGCATTATCGCTGTAGCAATTTATCACTGTTACATTTACACCCTGTGTCCAAGAAATCCTTCAAGGCCTACATTGCCTGATTGTGCACTGTAATTTTCAGATGGTCCCTTGGAACTAACCATTGTGGAACCTGACTTTGTTATAGTGGGCGTGCCACGCAGCTTTGACTGTGCCGCCCAGTGCTCTCCCTCCTGTAGCTACAGCATGAGTATCGACGGTCAGATTTGGCAGGGCAACGAGCTGTTGTTCACAGCTCGCCAATGGGAGGAGTCCCTAAACCTCACATGCACTGCAAGAAATGATGACTCTGGGAGGTCCTCCACAGTAACAAAGATACTGCAGGTTTTAGGTGGGTGGTTTGTTTGTTGGTTTTATGCCACTTCACCTGATATTAGGAATGGAGAGATAATTCAATGTGTTGTAATTTACTGACAAAATGTCTGGATTACTGGATTAGTGCTAGATTAAATTATTTTGCTCATGTTTTTCACATTGGTCGTAGGATCTAGATTATTATCTAAATGTGTATGTGTTCCTCCTTCTAGCTGGACCTACCAACGTATCAATCACAGGCCCTGCCCTGATGACCCCAGGGGCCCCTCAAAGCTTCCAGTGTAACGCAGACTGCCGTCCCTCCTGCAACTACACCTGGAAGATAAAGGGCCGATGGCTTGGGGGGCAGGGGAACAAGATTACTGTAACTCCCGAAGAGTTGGCCACCTCTGCTACCCTGAACTGCAAGGCCATCAACAGTGTGTCTGGGCTCTATGCCATGGCAACCAGGACAATACCTTTGACATGTAGGTTATTCTGACAGTTAGAGCTTCCTCTAAAAATTGTAGATTCTCTCTTGTTGTTAGTGTAATGCAATTGTCCATATCCACACCAATAGCTTGATCTATCAATATACACACATTCCCTTATATAGTATGTCGTCTATATTTGATGATTAAAGAGTGATGTTGGGGTTTTGGTTGTAGTGATACTTGAACCAGTTTCTTCCTTCACTTTTTGTCTTCTATCAGCTGGTCCATCAGAGGTCCACGTCATAGGCCCAGACTCTGTTGCAGTTGGCTTCAAGTCCATGTTTCAGTGCACTGCCAAATGCACTCCCGCTTGTGACTACCGCTGGACCATTGATGGTCACACTGTCCACGGCAGTGAGATGGAGATGACGGTCGAGCAAAATGTGAAGTCAGAGAAGATTATGTGCCACGCTCAGAATACGGTCTCAACTCATTTTGAGGTGGTCACCAAGTCCGTACGGGTGGAAGGTACAGCAGAAATCTCATGATTATACATTTTAGCAACTACCTTAACTACCTGACGTTTATGGTCTTTATGATGCTGTCAAAAACATTATCTGACCTAATATCATGTTTTTTTGTGTTCCCTTTGGAATGTTTTTGTGCGTGTTGCAGACAATGACAAAAAAAAGATCCTCTCCAGAAAATATGGATGTCAAGCTGTGTCCAATTTGTGTTTGTACAAGAAGACCATCTCTGGGAGGAAGCGTCAGCATTGTACAGCAGCTAAAACTTGGTCACGATTGAGTCCGAACACTCCTTGCTGACAACACCAGGTTCCAGAGCATTAAAGCTGTAAAACAGGAATATAGACCGAAAATAGACAAGACATTAAAACCTTGAACACCAGCTACAGTGCCTTCAGAATGTATTCACACCCCAAGACTTTTTTCAAATTGTTGTGTTAGAGACTGAATTTAAAATAGAATAAATTGTGATTTTTTTTTTGTCACTGGCCTACACACAATACCCCATAATGTCAAAGTGGAATTATGTTTTTGATATATATATATATATACTACCGTTCAAAAGTTTTGGGTCACTTAGAAGTATCCTTGTTTTTGAAAGAAAACCCAATTTTTTTGTCCATTACAATAACATCAAATTGATCAGAAGTACAGTGTAGACATTGTTAATGTTGTAAATGACTATTGTTGCTGGAAACATCTGATTTTTATATCTACAAAGGCGTGCAGAGGCCCATTATCAGCAACCATCACTTCTGTGTTCCAATGGCACGTTGATAATTAACAATGCTAACCTAATTGACAGAGTGAAAAGAAGTAAGCCTTTACAAAATAAAAATATTCAAAAACATGCATCCTGTTTGCAACAAGGCACTAACGTAATACTGCAAAGAAATTGGCAAAGCAATTAACCTTTTTGTCCTGAGTAGAAAGTCTTATGCTTGGAGCAAATCCAATACAACACATTACTGAGTAGCACTCTCCACATTTTCAAACGCAGTGGTGGCTGTGTCATGTTATGGGTATGCATGTAATTGTTAATGCACGTAATTGTTAAGGACTGTGGAGTTTTTCAAGATAAAAAATAAACGGAATGGAACTAAGCACAGGCAAAATCCTAGAGGAAAATCTGGTTCAGTCTGATTTCCATCAGACACTGGGAGAGGAATTCACCTTTCAGCAAGCCAATAACCTAAAACACAAAGCCAAATCTAAACAGGAGTTGCTTACCAAGAAGACATTGAATGTTCCTAAGTGGCCTAGTTACAGTTATGACTTAAATCTGCTTGAAAATCAATGGCAAAACCTAAAAATTGTTGTTTAGCAATGATCAACGACAAATTTGACAGAGCTTGAAGAATTGTGAAAAGAATTATGGGCAAATGTTGCACAATCCAGGTGTGGAAAGCTCTTAGAGACTTACCCAGAAAGACTCACAGCTGTAATCACTGCCAAAGGTGATTCTAACATGTATTGACTCAGGAGGTTGAATGCTTATCTAAATCAAGATATATTTGTGTTTTACAAATGATGACAATTAAATCCATTTCAATCCCACTTTGTAACACAACAACATGTTTAAAAAGTAAAGGGGTGTGACTACTTTCTGAAGACAGTGTGCAACATAAATTTACCTCAAGTTTCATCTTATACGAATAAGCTCATACAGTGTAATGACAATGATAATTACTGGTCCTGCTTGATCTGTGGCAGAGGCCTGAAGTACGGAGTCAGTTGATGTTGCTAGTCCTAACTTTCCTCCAGTACTGTACTGTACCGTCCTCCAGTCCAATAATTTTTTTACTGTTATTTAACTAGGCAAGTCAGATAAGAACAAATTCTTATTTACAATGACAGCCTTCCCTGGCCAAACCCGGACGACGCTGGGACTATTTTGTGCCACCTTATGGGACTCCCAATCACGGTTGGATATGATGCAGCCTGGATACGAACCAGGGACTGCAGTGATGTCTCTTGCGCTGCGCCACTCGGGAGCTCAATGTTTAGCCGTGTAATATAACAATTTAGCAAAAACGAACGTGCACATTAATAAATACATTTCTATAGCTTCCAAAAATCGTGACGGAGTGGCAAGATGGAGGCACAGTGGCTTCAACACATCGCCCCCTATCAGTCATCTAGTGTATATATAAATCATTGGTTGGTTGACCCCTGTCACAGTGCTGTCCTTCACCACGCCAGCAATCTCTCACAAAGTGTTCACTCTGGTCTTTCTGCTGAAAGACAAATTCCAGACCAAGAATGTGCTTAGTAAAATATGAGGCTTACACAGACACACATGGCTAAGTTGATGGGTCATGTAAATGAGTTCAATAGTACAGAGAGATCCTTGATGAAAACCTGCTCCAGAGCGCTCAGGACCTCAGATTGGGGTGAAGGTTCACCTTCCAACAGGACAACGACCCTCCCGTGTTAACGTGCTGGCTAGACTGCTTATAGACTTATAGACTTATAGGCTCATGGGGGCTTCAGGAGCCAACGGCTTAGATGATTCCACCATCGGCAACAACAGCTAGCTACTAGTTTATATTCAGCCAAATATAGCACCAGGGCTATAAGAACTAAATCGATGGACATGGGTCATGAAATTGGGTATGTAAACCTTATGTAAATGTCCTTAGAAGCTGTGTGAATATAAATTCACTGCAACCTTAGATGGCTGCACCAGACCAGTTGGTGGCACTATATATATGTCATTGGCACCAGTGGCACCATAGGATACTAGAGCAATAACTATTGATCAAGTGAACTTTGTCTCATGCAAATTAATGTTAGATTGAAATTATACATACAATGTGAAATATTGTGATTAGTATATCTTTTTAATCACAGATTGTTGCCCGATTATGTGGCCTGAACGTAGTGAAAAGTGGATATTTTATTCTGGAAAACTGGAAACTGGAAGACCTGCTGCTTGCGCAGTCAACGTATTACAGCTTTGAGAGTTTATTTAAGTATTTTGGAACACCAATGTGGAGTATGATTCTATGATTCAAATCATGTATACATTTTTTGTCTATTAGCAGACACTGTTATCCAGAGTGACTTATGGGAGCAATTGGGGTTAAGTGCCTTGCTAAAGGGCACATTGACATATTTTTGGAGTAAAAAGTACATTATGTTCTTTGGGAATGTAGTGAAGTAAAAGTGAAAGCTGTCAAAAATATAAATAGTAAAATAAAGCACAGATACCCCCAAAAACTACTTAAGTAGTACTTCAAAGTATTTTTACTTAAGTACTTTAAACCCCTGGCCAAATGCAACCGGTAATGTCTTTGACCCTAAAAGGTTGATAGGCCATTGTGGAGTGGATTTACAAAGGATTTAAATGGACACGTAAAATCTGATTTCCTGATTTATCAATAACTCAGCTATCTCTTAACCAATATGTTAGCTTTTCTCAAACTAAGTTAAGAGATGTACCATGGGCACACATACTACATTTTGTTTTTATTCAGGCTTTTTCAAAGGTTTTCAAAAAATGTTCAAGATGAAAGAAAATCTCTCTTGATGGACCTTGTGGGTCCAAATTTGTTCAGCATGAGGAAAGGCAAAGTTTCAAGTCTAGGACAAATGGAGCGGTAGATATGATGGTTTAACCCCTCGATCACACCTACAGCATAATTCCATTTTGGTACACCAGAAGTATATTAATTTCCAATGGAATGCTGCGTTTGCTTTGCAGCATTGCATTGCAGAGGCAGTTGCGGTGTGTTCTGTGGATTTTTGTTGTACACATGTCCAGATGATGATGCTTACCATTTTGCGTAATGACAATTTTGCGTGACTGCCTCTGCAATGCAATGCTGCAAGGCAAACGCAGCATTCCATTGGAAATTAATGTACTTCTGGCGTTCCAAAATGCAATGATGCTGTAGGTGTGATTGAGATGTTAAACCCTCATATCCACCACTCCAGTTGTCCTAGAGACTTGAGACTATGTAGGCGTCTTTCCTCATGCTGAACAAATTTGCCTCAAGGTTCCATAAGGTCCATCAGGATAGATTGTCAGACATGCATTTAAGTTATGTACCCAGTAGGTCCCTCAGGTCCTCTGGCACTGGCCTTTCAACTATTCTAAAGCCTAGGACCAAGAGGCATGGTGAGGCAGCCTTTAGTTATTACACCCCCAGCCTCTGGAATAGCCTGCCAGAGAACCTGAGGGAGGCCGAAACTGTGGACATATTTAAAATAAATCTCAAAAGACACCTTTTTAGATTTGCTTTTCCTTAAAGTGATTTTTAGTCGTTTATATTGTTATTATTTTGTTTTTTATCCTCTTATGTTTGTTGTGTAGTAAATATTTGTATTTGTTTTCTCCTGTGAAGGACATTGGGTTGCATTCCATGTCTGAAATGTGCTGTATAAATAAAGCTTGATTTGATTTGACACTGTAGGTGTGATCAAGGCATACATTAAGTGAGACTGCTTATAACAGCTCCACCTATAGGCCAATCAGTGCCATTCTGTTTGGCCAAGTTACTCATGGCATCTTGTTACTGTGTGTCAAATTAGATATTTTTTTTTGCCAATGTATGCTTTAGTTATTTGACCATGCTTCGCTGTGAACCCCTAATTATTCTATAACCACAGCATGGGCACGCACACATAGTCTATACCTACATATATTACTTTCAAATTGATTATATTAAGCAAACCAGACAGAAAATGTTCTCCTTTTTTAAAAATTGATGGATAGCCAGGTGCGCTCTAACACTCAGACATACAGTAATTTACAAACAAAGAATTTGTGTTTAGTGAGTCGGCCAGATCAGAGGCAGTAGGGATGACCAGGGATTTTCTCTTGATAAGTGTGTGAATTGGACCATTTTCCTGTCAAAATGTAACAAGTACTTTTGGGTGTCAGGAAAAATGTATGTAGTAAAAAGTACATTCTTTTCTTTAGGAATGTAGTGAAGTGAAAGTAAAAGTTGGCAAAAATATCAATAGTAAAGTACAGATACCCCCAAAAACTACTTAAATAGTACTTTAAAGTATTTTTACTTAAGTACTTTACATCACTGTGTCACGATCGTCGTTACAATAAACGGACCAAGGCGCAGCGTGCATGGAATTCCACATATTTATTCTTTGTGAAACGCCAAAAAACAACAAAGAAACTAACAGCTCGGCCAATACGTAGCACTAAACTGCACTAACAAGAACAATATCCCACAAACACAGGTGCTAAAGGAACACACTAAGTATGATCCCCAATTAGAGGTAACGAATAACAGCTGCCTCTAATTGGGAACCATACACAAAACCAACATAGAAATAAAACAACTAGAAAAAAAACCTAGTCACGTCCTGACTAAAACACCATAGAGAACCCAGAGGGCTCTCTATGGCCAGGACGTGACACACTGTCAACTACTATAACTTGTGATTGACTCTACAATGTAAAAAGCATTACATGGATGATGGAATACAACTGAAAGAGATGGTGGTGTGAAATGTTTATGTGAAATTAACAAATATTAGATCCGCTTTAATAGGATATGATGAAACAGAATATGACATAAGGGGTTATAAATGGGAATTTAGATTATTTTACAGCATATGACATACATTTTACCCACACAGTATATACAAATGTTCTCTTCTGCATTTTCAAATATCTGTACCAGCAAAAAATACACTTTTTACGAGTAATACTTTGTAGATATTGTGTTTGTTTTTGTTCTGTTTGAGGTATTGAACGAGGTATTGATACTGAGGTTCAAACCAGAGTTTTTGACGCAACCAAGTCACGTGTGCCTAAAGATAAAGTAAAAGTCTGTTTTATACACAACATTTTGAGGTCAAATGTAACCTCTTAGGGATAAACGGCGCGCTAGCGGGCCGCTCCCGACACTACCCGGTGAAATGTAAGGCGCCAAATTCAAAATCCAAAAGTTGAACTATGAAACATTCATCGATATACAAGTGTTGCATAGTCATCAAAAGCTCTGATTCCTGGCAATATCACAGCGTTGTCAGATTTCAAAAAGGCTTTACGGCGAAAGCACAACATTTGATTGTTTGAGGATAGCACCCCACATATTTATGCATTAACATAAATTCATAACCAGCGTGGGTCACACAAAACCCATATAAGAGCTAAAATAAATCAGTTACCTTTCGAAGAACTTCTGCTGAGGGCTTCCCAAGTGTCCAATGAAGACATCCAATGATTCTTTTGTTAGAAAAAGTCATTTATTATATCCATAAATCTTTGTTTGGTTGGCGCGTTATGTTCAGGAAATCTACCGTCGAGTCGCCCATTGAACCGTGAAGAGAACGCGTTCAAATTATACCTATCAACTTTGTCCAAACAAAACAAACATCCTTTTTAATGTATCCTTAGGTATCCTTTTATGGATATTTACTATAATATTTAAACCGGATAATAGCCTGAACGATAGGAAAGGAAAAAAACACAGAGCGCGTGAGACCATGAACGCGCATGTCATTCTATTGAGTTCCAGGGTCCACGTCTAAGTTCTTCTTCTATTCGCTTCTAATTCAACCTAACGTCATCAAACCCTGTCTAAAGACTGTTGACATCCAGTGGAAGCCATAGGTACTGCAGTCTGTGTCCTAGGTAACGTTGAATACCATAGGCAGCCAGGAGAAAAAGGTAAACGACAAAAAATACTGCAAATCCGGATGGATTTTCCTCTGGTTTCCGCCTTCTATATCAGTTCTGTTATACTCACAGACATTATTTGAACGGTTTTAGAAACTTAAGAGTGTTTCCTATCCAATAGTACTAATTATGTGCATATCCTAGTTTCTGGGCCTGAGTGGCAGGTATTTTACTTTGGGCACGCCAGACTCTCCAAAACCAACACCTCGGCTGCCGCTCCCTATAAGAACCAAAGGTATGACATCATTGCACTGTATTTGACTTTCGATAAGAGATTATGGTATAAGCCATGTACTGAAACCACCAAAATAGTAAATTAATTTACTTCAGCTTCCAAGGACCAGGGATGGAGAGTTGGAGGCCACCTATTTTGTACCTCAGTACACACTGCCCTCTACATGTTAGTTAACAGTAAAAGCTGCCAGTTCTGTTTCACCCTATTTAATGGTCACTACAGAAATAATGTATTTTTAATGGGCAGGTTTGAATGGGCAGGGCAGGTTTGCTCTCAGTCTGTTCTCTCTGATGAGGTGTGTTTGTTTACCTTCTCACTCTACTACTTGACTCTGTAACAGTCCCATATTTCCTGGTGTCCATTCACCTCACTCCATCGCTGCGAGACAATGAAGGATACACACACCCTGCTCAATCTGCTTCTGCTGTTCGTGTACCTTGCAGGTAATAGGACATGGAAAAAACTACATTATTTTGAGATAATATTTTGTCAAAATCTATTTTTGAGGATGCCGAACTCGGTTTGACATCAGTCAGTAAGTCTATATGTTCTGGAAACTTTCTGTTAAGCTCTATAACCATGTATATGTTCAGTGTCTGCTGAGGTTAAACTTCTGTTCGGACAATAGGCTAACATATTTGTGTCTAAGCATAATGATAGTTTTGTGTTACATATACATTATATTGTCTTGGTAATAGACTGTGAGGCTGTTTTTATGAACTTCCAGGATCAGCTGTGACCACTGATGGAGGAAAGGACAGTCCCAGTAGGTAAACCACAGACACATGACACATACTAGTATTATAGTATGGCAACATCATTATTTGGAGTGTTGGGTCACCTGGATTGTACCTGTGGTAGGGCGGTTGTGCTAACAGCTAGCAGCTAACTACTGTACATAAATGAGGGGTCAATTTGAAATACCATTACTTTTAATTTGATTATCATTGTAGTAATTTATCCCTATTACAAGTAAATTTACACCCTGTCTGCCGAAAATCCGGTAGGACTACATGGCCTGATTGTGCACTGTAATTTTCAGATGGTCCCTTGGAACTAACCATTTTGGGACCTGACTTTGTGACTGTGGGCGTGCCATGCAGTTTTGACTGTGCCGCCCAGTGCTCTCCCTCCTGTAGCTACAGCATGAGTATCAACGGGCAGATTGGGCAGGGGAACGAAGTGTTCTTCACAGCTCGCCAATGGGAGGAGTCCCTAAACCTCACATGCACTGCAAGGAATGATGACTCTGGGAGGTCCTCTACAGTAACAAAGATACTCCAGGTTTTAGGTGGGTGGTTTGTTTGTTGTTTTTATGACACTTCACTTGAAATTAGAGGTGATGGTCTTTATGATATTAGGAATGGAGAGATAATTCAATGTGTTGTAATTTACTGATAAAATGTCTGGATTACTGGATTAGTACTAGATTAAATAATTTTGCTCATGATTTTCACATTGGTCGTAGGATCTAGATTATTATCTAAATGTGTATGTGTTTCTCCTTTTAGCTGGACCAAGCAACGTATTGATCACAGGCCCTGACTTGATGACCCCAGGGGCCCCACAAAGCTTCAAGTGTAACGCAGACTGTCGTCCCTCCTGCAACTACACCTGGGGGATAAAGGGCCGATGGCTCAGGGGACACAGGAACGAGATTACTGTAACTCCCGAAGAGTTGACCACCTCTGCTACCCTGAACTGCAAGGCCATCAACAGTGTGTCTGGGCTTTTTGCTATGGCAACAAGGACAATACCTGTGACGTGTAGGTTATTGGGAGATTTAGAGCTTCCTCTAACAATTGTAGGTTCTCTATTGTCATTAGTGTAATGCAATTGTCCATATCCATATCCAGGGCCGGATTAAGAAATCATAGGCCCCGGGGCTTTGGTTTTTTATAGGCCCCCTGGTTGGATATCAGACCCCATTCAGGCTTGGGCCCAGGGGCTTTTCAATAGCTTGATCTTGAATAAACACACTTCCCTTATCCAGTATACATTCTACATTTGATGATTAAAGAGTGATGTTGGGGATTTGGTTGAAGTGATACTTGAACCAGCTTCTTCCTTTACTTTTTGTCTCCTATCAGCCGGTCCATCAGAGGTCCACGTCATTGGCCCAGACTCTGTTGCAGTCGGCTTCAAGTCCATGTTTCAGTGCACTGCCAAATGCATTCCCGCTTGTGACTACCAGTGGACCGTTGATGGTCACACTGTTCATGGCAATGAGATGGAGATGACGGTCGAGCGACATGTAAAGACAGAGAAGATTATATGCTACGCTCAGAATACGGTCTCAAGGAATTTTGACGTGGTAACCAAGACCGTATGGGTGGGAGGTACAGCAGAAGTCTCATGATTATACATTTAAGTAACTACAGTCATAAAAAAATATGTCAGACAAATCAAATCCAAATCAAATGTATTTATAAAACCCTTTTTACATCAGCAGATGTCACAAAGTGCTTATACAGAAACCCAGCCTAAAACCCAGAACAGCAAGCAATGCAGATGTAGAAGCACGGTGGCTAGGAAAAAACTGCCTAGAAAGGCAGGAACCTAGTGTAGGAAGAAGCCTAGGGAGGAACCAGGCTCTGAGTGGTGGCCAGTCCTCTTCTGGCTTTGCCAGGTGGAGATTATAAGAGTACATTGCCATTAAGGCCAGATTGTTCTTCAAGATGTTCAAACATTCATAGATGACCAGCAGGTTCAAATAATAAGCATAATGGTTGTACAGGATGCAGCAGGTCAGCACCTCAGGAGTAAATGTCAGTTGACTATTTGGTGTTCCTTTTGTAATGTTTTTGTTGTTTTGTGTGTTACAGATGATGGAAAATCCATGGCCACACAGGCTAAACAGACTATAGACCTGCTTCTGTTTGCCTTTACACTTTCACTCTACACCGTAATATCACCATAATCCAGGAGAGGACAGTTTTGTACAAGGAAGTAAGCTGTTCTCCACACGCACATCTGAATAATTTGAAAACATGTCAGCATTATTAGACAGTGATGGAACATGTGGTTTATTGTTAAAGAACAAACAGTGCCTTCCATATCAGGATGTTAACCATATTTGCTAATGATAAGTGAACTGGAAAGGCTTGGCTGAATCTTTCAATATTAAAGCACTACGTGTGTGTGCAAGCATCATCACGTGTATAGCCTATTTGGATTAAATATTTAATAAAGACAAATTTACATTAATTTAGTAGCATGTCTTTTTTGCAATGTGTAACTTTTTTCCAGACTTGAGATGGAGTTGAAACCCACAAGCATGCCATCTTCATGGAAGGCACAGACTTTGAAGTAATGTATTTTAAATGGCGTGTTGAGGTGGACAGGCTCAAGACAGGCCAGGTCCAGCTCAACACGGCAATTAAAATACATTACTTCAAAGTCTGTGCCTTTGGGGGAAAAAAATATGTAATATAGATCTTGTTTGCTCAAATAATTTACACTCCCAATACTTGTCTACAAACTGAATAACTGCAATAAAATACATGAAAAACATTTTTTGACATTTTTTGTGTTTTCTCTCAAATAAGTTCTGAAACAATTATCTTAATCAATTACCATCATAGTGAACTAAATATTTGGAATGTGAAATAGTTCCGTATTGTTAGTTGAAGTGCTATGTTCACCTATTGTCTGACTGATGGTTAGCATTAACTTCACAACAGAAGAGGGGCCCACCCTGCATCTACATTGACATTTTGATCTTGAATGTAGTCAACACGAGTAAATATTAAAACCCACTTGATCATGGAGTGCGATTAGTCCGTTTTTGATTATCGCTGATTATATATTAGGAGTTTCTTTTATGGTACATATGAACAATCAATGTTCCAGGGAGGCAACGGTATCACCTACACACACACCCTCTCTATCTTTTCAAGTTTTTCCATGCATAACCCTTTTATCATCTTGAATTATAGTTACATTGGTTTTGATCAAAGTGAATTAATGCATTTTAAACGGGAAAATAATAAGGATCCTTTACTAATATAATTATTATACAAACAAC
Source organism: Brachymystax lenok tsinlingensis (assembly GCA_030435695.1). NCBI lineage: Eukaryota > Metazoa > Chordata > Actinopteri > Salmoniformes > Salmonidae > Brachymystax > Brachymystax lenok. The sequence continues at coordinate 12,586,884 of CM059809.1, read as the reverse complement.
CTCTGTATCTACATAAGAGCTTTTCTACATAATAGGATAAACAGATTAAAACATGTTTGCACACTTTCTTTTGTCTGTAACCTTCGCCTGTCTGAATGGACGAGAAGCAAACAAAGTGAATGTTCCCTAGCTCAGAGACATGTCACTTGGCAGTGTCAAAAGGCTCAGCCGCACTAGATCAACACCTATGAACACAAAAAACGAGCACGCAAGCCCTAACCAGAACACAATGCCGGGACGCTGATAACCCACATAAAGGTCCAAACACTAGCGGCGCTTTGCTGCCACTATTGAATAATGTCTTGTTTTTGAATTGGTTCCTGATAAGACTGTCAGCCAGTTTTTTATGAGGTATAAGGGCAGAGCAGCTCTTGTGTGGACATTTCAGCCACTTAGTCGCCCGGATCTCGGCAGCAGGACCATGGTTCTCCTCTGCACATTTAGTCTGCCTCTGCTGCTCACCTGCCTGGCAGGTAAGATACCACATTCAACTGAATCTGTTAGTGTTGAGATCAAATCTACTTCAAGTCAGAAATTACATTTGCTCATGCAAATTTGTATTGGAAAAAAAATCCAGAATTCTTCTGAATTGTCAAAGTAGCGAATAAGAAATAGTTTTGTAATGAAAATCCAAATGTTTTAAACAGAGAAGTGGCTGCATGTAATGTGTATCTAGGGCCTAGGCCATATACATGTGTAATTAATGCTTTATAAGATAGTTCATGCAAAGTGAACCATTGTGATGGCATGGGATTATTTTTATTTCTGTGTTTCTGTAGGAACACTTGCCAGTGAGAGGGAGCAGTGCAGGACATCGGAGGAAACCACACCATGTAAGATACATTAGGTTTCTGGCATCATTTCTAAGTGTACAAAATAAATGTATGCCAAAAAGCTATATGCATTAATCACCCATTGTTTATCCACTAACATTATAACATTTCGGTGAACAATAAAAAATGTAAATCCACTTCGTCCTAATTATTTCACATTATGTGTATGACTTAGGGGCTTGTTTTCCATTCTGTCAGATGGGCCATCCTTTGTGGAGATCAGTGGGGTGAACACAGTGACAATAGAGGTTCCCTATAGCTTCCATTATTCAGCCAATTGCTTCCCAACCTGCACCTTCACCTGGACCAGAGGAGGGCTCACCACCAAGGGCCCAGAGCTCAACCTCCAGCTGAAGGAGCAGGTTTCTCCACAGGTCCTGATCTGTACGGCTATAAACCCCACCACTGGGAAGTCAGTGACGGTCAGCAAAACAGTCAACGTGACGTGTAGGCTAATTATAATCAGTTTTGATCAATCTAAACTAGTATTTAGAGCCTCTGTACTGCACATCCAAAGTTTGTGGAGCTCTGTTCTACACTCTCCAACCTAATTCAACACACAACAATTATTTATTTTGTAGCTGGACCGTCCAATATAAAGATCACAGGTCCTGATACACTGTCCAGTGGAGTGACGTCCAACTTTTCCTGCTCTGCTGATTGCTACCCGTCCTGCTCCTACACCTGGACAACTAGTTCTGAAGCACAAAGTACAGTGACCACCAAATATGGTCAAACCATCTCCGTCACACCTAACTCCTGGAAGATTGCAGAGGAATTGATCTGTGAGGCTCAGGACACTGTCTCACTCCTCTACATCTCAACCTATGTCACACCTTACGTGGCCCGTGAGTGGAATTTTTTTTTTCCAACTTTGGAGTGGTCCATTGAAGTCACATTGGATAATTATTACTATATTATGTTAGTCATATATTTTGTGTAAACTGCATTTTTTGAAACTTCTTGTTTACTTCCACCTCTTCCCAGGCGGACCGGGGGCCATTTTGATCACGGGTGCCAGCTCAGTGACAGTAGGAGACACTTAACAACTTTGTGTGCCTTGTTGACTGCACCCCCCCTGTAACTTTACCTGGACATTCGATGGAAAGATTTTCAATGGCGACGAGATCCAGTTGCCCATCTTCCATAAGGGCGATAAGCCCATGGTTGCCAGTAAACTGGTGGTTACTGTTGATGAGCACAGGCACAACGAGGCACTGACGTGTGAGGCCAAGAATGTTGCCTAAGGGTCACTGCTGTTAGCAGCAAGATCCTGAGCGTCACTGGTAAGTCATAGTTTTTGTGACATAAGATTTGTCATAAGTCAATATTTAGAATTAGATGTTTTAAAGGTGAAAGCCCACCATTTTGTAAAAGCCAACTCAAAGTATATAACTTGGTATCTCTCTGAAAATAAAATGTTCCTCGTTCTTTCTGTCCTCTTCACCTCTTTTCCACTCCCCTGTCTTCCAGATCCTATCTCTGTACAGCCGGTGTCCCAGGACAAGCCCTTGGCACACCAGCCCTTCTCACTGCAGTGTGTGGATTCTCAGAATCCAGCCTCCATTTTGTGGTAAAAATGGCCTCCCTGTAGCTGTGTCCAGCAGGGTCAGTCTCTCCCCCAACAATATCACTATGTCTTTTAGTCCTCTGCTCCAGTCTGATGGTGGGCTGTACCAATACATTGTTTCTCAGGGGGGAGCACCCATCAAAAGGTTTGGGTACCAACTGAATGTAAATTGTGAGTATGCAGAGATAAATTATATTTATACAGCCATTTTATCTCACCATACACCATTATTTCAAGAAAGATCATAAAAGAGATCCAGTTATTATTTATAGGAGCAATTAGTGTTCGGCCCTGTGCTACCCAACCTGTATCTACACCTGGATATACAAGGGGAGGCTGGCAGAGACGAACGCCTCCTTCTCCCTCACACCTGAGACCACCATGGACGGAGGACCCCTCAGCTGTGTGGCTTACAACTCAGTGACCAATGACAACAGCACTGCCAAAACCTCAGTTGTGATACTTGGTGAGCAGCAGTTAGATTGTATTTGTCAAATAATATTTCTGTGCAGACCTTGAAACTGAGTGGTCTTGTCACTGTTGTACGAAGTATAAAAAGAGGTAGTGCAGAACAAACAAGCCATTCTAGGTCTAATGTTGACCTTTCTTTCAGATGGACCATCTAATGTGACCATCTCAGGACCAGGTGCCCTAGAGGTAGGGGTCAAGGCCAGCTTCAAGTGTATTGCCCAGTGCTCTCCCTCTTGCAGCTACACCTGGAGTGTGTATGGTCGGATCATGCACGGCAGCGTGGTCGATATAACCGTCAACCGTTACGTGGCCACTGAGTCTTTCAACTGCGAGGCACACAACACGATCCCCGGGAAGACAGCCACAGCCAATGAGACACTCAGTGTCACAGGTATGGTCAAACTACTATGATCCATCAATTTAATTGTTGGTCTTATAACACTTTCTACTACTCTATTCAACGGGGGATGGCATTTTGGGTAACAATTGTCATGCAACCGGACAGTTATTGCCATAATTGTCATTTTAGTCGATTTTTGTCTTGTAATGTATCATAATGCATGTTTGAAAATTAGCCACAACAAATCTAATGAATACAACACAGCTTTGGTGAAACCCGCATCTCAATAACTAATAGTTGACTGCTTGAAACTTTTGGAAATGAAGCTTCTCCCGACCTGCTCGTAAAACTTCACCCACTTCGTGTGAAATTGAAAAACTGCTATTGGGTAAACTATTATTTGAGAAAAAAGTTGAATCCCCCCGTGCTAAAATATAGGTACTAAGACAATTGACACTTTGTTTTAGTTCACGGTTATTCTCCATAATTGTCAGGTACACGCTAATACAATTACTGTGCCAGCCCTACATCATGGGTAGTAGACATGCCACAAAGTTCAGCCAGGTATTAACATTTCTCCCTTTAATCCCAAAGATTCTCACTGGTGTGGATGTTGAGAACAGTCAAGAGAAGAATTCCATTCAATGGCGGTGGGGCAACAATGCAATCTAACAGTGTCTTTATTATCTTGTACTGCTGTCTGGAAAATGTGTGCTTTGTTAATGCAGTTTGACATAACTTCCTGTAATTGGTTTATTTTCCACATATTGTGTATACTTTCTTGCCAACCTCTTAGTCCATGCGTAGATGACACCAAAACCTATATTATACAGTTAACGTGTGAAAACTATTTGCTGAAAAGTATCTTCTCCGTATCTGCACATTCAATGATCCTCAATAAAGATTGTCAATTTATTAGGTATTCACACTCATTTACTGCAATTAATGTCTTGAACATGAGATGTATGGTCCTGGACAGAAGAATTGAAAATAAAAAAATGTCTTTATTCATATTTCAGTTCTCCTGGCTTTCTGAGAGTGGCAGATACATACTTGAACTATTACCCATAAGGTTCTGTTGGGCCACAGTCAGATAGAACATTCTTGTTTTGGCCATGCATAGTAACTATTGTTCTCATAAGAATGAAACTTATACATGTTTTGAGCCATATATAAAAAAAAAAAACAAAAAAAAACACTGTATTACATCAAATGTTAGACCTTCCAATATGGCAGCCGAAATTAAGTGATGCATTGTCATGTACATACAGCAATGTTTGGATTAGTAACATGTACTAGAGCATTGAAAACACTACTTCAATGGACTGCTTGCTGAAGTAAAAAGGAATTTTGCTCTCCGTGGCGATGTCCATTTTTAGGGTTCTGCAGTCACGTCACACCCCATACTTCTTTTGCAGGGCTCCTACTGAAGCATCCTCAAGTCCAGCTTGACGAAGAAAGTCAAACAATTCTTGTAGAACTAGAAAAACAAACAAAAGTTTGCAGTTATCAATGTTGTATAATAATTTTGCATTGGGGTTAAATAATGTATCACAAACTGTGCCAGATCAACAACCAAATCGGTACCTTTCTTCTCAGAGTTGGACATGAACATGACAGCCATGTCGAACCGCCTCACACCGGCCAGATTCCTGAGGATCTCCAGTATGACGGGTGGCTCTTCATTCCTTCATTTGATAAGGACAATGTGATAACAGTCTCATTTCTTGTAAGAGCCATTAACATACGTAACGACATGGTATTTCTACAGTACTTACTTGATGTAGAAGCTTTGTAACGTCCTTAGAATCTGATTGAGCATGTCTGGCTCAAGGGAGCTCTGGAAGATCTTTGCGTACGCCTGAGGCTGGATTTGCTAAAACAGAACACAGACACACAACTAAACATCAGTCCTTGGTGGCATCTACATGTTTTTCTCAGAAGAAAAGACAAATCTTGTTGTATGGTGATTTGTTAGTGTACAAACAGAACCCCAAACAAGAGATCAGGTCTCTGTTGAAGAATAGATGATCACAATAAGACTATATCTTATTATTAGTAGGTCATGTCATTAGCAACCATTTTGTATAGGCTAGAAATAAAAGGTTACATAAAAAAAGGAAATTAATAAATCCATATTGTTTCTTTATTTTCCCCTTTGAACTTTAACTATTTGCACATATGACATTTGAAATGTCTATTCTTTTGGATGTGTAATATTGTGTTTTTTTTATCATATTTTAATTCCACACCCACCTTCAAATACTTGTAGATGACTTCAGGGCCATTTCCAATCTTCCTTAGGTCTGTCTCTAGCTGGAAGCTGTTGGTGGGGGCAGGAGGTACGACCTCAGTTGAGGGTGTCGCAGGCGTTTCTGTTGGTTCACTGACAGTTGCCTCCCTGTGCTTCTGTATCTGTGCTCTCACAGCATCCCCCTCAGGCCCTCTGAAATAAGAAAACAGCCTCAGTGGTGCTATTGTCAAAAGCCTAACTGTTGACAAAATGTATATTCAAAACTAAAAACATGTATCAACAAAATCCTCAAGCTGTTCGGCTTGAGATTAAGCAATTAAACAACATCTCTTACTTGACAGGGGAATGTGAAGGGACGTTTGATATTTCTTCAATCTTCAGGATCTTAGCGCTGGGGGAGGTAGAGGGAGGTGAAGCCTCACCCGCTCTCACAGTGTCTGCGATGGTTGTCTTCTGGGGCCTAACACAGGGGGCTGTGGTTGAAGTCAACACAGCCGAGGACTCCACCTGGACCAGGATCTTTCCACCAACCTCTTCAATGTCCACTCTCCTCAATGGCTTCTGAGACGAGGAAATCCAATAGGAACATTGTTGTGTGTCAATCTTTCAAGCCAAGTTTAGAAACACCCTCCCGAGAATATTTTTCCTGTTTTATCTGAGTGACTCACGGTTGACTGCAGGTGAGGTGGTTTGTTAATTGGCTGTACTGTTCTCCGCTGTGCATGCTCTTCTGTTGCCAGCAGACCACTGGTGCCCATGTCCTAAGAGCAGAGAGAGGCTATGTCAATAATTTGTCAACAAAAAACAACAGGTGTAAGAACATTAACACAAAAACCAGTGAGCATGGAACCACATACATACAATTGCAATCTTCTTCATCTCATGAAATGCCTGCTTGTTTCCTGGTTCCAGCTTCAGGACCTCCTCAAAATCTACAATAAAAATACATGACATAATAAACAGTTTCATGACTACTGCTACCATTCACACAAAGACCTCAACCTGCTCAAGGTAGTTATATAGAAACATGCCTAGCCTTTACAAAATGGTTGCTAATGAGACCTACTAATAAGATATAGCCTATCTTGGATGCCTGTCTTACTGTACCTTCTTTAGCTTGTTTGAGCAGTCCCAGAGCAGCCCTGGCTGTCCCTCTGCGGGCAAAGGCCTTTGAATAGGTGCCATCCAGGGCTATGGCTTTACTGCAGTCCTCCTCAGCCTCTTTATATCTAAGGAGAGAATCAAGCTTAATCAATGCACAGCTTTGACAGAATTTACACTTATCCAATACTCACTTATCCTGCCTTCCCTGCTGCTTACCTCTGCAGCTTTAAATAAGCCATGGCCCGGTTGGCAGGCAGGAGGACGTTGGTGCTGTCCGCTTCCATGCCCTTGGTGTAGTACTCTACTGCTGCCTCATACTTCCCCTCTTTGAAGTATGCATTCCCCTGAAAGAGTCAAGGTTTAGTGTCATAATAACAATTGAGAAAACAATGCACTTAAAAACAGGCAAATAGCATGCGGTAGTACACCTGTGGTATGTCTTCAGCACTGCAGTGTCTCAGAGTCACTGGTACCCAATATGTAGCGGGCCTACTCTAACATCAAAAGATTAGTGTAGCTAGTGGCTCTACCCTGTCTTTCTGCACCACCGCCTCCTGTCTCCTCTGCTGTTCCTCCATGAGCTGCTGTTGCTTGACGTCCACCACAGGTGGCATCACCACTGCAGCCTCTGGGCTTTCTGCCTTTCCACCCAGTTTAGCAATGACCTACCGATAGAGGAGAGGTTAGAGTGGATCAGGGAGGGGGATACAGAGGTACAGTAATCGATCCAAACCAGATAATGTCTCACCTCTTTGCATTTCATCACTTCATTCTGTGCCTCCAGGTTCCCAGGATCCAGCTTGAGAACCATTACATAATCTAGTTATGTAGAGGAAAGAAGCAGAAATTGTTTTTAAGTGACCTATTATAAGATAATATGCCATATAAAAACTATACATCCTCTGCCGGCATTCTACCCATTTGAAAACATGTCTTGTTGTGTTACTATTACTCCTCACCTTCTAGGGCAGATTCATAATTTTGCAGGGCGAATCGAGCCGCTCCTCTTCGTGCAAATGCTTTGAAGTAGTTACTGTCCAGAGCGATGGACAAGTTGCAGTCAGACTCGGCAACAGCAAACCTGACAGAGAAATATGAATTCTCATGTTAATGTTGTCATTTAAAATGTTACATATGTTGCTTATTTCCTTACATGTTGCTTACTTTTTGAGTCTGAAGAAGCAGGCAGCTCGGTTTGTAGGCAGAACGGGGTTATAAGGGTCTGCGCCCATGCCTCTGGTGTAACACTCAATGGCATCATCATACTTCCCTTCTTTAAACAGCTGATTACCCTGAAAAACAATTGTCAAATTCAGTAGAGCAAATATAAGATTTTGCAATCTATACATACAATAAAGTAGGAACATTTACAGGTTACAGGTGACTGACTGAATATAATTGACTACTACCACCAACGACTGGTGATAGTTGCTAACGAGGCCCCGATGGTGGTATTTTGTATGGGTAATTGTCTAGGATTTCAGAGGCAACTTTCTAGTCCCACAGACATCTAAAATCACACCATACTGCAAACAAATGCCCAGTTTGCAAGTCTGTTCCTTGAATTTACCTTCAATGGTGGTCATTGTCATCATAATAAGTCATATTTTAAAATGTCAACATTTAGATGAGAATTCATATTTCTGTATGTCTGTCAGGTTTGCTGTGGCTGAGTCTGACTGCAATACTATGAGTGTGAAGCCATACTTTCTCCTTCTCAGCAAGAGCTTTGTCTTGGTCAGTAGCAGGAAACCCAGAATCCTCAGATTCAGAGTCATTGGACTCAGCAGCGCTGTCCTCTTTATCCATGGACTCCAATACCTTGTCCTACCAGAAGACAAAAAACATCCGAAAAATGTTTAGTGTAACAGCAAGCAGTACATTCTGTTTAACAGGGTGCACTGCTGCCATTCAGTTTAAAACCATAGACAGCTTAAAACTCACTATTGAAATCAAACGAGAAACAGGCAAGATCCACCTAATCCATTACCACATCAAATTTGTCCCATGACTGATAGTCATGAGACTTTATCCTGCATGCTTGTTTTGGTTCAGTCTTTGCATTGTTGTCTGATGCCTTCTTTTTCTCTCTCTTCTTTTTGTAGTCCTTGTTTCGCACTGGTGGGAGGCTTTTCTAAGGCCGGAATACATAGGTCAGGATATTTCTAACATAGCACAATCTCAACTCTAAAGCTAAACATAAAATATACACATTTTCAAGTGTTACATACTTGAGACTCGCCAACGCTCCCAGTTCTTAGTTGCTCATCCTTCTTCTTTATGTCAGTTTCCCAGCTGTCAAGATCTTTCATGAAGTTATGCAGGTCCTCTGCATTTTGTCGCATTTGCAGTTGGAGTTCAATGGATTGGTTTTCAGACATGCCTACCTGTCAAATACATTGAATATACTAGGTTGACAAAACAGGAGATCGGATCACTTTAATTTAAGATGTTAGTCAGCTAGGTATCTATCTAGTCAACGGGGACAGAAACAATAAAAACACTAACTTAGTTAGCCAACGGTCAGTTCTTTATTGACGTTACTCAAACTGTGGCGCTAGTAACGGTACGCTACTGTTGACCAAATACCGTAACACCAAGAAGCTAGCTACAGTTGAAAATAGCTAGTCACGGCTGTCTCGCAAAGCAGCAATTTATAGCTGGTAGCTAAGTTAGCTAGTTGCCTAAGCTAACGCAACGCTTTTAACGAGTTTTGACCTGCCAATTAGAGCTGATTACATTATAATATTTGAGTACCTGTCCCTTGCGTCCCAAATTGATTGTAATTTATCAGTTTAAAGTTTAAAACGACGCTTACTAGCATTTAATATTAGCTACAAACTATCACCATACTGTCGTTTCCTGTTTGTGTTCGGCGCCATGACATCATGTCTTCTTCTTCTTTGATGAGATTTAACGGCGGTTGGCATCCAATAAATGTTGCATTACTGCCACCTACTAGACTGGAGTACTCCCTTCTACTTTGGTTAAAATTTTTGACAAACACTACTGACAAAAAAATAAAACCACGCTAATCCACTATTTAAATCTAGTTAGTCCTTCCTCAGGCCAACAACCTAAAAGGATTGGACACCACCACTTAACAAACCCTGTAACTCTTCTGATGTCAAGTCTCACACACCCAAATACCTCTCTGCAGCTGCCACCACAACCTACATTTTCTGCGACTTACCTTCCATCCCTGCAGTACAGTTGATAACCATTGCTTTAAATGCTAAAAATCGAACACTTGTTGGCCTATCCCTCTGTACTGGTACAGATCTACTACTCACACCACTCCTCTCAGGATCTTGACCCATCTTCCTCTACTTTCTTCACTGCCTCAGCATATGACAACTTTCCCACTACTCTAACCCTGGAAACCTCAACCTTTCTCGCACAGGAAATTTCTGATCCCCAGCCCCATGGGCATCCCTACAATTAACACATACCACTACTTTTCCCAATGCTACACATTCCTGTCTCATGCCCTTCTGCACACTTCTCACACATAGGAACCTCCTTCCTACACACTGCTGCCACATTTTTATATATTTTTATTTCACCTTTATTTAACCAGGTAAGCCAGTTGAGAACAAGTTCTCATTTACAACTGCGACCTGGCCAAGATAAAGCATAGCAGTGCGACAAAAACAACACAGAGTTACACATAAACAAACGTACAGTCAATAACACAAAGGAAAAGAAAAATAGAAAGCTCTATGTACAGTGTGTGCAAATGTAGAAGAGTAGGGAGGTAGGCAATAAATAGGCCATAGAGGCGGAAAATAATTCACATGTCCATAAGCTTGACACCTGTAACAACGTAATGTATTTGGCACAAAAGCTAGTACAGGATAACCGAACATCACTGTCGGACAAAAACTCAACATCAGAACTCAAAAGAACAGACAATGACTTCTATTTCATCACTCACGACACACGGTCTGTGTCGCACCAAACGACGATCAAAACAAACATCGGGAATCATCCCCTTCAGTTGGTCAACTTTTACTGCTACCCCAGTAATCACTCCTTTCAATGGCGTCATTTTCTTGAGAGCAAAACAATTTACATTTCTTGCCCCCATTGGTTTTAACGCGGAGCGCCTTCTCCCTCTGACCAGCAGAAACAAACAATTATCACAAGACCACTTATGGTTACCTTCACCGATTCCACAGCACCCAACTCTGTTTTCACCCACCCTGAAACCACAAGTGGATCAGCGAAAATCCAAGGGTCCCCTTTTTCCAAAAACTTCACTCCTACTGTCAGACTCAGTCTTTATCCTGACCCTTGGTGCAAGCCTTGGCTCCAAGAACTTCACCTCCGATACTTCAACCTCATTCCCTTCCATTTCTCCTCAGTTTACACTTTCTACCATTCTTCTTTAAACAGACCATCTCCCTTTCCCCCCCACCATTTTTAACCAACTCAAGCTCACCCCCTTCCTTCCTTCCTTCCTTCCTTCCTTCTCTCTCTCTCTCTCTCTCTCAGACCTCCTCTGCTTCTTTTCCCCTCCGTTCCTCCTCAGTATTCCAAGTATACATCTCCTTATGATAATACTGTACTTCTCCTGACATACAGATTGTTCTTGCCTTCTCAAGGGGAGCCATTTAACCGGCTGTCACAATCTCCATACAATCAGCACGAACCCCTCGGGATGTAGCGCTCATTTTATAAAGCAGCTGCTTCGTCAAAAGCTACCGCGACGCTTTTCCAATTCAAATAAGCGCGCTCTTCCAACCACCATATATAGTCAATGTTACTTGCCAATGCATGGAGTAATGTGTTTCAATAAACCTCGTTTGTAATTATATTAGAAAAGCTCATTTATTTTCTGTAACTAGCTAGCAAAAATGTTGTTGCAGACATTAATTGAATCTTTCACCTCTGGCTTACAAGGTAAAATTCGTTTTATACAGGATATTCTGTTTTCTCTTGTCAATAGCTATTGATCCAAGCATGCCTTGACTATGAAATGGTATATTCTGAATGAGCATGGGTGAATAGAACAAGGTGTGGATTTTTCTCCATACATCTCTCTCTCTATATGAGAGAGAGAGATGTATGGAGAAAAATCCACACCTTGTTCTATTCACATATATATATATATATAATAAAAAAATACAGTATATTATTATCATAGTCATAGCGGACAGTGTAAGTGCTATTGAAGATTGAAATACGAATATCCGATATCAAACAAATTTTTACCTCGGTCTGGTTTACCACGTGATTTGAAAAACAGAATGACCTCTCGTTACTAGGCTGTGCTTGTTCCTAGCTATTTTAGAAACAATTTTCATGCAATGGATCAAACTGAACAGCAAGAAGAGGACTATGGATATAAACTATTCCCGGAGAGGAATTCGGGAAAGTTCCAAAAGGGATCGATAGCAGAAAGCTTGTTCACTTTCAATCACAAATGTCAGGTCATGCTACAATTCGCAATAGAAACAAGTAAGCTAACAGGCTAGCTAGCTAGCAAGCAAGCTGATATGTCTGTCATCCTCAAATATATCGCATGGCAAAAGTTAGCTAGATGACCTTGTAACCATTGATGCCATGTTTACATTTGTCATATACGTCATAGCCATGTTTCTAGCAAGCTTAGCTAGCCAACAAGCTAGCTATCGTTGAACAGTAAAGAGACTGTCATGAGTAAGCCAGTTAGCTATACGCTAGTTGTTGAATGACCGGATTGCTGTTATGGTGCATGACCGATTAGGCCTAACCTCATTCTATCTCCCTTTCAGGTCCATATGCAAAGCTTCTCCTTGGAGCCATGAAAAGCTCAGGATGGTAAGTGTTAGCCAGCCACAATCATCATCAATCACAGCTCAACACAGCTGTCAGCTGCCATAATTCTTCTTCTTCTTCCTATCAGTTTCTGGCAGACTAGACACTGTAATGCGTATTGCTGCCTTTCTCTGGCTGGAGAGTGAAAAACACACTTCACTATCTAAATAGCCTAGGTGCAAGCTGGTGGAATAAAGAAACCACAACAGCTTCCTTTCTATTTTGCTCCGCCTGTCATTTGAGCCCAAAATAGTTACAAGCGAAAATGTGGTTACACCCAACTTAGTCAGCTCACAGAAAAATATCCTCCTATCCTCAGCATACTGTCTGCTATAACAGAACATGCGTCACAGTAGTAGTCTCTACCTCCCCACATTCCTCACATTTGTCATCTGGGTGTTTCTCCACTAACAATAACCCACTTCCCAATCCACAGTGCCCCAACTTCAACAGAACCCCATCCCTCCTTTCCCTCCCCAGATACCTACTGCCCTTCCTCACAGAATTCTGGATAGAGAAAAACTGCCTACCCCGCTCCTCTCTCTCCCATTCACGTTGCCATTCCAGGTCAACACCTCTGCTATGATGCTCCTACATTCCATCCCCCCCTAATGGGACCACCACATCTCCCTCCTCAAAGCGGCCGTTGCCACCATATCGGCTGCCTCATTTCCCACTACCCCAACATGAGTTGGGACCCACAGAAAACCTACCTTGCACCCTTTCTGCCCCACCTAATAAAGAGCCATCATCAGCTCTATTATCAGGTCAGGGTGTGCCTTTGACTTTCCTTCTCTCAGCGCAACCAGGCTAGCAGCAGAGTCTGAACACAAAATTACAGTTTTAGGCCCCACTTCTTCCACACATCCCAATGACCACACTAGTGCTAGCATTTCAGCAGAGAAGACTGAAACTCCATCAGACAGCTGCCTCCCCTGATGTATTTGAAACCGGGAACATGTATCCCAAACTCTGCTCTCCCACTGGCTGTTTTCTTTGATCTGTCTGTGAAGATGTGCAAGTAGGGACAGCCAGTCCCACGGCAGATGGGCCTCAACCACCGGAGAAGGCTCTCTACAGTCGTTAGTCCTTATTACATTAGGAATGGTCATGTCAACATCAGGCTCTGGCAATAGCCATCGAGGAACACACGGCCAGCAGACAGTCAATTGTGTTCGTTGTCCGTAGTTTATGTCTGCCCATACCATAACCCCACTGACACCATGGGGCACTCTGTTCACAATGTTGACTTCAGCAAACCACTTGCAAACCACACGGCACTATACACACTGTCTGCCATCTGCACGGAACAGTTGAAAGTGGGATTCGTCCGTGAAGAGCACACTTCTCCAGCGTGCCAGTGGCCATCGAATGTGAGCAAGTCAGTTATGACGCTGAACTTCAAAACCCTGGTGAGGAGGACGAGCACGCAGATAAGCTTCCCTGAGATGGTTTCTGACAGTTTGTGTAGAAATCCTTTGGTTGTGCAAAACCCATGTTTCGTCAGCTGTCCAGGTGGCTGGTCTCCGACTATCCCGCAGGTGAAGAAGCCGGATGTGGAGGGCCTGGGCTGGTGTGGTTACACGTTAACCGTGGTTGTGAGGCCATTTGGACGTACTGCCAAACTCTCTAAAATGACATTGGAGGTGGCTTATGGTAGAGAAATTAAAATTGTATTCTCTGGCAACAGCTCTGGTTGCCATTCCTGCAGTCAACATGCCAATTGCACACTCCCTCAACTTGAGACATCTGTGGCATTGTATTTTGTGACAAAACTGCACATTTTAGTGGCCTTTTATTGTCCCCAGCACAAGGTGCACCTGTGTAATGATCATGCTGTTTAATCAGCTTCTTGATATGCCACACCTGTCAGGTGGATGGATTTTCGCTAGTGTTCACTAACAGGGATGTAAACAAATTTGTGCACACATTTTGAGAGAAATAAGAATTTGTGCTTATGGAAAATGTCCAGGATCTTTTATTTTAGCTCATGAAACAGGGTACAAACATATTACATGTTGCGTTTATATTTTTGTTGAGTATAATTGTAAGACAGACATTACAATTAGAATAAGATATATTGTAAGGCTTTAGTCACATGAACAGAAGTCAAGCATAATAATATGTCATTACAGTATCTATTATATTATACACTGAGTGTACAAAACATTAGGAACACCTTTCTAATATTGAGTTGCACACCTTTTTCCCCTCAGAACAGCCTCAATTAGTCGGGGCGTGGACTCTACAAGGTGTCAAGTGTTCCACAGGGATGCTGGCCCATGTTGACTCCCAAAGTCGTCAAGTTGGCTGGATGTCCTTTGGGTGGTGGACCATTGTTGATACACACGGAAACTGTTGAGCTTGAAAAACCCAGCAGCGTTGCAGTTCTTGACCCAATCAAACCGATGTGCCTGGAACTTACTATCAAAGGCACTTAATTAGTTTGTTTTGCACATTCACCCTCTGAATGGCACACATACACAATCAATGTCTCCTCCCATTCATCTACACCAGTGGTATTCAAACTTTTTCAGTGGGACCCCATTTTTTTCGCCAGAATTTTTCATAGGACCCCATTTTCCCCCCAAGAATTTTTTATTTTTTTTACATGAACAAATAACCTTAAATTCATTGCATTTTCATATCTTATCAAAATGAAAATAAACCAATGAATATGTTTACTCTGTAAAATGTTTGTGCATTGTCCCATACAATCTGTACTCTTAATGTTTTATATAAATTATTAATTTATTTTTAATTGGCGATGCCAGTGCAGTTCCCTAGTGGGGTCGCGACCCCGACTTTGAATCCCACTGATCTACACTGACTTGGATTTAACAAGTGACATCAAAAAGGGATCATAGCTTTCACCTGGTCAGTTTGTCATGGAAAGAGCTGGTGTTCCTAATGTTTTATACACACTGTAGGTAATACAGGGGTGTCAAACTCGTTCTATGGAGGGCCGAGTGTCTCGGTTTTTGTTTTTTCCTTTCGATCAAGACCTAGACAACCAGGTGAGGGGAGTTCCTTACTAATTACTAACCATAATTCATCAGTCATGTACAGGGGTGGAGCGAAAACCCGCAGACACTGCCCTCTGTGGAATGAGTTTGACACGTTTTCTTTTTCTTCCATGCTAATGTACATTTGACATCATTATTCCACCCCTTTGTCAAGTATTATCCTGTCTCTTCAGTGCAGTGTACAAAGATAGACATTTCTCCTGTGAAGACTGTGATGGGACTGTCAGTGGCGGTTTTGATGCAACATCATCACAGGCAAGAAAGCTAGAACCGTTATCTTTGTGTACAGGTTCACATGCTATACTGTGTACTTTGTATCACATCTGTAAGATACCAATTGTTTTTCCCCCTTCCCAATTCTAGATTGTTTTGTGTCAGAATAATATTCACCAGCAGTCCCACATGAACCGAGTGGTTACACATGAGCTCATCCATGCCTTTGACCACTGCCGGGCGCATGTGGATTGGTTTAACAACTTCAAGCACTTGGCCTGCTCAGAGGTGAGACCAAGAGATAAACGTGCATGTTATGGGGGAATTAATTGTGTTTGTGCTCAGTTTTAATTGTGTTTTAAAGGAAGTAATGTTAATTGTTTGGCTCTTATTTTACAGATTCGAGCAGCCAATCTCAGTGGGGATTGCTCTTTCCACAATGAAGTATCCAGGTTCAACTTTGGCCTCAAGAAGCACCATCAGGTAATATCTGGAGATCATGTGAATTCACTGCAAACAAAATGATTCTTACTTGTATGTATTTCAGTCAATACTGGTATCCTTCATGGTATAGCATAACTTGATTTTTCCCATCCCGTGAATTGGTATGTCTGAATTGACAACTGGTTTAGTTGAAACTGTAGTACAATGTAATGGCAAGTATAGCACTGCCTTTTTCAGTGCTTAGCGATTAACAAGAAGTGTTTACGATGTCCAATATTCACATGAAGAACTTCCTACCTAACCCATTCACTACTACCTATCAGGAATGTGTTCGGGGACGTGCCTTGCGCTCCATCCTTGCTGTTAGGAAGGTGAGCCGAGAGGAGGCAGAGAAAGTGGTGGACAAGGTATTCGACACCTGCTTCAATGACCACGCCCCCTTCGGCCGCATCCCACATGACAAGAAGGACGCCAAGTTTGCCTACAGAGATTTTGAGAACCGAGATCGGTATTACGCAAACCTTTAATGTGTTATTACGTGCACAAATTAATTGTAATTTAATTTCCATGGGTGCTATTGTGAGGATCCTTGCAGAAACCTGGGCAACCTACCAATGCCCTCAGCAGAATGACTGTGTCAAAAAATTGTATGAAATTACCTCCTAAAGGGAAATATTCAGAGTTCTTTCTCTCTGTCATTTAAATAATCAAAGTATATAATAAATGATATGTTTTTATGGCACACTTTTGTGGACTCTAATGCTATAACTAAAGAAGGTGATGGAGTTGTTTCCTTTTGGATATTGATAAATGTGGCCCAAATCTTTTTTTGTCATCCTTTTAGAGAGGTTCCAAAGTTGGTGTTAGTGAAGGGTATATGATGCCTGTAAAACTTATTTCAAGACTGAAAGGTGGGGACACATTTCCAAGGTGGACTGTCCACCCCTCTACTCTGCCATGTGGACATACAATGACTGAGAAATGGGAGTTCACTGTAAATAGATTTTATTGTACTGTACTGAATAAGTCAACTTGTTGAAATAAATATTTGATTATTATGAATATGATATTGAGCCTTGATTATTATCGCATTAGCATTTATTAATTGACAAAGTCGTTTAAAAAACTAATTCTACAAAGTGCTCAGTTAATACCCAAGTTAAACGGACAGCATTCCCTGAAGACAGTATGAAATCTAAATAAGCATATTTCATGTTATCAAGAAGCATGCATTAGTCCATGTCAGCATCATTCCTTTATCCATCAGATGAGCGAATCAGTTCTTGAACAAGTTGGACAAGTGATGTTACTTCTAAAGACCTTCATATACAGTTCCTTCTGAAAGTATACACACTTTGACTTTTTCTACATTTTGTTGTGTTACAAAGTTGGATAGAAATGTGCAAAAAATATCCAAAATAAAACATCTTCATTACATATGTATTTATTAACCCCCTGAGTCAATACATGTAAGAATCACATTTGGCAGCGATGAAAGCTGTGAGTCTTTCTGGGTGAAAGACGCTGCATGTTCAATCTGACATCTGCATTGGCCGTGCAGTATTTATGGTGATATGGCCTCTGCAGAAATCAGGGCATTCATACTTCTTGTGCTTCACGGAGAAGGTCAGAGCTGTTGTCAAGGAAGTGAGTTTGTGTTTATACAGGACCTCCTGCCCTCACCTACCGTCAACCAATAATTTAAATGCGGAGCTATACAGAGCCCTCCGTATTGTTATAACATTTGAGAGACGCACGCCGATGCGGTAGAGCTCAATTTGGCCTCCGCGAGGCTCCGCCGCATAAGCCATACTGCGCATCCGACCACATCTTTGGATCTGGTATAAATTGTCTCTAAATCTCGAATAAGAGTTTTGCATACCTGGATAACACAATGTTCGCACATCATTCTTAAAAAAATTATTCAAGCTCTGTCCAGTTGGTTGTTCATCATTGCTAGACAGCCATTTTTAAGTCTTGCCATAGATTGTCAAGCCGATTTAAGTCAACACTTTATACTAGGCCACTTAGGAACATTCAATGTCATCTTGGTAAGAAACTCCAGTGTCTGTTGGAAAGCTGACGGATCCAGGTTTTCCTCTTGGGTTTTGCCTCTGCTTAGCTTTATTCAGTTTTCTTTATTTTTTATTTTTTTACTCCCAAATCCTTGCAGATGACAAGTATGCCCATAACACGATGCAGCCACCACCATGCTTGAAAGTATGAAGAGTGGTACTCAGTGATGTGTTGTGTTGGATATGCACCAAACATAACACTTTGTATTCAGGACATTACATTTCTTTGCCAATATTTTTGCAGTTTTACTTTAGTGCCTTATTGCAAACAGGATGCATGTTTGGGAATATTTTTATTCTGTACAGGCTTCCTTCTTTTCCCTCTGTCATTTAGGTTAATATTGTGAAGTAACTACGATGTTGTTGATCCATCCTCAGTTTTCTCCTATCACAGCCATTAAACTCCGTAAATGTTTTAAAGTCACCATTGGCCTCATGGTGAAATCCCTGAGCGGTTTCCTTCCTCTCCGGCAACATAACAAAGTGGCTGAATACTTATTGACTCAAGAAATTTCAGCTTTAAATTTTGTATTAATTTGTAAAAACATAATTCCACTTTGACGTTATGGGGTATTGTGTGTAGGCCAGTGACAAAAAAAAATCTCAATATCATAAATGTTTTATTTGGGCTGTAACACAACAAAATGTGGAAAAGGGGGTGTGAATACTTTCTGAAGGCACTGTAGAGACAATTCTCACCAGTAGCGGTCAGTCCCGTTTAAGATGAGGGAGGACGATTTTCATGAACATGGCCTTATTTCTATTACAGCGTATTGGATGACTCTCATTCATATTCCATTCACCCAGTTCAATGTAACAGCGATAGGTTTAGGCTACTACATGATACTCATATTTTCCCTATACCCATCATGAGGTTGCTACAACAAGGTTGCTATGAATTAAAGTTTACAACGTAGGTCCACACAGGTTGAGAGACAAATGTGAGGTGACAGACAGTGACATTCAATACAGCCTTGCACACTCTTGCCTGCATCTAGCTGAGTTTCTATTGGACAAATTCAGGAATGTTTATCCTCGTTTTGTTCCGTTTGCTTCCATTTAAGAAACGCTTTTCAACAGAATCGTCGGAAAGAATACACCCCTGAATACGCGGAAATGGAGTACACTCTCATAACAGCCACGTTGTATTCCTTCTCTTTCCTTCATTTGTGGACTTAGCTGTATTTAACCAGGTAAAAAAAACTTTCCAAGCCAAACCATAAACGCTACACACAGCCTACATCATTGTCACCATATTAGCTAAAGTAACATCATAGTCAGCATAGCTAATAGAACTAACGAGTTAGTAAACCTGCTACAATCATGCAGTAACATTACAGTGTACAGTCAGTAAGCAGATACACCGGTGGTCCTCTTGGCAATAAATTTGTGAAAACCAAAAGCTTACCTTGACTTGGAAGAGTTCCAGTGTTGTATTAGAAAGTCATAGCCAGCTAGCTAACATAGGTCCCTCTATTTGAGCAGGGTGTTTCAGTAGGCTAAACAATCTAGCTGCATTTGCCAGCTAAGTAAGTGAAACTATAAAAATAAAATATGAAATTCGCTTTCTTTATATCTCTCTTTCTTCTCCTTCATTTTGGAAGACATGTATTTGTTCAAAACTATTCAACTACTGACTTTCTCTCTCTTTGAGTCAACTTCTCACCTCATGTTATGCACTGCAGTGCTAGCTAGCTGTAGCTTATGCTTTCAGAACTAGATTAATTCTCTGATTCTTTGATTGGGTGGACAACTTGTAAGTTCATGCTGCAAAAGATCTGATAAGCTGGGTGACGTCCTCCAGAAGTTGTCATAATTACTGTGTAATTCTATACAAAGGGGTGAGAACCATAAGCCTCCTAGGTTGTGTATTGAAGTCAATGTACCCAGACGGAAGCTAGCAGTCCTCAAGCTAAACCATGGTGTTGTTGAGGCTACTGTAGACCTTCTTAGCAAAATAGTGTGTTTTAATCAGTTATTTGGTGACGTGATTATATGTAATATAGTTTTATCTAAAAAGGATACGTTTTTAAATGTTTTACCATTTTAATTTTTATGAAATTCACTGAGGAGGATTGTCCTCTCCTTCCTTATGTGAGGAGCCTCCACTGATTCTCACCTATATTTTAAGGTACACTGTTGCACTCTGAATGTCAGTGCAGCTGAGGCCTCTCTTTCTCAGTGTGTGGGGAGAAAAGTAAAACAAAAAACGTATTCCCGAGACAGATGAAGGCAAACACTACATCTACATCTTATAAACATCCTCTGTAAAATGTAACTGGGGACATTTTTATAGGACATTAGCATTTTGAGAATCCGTTATTCATCTTCTTTGGATTAATGAGGAACGGTTACGCGGGAATTAGCCTCATAATCTTCCCCCACAATATACTGCATATGGTGGCTCTCAGGCTGTCGCAAAGAGTCCAGACATCGACTACGATATTTGAATTGTAATTAGACATTGTGTGGTGAAAGTGACACTGTACTTGTCTTTAATGTACACTCCACCAACAGGCACTACAGAGGGCATACATCTTACATGGGATCAAACAACAAGAGGAGTTGGTTGAATAAGACAAAGAAAATAAGATTAGGTTCATTTGAGTAGTCTACAGAAAATTGCACCCTCATAGGCAAGCAGGGGATTAGTGTTAACTGCATAATAACTAGTAAACAACAGCAATTAGAGGATATTAACCAAAGGACTATGGGAATACCACACAAGAAAATTCATATAAAACAATTATTCATATAAAACAATACAATTACTTGTAGAATTATTAACTTAACTATGTTAATTGCCATATTGAACGACACTGTGCTTTGTGACATTCTCCTTGTTTTTTTCCATACATACACTTGAGTATGTGGATTTATGACTTTTATACTTGTTTGAATGGCTGGTGTAATTGATACTCTAATTCAATAGCTCCTTCCTTTAGTGTATTTTTCCCAAATCTGCCTCATGTAAAACAACTTTAGCAACATGATTTTGGAACTGGAACTGACTGACTTGGTTCACACAGGATCAAGCAGTTGACTCCTGTACATATTGGGTGATTTCACACAACTCAGTTGGTGCAGTACCAATGTCTAAAATATAAATGCTCTACACATCTGCGTGCTCAATTTTGATCCTTGCATTCAAGACCTATGACACATCAGGATTAATCTTATCTGTAGTACCATCATTGTCCTTAGGATGGCAGTCTTGATGTATCAAACTTCAGGCTACAGTGGTGGATTAGACTCCATAAAGAAGACTGAGAAGAAAGTGCAATCACAGTTTTAGTGATACAGATGATTTAATCCATTTCAATGAGCCCTGGTTCAGGTGAATGTCAGGCCTTTGTAGGGTAAAATAGAGCATGGTGATTAAGTTACCACTGAGAGAATGACTTATCTCATTACTCCATCCATTTAAACAGGCAGCTCCCACTGAGTTCTAATTAGAATGTTCAAGCATCATTTAAATCCCCCTGCCTTCTCTAATCTACTATAGGACAACACATTAACCCAGACCTCACTGATGGACTAATGTGTTTAATTTGAATAATTCCAGATTTAGTTGTGAGGGGTAACACTAAAAACATGAACTTGTGTTTGGTATAACGTTTTTGGAAGTCATCTTTAAAATCCGGTTTGTGCCAAAATTACACAAATAAGTTCCCAGAATTTTGAAAGCATGGCTCATTAGTAATGTTGCCACTGGATTGTTCTTTACTTTTTTTGGCAGGGACAGCCCTGGGTATATGCTTTGTGCCACGGTACAGTTTTGAAGAGGCAGGTGTGAAACCAAGCTTATTATGCCAGGACTGGAGCAGGTACTCGTTCTATTTGGATGGCACTTCCAGTCCAGAGAGTGAGCTAAGTAGCATGCTGAAGTGTAATACACTACTTACCGGTAAACATGAAACATGGGTAAAAACCAGCTGGAGAGAGGCTAGACCAGTAGAATTTACAGTATATGGATCTTGCCAATGTTATCTGTCATTCAAAACACCCTGGCATATGTCCACCATTATGTTAAAGGTGTATTCTAGCCAATTATTGCCAGTTTCTCCATATCTGTTGTGTATGGTGATTACCATAAAAATTAAAACGACAGTACATTCTCACACTTTTTTAGGATGTTTTATGAGGTTTCATTTAAGCCCAAATGAAGAGTTCCGAGGAGTGATATAAAAGGTTAGGTCATTCGTTTTGCTAAGATGGTCATGCACTGCCCAATCTCCCTCACTCTTGGGTAATGCAATACAAAAGAAAAACATTGAGTCCATCAGTGCCTGTTCTTTAGCCTGAAGCGGACATTGACTTTCAGCTTATTGAGGACAAGGTTGCTTCTCTAAAGATGGATTCCTGAATCATTGAATGTCCTCGTAAATCACTCAATACATGAAAATATCATGATGTACTAAAACTAAACAAATATCAGCTGGTTTACTACCGCCTTTAAGGGTGTTAAATTATCACTTATGTTATGAATGATACAATTTAAATATATGTGATATGGAGGCCTACTGTAAATTAAGAAGTACCCACATTGTGGCATTATGGGTATTAATGTGATTAGGAAAACTGTTATCAGCTCACTCTGACGAAATTGAAATGACTAGCTATCATTATAATTCACAGCACAAAGCCACCTCAGGCTAAGCATCTAACCTAACGATTAACTTGCCCAGCAGGTAACTGCTGTAAGAGGTGCTCAGCATGGCGGTTGGAAATCAATTAATTATGTGTGTAGGGAATTTAATTAAGAAGGTGTTTATAAGTTGGCACAGACCCAATGGCCATCATCATCTTCTTTATATATATTTTAAAATGTAATGGATTGGTACTGAGTCTCGGGCTAGTTTTAAAGGCGAACTGCACATATTAGCAAATCAATTACCTGGCTAAACAGTTCTTATGTGATCACATAGTTCCCTCAAAATACTGTGATCAATTTATAATTTAAAACACCTATATAACCTCGCCCACAGAAAAATGTGTTCGTTTCCAAGCTAATGTGATGAACGATCCAATGAAACACTGCAGGCTTAGTATTCTTGCTAAACGATTTTAATGAGTGAAAAATATAATTAGGCTAGTCCCCTCTCAATTTAGAGTCCCTACTTTGGCTTGATCATGATGAAGTCATCACTGTATCTAAATTACCACAGTATAATACATGTGTAACTGTGTAGCATGTTCAACAACAATTGTTTAAATCTCTGCTCTCAGACATACATAGCATGTGAGGTCAGGGCAGAACAACAGGTGGTTTAGTGATAGGAAGCATCTTAATACTGCACCTCATTGTGTCTGCTAGATGACAGAGATGAAACGAATGTTCATAAATGACTCTTGGCAGATTGTTAGCATTCATGGCAGAAATGCTCGACAAGTTCTTCAGCGGTAATTAATGTCTGCTGGCATTTGAATCTTAATTTTCCACTAATGATATGCGTGGTATTAATTAAGTGATTAGCATAACAACCATTGGACAATGTCCTGGGGGAAGAGCAGGGGGGCTGCTTTTTCTCTCTGTGAGCCATGTGCTCGTTAATGAATCCTTTCAGCTAACTCCAATAACCTTAACAAACTTTCCTCCACAAACATAGGGTTTTTGTCATTAATATTGGCTAATACATTAATATTCTCTATCCATGAATCCGGAGGCAGATTTGATGTGCCTCACTCCCCCCACCTGGAGGCAACACTCAAGCACATAATTGCAAAACAACATAGTTTGGCCTCAAATTACTGATGTTATTGATAAAAAAATACATTTGAACGAAAGCAAGGTTTTTTAAGCATCAATGAAGATGGAATTTTGTTCATCATTATGTGTATGTGTGCAGTGTCAAAAGGAAGAGGATGATTCAATCCGTGTACGTTCAAGGCAAGGGGAAATTACTCAATGCCTATCCATATTTAACAAATGTTCAAATATAGACATCAACAGCAGGAGAAGAATTAGGTAGAGTTACAGTGGGGGGAAGGTGAGTGTAACCCATATTTACTATGTAGATTAATATGCCACAAGGATCAACCTTCTGAGAGGACCAAGGCTAGTATGAATAGTATGACTCCTCTATGGGGAACTGAGAAAAGGATAATCGGCGTTTGCTCCCCTCTGCTCTGCACAACATGACTGTCCCAGAGCTCCACTGAGGAGGCATTGCACCCCAGTAACCAACACAGCCCACGGCTCTGCTTTGTCTCGCTGTTCTGAGATAGAGATAGGGAGGGATCCTCCCTGATACTGGGAGGCAATTAGCTTGAAGTTTGTGCAACAGAGCCTTTGCATACAATTGACTCTGAAACAGTGAAGAAAACATTCTCCCCGATGCCACTGTGTAGTGTCTGGGAGTAAGACGCAAGACAAGAAAGTCACTATGACCATGGCTTTGATAGCCTGAGGTCAGAGCTTACTCTAGTGGCTATGATGTGAAATGTCTTGAAACATACTGTCAATATGAAGGCCAAACCTACCATCAAACTTGATATAACATAACAGTATGGTGGTGTAAAACGCTCTCTGACGTTGAGCTCTTTGTCAGTCTCTGCTCCAAGGACACAGAGGAGAATCACTCCATTCTCCTAGCTATCGCTCCATTTTCAAGACAGCGGTCGGCCTTCTCTGCGCCACAGAGTGGCCAGGGGAGTTACACATCATTGAAGGGAGGAGCAGGACTCAGATTGCCTTGAGGTGGTGGGAAGATCTCTCTCGTGAGCCAATTTAGAGTGACCTTGAGTAGTCCCCTGCGTTTGGAAGTCCTGATAAGTGTCCCCTCAATCTGGAGGATTTGTCACACCCCTATGCGTGTGGTCCTGCAGCAATGAGAAGGAAGTGAACCCGAACAACTCTGACCAACCGGGATTTACCTTGACTTCACTGAGATGCAGAGCTAGGGACACAGATAAGAACAGATTTGTTGCCTTTCACTGAAAATGTTCAGCACTTTGTTAAGGGAAAATGGATTGTAAAACACATACTGCCTAGCACACAGTTACAGTAGGAATGTGTTTTATTTTGATGAAAGGTCAAACGTTTGATCAATTTAGGATCAGAAATGTACTGTGTGTTTACATTAATTAGCTACTACTAAGGTGATTAGAGAGACTACAAGAAGTGGTGGATGAAAAACCCTCAGAATTATCCCTAGAATGGAACACTCCTGTCTACATCAACATTATTGATTTTGAAAAGGCGTTTCACAGTATAGACATGCTGAGGAAACGTCTGGTACACTATGGAATCGCATCCAAATTCAGGATATCATTAGCACACCTATCAAGGAACACAGTGTCAAGTCCTTCATGAGGGAAATCCATCAGAAAAGTTCAAAGTCCTTACCGGGGTTCGGCAGGGCTGCCTGCTCAGTCCCTCCCTCTTCCATCTTTGCGTCGACTGGATCTTGAAACAAACAACCAACAATAACCGAACCCGTATTCAGTGTAGCCTGACCGAGCAGCTATCTCTGCTGATGATTTGGCACTATTAGCACACACTCACCAGCAGATACAGCACGACTCCCATACTGCTGAAATAATAGCAGCTATGCTTGGACTTAAAATCAACCCCCCGAAAATGTAAGTCTTGAGGATCAACAATAAAGACAACGCACCAATAACCATGGAAACAACCACCTAGAGGAGCTAGCCAGATGAACCTACCTAGGTAGTGTGATAACTGTGGATGGAGGAAGATGTGAAATAAATAATTGGTAAAGCAAGAATAGCATTTAACACAATTTTTTTTTTAAATGTAACCTTTATTTAACTAGGCAAATCAGTTAAGAACAAATTATTATTTACAATGACGGCCTACCAAAAGGCAAAAGGCTTCCTGTGGGGATGGGAATAAAACATATATAGGACAAAACACACATCAGGACAAGATAGACAACACAACACTACATAAAGAGAGACATAAGACAACAACATAGCAAGGCAGCACCACATGACAACACAGCATTGTAGAAACAACATGACAACAACATGGCAGCAACACAACATGATAGCAGCACAAAACATGGTACACACATTATTGGGCACAGACAACACCACAAAGGGCAAGAAAGTAGAGACAACAATACATCACACAAAGCAGCCACAACTGTCAGTAAGAGTGTCCATGATTGAGTCTTTGAATGAAGAGATTGAGATAAAACTGTCCAGTTTGAGTGTTTGTTGCAGCTCTGTCCAGTCGCTAGTTGCAGCAAACTGAAAAGACGAGCGACCCAGGGATGTGTGTGCTTTGGGGACCTTTAACAGAATGTGACTGGCAGAATGGATGTTGTGTAGAGGATGAGGGCTGCAGTAGATATCTCAGATAGGGAGGAGTGAGGCCTAAGAGGGGTTTATAAATAAGCATCAACCAGTGGGTCTTGCGACGGGTATACAGAGATAACCAGTTTACAGAGGAGTACAGAGTGCAGTGATGTGTCCTATAAGGAGCATTGGTGGCAAATCTGATGGCCGAATGGTAAAGAACATCTAGCCACTCGAGAGCACCCTTACCTGCCAATTTATAAATTATATAAATTTAAAAAGGTACTAGCTTGACAAAAATATTGCCTGTCTGACAAAGTATATTGTTAGTTTAAAAGCGAATCGTTGAAAACTAAATTACGGTAGATTACGGCGATTACGGTAGAGGAAACCCAAGTCTAGATTTAGCTTTAGCCTGCAGCTTTGATATGTGCTGAGAGAGGGACAGTGAACCATCTAGCCATACCCCCAAGTACTTGTATGAGGTGACTATCTCAAGCTCTAAACCCTCAGAGGTAGTAATCACACCTGTGGGGGAGAGGGGCATTCTTCTTACCAAACCACATGACCTTTGTTTTGGAGATGTTCAGAACAAGGTTAAGGGTAGGGAAAGCTTGTTGGACACTAAGAAAGCTTTGTTGTAGAGCATTTAACACAAAATCCGGGGAGGGGCCAGCTGAGTATAAGACTGTATCATCTGCATATAAATGGATGAGAGAGATTCCTACTGCCTGAACTATGTTGTTGATGTAAATTGAGAAGAGCGTGGGATTGAGCCTTGGGGTACTCCCTTGGTGACAGGCAGCGGCTGAGACAGCAGATTTTCTGCTTTTCTACAGCAGATTTTTTACTCTTTGAGAGAGGTAGTTAGCAAACCATGCCAAAGACCCCTCAGAGACACCAATACTCCTTAGCTGGCCCACAAGAATGGAATGGTCTACCGTATCAAAAGCTTTGGCCAAGTCAATAAAAATAGCTGCACAACATTGCTTAGAATCAAGGGCAATGGTAACATCATTGAGGGCCTTAAAGGTTGCACTGACACATCCATAACCTGAGCGGAAACCAGATTGCATACCAGAGAGAATACTATAGACATAAAGAAAGCTAGTCGGTTGATTAATGACACGTTTTTCCAACACTTTTGATAAACAGGGCAAAATAGAAATAGGCCTATAACAGTTAGGATCAGTTTGATCTCCCCCTTTAAATAAAGGACAACCCGTGGCTGCCTTCTTAGCAATGGGAACCTCCCCAGAAAGGAGAGACAGGTTAAAAAGGTTGGAGATAGGCTTGGCGATGATAGGGGCAGCAACCTTAAAGAAGAAAGGGTCTAAACCATCTGACCCAGATGTTTTTTGGGGTCAAGTATCAGGAGCTCTTTTAGCACCTCGGACTCAGTGACTGCCTGCAGAGAGAAGCTTTGTAGCGGGGCAGGGGAAAAAGAGGGAGAAGCATCGTTGATAGTTGCATTAGAAGGGGTGGGAGATGAGGAAATGTTGGACGGGCAAGGAGGCATGCAGAGTCAAATAGGAATCCTGACTTAATGAAGTGTTGATTAAAGAGCTCAGCCATGTGCTTCTTGCCAGTAACAAACACATCATTATCTTTAAGGGACACGGGCAGCTGTGAGGAGGAGGGTTTGTTCTCCAGGTCTTTAACTGTTTTCCAGAACTTCTTGGGGTTAGACCAACAAAGAGAGAACTGCTCCTTAAAGTAACTAACTTTGGCCTTCCGGATAGCCTGAGTGCACTTATTTTTCATTTGCCTAAACGAGAGCCAGTCAGCCTGAGTATGCTTGTGCCGAGCCTTTCGTCAAATGCAGTTCTTGAGGTGGAATAACTCTGCAAGATCACGGTTGAACCAGGGGCTGAACCTGTTTTTAATTTCCTTTTCTTTATGGGAGCGTGTTTGTTAACAATACCACTGAAAATATAAAAAAAGAAGGTCCAAGCGTCTTCGACAGAGGGGATCAAGCGGATTCTATACCTTTTTACAGAGGCCAGTTCATGAAGGAAGGCTTGCTCATTAAAGTTTTTTAGCAAGCGTCTATGACAGATCAGGACAGGTCATTTCATTGAGCAGCCATTACGAACACAGGCTGTAAAACAGTGATCACTAAGGTCATTACAGAAAACACCAGACTGATACCTATCAGGATTACTTGTGAGGATAACATCAAGAAGAGTTGCCTTTCTGGGTGTTTGGAGTCATACCTTGTGGGATTGGTAATAATCTGAGTGTCACGTGTGCTCCCTCTCTGGCCTCTAGGTCACCAGGCTGCTCGATGGGCGCACACCTGTCAGTAACGTTAGGCGCATAATGACATTCATCTGGACTCCATCACCTCCTTGATTACCTGCCCTATATATGTCAGTCCCTTTGGTTTCTTCCCCAGTCGTCATTGTTTCTGTTTCATGTCGGTGCGCTGTTTGTGTTACGCGTTAGTTTCATTTATTAATTAAATGTGTTCACTCCCTGAACTTGCTTCCCAACTCTCAGCGTACATCGTTACTCTGAGAAAGATTTAGGGAGTCCCATTGCTGTAGGACTTAGTCAGGTGGTTTAAGCATGTCCCAGTTTAGGTCACCTAGCAGGACAAATTCAGACTCAGGAGAGAGCTTAGGGCAGGTAGGGTACAGGCCGGTGCTGATGGAGGACGATAGCACCCAGCAACAGTCAACAAAGAGCTATTTTATAGTTTAATACTTAAAACCAGCAAATCAAATTGTTTGGGGACAGTTTTGGTGGAGACAACTGAGCACTGAAGGTGATCCTTGGCAAAGATTGCCACTCCCCCACCTTTGGAAGATCTGTCTTGCCAAAAAAAGCTTATAACCAGAAAAGTTAACATCAGTATTCAAAACACTCTTCCTTAACCACGTCTCAGTAATGACCAACACATCTGGATTGGTGCTGTGAATCCACACTTTCAATTGATACATTTTAGGTAATACGCTTCTAGTGTTAACGTGCAGAGAACCCAGGCTTTTACAAGAGCAGAAATCAGTGAAGCAGAGATCAGAGCACAAGTCAGAATTGGGGCTAGCAACAGTAGATGGGCCAGGGCATACATGCACATGTCCAGATATCATCAACAGTAATACAATCAAGGCACGGCAGAGGACAGGGAGAGCTCTGCAGTGCTGATTTATGCATCAGAATGTGAATGTGAATGTGCATCAGATGGCAACAGATCATATTGTACAGCAATTTCATCAGGTAACATGAATACAAAGCCGGCGAGAGGTGGTTAGAATTGGATTTGAGGCCAAAAATCTGTGTAACCATTGGAGAGTCAGAGTCCCGAGTGTGGGAAGAAAGTTGAAAGTCAACAAAGCATGAAGGAGTTGAGGCAAATAGCAAAATGCACAAGAAAACAACAAAATATATAACGACTTCAGAGTCAGAGTCACTCACACCAACAGTGCCTGTGTGCTGGAGGCAAGTGAAGGCTCGGGAGAGGGGTGTGTGGTGGGGGTACCTGTACCAGACAGAGGGAGACAACCAGGGCAGATGGTGAACAGATCTCCAGGTGGAATCCAAGCAGCAGTGCACCAGGCAACGGGCGTAGGTGTCACACCCACTTGGGAGAAGCTTTAATTTATGGAGGCAGATTTCTTGTAGAAAATGCCAGTGGATGGCCTCTGGATTTGGGTGGAGTAGCCTGCCATTTGTTGGGCTCAAAGGCTTTGACACATCTTGCTTCACACGTCAGTGCTAATTGAAATTGTATCTCTTTGTCCTAGCAAGCTTGGTAGCCTTAGCATTCAGTCCACATAAAATATAAAATGGTAACGTATTTTTCTTCTTGGCTTTTGAAAGTAAAAATATTGCTTTCCGACTAAGCATTACTCACTCAGTTCCTGGTTGGATTGTGTTTTGTTTGTTTGTTTGCCAGAGCATTTTCTGTACAGCTTGGGAATAATAATCCTTGGGTGTAGGAAGCATTCCAGGTAATTCTGTCCAAAATCAGGTTGTAGGTTTGGAGTTTTGATTTGGAGGGAAGATTATGTTGTTTAGGGTAGCATGCTATATATGCCCCTGCCAAAAAAATCGAAGTTCTAAATCGATCCATTTTTTTTAAAACGTGGAAAAACATGGGAGCTCATCTGATCATGACCTCTCTCTCTCTCTTTCTCTTTCTCTCTCTCTCTCAAATCTAAATAAGATCTGGAAAACCAAAAACATCTCACTTTAAACAAAATGGAAAATCTTCAACTCAAATGTGAAATCCATTTTTCTGTACGAATCTGAAACATGGAGAACCACCACTAACATACTGAACAAATTACAACAACCACTGTCTCAGACACCTTCTGGGAGTCCACTGGCCAGATACCATCAGCAACATCAAGCTGTGGGAAACTACTAAACAATAACCATTAGAAGAACAACTCAAGAGGAGAGTGAAGTTGGATAGGTCACACACTCTTAATTAAATCACAAAACAGGCCCTAACATGGAACCCACAAGGCAAACGCATAAGATGAAGACCTAGAACAACCCGGAGACAAAGCACGGAGCAGGAGATGAAGGCTGAGGGTCTGACATGGCATCGCCTGGAGCGGAGGGCAAAAGACCAAAAGGGATGGAGGCGATTCATCAATGGCCTATGTTCTGCAAGGAATACAAAGTTCTAAGTAAGGAGATTATAAAAAAACACACAAAAACAATCACAACTCTCTCTCCCATCCAACCAAACCAAACAACCATCCAATGTTTTGATCCAACGTCAAAGCAGAAAGACTTCTTACCCACATGAACTCCTCATCAACCTCTTTAGGGTGCCCCGGTCAAACGAGTCTCTAATTGCACTTTGCTTGTTCGTTAACCTGCGCTGGCCCACAATCCACAGGCGGTTCATTATCCGGGAGGATGGACCTCCACGGTACGTCTCTGACCTGGCCCACGTCGACATTGCATCTCACTCTCATTAGTAACAGCTAGGCGAGCGAGGCAGCCGAGCCACGAGCTACAATGCAACCCACTGTTATTGATCAGCCTTTGTATTAAATGCTGTGGTCTCCCCGAGGCAGTGAGCAATTAAAAAGCAAAAAAGCTGTGTAACCATACACACTTAGCGTGATATAATGAATGCATGCTAGTTATTTAATTTGAGAGTGGGAAAGAAACTCTGTGCACTCAGACAGTGGTGTTAAGGAGAAAGAGTGAAAACAAAGTACAGATGTGGGATCTTAATTTGATCACTCTTGCTGAGAATCTTCCTGTGCTGCAGAAAATACAGATGAGCTTTGTGATATACATTTAAAAAAATACAGGAATCAGTCAATTGGAATAAATTCATTAGGCTCTGATCTATGGATTTAACATGACTGGGCAGGGGCCCACCCACTTGGGAGCCAGGCCTACCCACTGGGGAGCCAGGCCCAGCCAATCAGAATTTGTTTTTCTCCACTAAAGGGCTTTATTACAGACTGAAATACTCCTCAGTTTCATCCGCTGTCTAGGTGGCTGGTCTTAGATGATTCCGCAGGTAAACAGGCCAGATGTGGAGGTCCTGGGCTGGTGTGGTTACACGTGGTCTGCAGTTGTGAGGCCGGTTGGACGTACTGCCAAATTCTCTAAAAGGATGTTGGAGGTGGCTTATGGTAGAGAAATGAACATTCAACTATCTGGATACACCTCTGGTGGGCATTCCTGCAGTCAGCCTGCCAAATGCACACTTCCTCAAAACTTGAGACATCTGTGGCATTGTGTTGTGTGAAAAAACAGCACATTTTAGAGTGGCCTTTTATTGTCCCCAGCACAAGGTGCACCTGTGTAACGAGCATGCTGTTTAATCAGATTCTTGATATGACACACCTGTCAGGTGGATGGAATATCTTGGCAGAGGAGAAATACTCACTAACAAGGATGTAAACAAATTTGTGCACATTTCTGGGATCTTTTATTTCAGTTCATGAAACATGGGGCTAACACTTTACATGTTGCATTTAAATAAATTCTATTCAGTATATATTAACAGTATTGTACTTTTCATGTAGCATACTTTTGTCCAGCTCACCACTGATCAAGCAACATTAAGGACGAAACAGTCAAATCCTGGTGCTGCAGGATTATTTTTCTACGACAATACTGGTCGAATTAAGATCCTATATACGTATGTAATCATCATAGCATGTCTTGAAGAAAGTTTATCAAATATTTTCAGTGTAAATGATAACCATGATATGATCAGACAGACATTCTCAAACCAAAGATGAGATTCATTTTGTCTTGAAAAAGGTTCTGGCAGTAGTTTTCTCAAAGCCACCAAATGTTACTATGGTGACATTTTACCTTCAGTGGTAAAGCGTCCTCACATCTTGTCCTCAAAGCAACACAAGCTTTCACTGTAAGGACTGACGCTGGAGTAGAGAAGCAGGTCCTGGGAGTCAACATTTAATAAGTAGCAGACATGGACCAGCATCAGCACACAGGTAACACAACGACATACGACAATTAATGCTGAAGTTGTGAACAGAGTGGGGGAACAGACAGATATAGGGGAGGTAATGACAGAGGTGATTAAGTCCAGGTGAGTCCAATAATCACTGATGCGTGTGATGGGGGAAGGCAGGTGTGCGTAATGATGGTGGCAGGAGTGCGCAATGCTAGGGAGCCTGGCGCCCTCGAGCGCCAGGGGGGAAGAGCGGGAGCAGGCATGACATTTACAGTGTTCTTGACTGTTCTCACCTTTACCCATAGTAACTGACTTTGTTCCTTAGACCTCCTAAATGTCATTCCATTGTATGACCAAGTGCAGTAATTATACAATCGTTATGGTCAACCGTACTGTCTATCAAAGAGGTTCTGAATGGCAAAGGCACTGAGCAATTGTGACTATTCAGAGGTGACGGAATGACATGATGACATCTATGCCAAAGAGGAGACCTTTCTCGACCTGCAAATGTCTTGTTTGACACTTCCATTTTCTAGAAAGTTCACAGAATTGACAATGGCGATTTGTGTTTATTTTCTACCAGCCAATTAGATTGGGAGAGAATTAGAAGACCATGTGCTGTTGGGAATAGTCCAAAGCACAAAACACACTGCATTAACAAGTAATACATTTGTTTAAGAGAGTGGGGAAAGTCTTCCAGCTGTAAAATGAAAAACAGAGAGAATGGATGCATGAGCAAGTTATGAGAGGCCTTCCCTGGATACTAACCTACTGTACCTCCTTGCATATGTTTGTGCCAGACTTGCTGGTGGGAGGAGCTTTTGAAGGACGGGCTCATTGTACAGACTGGAATGGAATATATGGAATGGTATCAAACACATCAAACATATGGAAACCAAATGTTTGACTCCGTTTATTCCATTACACCCTCCAATTACGCCCTCCAATAGCTCCTCCCACCATTCTTCTCTCCTTCCTGCCTACCTATTTTGTTTTTACCTTCATTTAACTAGGCAAATATTATTTACAATGACGGCCTACACCGGCCAAACTCGGACGACGCTGGGTCAATTGGCTGGTATGTGCCAGGATCAGTTCATGGATATTGGCTACCTGAATGGTGGTCAGGATTCACAATCCTACCTACCTAACTACCTACATGTCTTTTCGCATGTCTGCCCATCTGTGTCTGTCTGTCATAGAATTTGTATTCTAACATGTTTCACCAAGGCTGTGTTTTTCTGATAAAGGAAGGCAGGAATCATGCAGCTGACCAATCGCCACATGTTTTCTCACTTAAACTCTCTAGACTTCTCTGGCTTTCATCTACACCCCTGCCTCCCATTCTCCTTATTCCCTCGCTTCCCTCCGCCTCTGAAAGAAAAAACGACTTTCTAACCACTTCTAATGGAAAATGCAGCTGTTTGCAAGTTTTCTCTGTGAGAGAGCATGGAAATGGTTTCTGAGGCACGTTCCATCAGACAAGAGCACTGTACAAGAGGGTAGAGAGAGCGGGGGGAGAGGAGAGGGTTGAAGGAACGTACACAAGGGCACAGACCTGTGGTTGGCCATGGGGTTGTGTCATTGACCAGAAACATGACTCTTCTCACATAGAATGGTGGGGTGTATCGAAACAAAATATTGCTGGACACAAAATAATAGGATCATGTTCAAGAGGTGTGTTACTATCTACCCCCAGGGGTACATGAGAATTTCAATCAGACAATATATAACACTCATTATCAGAATTTGTGTCAAAGTTAACACAATAGGAGTCAAGTTGCTTGAAGAAAAAGTGAATTGAGTGAAATTAATTTAAGCTAAAAACCCTTTATTGTGGTGAAGTCAGCTGCTAGTCTGGGAATGCATGCTCCCCCCAAGCAGTATTTGCCACAAAAAGTGAGAGAATATTTTGCTTTTGTTCTACGTGGTGAATAACAATAGGTTTTCATGTTGTTTATCCAAGGCCATACACGTTCATAACAACACGACCACTGATCTGAAGAACTGTGAACTTGGTGGTTATGATCTGGTTATACAGCCTACACAGAAATGAACATTGTCACCTTCTCTGGTTATATATACAAAAACATTTCATGTCAGATACACAACAACCCTCTCTTTCTTTTCTTATCTCAAAAGATACGTTTGAACCACTTTGTGGGTGTCAGATTGATCATTGCAACTCAAACTCGGTCGTTCTTTTTTGATTGATTGATGCAATATGGCCCACATATGTGCTCTTGCACTCTGGTAATTACAACACTTTAAAACCCGTGGAATTCACCTTTTGATGTGCGTCCGTCTGCGCCGACTTTGAAGAGTCCAACTAAAGGCCATCTGGGTTTGAAAAGAAAGATGTTCGTCAGGAAAAGAAAGGGAAAAATCCACCCAGTGACATTCATGTCTGAAAACGCAGTGCAACAAGTCGTTTGAACAGAGCCAAGAGTTCTCGGCTCTTGACTTTGGAGAGAGCTGTGACGTGTCCAGCATTTACATGACGTAGGGGACCATATGGTGTTTTTTAAGACTCATGGGTAGTTTGAGGCGGCTAGAGGGAGGTTTTCATATGGGTTATATGGAGCGTGGAGGTTTAAAGGGGTCAGTACATGCCGGTATAGTGCATGGTTGGAACATAAGTAGTGTGTCTATACGGAAATGGTAGGGCCATTTCCCTATGACCACATAAATGTGTGATTTAGTTGTAGTACACAGAAGTCTGGATGAAGCAAGATACCTAGTCAGTTGTACAACTGAATGCATTCAACTGAAATGTGTCTTCCGCATTTAACCAAACCTCTCTGAATCACAGAGGTGCAGGGGGTTTCCTTAATCGGCACCCACATAATCTGCGCCCAGGGAACAGTGGGTTAACTGCCTTGCTCAGGGGCAGAACAACAGATTTTTACCTTGTCAGCTTGGGGATTCGA
Source organism: Brachymystax lenok tsinlingensis (assembly GCA_030435695.1). Classification (NCBI taxonomy): domain Eukaryota; kingdom Metazoa; phylum Chordata; class Actinopteri; order Salmoniformes; family Salmonidae; genus Brachymystax; species Brachymystax lenok. Next base: position 12,551,151 of record CM059809.1, on the reverse strand, counting down.
TCCAGCAACCTTTTGGTTACTGGCCCAATGCTCCTACCCACCAGGCCACAGATGAGGGATGTCACTTTACGCCAAGAGTGGGTGTCTTCCCACTTGACTTTAGTAGGGAGTAGGAAGGACATTGATCAGAAGTCTATTAGCAGTACTCTTCAGCCTTTATTGTACAAAGGAACGGCATGACCAAATGCATTCAGAACTGAGTGCTGTTGTGGTGTCTGCTAGCTAACCGAGGGGGCATATCAAAGACAATAGTGCTGGGCAATGGAGGGAGGTTGAAAAACAGTTTCATACACACGGGGTACATAACCTAGAATAATTGTAGGATATAACAGTAGGGATGGAAAGGAACAAACAGTACAAGGAAAGGATCTCCTCAGGGAGATAATCAGACAATTCTGCCACCAAACTGTGCATGTTTTCTCCCCAGCTACCTCCTCCGTTGTGGACATGATTAGTTTAACTGCAGCGAAGCAAGTTCCACCCACAACCATGGAAAGTAATGCTGTTTTTTCTGTAGGGAGTAATTTGTCCACCTGCACTTCTGAACACCATTTTTGGTAACAATTACTGGCCCCAGGAGAGAAAACATTACAGAGCCATTACAATAATGATAGTAATTCAAGCCAGGATTGATGTAGGGCTCTGCAGGCTTTTCTCTCTACCTCCTTCCCTCCACCTCTCTCTCTTTCTTTTTCTCTCTCTCTCTCTTGTCCGTTCACTTTCTCTCTCCCTCCTGTCCACTTTTAATTCCTTTGTCTGTGTTTCACTTTAATGTCTCCCAATACTTCTCACTCACTGTGAACACACACATTGGCATCTGAAATAGCACAGGTTAGCCCCACACAAAAGCTGACTGAGGCCTTTGACTGAAGTGAATAAGTCTGAATGCAGAATTGGAATCCCCCTAGATTCAAGGCAGGGTATTCACACCACATATGAATACAATCTGAGAAGCCTGAGGGATCAAATGTTATTTTACATGTGCATTGAGTTTTCCAGCAGGGGGCACAAGCCAGCAGAGACGAAGAGCTGCTGAACTCATTCTGCCGTCACCACCACCATCTTTTATAATCATCTTATTTATGTTTCAGAAAGCTAGCAGTGCCAAGGCATTATCTAACACACTGATGGAGCCACCACAGTGCTTGCTGCCGCTGCTTTCCCCCCCTTCGCTGGTCTGGAAAACATTCGAAAATCTTTGTTATGAAAAGAGTGTGATGCTCACCAAAATTAACTGCACGTTTGAGCTCCTCTGCCTGTCTTCATGAGGTAGAGAGTCTTGAAGAAGAAGAAGAAAACAATCTCTATTTCCATTTGGATCGTACTAAATTGATGTGGGGAGGAGGGGGTAATGTATACAAGACTTTGGCACCATACCCAGAAAGTCAACCCACGGAGAGGAGGGTTGTGTAACTTAATAAACATTTATTGTAATATTCTTCTGGGTTGGCTTGGAGATGTACATCTCAGAAGACGTCTCCAGGGGCTTAACTGTACTTCTCCGTCATTTTGGGCGTGAAAGAGAGTCATCAGCTTCAAAAAGACCCTGGCTAAGGTAGACCTATCCATCAACAGAGAGCCCCTCTGGACAAATCCACCTGATATGGAAACTCTTCATCTATCAACTGGAGTTGGTGTTATATCTTAAACAGAACCAACAGACTGCTAGCCAAATGGCACACCCTATTTACTGCACTACGTTTTACCAGGATCCATAGGGCTCTGGTCCCACGGTCCTTGGGGCGCTGGTGAAAAGTAGTGCACTACATAGGGAATAGGGTGCCATTTGGGATACACAGTCTGGGCTGGGAAAGTGGGAAATCCCCCTCTCTCTGTCTCCACTGTGGGCCTTGTTGCTACTCAAGTACAGTGTCATAATTCAGTGCTGTAACCCAAAACCAAACAATAAATATTAGACAGTTTAGTTGTTTTAAAAGCAGCTGTGTTTCTACAACAGTGCACGCCCGAACATGTTCGCTTTATGGCGATGTGGAGGCTTTTTCTATTGTCAACCACCAGCCTCAAAACATACTGTAGCTTACTATACACAACTCAAATGAGGTTTCACACACGGGCTCTTATATAACTTTATTGCAAGTTCTCCAACAGCACAGATCTGTCTGTATTTTTACATATATCAGTTCAATAGTCTTTAGGCACATACAGTATATCTTTAGGTATATGTCAAGTGTGTACATTTTCAGATTGACTGCACATATCATGATTATTCTGGAAAGCACACAAGTTATGTGTTTCAATTGCCTTTTTTTATGGCAGCAGCGCTTTAGTGCTCCCCAGACAGCACCTTCAGAGCACGAGGCAAACAAATACACCATGGATTCTTTGCATGTGAAGAGTGGATTCTTTGCATGTGAAGAGTGGATTCTTTGCATGTGAAGAGTGGATTCTTTGCATGTAAAGGGATCGAACAGATTGTTTCCATTAATCACTGGCAAAACCCAGAAAAACACAAGATAATTGCCTTAAGATACCAGCCAAGACTTGAAGTCAACATTTCTGCAGCACTCCCTGATGTTCCACAGAGAAACTCTTGGAGCTAAATACTTATAATACTGTATATGGGAATATAGAAGTACTCCCTATAACGAAACGTCTCTGGCACATTCAGGTATTCTCCATAGCACAGTACTGGCTAGCTATCTTCCCTACACTGTATGTAGCCATATTACTCCCCAATGTCATTCCTGGTCCACCTTCTGTTTGGCTGAGTCATTTGCAGTATTCTAAAACAGCAGCCATTTGGCGGCTTTGGCTCTCAGTAAACATTGGATTGGTTACCGTGGTAAAAGACCAACCCAAACACCCCCGCTACTCTAAACCTCTTCCCCTGTTTGTTTTCTGTCATCAGATCTGGTTTCTACATAGAGCACTTTAAATCAATGAATGAGTCATTTTGGGGGGTGAGGGGTCGATGTCTGTGTGCCCTCCTCCTGCCTTCCTCCCCCTACCTCCCTCCTCTCATTCAGGTGTTGTTTGAGCTGATGACAGGGGGCTTGGCTTCACGTTACAGCCCTTTGGTGTTTGCTTGCTCAAAGTCAACAAAAGGGCCTCTTCCATCCATTTATGGAGGAGCATCACTCACACCTTTTCAAAGCACATCCATTGACTTGTCCCAGGCCATCCATTGCAATGCGGTAGGTAGACTCCCAATGGTGGAATTGAAGATATGTCATGTCATCGCTTGACAAGGACTCATCTGCACCTCAGTTCCAGGACAGCATCTTCAATGTCTTTAAAGGAAAGCTCTCTTTATTTAAGAAATTAAGCAAATAAGTGCAAGACCCTTGAGGTCTTTGCCCATTTTTGCAGAGTGTGTGGTTTGAACATTTGTGTGTGCGTATGGTGAGGTTCTCCTGAGTTGTTGTGTCAGCATGTTTGACCCTGGAGTGTCTGAAGTGGCGGTGCTCGAACAGGTCAAGGGTCAGATCAGTCAGTGCCTCGTGTGGGAGTGTCACCGTCGCCTACATGATCAGACACTGCGTGGCACCCCGAGTTTTGCTCTATTTTACCTGTCAGTTACTCCAAGAATTTATGACTTAATAACCCCCTCTCGACCTCTCTTTGAGCAAATCTCCTATTGGCATTGATGTATGATATCATCTCAATTTCGAGCATGTGCCTCAAGTTAGCATTCATCTTTAGGTTCCTTGTAGATGGTAAATAGATTCACAAATTCTTGAATCGGACGAAAATTAGCATGGCATTCACTTCAACAACGCAGACCCAGCCATATTATTTGCTTCACTATGGATAGATTGGGGGGGTATTTTACATGGAATAGCCTTGGGGTCAAGCCAATCAGGCCCTTCTCACGAGTGAATGACCCTCTCTCCATCGTCAAGTGTGCAAGGCAGATCCCCTGTAGATAAGAGAATTGGCCCTCTGGCCAGTCACACATTTTTAAGGGGTGTACTAGCCACATGATCTTAGAAGTTTCATGTGGCTGGTGAAAGCACCACAAAAGGGCAATATTCATGCATATTTTAGTTTATTCCATCTTTGCTGTTTTCTACAGCTTTAATACGGAACATTGTAATACTGAATGTATTGTTTTAATATGGAATTGTAATATGAAGGCGGTGAAAGAACTATCAGTGCCTAGGGGCATCTTCTATCTACAGAAGCATGGGGCACCCTTGATTGATTGATATGTGTGCCGGTGCCCTCCAAGGTCCTTCACTAAGTGAAGTAAGCCATGAAGAGTGGGTTTGTGTCAATGACCGATAATGTCATAGTTGCCGAGGTCAAAGCGGTTAACTCATGACACAATCTACCAGGCTTGACAAATAGCATGCTGTAGCTGTACAAAACGTTATGTTCTCACCTGTCTTGCTAAGACTGTCATTGCCATCATGAATAATGGTTTAGTTTCTGCTCGGGTATTGCCACACTGAAATCTGTTGATTACGCTGAAATTAAACCTGTAAATACAAAAATTGTAATCTGTTTTTTCTTTTTGTAATAAAGTTTGAAAGTTTGCCTTATTCTTCCTTTAAATCTACAAACACCTGTCCCCCTCTATATCTTACGATATGAGTTTCTTCACAACAAAATGACTTTTAACAAGAATTTTAACACAGAATTTCTATTTTTCACACAGTTTATTTTAAGGCTTTTGAAACAGAGTTTCAAGAGGGATCTGAGGAGCCCAACCAAATGAATACGATAATGATAGCCTGCCAATTACACAAGAGAGCATTGTTTGCTCCCTGCAGTGGCTCTTTGCATACAGTGAAAGAATGCAAAGAGGCTGGAACGTCGGTCGTGTTGACAGAACGAGCAGAAACCACCTGGAGTTAAATTAAACAGGCAAGGTCACCTTCCAAAAATATATATATAATATCTCTCTCTGCTCACAAAAGATTCCCCGAAGACATACACTTAACCTGTCTGGGTTTATTCAGGGCTATAATTTCAGTCAGGCTAAACACAGACAACATTTAGATCTTTATTGGCCATTTGTTAGCGGATTATTTCTGGATTATTGTAACACTATGTTTAGATTTGGATATCCATTAGCTACTGTTAATTTATTGATTCACTAACTGTTCTGTTCTTGATAATGACTATCCCTTTCCAACAAAACAAAGTAATGAATCCTTCTTTTGATAATCAAGGGGAATATGCCATGGAATTAATATAACTGTTCACTCTGACAACACAAATACATTGACTGAAACGTACTACTTATGAAACAAGAAAGGACGCCTCGCAGTCAGTCTTTAAAGCAGCTGTAAACCAAAACAAAAACCTTAATAGGGTCTGAGGTAACCCCGTTGCAGGCGAGACTGATGGCCTCTAGTGGGTTGCTGTCACCATCACCTCCATAAATCCTGACACTTAGCCTCTCGTCGCTGTACTCCCCCATTCTTTTCTCACCCCTATCCCTCACTACACTACTCCCCCAGTCCACTACACTCAGAGCAAAATGTTACAAACCCCTATTACAAGGTCAGACACACCACTACGTATGAGTTAGTTAGACTATATTTCACCTGCAGGGTTTGTGTCAACTATAATGGGGGCATGTAACTGTACACTAAAGCACAGAAAGGTTAAACAATGATGAATAAGACACATCTTGGTTTAATTGATGGGGAGAACTGGAATTCAAATCCATCTAGAGTTTGAAGGTCTGAAGACAATATTTCTTTCCTGTGTCTTAGTCTAATTAAGAGTAGATTAGTTGGGTAGACAGTACAGTCAATCACTATTCTTGTATTTGTGTCTGCATAGCAAGATGTCTTTTCCCCTTGGTTATAAACATACAATCCTCTGGGACCCTGTCCTAATCCACCATTATCAGTGTGAAATGCAATGGGATGGTAGTAGTGAGTAGTGTGGCTTTGAGGCTATGGTGAGACAGCATCTTTTTCAAAGCCGTCAAGGGACTGATTCATGGCCTTGGCTGTCGACTCAGCCATTAATGCTTTTTTTTATGGGGTGGGGGTATTAGCTAACACCGTCCATGGAGGCTTAGGCAGTCTGGCTGGTTCAGCCGCCAACGTTTTGTGTGGAATAGTCACAGTGGAGACTGCATTGGAGACAAGGGAGTTTAAGACCTTAGCCTCCATGGTGAAAATAAACCAGTGTGAGAGAAAGAGAAAGTAGGCTGTGGGCGTTGTTTCCTTCCTTTATGGTTCCTTCAGGTTTTCACCTGTGCTGACATGGCTGGGAGTTTACAATTGTCCCGAAAGAGTTACAAGCAACCTGGAAGAAATTCCAGACTGTTTTCTTCAAATAGTTTTTACGGGAAGGGTGGGGTGGGGGGTTTAGTTATTGTGGAACATTTGTCAGACAGCCAGTTGCCCAGGCAGGGCCAACTAGTGATTTATTACAACATCTGCAAGACTCTGCTTTTAATCATATGAGCCCCTATGGTTAGATGGGAGAGCCAAAGGAGAACTTTTTAGTGGCGGAGAGGGTGGGATTCACTGATGGTTAACTTAAAAAGACGTTCCGGAACTTTGCCAACTACGTAAGTATTTTTTAAACCTCCCAATTTGTGCTCGATTTGTCAATTTTTTGTTCATACATGCATAATCTATGAGCATTATTACTCTCTTACAGTGGCGATGTGTCATTCAGGGCAGGTGGGGCAAAAACAAAAATTATAATTGAGTTAATAAAACCGCATACAAACATGGTCTCAGCAACTTTCTGTGCCAGCGGAAAATACGGAGCATAGGGGTTGGTAATGTTCTTTAGTTGCACCGGGATTGGCTCAGTGTTCTGTCACTCATGGGGACACAACGTCACCGCAAAATCTACAGGTAGAACTCGAAATTCAAGCCCTTTGGGTGCTGCCATAGACTTACATTAGAAGTGCCCATCCAAGAAGCCTCAAGGTCATTGGCCACAGATAAAATTACATCAAATCACGTAATATCTACCTTATTTTTTATTGGACTGAGCATGTCAACATCATACTTTCAAAATCTTAGCTAGCAAGCTAGACAAGTAGTCATCATCATGCATCAAGTCGGATATCTACTGGCAAATCCTTTTCAATCCTTGTCATATGAAGAGAAATTATAGATAAAACGTATTGGTTCTCATCGGCCATTGGACATAAACGTTACACAACAAGTTGGAAATCGCAAATTCAACATTGAGTGCCAAGGCACTACTGCAGCCCCGGGTTCGATCCCAGCTTGTTTCACAGCCGGCCGTGACCGGGAGACCCATGGGACGGCGCACAATTGGCCCAGCGCCGTCCGGGTTAGGGGAGGGTTTGGCCAGCCAGGATGCCCTTGTCTCATCGTGCTCTAGCAACTCCTTGTGGCGGGCCGGTCGTTCGACTTCGGTCATCAGTTCGACAGTGTTTCCTCCAACACATTTGTGCGGCTGGCTTCTGGGTTAAGCGAGCAGTGTGTTAAGAAGTAGTACGGCTTGGCTCTCAACCTTTTCCGAGTCCATAGAGGAGTTGCAGTGATGAGACCAAATTGTTACTACCAATTGGATATCACGAAAAAGGGGGTAACGCCATGAGCCATGAAAGTTTGAATACATTCTCTGTCAATCCAGCATGACTTCCGCAGTGTTCAAAACAACTAGAAACTCAGATCTAGGAAATCTCAGAAAATAATATTGAACCATCATCCAACTCTGAATTCCAAGTCAGAATTTCAGGCCTCTTTCTAGAGCCCACAAGAAGGACCGCCGTGCCCCCTTCCTGTTCAAGTGAGCCCAGCACAACAAGGTGAGTCCAAAAATGTCTTGTATGCAGCTGCATAATTGATCAAATCAAATTGTATTTGTCAAATGCGCCGAATACAACAGGTGTAGACCTTAATGAAATGCTTACTTACAAGCCCTTAACCAACAATGCAGTTTTAGGAAAATATAGTTAAAAAAATATTTACTAAATAAACGAATAATGAGGCTATATACAGGGGGTACCGGTACCAAGTTAATGTGCGGCGTTCAGGTTAGTCAAGGTCATTTGTACATGTAGGTAGGAGTAAAGGTACTATGCATAGACAAAATAAAAAGTGAGTAGCAGCAGTGTAAAAACTAAGGGGTGGGGGGGTTCATGTTAAGGAGCCTTTTGGACCTAGACTTGGCGCTCCGGTACCGCTTGCCGTGTGGTAGCAGACAGAACAGTCAAAGTCTTTGGTCAGGAAGTATCTCTCACTGGCCACTACTCCAGTGCTACCAGTCAAATCTCAAGATGCTACAGCTAGCTCCCCGCTTGTGGAAGATCTAAACATTTTATCATGCGGTTAATGACAATCAGCCAAAACCAAGAATGTCCTTCAGGCAAAACCAGCAGTGGGTTTGAGTTACTTGAGAAGGGTAAACTGTGACTGCATGAACAAACTTGCAAACAAAGTCAAATTTGCGTTGGTTCGGGGGTTGTACTGTTGTTTAGAAATGACATGATGCGTGGAAGAAGCAAGCGCTCACCATTTTGTTTCCCCCCAGAAGTTGCATCGACCAAAAAGTTGTGAACTAGTCGTCTGGAAGGGCTTTAAAGAATATCCACAGGAAAGAATCTCCACTGACCAGTGAATGTACGTCTCATCATCTGTTCAAAAGCAGATAAAGGAAAACATGTTTTTTAAGAGAATCATTATGAATAATTCAAATTATTAATGTCAGTGAATAAACATGATTGTCTCTATGCATGGTCTGAAAACTTCTCACCGACAGAGTTTGAAAACAGAGCATAGGGATGTGGAGGAAGGTAGTAAGAGTTAGACTCCATTCCCCCAGCAGATTTTCTGAGCTTCACAACAAAAGAATACAATTTCAGCGAGCCGCCCGTGGCCATTTAATATCATAAACATCTGTATCCATGTCGCCACATCTGGCAACAATGAAGACAAATTAGTTACGAATTTCAGAGTGTCTGGCAATGAGATAAGGCTCTTGCATGCTAAACTCATTTTCTGGGCTTATTCACAGGGTTGGGGAGTCCAATGCTGGCCTAAAGAACTGATTCCAGATCATTGTTCGATTTCTCCCAGTAAACTGGTGTGTGGGGCTCAGTGTGTGGGGCTCAGAAGCTGATCCAGGACCAGGGGTTGGTGGGGGACTCACTAACCCCCTACTGTCAGTCATTGGTGGTCTGAGGAATAGTCGACTTCCTGTCTCGTTTCTCTGGAGCCAAAATCAAAGAGGGGAAATTATTCTGCAATCTGGCCAGTGTTTTCATTTTTTTCCCCCGGCTGGAAACGTGAAGGTTCTCGCTGGAGTTTACTGGCTCTAAATAATTATTTTTTTTCTCTCAAGTAAACTTTTTAACCCCCCTCAGCCCCTTGTTATGGCACAAATTGTTTCTCGATTGCAGTTGTTTTCAAAACTTTCCCAGAGGAATAAATAAACAATTTTGGCCTCACCCAAATGTGTGGAGGTAAATTACATCCACACAGGTAATTGCTACATGCATAGTAGTTTGGTGTGTAGTTATAGTAATACATAGTAAAAGTTAAGTGCAAAACTGTTTGCTAGTGAGAAGTCTCATCTGAACAACATTGTGGGGAAATCAACAAGGTATAATCTTAACCTAAAGATAGTTCATGAACTAGGATTCATGGGCAGCTAACTAACTCAGTAATGGGAACAACATATACATTTCCTAGATCAATGAAAAAGACATGAGTTGAAGTTTGGGTTTACTGACTAATAACATCAACCTCAGCATTCTTTATCTAACCATGAATTCACTACACTGTTTAAATTCAGGAAGGTTTGTAGTGAATGCTTGCAGGCTTTGGTAATTCTCTAAGTTGATCAAGCATCACATCTTTCTGCACCACCTCATCTGTATTGGGTCATGTTTGTTAGACCCCACAAGCTTCTCTAAACCAATGGGAAGCCTTGTGTTTGAGGACTAGCTTCAGCAGCTGTCTTCCAGGTGTTTAAATGTGTGTGGTTCTGGTTCCACCATCTTGTGCTTATCCCAAGTTCCTCAAAGAGCTGGCAAGACTTCCAACAGATTGTTTCATTCCTTTACACTGGGGTGAATGCATACTCCCCAATAAGCACTCAGTGAATAACAAGGTGTGTCGCTGAGGCTCAAGGACATGGATGGGTTTTCAAACAAACCTCTCTGAATATGATTCAATAAAACAAAAAGGTTTAAACAAAATATTTGAATACATCTAGAAAATGTGTTAGAACTCAATGTCTTTATAAGCTCTTCTAATATATTCCACATTTGAATCCCCTTAGTAAGGTATCTTTCTATAAACCCACCTCAAAATACTGGCACCACCATCCCCTCTCAATGAATCAGCCATTTTATACACACATCTCCGTGTGGCAGTGAGAGAGCCCGCAAGACACTTTCCAAGTGCAAGTTTCAACAGCTAGTGGACAAGCACACCTTTTTCCTCCATGTTGAAAAGGAGAGGCCTGAAAAAACAAACCCAAGATGTGAAAAAGCCAGAAGGGGACAGGCTTGGGGAGTGACTCATCTGGTGAAAAGCTTCCAAGTCCTAGATACAGCAAGAGAAGCACCCCCCACCCTCCTTCCCAGAGACGAAGGCCCAAAGAGCGGGAGAGGGGAGCCCTGTGACTGGCTGGTTGGGAGAGAGCAGGACCAGACCAGACAGCCAGCTCCAACAGTTCCAGAGACCTCATGTGACTGTTCCTTTCCTTGACATGTCTGCCCTAATTTGGCCTTCCATCGATTGTCTCCAGGGTACTGAGTCTACACTGAGCCAAAGACTGAAGAAGCTAGCCCTGAACTTCCCACACACAGACAAATGCCAAACGTACACACACACACACACACACTTTCCCAGCATACACTTGTTGGATTCTATTTGGACAGCATGGTGGGGGGCCTCATGGCAGGCGCAAGCCGTCCTTGGCGGTCTGTGGTTCTGCTCTGAAAAGCCACGCTCTGTATCAACCCCCCCTTCTCATCCCCGGCTTCAGCAATACTCTTATACCTCGATTCTCTTCGTCCTCCATTACAGAACAGTGGTGTCTGTGCATGGTATAGCCATTTAAAGATTGGAAAGAGTCACAGTACTTTTAATGTACGTAGCAGCACAAGTTATGGTGTTTTATTACGTATAGGTATGTGCAAAGGGGTGCTTAACTCAAAGCAAAAAAAAGCTAGAATAACTGAACAGGCATGGTCGGTCGCACAACACAAAATACTAATTTACAGGAAAAAGGACAGCAAAAATGATGGATTCTATTTTTACACTTAATTTACAAAATATAATAAACTTTGTATAAAAACGTATATATATATTCAATATCCATCTTCAATTGAAGATGTTTCCCATTTTTCTTCCTTAAAAAAAAAAGAACATTCCTCACTGTTAATATCTCATAGTTTTTCAGCATTTTGTAGGCACAATGCATTATCCCTTTACATTCAAGCGTTGCACATTTTCAGTGTCCATCATTGAGACAGTGTCCATTCACTGAGGTAGTATTTTTTTTGGTAATCCTCATTGTGAAGAAAAACTAAAAGGAATGTCAGTTTGTTTGAACGGACACATTCAGCTATGTGCTCGCTCGACCGTGCTGACTAGTAGCAGTCCTGTTGAGATCATATGGTTTTTCATAGATATTATTGCCGCTATTTTCCGATTCCGATTTAGAATTATTTGACTGGACGCTGTTCTTGTCTTCCTCGCGGTCCGAGTCTGTGTCCAGGGCTGCGTAGGGATTCTCGTGTAGCATCATGCTGTTGTGCAGGGCCAGTGGCGGTGGTACAAATCCGGGGTAGAATTCCTGTTGAGGCCTCCAGGGGGCTTTCCCAAATGTCCCTGCGAGAGGAAAGGATGGAGGGAGATACAAGGTAAGGCCTGAGACATTCACATGTTGTGCTAGTTGTCAAGAAAATGAATATTCAATAAATCACTTAGTAATTGAGTGAATTTATTTTCTGAGTGGATTTAAAATGTGCTTGACTTGACCCAAAATACATACTGAGAAATTTCCTCAGACGTACCCATGAAAGTGTTTGAGGAGGAGAGCCTCGTCTCCTGAGGCCGGCCGTACTCACTTCCATCTCCCTCGTCCATGGAGGGGGGGCCCTCGCCCTGTAGGTGGGGTGGCCCGTGGAAGCTGCTGCCGTTGGGCATCTGCATCAGCACACTGGGGCTCCCGTGGTCAAAGGGGTCCTGGAGGGCCCCACCACATGGATAGTAGTTCCTCCTCTTGGAGCTGGTCAGGCTGCCGCTGTAGGAATCTATGCAGATGGGCCGCTGGTCCATAGCACAGCCTGTACGGAGGGGGGGGGGAGTTCCAGTGAGCCATGGGAAATCATATCAGTATAACAGCAACACATTATGTTATTGTTTAATTTAGGGAAAAATGCTACAATTTAAAAAATATATATATCTGTTGCACCAACCTGTGAAAGCCTCTGAGGGTTCTTCGGTGTACATGTTGCCTCTCCTGAGGAGAGAGCTGATGGGTCCTTGGTAATGGCAGAGCAGGGGATCTATGGCCGCCTCCATGTCCGCTTCACTTCCCGTGTCCAGCTGACACAGACCTGTACGAGTCACATGACACATTAGTAACGCATTGGTACTTGCCTCAAATTACTTACACTATTCCAATATGTATTCAGGTGAAACAATACATATAGAAAAATGCTCAGAGTACAGTTGACTGAAACAATGCACATATTCATGACATAAAAGTCCCCATGCATTTCCAATGAAAGAGCTGCTCTCCTACCATTCATGTCTTTAGGCTGCATGTAGAATCCACTCATGGAGGAAGCCATGAACTGGTGGTTGCCACTGCCACTCTCTGAGGGGACATAGCCATCTTGTCTGTCGGCCAGAGTGCCCTGAGAGGACAGGTAGCTGGGGATGTCTGCAGGCAGGTTGGTCTCGTCTGCAGGGAAAACACCAGGGAGGGAAAATTCACAGAAATGTTTTCATAGAGAAATTCAATTCTAATAATCTGTTCAAGGCAATGGTCTGTCACTGATTCATTTCAAAGCATTTGTAAAATGTGTTGTTTTAACAACATGCCAGCCAAAGTATGTGGAGCTGGAACCAAAAACTCAAGCTCTCCCAAAAATGTTATTTTCTGTTTGAAGGAAGAGGCAACATGGGCATGCAAGTACTAAACTCTTCAAAACCAGTCCCGTGCTGAGAAAATAAAATGGCACCCTCTCCTCACCTGTGTTGGTGACGCTGCAGTCCTCGTTGCGCCGACGCGTATGGTAGATGATGACCACCCAGACCAGCGAGGTGCCCACCACGCAGCACACCACCGCGATGATGACGATGCCCACCGTGGTCCAGCCGTCCTCGTCCGAGCCTAAGCCTCCCGAGGTGCCCACCCCCACGTCACAGTTGGGGTTGGGAAGTACGGCTGGCGCCGCGTTGCCCGCTGGGTGCCCAGCGTGTTGGACATCTCGCACGTGTACTTCCCGGCATCGCCCTCCGCTGCGTCCACAATTATGAGCAGCTGGTTGCCAGCGGCGAAGAAGTGGCGCTCTGTGACCACAAGGGGGCTGTCGTCTTTGGTCCAGTTGAGCCTGGGGGAAGGGCTGCCGCCGGCGATGCACTGGAGGACCGCAGTCTCTCCTTTGGCCACGGTGCGGTCCATGAGAGGGCGCAGGAAGGAGGGAGTTTCTGGAGGAGAATGGGGTGAGGGGGAGTGTTAGTTGCCTTACAGTCTCAAAACGCCTGATTTAAAATGTCAATTTGTGGGGGGAAACACTTATGGAATACCATAAAATAAAATTGATATGTGTCAAAATGAAGAGGCACACACAGACAAATGCAAAGTTCTTTGACAGCTGGTGAAAATAGAAAGAACAATTCTCACCTAGCACAGTTAGCGTAGCGTTAGCTGATATGGCTCCGGCGGTGTTCTGGGCGGTGCAGCTGTACAACCCGATGTCCTCCGTCTTCACATCCACGATGAAGAACACATCGTCCTCAGGCATCACGTGCATACGGCGCTCCCGGGCGGCAGGGAAGTCAGTGCCACCGTCTTTCTGCCAGGCGATCTGTGGAGACGGGTGACCCACGGCGGCACACTCCAGTCTGGCCGTGGCACCGGTCCGGATACTCAGGTCCATGGGCATCTTGGTGAAGGACGGAAGCACTGTAGGGACAAAAGGGATGGACATTTTATTTTACATCTAACTGCAGCACCACTTCAAGAGCAACATGATAGTTACAAGGTTTTGCAATGTCAGTCGTAATGAGATTCCTTATGTTCTTAGGGCACTCCAAGTTGATATTTGCAGTGTACTTGTGCACTGGTTCGCAATAGTTTATCATGCTGAGAGTTATACTAAGAAAGACAAAAAACTTATGAAATAACCAGTGTAAGGGAATTCTGCCCTATGTGCACACAAGTGGCCACAGGAAACTTCTTTGATCAGAGGTTAGTTTGTTTAATAAGGATTGCAAGCTGGATTGCAACCCAGAGTATACACTTACAGTAATTTGCAAGTAACACACTCAGTACAAAATATGGTGTTTTTCCTTTTTATCCCATACTGAGGTTCACCCCACCCTGGGTGATGTCCTTTAACTTTAATACCAAATAAGCTCATTATTAATAGTTGCTATTACAAAGATGTCTATGCTAGGCGGAGTTCAGCTTATTGTTATTTGCAGTTAGTTTCCCAAACCTTCTTCCTCCTATTGCTATCATGGGCTGGCAGAAGTAAGAGTGGAACATAGTATCAACAGGAACTGAAAGTATAGTTTCAACACACAGACATCAGACTTTTGTACAGTTGACCTCTTCATGCACTTACCAAGTCTCTACCACTGATTCTTCATCTCAAGCTAAACATTTTATTTTTTTTGACATTTTATTTCACCTTTATTTAACCAGGTAGGCCAGTTGAGAACAAGTTCTCATTTACAACTGCGACCTGGCCAAGATAGCGCAAAGCAGTGCGACACAAACATCAACACAGAGTTACACATGGAATAAACACACATACAGTCAATAACACAATAGAAAAGTCTGTATACAGGGTGTGCAAATGAGGTAAGATGAGGGAAGTAAGGCAATAAATAGGCCATAGTGGCAAAATAATTACAATTTAGCAATTAAACACTGGAGCGATAGATGTGCAGTTGATGAATGTGCAAGTAGAGATACTGGGGTGCAAAGGAGCAAAAAATGAATAAATAACAGTATGGGGATGAGGTAGTTGGATGGGCTATTTACAGATGGGCTATGTACAGGTGCAGTGATCTGTGAACTGCTCTGACAGCTGGTGCTTAAAGTTAGAGAGGGAGATAGGAGTCTCCAGCTTCAGTGATTTTTGCAATTCGTTTCAGTCATTGGCAGCAGAGAACTGGAAGGAAAGGCGGCCAAAGGAGGAATTGGCTTTGTCATTGTACTTTTGTAATTACAGGTGTTCCTATAATGTTCCGATTATGTACAGATATTATAAAATTCCTTTCACTAGTCAAATAACTACCAGTAGGTTATTTAACTTACTGTTGACAGTGAGCTTGGCCTTGGTGGAGTAGGAGGAACCAAAGTGGTTTGAGATGACACACTGGTACTTTCCCTCGCTGGTGAACTCTACACTGCGTAGCTGCAGTGTGGTGGTGTACTCTGTAACCTCTGTTTCACGGCCTTGGCCTCCCCCCTGGGCTCTGAGGTGTGCCTGGTTGTGGATTTCAGCGTCATTCAGGACCTCATTGTCCTTCTTCCAGGCAAAGGTCATGGGTGAGTCGCTGGAGCTGGCCGCCGAGCACACGAAGGTGACGTTGGTGCTTTTGATGGCCGACTGGGTCTCAGGTTGCACCGTGATCTGAGGTTTGGGGAAGTCGTCTGGTTGGAAGACAAGAGGGGAGAAACATTAGTTTCCATTTGATATGAATGGGGCTAACTCAAATTGACATTCATTTTGGGGCTAACCAGTTTTTGTTGAAACCGTGATGGCCCACAAACAGCTTAAATATGGAAATTATACTATTTTATGCACCAAGATTCAAACTACCTGACTGGGGAAATGTTGAAAGCTCTGAAGGAAAAACACCTTAGCTCTAATAGTAGTCATTACTTAAAGAAACTGATCCCAGAAATTCCTCAACAATTATTTATATTCTCCCTGCTCTCTCTGACTCGGCCAAGCTGTTAACTCACGGAGTTTCCACATGGTTCCATTACAATGCTGGCTCCATCAGTGTCCATGAGTTGAAGGAAAATATATGTGACAATCTGGGTCAATTCATAATATGGAAAACCTGTCACGGCTAAATGGCTGTTTTTAACAAGGGCTACATTAAGAGGCTTGTGTGTGTCAGTCACACTCACCACACACAAAGTCCTCCTGTCTGACGGTGAACACCCTCTTGCCCTTCAGCATCAGGGGATGGGCACAGCTGGCGTTCACGTAGGGCTGGAATGCCTGCTCCGCCACCCACAGAGGAAACCACTTGAGCTGGCAGTCACACAGCAGGCTGGATGTGTTCAGGTGCCTGAGGGAGGTACTGCATTAGAGCCAGGAATCACAAGAGAGACCCAGCACAAAGATTATCCATAATACTTGAGCAATTTTATAGTCGTTACATTTTAAGATAATCACTTTTATGAGTATAGGTGCTTTTTAAGTAATTGTCTATGCGTTGGACTAGTAACCGAGAGGTTGCAAGTTCAAATCCCAGAGCTGACAAGGTACAATCTGTCGTTCTGCCCCTGAACAGGCAGTTAACCCACTGTTCCTAGGCCATCATTGAAAATAAGAATTTGTTCTTAACTGACTTGCCTAGTAAAATAAAGGTAAAAAAAATATATATATGAATACAGTGTGACTGAACCCAGAGATACTTACAGTTCCTCAAGCTTCTTCATCTGCACAAAGGCGTTCCCTTGGACCGACATGATCGCATTGTTACTCAAATCTCTGAGGGGGGGGAAAGAACAGATGGATCTTTACACAGAAAGATGGCAAACTTTCCCCTCCATCTAGGCCTATCTGGAGGAAGACTGCTAACACTTCAATAATCAGAGAGCACGAGGAAAGAAAAGGTCTTGAGAACAATAGAAATCTGGGCAGCACCGTGCTTTGTTAATCAAGAGGGGCATGACTTCGGCTCCTTTGAGCTCAGACACGACTGCGAAAAAAAAAGTTAATTACAATCAAATGCAGCTGTTTCACATATATAAATACACACAGATGTGCACATGTACACACAGAAACCTGCACACATGCAAGCACGAACACACAGGCGCACACACTCCTCTCGCCATGCCTAAGCATTTAGTGATCAATAGTCTCCCCACATATGGAGGTGGTGAATACCAGACAGCTCTGTTTTTCATCAAAGTATGGACAAGAAGCAGAGACAATAAGGTTGTGTGGTTCTCACTAAAAGGCTGGTTATGGATTCTCCCATATTTAGTTTACAGCTTTAGGACAGTTGAGACAGACGTATAAGGATATTGATTTGAAGGTCAACTCACAGGTGCTCCAGTGTGTCCAGGCCAGAGAATGACTTCTTGGTCACTGAGCGGATTTGATTTCCTTGAAGGAACCTGAGAAAAGGATATTTGAGTTTTCATTCAAATGCAGCAATTTATATTATGATAAGAAAATACTTCCAGTTAAAATCCATTCTCATGGTCCATTTTATAGTTTCTAAACTATCTTCTGGAAACCAACAGGTTAGAAGACAAGGCCATGGTAAAGTCAAGCCTACTCACAGTTTCCTCAGTTTGTCCAGAGCAGAAAACGGTCCGTTCATGTCTTCAATGGTCCAGGAGATTTCGTTGTTCTGCAGATCTCTATTTCCAGAGAAACAAAGACAAACCACATCGTAAAAATCCACACCCAGAAAACAACTGCACTTATTATAGTCTTCATAAACCTTGGGGCGGCGGCTATGCTTTTCGTCTGAAAGACGAGAAAGAAGTTAAAGGCTTTACATTTGCATTCAAAGTGGTCCCATCACTGGAGGATGTTTCTCGCTAACTTTGGGGATTGTTAAATGTTTGCGATGGTTTCTCCGTGTCTCGCAGCATAACACTGCTTCACAAGCAATGCAGTGTGTTTAACAGGGAGGAACTCAAACCCACACGTTGGTCCTTCTTAATTTAGTGAAAAATCATACGTTTTTAGTCATGGTTTTATGGCTGGGGTAAATAACATTTTACCTAAATATCAAAGAGTTTTGAAACATCTGAAATATCTTTTAACCTAACTGAATGTCATGTGCACACAGCAGTACATCATGTCTGCTAGAGATTTGGTGGACGTCTTCGCCCTTCCCCCGCTCCTTCTCCCTCAAGTCTCTAAATACCTTCAAACAGCTAGTTTCCTCCTCTGCATGCCTGGTTACAAGTTATTGGGGTTGAGGAGGGGTGGAGGGGGTAGAGGAGCGAGTTGTGGAGAGAGGCTGGGGGGTAAAGCCCTCTAAGCCACAATTCCCCATCCACCTACCTACACACCT
The DNA here is from genome assembly GCA_030435695.1 of Brachymystax lenok tsinlingensis. Classification (NCBI taxonomy): domain Eukaryota; kingdom Metazoa; phylum Chordata; class Actinopteri; order Salmoniformes; family Salmonidae; genus Brachymystax; species Brachymystax lenok. Next base: position 12,532,762 of record CM059809.1, on the reverse strand, counting down.
GCCCTCTGCTGACCTTTCACGCACAGTTAACATTTGGTTCCATTTAAGAGAGGAACCAGGACAATGTTATGGGGCCGGTCTGGAGTTGGGGGGATGGAGCGGTGGACTCAAGTCTCACTCTGCTGGCTTGTTGAGGTTATGTGTGGGGAGAAACCACACGCAGTACGTTCATCTATTTCACATACCGAAAACAAAAAGGCAGAATATTTCCACTCACGCCTCGATGAGGGAGCGAAATGCAACAAGCAGGCAGCATCTGAGAAGTTTGCTAGCTGTTAATGTACTCTCATAGAAGTGAGATAGGGCTTCTCTTATAGAACACAAAGCAATGTGTAGGCTGATGGTGCCTCCCGAGTGGCGCAGCAGTTTAAGGCACTGCATCGCAGTGCTAGAGACATCACTACAGACCTGGGTTCGATCCCAGGCGGTGTCACAGTCGGCTGCGACTGGGAGACCCATGTGGCAGCGCACAATTGGACCAGCGTCGTGAGGGTTTGGCCGGCCGGGATGTCCTTGTCCCATTGCGCTCTAGCGACTCCTTGTGGCAGGCCTGGCACATGCACGCTGAGTTCGGTTGGCAGCTGTACGGTGTTTCCTCCGACACATTGGTGCGGCTGAGTCCGTACGGGAGTTGCAGCAATGGGACAAGACTGTAACTACCAATTGGATGTCATGGAAAAAGGGTAAAATATATATATATTTTTAAGTGTAGACTGTTATAACCATGTCACTGAGGAGTTTAAATAGAGTTCATCCCTAAACTGTCATGAGCCTTGAGGCTTCTCAAACAACATTAGGTAAAACTAAGAACCAGGATTAGTGATATTAACCATGGCTAATGCACTCACTGCCAGTGGGACGTTGAAAATAATAATTGAATGCTTCGGCACCATTATACAATAGAGCTGTCATCTCTGACAAGTAATTCACTGAAATTGAGTTTAGTCATCCTTATTCAAACTTACAGCATCTGTAGGTGGGAGAGTCCTCGAAAGGCTCCGTCTGCGATGAAGCTCACACGGTTGTTCCCGATGTGGAGTTCGTCAAGCAGGCTGAGGCCCACAAAGCTGGACTCCTCCAGTCTTGTCAAGTGGTTGGACGAGATGTCCCTGTTGGGTAGAGAGAGAAGGAACATCAGCATCACACAGTTCATACACCCAGGGCAAATGGAAAGGGGGGGGGTAGAAAGAAAACAGTTGAGGTAGAGGATAAACTGGCCTCAGATCACTAGGAACGTGCACCAAATCTAGCCAGATTAGTCTATGAATTACCAATAAGTACTTTGTAATAAGCACTATAACCACCACTAAAACCTGGTATCTAATTATTATCAAGGCATATCCGGTAAAAACCTTTCAGTATAAACTATTTTAAACTAAGTTTTGAAAGTTAGATTGTACCTTGCACCGCTGGTCTACTTTGTTTAACCGTATGCAGACAGTATAAAAAGTATTAACTTTGTACTAGAAATCCTCAAATGCAAACATCAGACGTAAAAACTAACAAACCAGAAAGAAGGCTATTTACCAAAGAGTGGGAAAAAAGAAAAAGATCAGTCAACTGCCAATTTGTTTAACACGTAGGTTCACTTGATAAGAGAAATGGAAAAAACAACTCCCCTTTCAGAAACAACCTAGTCGCTAGTAAAAAAAAAAAACATGGCGGACTTAGTAATTGGCCAGTGCCATAAACAAAAACAACAACAAAAGAAAACAATATGTTGCTGCCGCCACTTGTCGCAGGAGACACTCTGGTTGTGAAATCCCTCCCTCCTTATCCCCCCTTTCTCCCCTATAGACGTGGCAAGGCATTAAAGGAGGGGGGCTATAGTGGCGGGGGTGAAGTGGGGGAATAATATTTTGTCAGGAGCCCTGCATTGGTGTTGGCACTGGGGGGCTGCGAGGAAGGTGGGCGAGAGCAAAGGAGAGAGAGAAAGAGGTGTTGGGAGTTCACAGTGTGAGTAGGAGAGAAAGTGAGAGGGAAAAAGAGAGGGAGGAAGAAGAAGAAGAAGAAAAAAGGGTCACTAACAGCTCGCTGAGTTTCTGGCAGAACTCCCAGGCGTCGGGCCGGATCCGGCTGATGGCGTTGTGGCCCAGGTGGAGCTGCTGCAGAGTCAGCAGGCCGTACAGCCAGCCCTTACTCACCTCCGTCAGGTTGTTGTAGTCCAGCTGCCTGCAGGGACACACAGAGACATACAAACAGAGGTCAGTCATCAGCATATAGACACGCACAGACAGACAGAGACGAAGACGTAAGCTAGCCTGGACTGATACCAAACTGTATAGGCTATAGTCAACTATCGTTGTCTAGACATATGGCTACAAATATGTATCCAAAGCTGGTATGCAGACACATGCTGTTAAATCAACCAATGTACACTAGTAAAGGAAGACATTTTCTTGTCACAGAGGACAGTTACTTACAGGACCTCCATGTTACTGAGGCCCCAGAAGGCTCCGTCCATCAGGCGGCTGATACCGTTCCTCTGGATCTTCAGCGAGCGCAGCGCGTGCAGACCGTGGAACGTCAGGCCCTCCACCCTGCGCACCCGATTCCGGTTTAGCTCCCTGCAGGTTGGACCACAACCAGACCGTAAGAGAACCGCAGCATCATATATGCAGGGAAGGAATAAGAGTTCACTCAACTCAAGTAGTGAGGTTGAAAAGGAATCTAATTCATCCAAGAGAAGCCAAGAAGATGTCAATGAATGTTGGAAGAGTGGTCAAAGAGTGGTTGGAGATGTCAACGCACTGTCAATAAGTGCAGACACAATGCATTTTCAGGAAGTTCACAGAGCAGTCAGAGAAACATCAAAGAGTAGTGAAAAGTCGTGGACCGTTACACAAACGTTCAAAGAGCGGTCATTGTATAGTTTGTGGTCAACCCCAACAGTGCTCAAAGCACAATTGTCACTTACAGGTGCTGGAGGTTGGGGAGCTGGAAGATCTTGGCAGGGATGGTCGAGAGGCGGTTGCGGTTGAGCCTGAGGACCTGCAGAGTGCTGGACAGGTTGACAAAACAGCCCGTCTCCAGGGTGGAAATGCGGTTGTTGTTCATGATTCTAGAGGAGAAGAAAATACATAATGATCATATAATTAATTCCAAAGAAGGAAAATGACCAAACAAAGTTGTACTTCCACCAAAATGTTACTATTTGATCCAAACACTTCTATAGTATTCTTGGACGTAGTTTAACCATGCATTTTAGTTAAGTCCAAACGGACGGACTCACAGGTTCTTGAGAGGCAGTGCAGGGAAGGAGTCAGCCTTGATATCCACTATGCTGTTATTGCTGAAGTCCAGGGTCTCCAGGCTCTGCAGGGGCCTCAGCTGCTCCAGAGAGATCTTCGTGATCCTGTTGTTTGCTCTGAAAACACAGATAGAACGGCTCCAATGAACGATAGAAAATACAGTGTATTTTAACAACGCGGGCCACGAGTATAACGTTTCCAGACATACAAACACTAAGAGCAGCCAATTAGCGGGCGGTATAAAAAAAATGACCAACCTCGCCCGAGCGTTCCCTTCGACCCTCGCTACCCGTTTTCCCATTATTATTATGTTAATATTATACATTTTTCCTAGAACATTGAGTCTCTCCCTGAACCCTGAAAAATAACACAGTTCCCTGGTTGTCTAGGAAAGGGGGGAGGACGGGGCAATACTAGGGCTAACCAATGTCACTACTCATCTCAACAGGTCAAAACAGCTGTTTGGTTTAGTGCTGTGTTATTTTGTTTATAAGGTAATTACTAACAAGGTATTTAAAAAAATAACCTGCCAATTACTTGGCTGATGAATACCATTCCCTCAGTTAAAGCATGCCTCAGCAGAGGCTGGCAATTTCCTGAGCTGCACGCCTCCTAAATTGCAGTGCAGGGACTGCTTAGTTATAAACAGTGTCTGTACAGAGCCGTCTTTGTGTATGGGCCTCGACGGGTAGAGAAAGAGAGCGAGGGAAAGAGCGAGCGAGGGAAAAGGGTAGGAATTCCCTCTAATACACCAGACTGCAGGCCCCGTTTCAGTATTAATTGCAAGGCTAACATAACAACAACCCCCCCAAAAACATTTATTATAACTTGTATTAATGCACCAGTTCTTAATTGTATCTTTTTTATGATACGTATTTTTTGTGCATTGTCCTGATACTGACCAAAGTGAATGTTAGCGTTTTCGCAATACTGTGCATGCATGCAATGCACACATCAACATACAACCCTTTGGAGAAATGGATGAACATTGACATGGCTGAGAAGTACTGGTTTATGTGAACACTAGTACCCTTCAAGAAGCTGCCAATAAGAAAACAACAATGAAACGAACACACTGAACCAGCACTAGTCGAGAGCCAGACTCAAAGTCTCAAACTGGCTCATCTCCACTGTACGACTGGCCAAAGCGAGACTAAAACAGCACTGAAGATACAATCAAGCGAGAAATTGAGCACAGTGGCAACGTAGCTTCTCAGTCAATCATAAAGCCTCAGAAAGTGGGATCTTTGACTTGGACAGAGCAGTCATTTTCCACACATTTCCCTAAATCTGCCATCCATACCTCTCTTATGACTAGGCTCCCCACGTTGAGACAGTGACACCCCTTGGCAGCCTTACCACCAAAACATACAGAGGAAAACAGACGAGTTTGTCTGTCAGTCAGTCCAACCTGGAACAAAGGCAGTACCAGGAGGATATATGGATAGAGGCCCAGGAAGGAGAGGCTGATGGGGTGTCTGGGGCACGTAGGGGTAGAACCTGCCACAGCACGTCCCTCTGCCTAGCCTCCGGCAAGGCCAAGACTCAACGCTTGGTTCTATGCCAACCGACTGTAAGAATGTGGAGCTGAGGGTGGGGGTAGAGTGTGGGGCTGAGGGTAGAGTGTAGGTTCTGGGAGGCTGAAACGAAATCCCCTTATTTTCTTCTTAAACACTCAGTCACTGCCTAAAAATTGTTTTATTTAATTTTTTTAACACAGTTTAGGCAATAGCCACAGGCTTGAGGCTGAGCTAGGTGCAGTGCAGCACACCACCCGCAGTAGAAAAGGTACAAGCCAGCCTTTTGTGTGCAGATTTGCAAAGGGCTTTCCACGCACCACGGCCTCTGTGGTCCCAAACAAAAGGGGCACACACCACCTGGGCCTGGGTTTTCATGTTCCCCTGACTGGTCGCTGAGAGAAGAGGAGAAGAGAGGCTGGCTAGAGAAAAATAGAAAGAACCTGTATTTCCAGTGTTGTGGAGCCCCGGACTTATTTTGAGGGGAAGGGGCAGTTGGAAAGCAACTGTCAACGCTGGCTGCTCAGTCCATGTTCCTCTACAAAAGGGACTGACCCTGGGGCCTGTCAGCTGGAGGGAGGTGTGATGTGGTGGTGATGATGATGATGATGATGAGTCCCTGGTCTTTGTACCAACACCCTCTCCCTTCCACTCACAGTAAACATCTGGCCAGCTGTGGATCACCCTGAAGCCTAGACTCCACGACCAGACAACTCATATATGAACAAACCTTGTTCGTTTGAGTGCAAATGGGCCAGATACATCAAAGATTCCGTTTAGCTGCTTGTGATGCTAACCCTCAGCTAAGTTGTGGAGAATGAGCAGCCCCTCCATCGGAGAAGCCCCAAATACAACATGGTGTCCCAAGCTGATGTTGTTAATGCTTACTCTCTGACACACTTCCCATTTGAACAAAAACAGTGCTGCTACAAATGAGCCTCTCTGTGGCTTTGAAACCTTGACATGACCCACATGGAGCATAAGAATCCATACAAGAATCAAGTCATGGGAAGTACAAAGACCACACACAAGTCAACACCTTTTATAACCCTCATGAGGACCCCTATTTTGAAGGATGTGGTCAAGACCATCTGGCAAAACATGGACTACACACAGCAGAGGCCAGCCCTCTCCAGATAGACAGAGAGATAGGCTAGGTGAGAACCTAAAGGAGCTGTTACGGCTTCACTTGCTTGAATCGCAGAGACCACTGAGCAATTAATTTAACCCAGTTGTACTAACCTGTAAGTACAACATACTACAGAATCTCAACACCCAGCCAACTCTAAACATTGTGGCAGATAAAGACTGTGATATCAACTGAGACTGTGCAGTTGAGGCCTACAGGGATAGACATGAAGGAGAACTTGGCTACGGTCCATTCAACAAAACAGTTTCTCTCCATCTCTCTCTACTCCCCAACATCTGCCCAGAGATCTAATGAGAGCTTTTGAAAGGCCAACCTAAATGCTGTGTACCGGAGAGTTCCAAGTGCTTATCTGTTGATCTCTACCCGTCGGGCCAACTCCACAGACAAACAAGCGGGGGCATTGTCCATTTGGACGGCACACACTTCAAATTTGTTTAACCAATTTTCTCGCAAATAAGGTTATTACGCACCGTTGTGTTCATAGTTTCAAGACCTGCCTGTCATTCTTGTTTGGGTCTCTTCAGGTTTTAGCTTCTCATTTTCACACACGGAAACGTATGACCACGGAAATTGAAAGCGTCTATAAAACTGTGCTTTGTTTATTCATGAAATGAATCAGGTAGCACATGCATGTGTCCCAATTCTAGGAAACTCCAAGCCTTTGGGTATAGTAGGCAACTTAATAACTATTTGAATAGAAGGCGGTGTACCCTATAATGATGAGCTGATCTTAGATCAGCTGAAATGTGCTGGCGGACTCATTAAAGTGTACTCTAAGGAATTTGATTGATATCAGTCAAAAAAAGCTAACATAAAAAAAAAATAAGACCACACAGTTGCACATCTCAATTTGAATTACACTTGTGTCTAATTTGTCAGTTTGAGCAAATCTACTCCATATTTTTGGACTGTGTTGCCTTCACACTCTGAATGTGTTTATCTGAAGAAATATGACCTACATAAACAAGACCACAGTGTCAAGACAATTATAGACAGCTTACGCTGCAACAGAAATGTTCCTTTTTGAATTAAAGAATAAGAAAATCCACATAAATTATAGCTAAGCAGCAAAAGCAGCTGTCAAACAGATACACATATACACAAACAAGTTACCCCAAATGCAGCAACACTCCACTTTTTAATAATGCAATAAGATGGAATCGACTACGAAGGCTTCCTAATCCTGAACTCCCCTTTTTTTTCTTCATTTAGTACAGTCTGATTTTTTACTTCCATTCGCACACACTGGAGATATTCTTACCCTTCCTCCATTTCTCTGGCCTGGGAGGGGAGTAATGAAAAAAAGGCCCCGGGGTATCGAATGCCACTTATTCAAACAGCCAGGCAGACATAGTGGCAGCTCTCGTCAACTTCCTTGACCCCACAGCCCAGAGTAAAAACAAACGGCAATAACCCTGCAGCTGGTAGTAATTGAGTTGTGATCATCTTAATTAATTGAACAATTTCCCAAGAATTTATGGAAGGGGATGGGGGCTTTAACCAGATTGCTGTGAAACCACCTCTCGTTGAGTTTGGTGGACTCTTCAAATGATCTGGTGATTCCAGGGCTGATCAGCTATTTGGAAAAGATGGTTTGATGGAATCTCTGTGTATGGAAAAGGTAACTGAGTTGGAACTGGAAAGAGCTTCATATTCTGCTTATCTACCAATTCATTCTTTCTTATAAAGGGTTAGCTCTGTGGCTACCTAAGCTGACAGATATACTTGGATGTCTTGCTTACAAAACTTTTGGCAACAAACATTGTAACTTTGTAACTCAATTCTGTAATAACCTAATATCTACTAAACCAGTGTTTCCCAACCCTGGTCCTCAAGTACCCCCAACAGTACACATTTTTACAAGCACACCTGATTCCACTGGTCAACTAATCATCAAGCCCTCAATTAGAAAGAATCAGGTGTGTTTGTACAGGGCTACAACAAAAATGTGTACTGTTGTGGGTACTCGAGGATCAGGGTTTAAACACTGTACGAAACCAACAATATAACTCTTTCTCTCATCAGTCAACCATGTTTCCCTTCAGACGGACGTTGTGCATTATGTATCAGTAAGAGCACTGTAGTTGATGCGGTCCTACTGACAATGTACAGGAACAAAGTTGTGATGATGTGTTAACTGTGCTATTAGCCATTTGGGTCAGATGCTGGTGTAGTGTTTAATATGGAGTTTGATGTATGCCTGAGCCGCCCCAGCTAACGCAGCAGCCCTGCTTCTCATTACAGGCGCCAGTCAGAAAAATAAGTCATCTGAGGGCTTCTCAAAACTCTGTTCTTTTTCCAATAGGAAATACCACACACATATTCTCCATCAATGATGCCAATACCAGCAACAAAAAGGAGAGTGCGGGGGGAGAGGGATTTTGTATTTAAATCCCCCCCCTCAGAGATTTTAGATGCCGAGTAGACACTAAGCAATGGAACTGGGAATACTATGCACGCACTCACAGACACAAATGAACACACGTTGTGTAAGAAAGTATGAATTGATCATTCCCAAATGCACATTGAGGATGACAACTAGGCTGGCTGACATACTTTGGAACATTGCTTTCAATGGTGAAATCTATTGGAATTGTTCTCCTATTCATACATGATATGTTTTAATAAGAAACATCAACCAAATATGCATCTTGAGTGGAGAATTGAGAGTAGAGGGGAATACTATTGTGCAACTTCAAAAACCTCTGAATGTTGTCTAGCCGATAATGTTAACAAGTTCATAAATTAATCAGACCTATTGGAAATCAAACATACCCTGGTGCACTGTATTTTGCTTTAGTTCCAGGTAATACCGCCAGCCGCATCTGTGGCCTAGAGACTATACACCTAAATGTCTGAAGACAAATTGACTAATAGCCAATCTGAACGCCCTTTGGCTGTTGGCTTCTTTCTCTGGTGTTACTGCTTGTCAAGTTCAGGCTTGATGAGGAATATGCCTCTTCTAGTTTTTGAGATGGATGCATTCTTGTTGGGGGGAAAAAACGTCCTATCCATTGATTTTGTGAGACATTGTGCCGGGGGAAAAGTTCGGAAATCAATGCCTTTGAAACCTCTGACATTGACGGGTCTATTTGTCTTTGAAAACACATGAAAGCCCAACATTGCTCCATCATGTTCTGGGGCCAGCCTACTAGGAGTGTATACAAACACTCAACCTCCAGATGGATGAAATACCACACTACTCATACAGACTATCTATAATGGAAATGAGATGGATGGACAGACAACTCTAATCTTACAGATCCTGGATCAGCACTTATGGAAACACTGGAACCACCTCTGGCGATTCCATTTTTAACGATGACATTTATTTTTAGACATGTGACATGTGACTGACTGTCTCAAACTGGCTGCCATGCCTGGGACAACCCAGTCTGGGAACCAACTCAGCCAAAAGGGGTTCCACCAAGGAGGGAGGAGCAGGGCTCAGCAGCTCTACACTGTTAACTAGCACTGACAACTTTGATGGGTGGGTTGGTGGGGGGAGGGTTGTTTCAAAAGTAATTCATACTTACAGAATGAGGGTGGTGATGTTTGCCGCATGAGGGCCCAAATCAGGTACCGTCTCGAATTCATTGTTGTTTAGCTTTCTGTAAACACACAGGCATAAAGGTTGTTTGTCACATGTGGTGTGAAGGGGCGGTGGAGGGAGAGTGTTTGTGACTTATGTTGTTTACTCTAGGAAGTACAGAACACAGAGTATACTTACATCTCACTTAGGTGCCGCAGATTCCTAAACACAGTGCTGTCGAGTGACTGCAATTTATTATGGCTCAGGTCCCTGTAAAGAAAGACGTTAGTTAGAGGAAAGTTACACAACATGGAGGGCCGTTCACTTCACAACCAATCATATACTGGCCTTTCTGTTTTTAAACAGGAGACATAACTTGTCTGAGTGAGCCTAGCCTATACAGCTCCAACTGAAGCAATGTCGGAAAGCAACTGAGTAATTTTCAAAACAAACCACTGTATGCAAAAAAAAGTAAAGCTAACCAGCTATAGGCCTAGTTTTAGCAGCCTTTTTTAAAACATTGAGAGAAAATCCAGCCAGACAAGCTCACGCATCCAATCCGCTCTTGAATCACCGAGCCAAAACAGACAACCAGATAAGTTATGGAAGGGAGAGATTCCATTTTTTTTCCCTCTTTGAGAGGGGGTGGAAAACAGGCCTGGAGAAGCCTGCTTTGCCCAGAGTGTTATAAAGCTGTGGAGTTATTGACGCTGCTGCGCACGATCAACATTGTGGTGCCAGACCCTTTTTTTTGGCTTGCCCCCATCTGGAATCCATCAACTGGAGCTGAGAGGAGGGAGGGAAAAAAACCTAACAACTGGTAATCTATTCACAATCCCGGGGAAGCGAGTTTCCAAGCCGAAACACTCCTGTTGCATTTTTCTAGATCTGGCCCTGGTTTTATTCTTCAGCAAATAGTTTTTTCAACTCTTCAACAAGAGTTTTACTTCTCTCTCTGAAACTTTTTTTCCCTTCCCAACATGCAGCTGTATGTTTTTGTTCCACTAATCGGGCCATATGGGAGAGGTGTAGCATCAAAAATGTCCAGATAAGCCCTGAGGGTTTCTGACACTTACACCTCCTTCAGAAATCCAGGTCCAGAAGTGGACCAGATTAAATCAGTACAGATATATAAGCTTTGGCCTGTATATATTAGACTTGAAAATGTGTGCCACACATTTATCCGTGTCTGAAGAGTGAATGAAACCAAGCTATCCATCCTCTTAGTAATGAGATAAGATAGACCTGCTGGTTCTTTGATGTGGTTCTTAAAGAACTTGGACTAATACAGATCACAAGGGAAAATAGTTGACTTCCAAGCTGACAAAAGGCATTCCCTTCCCCACCAGCTAAAGCTCTTATGTTATAATCCAAAGCGCTTTCTCTCCTTATCTCTGAAGTGTCATAACATAATGGCTTGATCTCACACTTTAACTAGGATTTTTTCAGTAGACACTGAAGCCCGTCTCGCTCATGTAAATCTGTGAAAACGTAAAGTTATTTTATAGGTGAGAACTGGCTGTGTATGGGATGGTCTGGTAATACAGCAATGTTGAGTGAGTCTCCTGAGAGTGCTTACCTCCTCAAATGCATATTATGCTACATTCCAGGCTATAAACCCTAAAAAAATCTGGAAAATGAAAACTCGTCTACATTTGAATCGGAAAATCTTTACCCCTAACTCACTCACTGAGAAATTCGAAGCTTAAACTAAATGCCTCTCCCCCTTCCCTCCCACATTCACTCCCTCCCTCCCTCCATCCATCCCTCCTTCCTCTCTCTTTCAGAGTTTGTACGAACTAATCCAACAGTGTCTCCTTAATCAGTACCATCGGTGGCTCTGGAGATGCTAATTCAGCAGAAATAACGGGGTGCTGGAAAACAAAGTGCTGAGCAGTTTAAGATGTGCTGGAGAGACACTCGTAAATTAGCATGCCGGAGTGCAAAGAATTTTTCCCGTGTGGAACTTTTTTTCTCCCTTTTTTGGCCGGCTTGCCTTGGTTACGAGGCTGTGCCTGTGTTTTCTGGCAACGTGAAATTTCCAGAGCAGGCAGCACACATTTTGTAAATGCCCCAAAAACATTCTAACAGGGGACTACCTAGCCTAGCTGTGTTGTGAAATATGAACTAGAAAAAACACAAGCTAGTAGTGAGGATACATCAACATGGTGCAATCTGAATGGAAACCAGGCAGGCAGACCTATGAACATCTGCTTATTAATACATGTTAAACAACTATTTGAGGCGTTACCATGGGAGATTGGCCTGGAGTGTCTATGACTTCATTTGACATTATGCATTTATTGTCTTAATAGCCCTGGGGCCTGAAGAACTACTGAGCTCACATAATATGGAAAGGCCCAATGATGGTATCACCTCATAAACAAAAGGCAAACAATTGTCATTCAGCAGTTGGTCTCATCTAGGGCCTAGTGTAATGGACATCTGTATTCTGCATTAGCTCCTTATCATGATGTCATTTGATATTTACATGCTGAAAAAACAGTTGACCAACCTCTTGAGGTTCAACAAGATGTCAAAATGAATTGTAATCAATTGTTTATGATGGCATTTTAGGCTCTTCCTTCATGCAAATTGTGATAGCTCCAAAATCCCAAAAGCCTGTTGAAAGGTCTCCATGAACTATATAACGTTGGGAAATTATTGTACTACACTGACAACAAACTCAAAAGGAAAAGGTACTACCAACTCACTAGCCTACTGATGTTGGCATGTCTTGTTGGAACAAAATCTCAATTTCCTTGATGTTTAGAGTATTTTTCTATATCTGAAATAACACCAAATGTTGCTAAGGAATGGTAAACAGGGTATTTGAAATTTGAATCACAATAAATAAAAATCCAATAATATAATTCTAAAATGTGACAAACAACTTCTATTCAGTAAATATCTTTATGCCTCAGTTGGTAGAACATGGCGCTTGCAACGCCATGGTTGTGTGTTCGATTCCCACGGGGGACCAGTACGGAAAGAAGTACAAAAAGTCGTTCTGGATAAGAGCGTCTTCTAAATTACAACAACAAAAAACTCAGTTCTGGCCCTCGCACCTTGTAAAATGGAAAGGCCTTGTCATTGCTCAATACTTTCTAAACAAACAGCAAATCAGTCCTTGGGAATAAAAAATTAAGGATTTAGGACTGATTTCCCTTTCTTGTTGATGTGAAGTGAAAGAAACTTTGTTTTCAAACGGTTTCATTCTCTTCGACTCGTCAGTAAGCAACAACTCAACAAAGTTGGCAACAATGTAACAAATCACGTAACGTTAATTCTCTACATAAATGTATCTATTCGAGTATTCCATTCATATAAGTTTTAACATAGTTACAACAAGTGCATCTATCAAACTACTAATTGCAAACATAGGTGTGAAAAGTAATTAAGATAGCTGTTCGTATCTATGGGCAGTGAAGATAAAATGCAAGTCAACAAACGCTCTCTAAATTGACTTACAATTGTACGGTCCATTCGGGAAGATTTTCAGGAATTCCACGCCTTTTCAACCGACTGCAGTCCAAAAGGTCTCCAACACATGTGCATGGAGACGGACACGTCCTTGTGTTTTCATCATATCCAAGTATAAATTCTATTCGGGAAAACAGTAAGAAAACGACCGCGTACATCGCAGCGTTGAGAGGCTGCCTAGATGCGGACATTTTAGCCACACTGAAGTTCGTCCCAAGTTTAAGAGAAAAGCGCGAGAAAATCCGATATAGTAAAAGTTCCAACCCAAGGACAATGTTGTACCGTTTAGTCAAAGGTTAGTCCTTAAATCCAATTCCTCGACCGTATTCCTTTGAAACTACGAACATGTAAAATATTTGTCCATACCTCCGTAAAAGTTTTAGCCTGTACTAGCATACTTTTTGCGTTGCACTCGCAGCAGCAACTACTTTCAAGGCTCCCAAGAGCGCGCCTCTCTATTGGTTGTTGTAGTGATGCGCACCGGGAGGGGGGTGTAGATAGTAGGCCTATTTTACAACTGTTCCAGTAAAATTTTATTCCAATTTTACACAACCTTGTTTACACCATAATGTTGATGACACAAACAGACTGCTTATTGTAGTCTAATGGAGACATTTCACATAAATATTTGCTAATGTGTGTCAAAGACAGTCTTACCACAGATAAAACCAAGGTTTTTGAGAATGCCTGGCCAAAGGTCATTTGTTTTATGACTTATTACTGGTTGTAAATTCTCGAAAGCTTAACAATGTGTAGTCTCTGATAAATTATTACATTAGCAAGATAAAGGCTACTTTCCCCTATCTTTGCTTATTACCATGTGAAATACAACAGGTGTAAAACAGTAAAGTGAAATTCTAGCCTTGAGAGCTCTTTCCAACAACACGATGACAATAACATAGATAACAGAAAAAAATAATACAAAATAAAAACCAAACAAGAACTACTATGTGAATTTAAGAAACTCCTGTGTCATTATTTATTACCATGTGAAAGACACATCATGACACTTCAGGGCCCATTGTAATGTATCCAGCCTTCCCGTAGGCAGAGTGTGAAAGAACAGTTTCCTGTAAATTCTCTTTTCTCTTCATCTTATCATTCAATCTCCCATGTTATTAGGTGTGACTGTGGACATACTGTAGGTGTACTTTAGCCAGGGTCTGATACCAGTTGGTTACATTTCCATAAATTGCAGTTCACTCCGTGAGATCCTTCAGGCAAAACAACCTGAATAATGCATGCTTCTAATAAGTCCTGATTGCTTACAGCATAACTGACTGTATTTCCTCCTCCATTTTGTCCAATTACAACAACAAAAAAACTCACCCCAATTTCTGCCGAAAATTGCATGTCCTCTGGCTATCCCAAACAGGCTCAATCTGTCCTTTTTCCCCAAAGCACCTCTTGTTTGGACAGACATTGTATTAGTTTTACCCCTCCAACTCACAATGAAGGTCATTTAGTTGAGGCATGTGTATTGTTGTCTTTAAGCAGTCTCTTGACTGCTTTATAGCATCAATAATTGAAACGGCAAGGTGTGAGACTTGTCCTTCGGGTCAGTTGCCCCAATTAGCTTTGTCATTTGTATTCAAAATGGGTCACCTGGTCAATTGAAAATGAGATTGGCCTCTAGAATCAGAATACAAGCAAACTGGGGCACAGGAGAATCAATTCTCATTGCCGCCAGTACAGCCAGAGAGAAACTTCATTATTTTATTGTTTGTTAAAACTTCAGCAACAAATTAGGAGCTATCTTCTTGGACTGTCCTGTTAATTATCTGTACAAGTATAGCTCTCTGTGCTCCAAATTCATAATTAATGTCTGAGGCACATTAGAGGTGTGGGTTGCTATTATGTAAGGTGCTTATATTCTGAATGTTTTGCAGTCAAATTGCACAAAATAAATGCTGCAATTTAAGTGACCTTTTTGTAAGGTTTTAAGGTATGCACCTTAAATAAGGTAAGATATACATCTAAAACACCAAAATGGTGTGTTGGCAATTCAGAATGTGAGAAGCACAGATAAGACAGTATTGGTATGTCGCATTCGATACCAATCATACCAGTCAATCCAATGCGTAGTCAAGTTTTCCATTAAAAAACGATTGATCAACAATAATTATTGTATTGAACTAGAACTAGATAGAATTATGGTCCCCTTTAACATATAATTAGAGACTCAACTCGGTTTCAATCATCTGTAAAAGTTTCTTTGAGATCAGTATTGAACAATTATGAAATAACCTGAAAAAAGGTCCTTTGTCTTTCGTAGCCTAGAATCAGTAGTTGTTTTTTCATCAATCTGTTATAGCCCATGCTCAAATAAGGACAGCAAAAGTATTGTCGTTCTGTGTCTGTTATTTTACCAGCAGCAAAAACAGTCTTCAACACTTCATTCCAATACATTGAATTGGACTAAATCCACAGACAACCGCACATTTTCTAGAACGTCTGACTTGGTAATAGCACCCTGGAACAATCACAGTGTGGGAATGCATGGGGAGTTTGGGGTGGAAAGGCATGCCTATGCATCAGCATGACCACCGTGATTGATTAGGTCCCTGGGGACCCCTGCTGGATTAGGGGAAAGAGGGGGGGAGGGAACGTGTAGGCCAGCCAGGCCTGGATGGTGGGTGAAATGCCCTAAAGGCCCTAGGAAGTCCAATCCCTGATCAGTTGATTGCTTCCCCATGCTTCACCACTCTGCAGTGGTCTCACTCTCAGACTGAGAGCAGGGAGACGAGAGCAACAACAGCAGTTGTTAAACCAACCAACCCACACTAACATAAAAAACACTAGGTGAACACGAACCGATACATGTCTTTGCATGTCTCCACAAACCTTTATGAAAATCACCTGCCAGTGAGAGAGAAAGCACATTTCAAAGACAGAACTTTGTTTGTAATCTGACTGTGTGTAATGCGAGTGACATTTATTGTGACACATTCCCAAACAAACATTCGAGACACATTCAACAAAGACACACATTTTTCTGCTGTCTGGAGAAGCACTGAAGCAGACCCTCGTTCAGCTAAAACATATGCCAGCTAAAGCATTCCCTACTTGGTGAAATCATATTTTCTCTTCTTGGCTGCCGAGTTGTTTGGCGCCTAGATGATGGATGCTTCGCTGGCCACGGAACATTCACCGCACCCCACACAGAGGATAGCTTTGAGGTACTTTTCTCTTACATGATAACTACAGGTCCATCAAGTGTGGTTTAATAAGACAAATACTCTGGAATGTAAGAAAATAAAGGCGTTGAAGACCTGGTGAAGTCCTCAGAAGCACATACAGAGGTTGGCAGTGGGCTGCTTTCACCCGATAGCTCTCTCCAAGTGGCTAGGTGCCAGTCATTATACTCAGAATAGTAACAGAATTAAAACAGGTCTACCCAGCATGCCTAGCACCAGGTATCAACATTGGCCAGTAAAAACATTGAGGAGGGTTGACGGGTGTGTGTGTTTGTATGTGTGCATGGGAGGGAGGGGTCTCTCTACAAGCAACAGAAGGCAGACACTGTTTATTCACGTTTCTTTACCCAGAGTCAGAATGAGGTACTGTGTCTGTATAAACCTGCAGTCTACTCCATCTAAAATGTCAGACACAGTTGCACTTGATGAAATTTTAATTTGGGTTGGGGGAAGACATGGAAAATACAGTTGAAGTCGGAAGTTTACATACACTTAGGTTGGAGTCATTGAAACTCATTTTTCAACCACTCCACAAATTTCTTGTTAACAAACTATCGTTTTGGCAAGTCGGTTAGAACGTCTACTTTGTGCATGACACAAGTCATTTTTCCAACAATTGTTTACAGACAGATTATTTCACTAATAATTCACTGTGTCACAATTCCAGTGGGTCAGAAGTTTACATACACTAAGTTGACTGTGCCTTTAAACAGCTTGGATAATTCCAGAAAATTATGTCATGCCTTTAGAAGCTTCTGATAGGCTAATTGACATAGTTTGAGTCAATTGGAGGTGTACCTGTGGATGTATTTCAAGGCCTACCTTCAAACTCAGTGCCTCTTTGCCTGACATCATGGCAAAGAAATCAGCCAAGACGTCAGAAAATAAATTGTAGACCTCCACAAGTCTGGTTCATCCTTGGGATCAATTTCCAAATGCCTGAAGGTACCATGTTCATCTGTACAAACAATAGTACGCAAGTATAAACACCATGGGACCACGCAGCCGTCATATCGCTCAGGAAGGAGACGCGTTCTGTCTCCTAGAGAGGAACGTACTTTGGTGCAAATCAATCACAGAACAACAGCAATGGACCTTGTGAAGATGCTGGAGGAAACGGGTACAAAAGTATCTATATCCACAGTAAAACGAGTCCTATATCTACATAACCTGAAAGGCTGCCTGGCAAGGAAGAAGCCATTGCTCCAAAACCGCCATAAAAAAAGCCAGACTACGTTTGCAACTGCACATGGGGACAAAGACTGTACATTTTGGAGAAATGTCCTCTGGTCTGATGAAACAAAAATAGAACTGTTTGGCCATAATGTCCATCATTATGTTTGGAGGAAAAAGGGGGAGGCTTGCAAGCCGAAGAACACCATCCCAACCGTGAAGCACGGGGGTGGCAGCATTATGTTGTGGGGGTGTTTTGCTGCAGGAGGGACTGGTGCACTTCACAAAATAGATGACATCGTGAGAAAGGAAAATTATGTGGATATATTGAAGCAACATCTCAAGACATCAATCAGGAAGTTAAAGCTTGGTCGCAAATGGGTCTGCCAAATGGACAATGACCCCAAGCATACTTCCAAAGTTGTGGCAAAATGACTTAAGGACAACAAAGTCAAGGTATTGGAGTGTCCATCACAAAGCACTGACCTCAATCCTGTAGAAAATTTGTGGGCAGAACTGAAAAAGCGTTTGCGAGCAAGGACGCCTACAAACCTGACTCAGTTACACCAGAATGGGCCAAAATTCACCCAACTTATTGTGGGAAGCTTGTGGAAGGCTACCTGAAACGTTTGACCCAAGTTAAGCAATTTAAAGGCAATGCTACCAAATACTAATTGAGTGTATGTAAACTTCTGACCCCCTGGGAATGTGATGAAAGAAATAAAAAGCTGAAATAAACAATAGTTAAAAACAGTGGGAAAATAAAACATTTTAGTAACAGTTTCACCTCAATGTGACTGAGTGACTAAAATGTGACTGCATATGTTTGTGTCACATTGAAAACGGATCTTTAGCAAGTGAGATTCTAACTGAAAACTGATGCATCATGCTTCTGAGAGTGAAACCAGCCATTGGAATATGGAGCATCTAGACACACATCTTGACACATACCAGGTTTATGAGACCTCGTCTCACCTCAAAAGTCTTGACTACAAAAACGCACACACATCACTTTTCCCAGACTCCTCGGCTCATCGACTCGCTTCCACAGGAAAGTGTCAGGACAGAGTGGCCGTTGTCAAGGTTACACACACAAGCCTCCTATCCCCATGACTGTGTGAGGTTTCTGTTGATGGGTGGCTGAGTGGCTGCAAAAGTGGTCTGTGTGAGGGTCTGAGTTGTGTGGCCTTCGCCAATTACAGGTCTGAGACCCCTTAACAAAATAAACTTTGTGCTGACTGGGACGTGGCATAAAGAGGGCAGTGTGCGGATGCATATTTCATGGTCAGGGATACATGCCTCTTATAATTAATGAGATGACAGCCGTGGGCATTGAGTGTGGTCGCCAGTCGATCACCCAGCAATTTGTCAACAAGCCCTCACTCACCCTATAACCCATAGTACCACTTTCTCTGCATGCATAGAGGGGATCCAAGTTTTTAGCGGACATTATTCCCACAACCTTCTTCCTGTCCAATTTGGGATAAGTGTACTACTGTTGTCACGATCTTCTGTATTGACAGACCAAGGCGCAGCGAGGCATCCAGTATACATGTTTATTTAAAGAACGAAAACTCACGTAACTGGGCAAAATAACAAAATTAACGAAGATCATGACGTTGAAACATAACTGAACAAAACAAACACAGCTATGACCAAACAATCACCCACAAAACCTAAATGAAAACCCCAAATATATATATATGGTTCCCAATTAGAGACGACACACAGCTGCCTCTAATTGGGAACCATTACCCCAACATAGAAATATAACCCCTAGAACATAAAAACCCTACACCAAAACCAACCTACAGCAAAAACACGCCAGCCTGTCATTTCAGGCCTGGACGTGACAACTGTTTTAATTGTGAGTCCTAGTAGCTAATGTCTGAACATTGAATGAACGCTAGTGCAACATTGTATTTGTGTTTTATGGTTCAATGCTAAAAGTCTACAGCCTCATGTCACTTTTGATTATAGATATGTAATTATCCAGTTGTCCTCTAAAGCAGTATTTCAGTAATTTATAACAACTAAAACAGGTGATATTACAGCAGTGAGTAAACACAAGTCATATTGTTTGATACGGGGGACAGCTGTACTAAAAGTAGATAATGTCCAAATGTAGTCACTACTACACAGGGATTGCAGGATATAAGGCAATCACAGACACTCGGTGCAAGTACACATTATGACTACAGTATTGCTGGTGAAAGACTGCCCTAATTCCTGCCTCAATCAATACCTCACACTGTGGGAGACAAAATCTAATGACATTTCAACAGCTCACAATATGATGGTACGACACTCAATGCCTGTGGCAATGTCCAAACTAACCCATTGTAAATCACTCTTACTTGTGTGTGTGCGTGCATGTGTGTGTGTGCGCGTGTGTGTGCACATGTGAGAGTTGTGTAAGGGAATTCTGCCCTATGTGCACACAAGTGACCACAGGAAACTTCTTTGATCAGAGGTTAGTTTGTTTAATAAGGATTTCAACCCGGATTGCAACCCGGAGTATACACTTACAGTACAAAATATGGTGTATTCCCTTTTTATCCCCTACTGAGGATCACCCTACCCAGGGTGATGTCCCTTAACTTTAATACCATATAAGCTCATTATTAATTGTTGCTATTACAAAGATGTCTCTGCTAGGCGGAGTTCAGCTTATTGTTATTTGCAGTTAGTTTCCCAATCCTTCTTCCTCCTATTGCTATCATGGGCTGGCAGAAGTAAGAGTGGAACATAGTATCAACAGGAACTGAAAGTATAGTTTCAACACACAGACATCAGACTTTTGTACAGTTGACCTCTTCATGCACTTACCAAGTCTCTACCACTGATTCTTCATCTCAAACTAAAGCAAAACATGAATCATTGTACTTTTGTAATTACAGGTGTTCCTATAATGTACAGATATTATATCATTTCTTTCAGTTGACAGGGCCTGGGTTTCTTATTAATTGTTCAAAAAGGTAACGAGAAGAACAGTGGAGACATGAGTTCCCCAGATGCTGATTTTTCCCTCTTGAAAAACTGCTGAGCTGAAAAAAAGAGCCAAATGACCCTGACTGAACCTCTGCCAATGATGTTAACACTGAACGTCTGAATGGAATCCAGCATTATTAAAAGATGACTAGCGACATCATTTGAAGGAAAACGATGACGCATCGCTGATGCCTTCTCAGATAGATGGGAAGAGCAGAGCTAGTTTTACAGTGGACCTCAGCATCTGCACCATTCATCACAAAACCATCTGTGTGTGAGTCCCTCACCATGACAGACAGGGCTGTGTAACGGTCGTCAGGCAGGATGTGGCTGTGTCTTGTATCTCATTTGAATGTCCCCATAAGGCTTGTCTGTCCCCACAAACAACCACTGTCCCCACAAGTCAGTGTGAAATGTCCCACAGAGGTCATCTGTCCTGTTTACTGCCACATATGAGAGTACTGTTTTTCATAGCACCATGTAGACTAAGGTTGTAGACCTCTCCATGCTCTGGCAGCCCTACTTATAACCACTGAACCCAGTAATAGGGATTGTCTCAAATGACCTATGATTACTCCAATAAAACATACCAAATGACATAACATTTGACGGTCCTGACTTTTATTTCTTATAAATCCAGACCAGAGGCAGCAAACTTCCATGTTGACAACTCAAACAAGGACATTGATAGCCTAGATGGATGAAGAACCCCTAGGAGTTTCTGATTTTGTTTGCAGCTTATCTTAAATTACATTCCTTTGGTGTTGTTTATCTCCAAGATAATAATTGTTTCACTCTCCCACTCACCAGTACAATGGGTCATAGAATCACAATGATTTTGATACAGACTCAGGTCCCTGACAGTTCATCCATCTTATAATGATGGGTAAGGCATTATTTTCAGTCCCAGGAAATGAGCCTGTTTTCTGACAAATAGCTTCTGGGACACTCAGTGGCTGGAGACTAAACATTTATCATGTTTCAGACTAATACTTTAGTGTGTACACATGTATCCATCACCATGAGAAAATAATCTTCAGTGGTGGTGATCCATAAAAGCTGTCCTACTGTAGTTTGTTATGTCTCGTGACAGATATGAAGTGAAAGGTCCAACCCTTTTTTGTTTGTTGGTCAAATAAAGATAGAAGAACGGATACAGCAATTGTGAGCATTTTACAATCTACAGTTGAAGTCGGAAGTTTACATACACCTTAGCCAAATACATTTAAACTCAGTTTTTCACAATTCCTGACATTTAATCCTAGTAACAATGCCCTGTTTTAGGACAGTTAGGATCACCACTTTATTTTAAGAATGTGAAATGTCAGAATAATTATTTCTTTCAGCTTTTATTTCTTTCATCACATTCCCAGTGGGTCAGAAGTATACATACACTCAATTAGTATTTGGTAGCATTGCCTTTAAATTGTTTAACTTGGGTCAAACGTTTCGGGTAGCCTTCCACAAGTTTCCCACAATAAGTTGGATGTATTTTGGCCCATTCCTCCTGACAGAGCTGGTATAACGGAGTCAGGTTTGTAGGCCTCCTTGCTCTCACACGCTTTTTCAGTTCTGCCCACACATTTTCTACAGGATTGAGGTCAGGGCTTTGCGATGGCCACTCCAATACCTTGACTTTGTTGTCCTTAAGCCATTTTGCCACAACTTTGGAAGTATGCTTGGGGTCATTGTCGATTTGGAAGACACATTTGCGACCAAGCTTCAACTTCCTGACTGATGTCTTGAGAAGTTGCTTCAATATATCCACATCATTTTCCTTCCTCATGAAGCCATCTATTTTGTGAAGTGCACCAGTCCCTCCTGCAGCAAAGCACCCCCACAACATGATGCTGCCACCCTCGTTCTTCATGGTTCGGATGGTGTTCTTCGGGTTGGATGCCTCCCCTTTTTTCCTCCAAACATAATGATGGTCATTATGGCCAAACAGTTCTATTTTTGTTTCATCAGACCAGAGGACATTTCTCCAAAATGTACAATCTTTGTCCCCATGTGCAGTTGCAAACGTAGTCTGGCTTTTTTATGGCAGTTTTGGAGCAATGGCTTCTTCCTTGCTGAGCAACCTTTCAAGTTATGTAAATATAGGACTCGTTTTACTGTGGATATAGATACTTTTGTACCCGTTTCCTCCAGCATCTTCACAAGGTCCTTTGCTGTTGTTCTGGGATTGATTTGCACCAAAGTACGTTCCTCTCTAGGAGACAGAACGCGTCTCCTTCCTGAGCGGTATGACGGCTGCGTGGTCCCATGGTGTTTATACTTGCGTACTATTGTTTGTACAGATGAACGTGGTACCTTCAGGCATTTGGAAATTGCTCACAAGGATGAACCTGACTTGTGGAGGTCTACAATTTATTTTCTGACGTCTTGGCTGATTTCTTTTGATTTTCCCATGATGTCAAGCAAAGAGGCACTGAGTTTGAAGGTAGACCTTGAAATACATCCACAGGTACACCTCCAATTGACTCAAGTGATGTCAATTAGCCTATCAGAAGCTTCTAAAGCCATGACATAATTTTCTGGAATTTTCCAAGCTGTTTAAAGGCACAGTCAACTTAGTGTATGTAAACTTCTGACCCACTGGAATTGTGATACAGGGAATTGTAAGTGAAATAATCTGTCTGTAAACAATTGTTGGAAAAATTACTTGTGTCATGCACAAAGTAGATGTCCTAACCGACTTGCCAAAACAATAGTTTGTTAACAAGAAATTTGTGGAGTGGTTGAAAAACTAGTTTTAATGACTCCAACGTAAGTGTATGTAAACTTCCGACTTCAACTGTATAGGGGCTTACCCATAAACCAGAAAACGGTGGTTGTTTGTTTGTCGTGGCTGCACTTGGCCAAACAAGGAGGCGTCAGTCAAGATCTCTCTCCTGCTGGGCCCTTCGCACATGAGGAATCGTCCACTACCAGGAGAAATCAGTAGTGGAGTCAAACTGAATGAAATCAGCTATGTAGTGCTGGGGCAAAAAAACTAAACGTACACACCTTGCGGTCCCCAGGACAGAGTTTGGGAAACGCTGGTGTAGCAGAAGAAATATGCCCCTTTCACCATGGCTGTGAAGACGCCTTTAGCAGAGGTAGCCACTGCCAATGTTGGAGAGTTCTCGCTTGTACTGTAAATGGATGTCGCTGGAGATCGGTCCAAAGGCCCAGAACCAGACACTCTAAACTCTCCTTCAAAGTTTTCAGTTCTTCCTCTTGAGCTTTGTTCACACTCCTCAGTTCCTCATAAGAAAAAATGGGAATTGTTATTGATTGGAAAATAGGTCAGTCCTTGCTTGGTTGTGGAAACTTTACCAAACTTCCCAGAGTCATCATCAGCAGTGATCAGCAGTGGGGTTGTACTTTTTGCATCCCTTTGATATGTTAAATTAATGTTAAAGCCTGTTATATTAAATGAAGTGCCCTTTAATATAGACCACATGGAAAGTTCAACAAATATATATTTTTTATATGAATAAAGACTTGCAAAAGTGCCAAAATTCAGCATTTTGACATGTCCTTCTGTACATCCTCTGTGACTTCTACGAAGATTTTAACCCACTTAACCCCAAAATGTTCTCCTGTCTCCTTATTTCTCTTTGTTAGCCTATTGTCTGCAAAAGTTGTTACATTGTAACCACATAGTAATAATAAAGTTATATCCTATGGGTTTCACTTTACATGAAGTTACATGCTCCTGGGTAAGTACATGATAACTAAGCAAGAAGGCCCTCGGGGGTGTTTTATATGGCCAATATACCACGGCTCAGGGCTGTTCTTATGGGAGTGCACAAACCCCCCGAGGTGCCTTATTGCTATTATAAACTGGTTACCAATGTAATTAGAGCAGTTAATATAAATGTTTCGTCATACCCTTGATACACGGTGTGATATACCATGGCTGTCAGCCAATCAGCATTCAGGGCTCGAACCACCCAGTTTAAAATTACAATTATATCCTACGTAACTACATTGTTCTTACTTTACACTTGACTCAGTATAGCCTTTGAGCCAGGTCATAACATAGAAATACTAATTGAAATTGACTGGAAGTTAATGACAAGGTGTGCCTTGTTAAAATTGTTGTTGCCAGGTAGTTGCACCTTGTAGTTACATGTAAGATTTTGGTTAGTTATTAACATGATAATTTTACAGGTGACTTTCAAACGTGTAATTACAAAACAAAACATTAATTACATAGTGGAACAAGAACATGTGTAATAACATTAGTAATTATACATGTGGAATAACCTTCACCAAGTGGATGTATTTTATTTATTTATTTTACCTTTATTTTACTAGGCAAGTCAGTTAAGAACAAATTCTTATTTTCAATGATGGCCTAGGAACAGTGGGTTAACTGCCTGTTCAGGGGCAGAACAACAGATTTGTACCTTGTCAGCTCGAGGAATTGAACTTGCAACCTTTCGGTCCAACGCTCTAACCACTAGGCTACCCTGCCGCCCCCGAGCAGGTATAATTACACAGTGCTTGTTCCAATTGTCTAATAACCCATAGCCCTACAACATTGTTACCATGTAATTACATAGTAACACCTATGTAATTAGTATGTCATTATTACAGTAATTACTGTGTAGTTACATAGTAATAGTGAAAACTTAATGTAAAGTGTTTTTTTATTTTCTTACGAAGTTACACTAGCCAAAAGGTACTCATTTGGTGGAATGACCCAGTGATCAGTGAATTTCAAAGTGTGTTGCATTATGGTTATAAAAGACGCATGTCAACTGCATGAACTTTACAAGAACCGATGGGAGGTCACGCAGTTTTTGATAGTTACAGCAAGTCCCTGCAGCCATCACATGCATTAGGGTGTTTTTCTTGACCCACGTGAACGTGACTGAAACAGGAGCAGACTTTCTGCCACAAACTTCAAGCTATGGTGGATTCAAATAAACAGGATATTTGAGAAACCTTTCTAATCTAGTGACTTGCCACAACCCATCCATCCATGTCACTATTTCACCCATGCATGCTAGGATTCTGGAATATTGTTCCACTACCTAGTATAGAAAATAATGTAACTGCATCTATGTGAGTCAGATTATATTAACATGACAACAAATATTTACATAAAATCATCCCTTTAGTGCTCTAACCAAACTGTACAGTCATGCACTGTTCCATACTGTAGGTCTAGGAGGAATCATATCCCATTTTCCATTGTGAGCACTTATGTCCAATGGCGCAAACATGTGGCAAACATGCCTGTGGTCAAAACAGGATGTGTGCCTCTGTAGAAAATGTGATTCTTTATGTGCTGCTATAGAGGGCCTCTGGTCTAGAAAGTCTTTAATGTGAAGTAAAGTACAGTACCGCAGGGAACCTGACAGCCATGATGGATCCACCAAATCTCCATATTAGTCCATGACAGAGGTTGTTGATCCTGACATACTGTACCTCCCTGTCTCAGTCCAGACTGATTCCAGGTCTGCCTATACGGTGGACCATTGGAGAACGTTCTTCAAAATAATTGGTCTCTAGGGTTTTTTCAAAAATATATCACCCTGGTAAATTTGATACTATCTCCAGGTTTTTGAGACAAAATTTGTTAGATATTCGCTGTTTATTTGAATTTGCATTTCAAAGACTTGAAAACAGGCATGCAACCCCCTAACACTCAGGTCAGCATTGTTAAGGGTGATCAGCAGTGTTAAGGGATGCCAAGGAAAACAATGTAGAGTTAATAATATGTAACTGATTTCTAATTTGCAAGAGGACCTACAATAGGCCTAGCTGATGCATTTCCTGTTAATCACAAGGTGACACATCAGGAATGTGTTATCAATTACAATACATCATTAAATGGAAAGGGGCGAAATAACCATGCATAACTCGTTTCACAGCGTCAGTTCCCTGTGTAGGTCGAATACAAAGAAGATGCAGGGAGCTTGGTGAATTGGGGGCAGGGAAAAAGACAAAAGGCCTTACCACCTCTAGAAAGCAAGGGGGAGAGGGGGTGAACTCCACAGCGACAGCACCTATAGGGTTCCCTGTGGAGTGCTGATTATGCACCCTACCTCCCCCTCCTCTCTTCCTACCTCCCCTATCCCTCCCTCCATCCTGTGCTTTTGTTTGTAGGCCAACCGTGCAAGGCTGGTGTTGTTTATTCAGGGGCAGCATGGGATACCTCAGTAGCAACTGCACTACTCTTTGTGTGAGATACAAGGAACTTTAGCAAATGGGAAATAGATTGAAGTTTGTCCGTAGAAGGACATAAACTGTTTGTGTGTGTATGTGTGCATGAAAGTGTGTGCGCCTGCCAGTTTGTGTGTGTGTATTGTGAAAGCATGGAAAGGCCCTGGTCAGAGGGCTTGGTAGAATACAGCTGCTGGTTGTCTCCTCTCTCCCCCCCACCATGTCACAGGGGGAGGCGGTGAGGTAAGAATGGGGGAATATCTCCATTCCACATATCAACACTATACGACCCCTAGCTGCAGCTTCTCAAAAGGGTCACCAAAACTCCCAAGGTCTTTTACACAGGTACGCCTGCCTCTGTGGAGACAACGTGACAGCAGAAGTAAACACTAAGGTGTTGAGAGAACCGCTTCCTACGGTGGTCTTATCAGTCACTGGGTCAAATGGTGTCTAAATAAAGCTTGAATTAGAAGTACAGTGCACTTAAGCAGTACTCTAGCAGGCTTGCATATTTTGAGTTGATACAGTAGATGGTACAGGATGAGAACATTTGTCATGAGTAGCACAGCTCATTTAATACTAAGTAAAGTTGTCAGCAACAATTTAACAGAAGATGACGCCGATAGATGACGCCGATAGACATCTGCTTCTAGCTCCCTAAGAACTTAAAAAAAAAATTGTGTGCGTTATATTTTTAACAAGCATTTTGCTTCACCCTTAATAACATCTGCTAAATACGTGTACGCGACCAATAACATTTTATTTGATTGGGATCTTGATTTTCTTCCTGGTTATTTGAAGCCCCCATGGGATGTTTCTAGTGACTAGTGACCTCTAGGGGCAGAAGTTAGAGATGAATTGACATTACAGAGACTTGGGACAGTAGTACACTACCATGAAATCAATTAAGAGCAATATCATCTAACACCGCAATCTGAAATACTGAAGAATGAACTGATTACTGGATCGAAAGATACCCAATCCATTCTAAGTAAAAAGAGAAGTTACCTACAGTCAATATGAAGCACAGCAATTAAGAATGTTCTTTAGGGGGTTTTGTGCTTAGCACAGAAAGTACTGTGGTTCAGCAATCATTTTGCTAAAAAGCAGCACAGACCAACTTGCAAAAACATCTTGGTTTGGAAAC
This sequence comes from Brachymystax lenok tsinlingensis, assembly GCA_030435695.1. Lineage (NCBI taxonomy): Eukaryota > Metazoa > Chordata > Actinopteri > Salmoniformes > Salmonidae > Brachymystax > Brachymystax lenok. The sequence continues at coordinate 12,505,156 of CM059809.1, read as the reverse complement.
CTCAAGACAGAAAAACTACAAGAGAAGAGTATGAATATAAGGTATGAATTCTACGGGCCAAAACCAATATAAATACAACCAACGCAATAAAACTCACATATTGCATGATCCCCTTCTCACAAATCCTGCTCCTTTAATAATAGGTCTTCAGTTAGCACAGAACCCAAGTTGGTAACTTACTATAATTTGCTCTTATACATTTGTTATTACTAGTAACACTGTATTCCAGCATTTACTACACATCACGCAGTCCCTTCATGTGCTGGCCAACATACATATTAATTGACAATATTGCCACCTGGTGGTGATCAGTCGGCATCAGTCATACAAAGAACAGTGCCCATGGCAACAGTGCCCGTGGCAATACATACTATTATATAGATTAGCCAATATTGATTATTTAAATAATTCAATTCAGTGCGCCTTTAGTCTATTTTCACACGCTCTTTGAATATACACTGAACAAAAATATAAACGCAACATGTAAAAAGTGTTGATACCACGTTTCTTGAGCTGAAATAAAAGATCCCAGAAATGTTCCATAAGCACAAAAGCGTATTTCTCTCAAGTTTTCAAGGGAGCGTGCAATTGGCATGCTGACAGTGGGGTTATGGTAAGGGCAGGCATAAGCTGCGGACAACAAACACAATTGCATTTTATCGATGGCAATTTAAATGCACAGAGATACCGTGACAAGATCTTGAGGCCCATTGTCGTGCCATTCATTCGCCACCATCACCTCATGTTTCAGCATGATAACGCACGGCCCCATGTTGCAAGGATCTGTACACAATTACTGGAAGCTGAAAATGTCAGCGTTCTCACCAGACAGTTTGGGATACTCTGGATCGACGTGTACGACAGCGTGTTCCAGATCCAGACAATATACAGCAACTTCGCACGGCCATTGAAGTGGGGCAACATTTCACAGGCCACAATCAACAACAGCCTGATCAACTCTATGCTAGGAAGATGTGTTGCGCGGCATGAGGCAAATGGTGGTCACACCAGATACTGACTGGTTTTCTGATCCACACCCCTACCTTTTTTTAAAGGTATCTCTCACTGACAGACGCATCTCTGTATTCCCAGTCATGTGAAATCCATAGGTTAGGGCCTAATGAAATTTACTTAATTTTCTTATATGAACTATAACTCAGTAAAATCTTTGCATGTTGCGCGAGCTGCCCAGTGACAAGAGCCTACCAGACGAGCTAAATCACTTCTATGCTCGCTTCAAGGCAAGCAACACTGAGGCATGCATGAGAGCATCAGCTGTTCCAGACGACTGTGTGATCACGCTCTCCGTAGCCGACGTGAGTAAGACCTTTAAACAGGTCAACATACACAAGGCTGCGGGGCCAGACGGATTACCAGGACGTGTGCTCCGGGCATATGCTGGCCAACTGGCAGGTGTCTTCACTGACATTTTCAACATGTCCCTGATTGAGTCTGTAATACCAACATGTTTCAAGCAGACCACCATAGTCCCAGTGCCCAAGAACACAAAGGCAACCTGCCTAAATGACTACAGACCCGTAGCACTCACATCCGTAGCCATGAAGTGCTTTGAAAGGCTGGTAATGGCTCACATCAACACCATTATCCCAGAAACCCTAGACCCACTCCAATGTGCATAACACCCAAACAGATCCACAGATGATGCAATCTCTATTGCACTTCACACTGCCCTTTCCCACCTGGACAAAAGGAACACTTATGTGAGAATGCTATTCATTGACTACAGCTCAGCGTTCAACACCATAGTACCCTCAAAGCTCATCACTAAGCTAAGGAACCTGTGACTAAACACCTCCCTCTGCAACTGGATCCTGGACTTCCTGACGGGCCACCCCCAGGTGGTGAGGGTAGGTAGCAACACATCTGCCACGCTGATCCTCAACACCAGAGCTCCCCTGGGGTGTGTGCTCAGTCCCCTCCTGTACTCCCTGTTCACCCACGACTGCATGGCCAGGCACGGCTCCAACACCATCATTAAGTTTGCAGACAACACAACAGTGGAAGGCCTGATCACCGACAACGACGAGACAGCCTATAGGGAGGAGGTCAGAGAACTGGCCGGGTGGTGCCAGAATAACAACCTCTCCCTCAACGTAACCAAGACTAAGGAGATGATTGTGGACTACAGGAAAAGGAGGACCGAGCACGCCCCCATTCTCATCGACAGGGCTGTAGTGGAGCAGGAGCTTCAAGTTCCTTGGTGTCCACATCAACAACAAACTAGAATAGTCCAAACACACCAAGACAGTCGTGAAGAGGGCACGACAAAGCCTATTCCCCCTCAGGAAACTGAAAAGATTTGGCATGGGTCCTGAGATCCTCAAAAGGTTCTACAGCTGAAACATCGAGAGCATCCTGACCGGTTGCATCACTGCCTGGTACGGCAATTGCTCGGCCTCCGACCGCAAGGCACTTCAGAGGGTAGTGCGTACGGCCCAGTACATCACTGGGGCTAAGCTGCCTGCCATCCAGGACCTCTACACCAGGCGGTGTCAGAGGAAGACCCTAAAAATTGTCAAAGACCCCAGCCACCCCAGTCATAGACTGTTCTCTCTACTACCGCATGGCAAGTGGTACCGGAGTGCCAAGTCTAGGACAAAAAGGCTTCTCAACAGTTTTTACCCCCAAGCCATAAGACTCCTGAACAGGTAACCAAATGGTTACTTGGACTATTTGCATTGTGTGCCCCCCCAACCCCTCTTTTACGCTGCTGCCACTCTCTGTTTATCATATATGCATTGTCACTTTAACTATACATTCATGTACATACTACCTCAATTGGCCCGACCAACCAGTGCTCCCGCACATTGGCTAACCGGGCTATCTGCATTGTGTCCCATCATCCGCCAACCCCTCTTTTTACGCTACTGCTACTCTCGGTTCATCATATATGCATAGTCACTTTAACCATACCTACCTCAATAAGCCTGACTAACCAGTATCTGTATATAGCCTTATCAAATGTCTTTTTACTGTTGTTTTATCTCTTTACTTACTTACCTACACACACACACACACACACACACACACACACACACACACACACACACACACACACACCTTTTTGCACTAATGGTTAGAGCCTGTAAGTAAGCATTTCACTGTAAGGTCTACACCTGTTGTATTCGGAGCACGTGACAAATAAACTTTGATTTGATTTGTTCAGTGAATTTCAATTACTGTTTATTTTCTGATTACATGCACCATGGCGACTAGTTTACTGTATATTATGATGGTGTTTTCCCATCAAAGAAGGTGCTTATCTTAAATGTTTTATGGTATGTTTCTCTCTTGGTCCAGTTTAAAATACACTCAGCCCTTTGTTGTAACTATACTTACTACAGCAGTGAAAAGCTCATTTATTTTTCTTGGCTTTCACTTGAAACTTCACCTATACTTCATAGAAAACACACTAGTTGGATGTCTTTGTTCGGCTTTTGGGAGCGCCAAGCTTCCTTAAATTCTACTCCCATGTTTGGATGGGTAATTATTTCCGAACATGGAAAAGGGGACTGAGGATTTCAAAGCATGTTCATGTGGAGGGAGATGATAGCTTATTGTTGTTTCCATTATTTGAAGCAGGCAGGGGGCAACTTCTGAAGAAGTGTATATCACATATGGATCACATGCTTACATATAAACTATTGAGCAACAGTTACTAACTTGGTATGAAGGATCGGGAGACAGGCGCAGGAATGCGTAATAGTTTTTTTTTTTATTAAGCCCCAAATTACAGCGTGCCGTGTAAAGGCACGGAGACGAAGACCAAACAAACACGTACACAAAACACAGGATTGAAGCCCAAACAAAAGAGCGAGGAGTACCTTGAATAAATACACACGCTCACAATGATTATCACACGGGACGAGACCCATAATCATCTGCACAATCCACAAGGGCACGAAAGCCCAAAACACACAGCACAGGTACTCGGACGCACCAACGAACATTGCAACAATAATCGACAAGGGCACACTTATACAAGTACTAATCAGTGGGAATAGGGGCCAGGTGTGCGCAATGAAAGTTCAAGAGGGATCCCTGTTCACTAGGCTACTTCAGTTCATCGACAAAATGTTGATGAATTTATTGAGCAACTACAGTACGTGATATTCTACTTAATTATCCAAGATGTATTGCTTGCAGCTGTTAATAAATACACCATATATACAAAAGTATCTGGACACTCCTTCAAATTAATGCATTTGGCTATTTCATCCACATCCATAGCTGACAGGTATATCAAATTGAGCAGAGATCCTTGCACTCTCCATAGACAAAACATTGGCGGTAGAATGGCCTTACTGAAGTGCTCAGTTATTTTCAACGTGGCACCGTCATAGGATGCCACATTTCCAACAAGTCAGTTTGTCAAATTTCTGCCCTGCTAGAGCTGCCCCGTTCAGCTGTTATTGTGAAGTGGAAACGTCTACGAGCAACAACAGCTCAGCCTCGAAGTGGTAGGCCACACAAGCTCACAGAACGGGACCGCCGAGTGCTGAAGCGCATTTCGCATAAAAATCATCTGTCCTCGGTTGCAACACTCACTACCGAGTTCCAAACTGCCTCTGGAAGCAACGTCAGCACAATAACTGTTAGTCGGGAGCTTCATGAAATGGGTTTCCATGGCCGAGCAGCCGCACACAAGCCTAAGATCACCATGTGCAATGCCAAGCGCCGGCTGGAGTGGTGTAAAGCTGGCCATTGGAGCAGTAGAAACGCGTTGTCTGGGGTGATGAATCATGCTTCACCATCTGGCAGTCTGACGGACCAATATGGATTTGGCGGATGCCAGGAGAACGCTACCTTCCCCAATGCATAGTGCCAACTATAAAGTTTGGTGGAGGAGGAATAATGGTCTGGGGCTGTTTTTCATGGTTCGGGTTAGGCCCCTTAGTTCCAGTGAAGAGAAATCTTAATGCTACAGCATACAATTACATTCTAGATGATTCTGTTCTTCCAACTTTGTGACAACAGTTTAGGGAAGGCCCTTTTTCAGCATGACAATGCCCCCGTGCACAAAGCGAAGTCCATACAGAAATGGTTTGCTGAGGTCGGTGTGGAAGAACATGACTGGCCTGCACAGAGCCCTGACCTAAACCCCATCAAACACCTTTGGGATGAATTGGTACGCCGACTGCAAGCCAGGCCTAATAGCCCAACGTCAGTGCCCGACCTCACTAATGCTCTTGTGGCTGAATGGATGCAAGTCTCCACAACAATGTTCCAACATCTAGTGAAATGCCTTCCCAGAAGAGTGGAGGCTGTTATAGTAGCAAACGGGGGACCAACTCCATATTAATGCCCATGATTTTTTAATTAGATGTTCGACAAGCAGGTGTCCACATACCTTTGGTAATGTAGTGTATAACATCTTCAATAATATCGCAACTCCAAAAGTGATGTGTGATGGGCTGTCGCGAAAGACAATGTGGATAACTGAAAATAATAATTTTGTAACAATATTGATTATAGAAACATTGGGTCTAATACAAGACAAGGTGTGCAAATATTTGTTTTCTGATACATTGAAACACATTTAAACTGCTGTGAAGAAACAATGTTTTGTGGTATTTACCATCTATTATAAAATTGGGAACTAAACTAATAATAGCTGGCTGGCTTATGGCACTCGAGAGACTGGTTTCAGTTCAAGATACAGAATAAGAAAATATATCTGTGACAAAGAAGAATGATATCACATAGATTTGTATCACTGACTGCAATGTTTCCTCCCTGTTCGTACTCCTTGCAATTTTACCACTGTCTATGTAGCCTAACGTATACCTCCAGTGATGGAAGCAATGCACTCAATGAATGTAATCTATCCTGCCATGACACTGGTGCTACAGAGAGCAAACATCAATCACCATAAGATGCCAGGCTATTTATATCACCCACCAACTGTAACTCTCTCTCTCCCCACACAGTGACACCTGGGCCTGTGCAGGAAGCATCTGTGTCACTGACATGTCATGCACCAGTAGCTCTCTATTCTAGTGAATACATTACTCAGTTTGTGTGATACTTCTCTAAGTCCACAATAATGCCCAAACTACATCAGGAGACCATTTTTTAGGACTGGGAAAAATGTTTTGAGAGGGTGTAGTTCCTCTTTAATTCAGTTGTGTAGATATTTGGCTAGTGGTGTTTCTGTACTGTACAATGTAGTCCTACAGTGCAGAGTTTGCAAGGCAAATGCCCTGACGATTGATACAAATCATCATGATATCATTCTGACAGGTAGACTTTGCAGTCAACATTTAATTGGAAAGGTTTTTTTGAATAGCCTTCAAACCTGCATGATGACTGAATTGCACATGGCAAAGATCAACCAAGACTTCAGACCAAAGTTTTTCAATACTTGGTTAGCATCAGAGGCACATTTGATGTGTTGTCTCCTGACTATATTTTTTGTTGTTGAAAAGGCAGTAAGAGGTTCCTGGGATCTAACTGGTTGATCTAACATGCCCACTAGCTGGATAACTGTGTGCACATAGTTTTGACCCTCTGCAATTATTTGCTCATGTCAATGGCAGCCCATGAGGAGATTCGCATGACTACTACTTCGACAGCCAAGCTAGCTCACCATCGCATGGCCCCACCTCGACACGGTGAGCATGTCATCACGAGTCCATGACATGCGAGTGTTCCCCACTACAGTGATCGATGGAAAGTGCAGTGTTTCTCATGGAAGTGGTATGGACAGTTTTGTATATAAAAAATGTGTATCACAAGTGGGACGCTGTGCCTAACGCCTTTAAGGGCGATTGGCGCTCTATGATTCAATTGCTCTTCAAACAGGTAAACTGGTCAAATTGGCCAACATAAGTGATGTGCAATGATATTCGCTACAATATTTTGATGCATAGTTTACTAGCATAAAACAAGCGTTTAGACAACTCATTACATGACTGTTTAAATGAATCCCTGTGATAAATCGGATGACCTACGTCGAGCTTGTTTTGAAGTGTTGAATGGAGGCACAACACGCGGAGCGTTCTTCCAGTGGAAGCAGACGCTAAACCACATATGGCTTCAATAACAAAATATTGAGAAACTCCCTCAAACAAATTGTCGAACGCCCCCCTCTCCTCCCTACCGGTATTGGAGCGCAAGCCGGCTGGTTTTACTTGATGCTCTGGCCGGTCTCTTGTCTCCAGCGCTATGCTACCCGTGGTCCAGAATAGCAACAGTAGCAGCAGGTTGGGCCGCCTTCTTTCACCGCTCTACGTCACATTCAGCTTCCTAGTAAACGAATTCAAATAGAATACAGCCCCATCTTCCCGCAACACAGACAAGGTCAGCGACCAAGGACCACACACCACATTTGGGGATAGACCGCGCCTTTATTCTCAAAAGGTAATATGCGTTTCCTGAAAGTTATCCGTGATGGAATAATGCTTACGAAACTCCGGCCAGATGCCCGTGCTTTCACGATTCTTTTTTTGTCCTACAATGATACGCATTGCTTCGGCATTCAGAGAGCTGCTTGGTCATCAGGGCAACAATAGCCTACACCACGTAGGCTACATGCTTTATAAAACAAACAATAGGCTGTGTTTTTAATTACATTATGTTTCAGTATGAAATGTACATATATTGTGCGTAATCACAGAGTTAACCCAATGTGGCACCGACGGACATGTTATTCGTTACTCTTAGCCTACTACAAATATTGTGCGAATGATGCTTATAGACTACATTAGCCTAGAGAATTATGAATACGTTTTTTTATGTAGGCCCAGTGTAGACTATGATATGCATATTTGGCTGGTTCCATCCGGTTTGTAACAGCAGCACACCGAGTATCTGACTACACGGATTAGGATCTACACGCTCGTATTGCATCATAGTTTGAGTCATCAATGATCAGTAGGTATACCGTTAATCTCTCTTCTCATCCCGTGCGTCTCGATGCCTAATGTGATGTAGCCATTTTCCCACTGAGATGACAAAGTTACCAAATCCTACTAGTCTGAAGGTTTTTCCTTAAGCAGGTTTGGGCCAAGCAGAGGATGTTTCACTCTCCGGGTCAGCTGGTGGGCTTTAAATATGACATCGGTCAGTCACATTTGGTCTGTCTTGTTTCCACCTTGACTTGATATAGCACGAGATGAAAATGTTTTTTTTTACAAAATGACCAGCGAAGTCTGGCTGGTTCTTGAGTAATGCGAGATGTTATGGAAAATTGGGCAATATATGGCTTGCATTGTTGAAAGAAATGTAGACAAAGAACAATGGGCCATAGATTTGGCTATGTGCACATATTGATTATGAATTAATAATGCACTTGAGGGGCTTTCGCGTTCCTCCCCAGGTCATTACTTTGCTCTGTGATAGGCCTATTGGATTTGGTACTGGCGTAGGCTGGTTCTGTCTCTGGTACTGGACTTCTTTTTTGGGGTTACTAAATACAGGGTAATATGTAGACATTGCAGACATGAGAAACCTTTGTAACATTGGTGTATTGTAACCTACATAGGGGCCTCTCCACTTTATTGAGCCACCACTTCATAGTTGACCTGACAGATGGCTAGGAAACATTACAATCCCAATAGAAATGGTGCATGCTAGTGCGCTAGTCTATGTAGCTAAATAATGCATGGATGGTTAGCTTCAAGCTTTGCTGACTCATCTCCACAGCCTTTTGTCATCTGCCTCATAGCCTCACCATCCATCTGACTTCCCAACCCCTCTGGAGATAAATCACTTTTAAAGACGGCCATCTCACAGGGAAAGGGTTTCTTATCGTGACTAAAACAAGCAGTGACCAGCCAACCATCGTCAGCAGCCGTAGGCCGTCTTTCACTGTTGTGATTTGAGTAACATGACCTCTGACTCGATCCTAAATACTGGAAGGTTGTCATAGCCCTCAAGCCACATCCATTGTCCTCTGCTCTAATGTGTTTCACTGTTTTCATGTAAACTAAAGCAGTGTTCCCCCTGAGCATGTGGGTAGAAAATAAAACCTTAGAACTTCAAAGTTTGAGGTTTTAGCCCTTAGGTGTTACAATAATTACCAAACAAGTTTGTGGTGTTGACATAGTATTTGCAAAGTTGTTATGATTATTGTTGTGCACACAATAGTGATGAGGGGGAAAATCGATACAGTTACATTATATAATAATGATTTTCTAATCAGCGTTAGCTAGCACTGGTCAGCTGTACCTGTGCCAAAACTCTGGTATTGTTCATCCTTAAGCTTGTTCTCCATCTTCTTTTTAAATATTGAGCCAACATGTTTCCAGCACTTTTATTTCCATGACTAATCAAAACTCATTTTCTCATGCTCTCTCGTGTCTCTCTGCAGCAGAAATAGTGAGCAATTTGTTCCATTATGTTTGCAAATTTGGAACATCAAATCGCAATACATATAGAATTGTGGGAATGGCAATACATATCGTATAAACAGTTTAAATATCGTGATAATATCATGAGGTGAGCTCCCTGGCAATTTCCGGCCCTAGTATACAATCTATTTTACTGTTCCCGTTGTCCAGTTTGGTGCTTTTGATGTTTAATAAGTGCTTGCAAGATTCAATATTAAACAATTTCCTGTGTTACACCACAGTATATTAGGCATACAAATGCCTTAGATGTATCCCGTGTAATATGTCAACTGGAGTCAGGAATGTATTAGGTTGCATACCTTCAGTAAGTCCCTAGCCTGGCACAAGAACCCTTGATCAACAATGTGGCTTAGGTGCTGCGTCCAGCGCTCCAGTCCCATGGTGCTGTAGTAGAAAACAGGGAGGGAAGTGGAGCTCAGACTCTAATCCACTGTGAGTAGTTGAGCAGTCCTCTACAGCCGTAGCTTATTAAAAGAAGTTGTATGTCACGATCTTCTAAAGGAGAGGACCAAGGCGCAGCATGCATATCTTTCCACATCTTTTTAATAGCATGGAACAAAACAATAAAGAAAATGACTGATCGTCACAAACGTGTGTAGCGCACATACAACACAACAAATAATAACCCACACCACATGTGGGGAGAGGACACACGAAGTATGGTCCCCAATTATAGGTAACAACAAACAATTACCTCTAATTGAGAACCACACACAATCATCAACATAGAAAACACTAAACACCCCATGTCACGTCCTGGCCCGAACCCTCTGGGTTCTCTATGGCCAGAACGTGACATTGTAAGACAGTTCATGTTCAGTCAGAGCCCAGTTTGTTTATGCTTTTTCTCCAGTTATGGATGTCCTGTTTGGCATTTACGTAGCCTAACCCTTACTCAGGGGTCCCCTTTGACCCCCCCTCAAACAAATACTTGGATTAAATGTCCCTCAAATCAATGTAAACTAATGAATTGTTTTTTATTTTAGAACAATTTAGAAGAATCCTCTACACCCAGTTATCAAACTACTAAAACTTTACACTTAAAATGTGTGGTGTAATGTTTTTCCATACCATTACTTAGGCGTTGACACTGCAGAACATATTGGCATGGATTAACAGGTTGGTTCTTGGAACTGGCAGTACTGGATGTTGCTCCAGGGGTCATGACACTGTGCCTAGACAGAAATCACCACTTGTTTTAGCTCGCCCTGTGCACCAGGAGGGCAGGGTTGACACTTAAAGACCAATGGAACGGTTCCAAAAGTTAACACCACCTACCTGGCGCGCTGGATGAGCTAAATCAATCGCACCTGCTGACTACGCACAGGCACCGCTCAAGGCCTTCCATGGTAATTAAAGGTACTTACTTAGCAGCTGATGACATGTCTACTATGTAGTCTAAGTGGGTGTGGTTAGCTGGTAGATAAGTCACCACCCATTCATTTGAACAAAATCAGCTCGGTAATGGGTTAAGAGAACCTGTAGTAAAAGGTATCCGGTAACACCAAGTTGTTCTCATACCTGTGTAGTAACTTGGTATTTACTCTTGTAATGTCATTATATTAACAGGTCTACTGTTGCTCAAAATATCTCCTTATAGCCCTAAATGTGGTAGATAGACTTATTGTGTGCTTTGCCATTACCAGTTGTTCATGTAAGACTACTTTCTGGGTGTGTTGCCATAGTTAGAAAGCAGAAACTACAATAATAGGGTATCAAACACCTATTGATTATTTTCATGGAAAGACCCCTGACTGCTAGTCTTTCCGCACAGGGTGTGTCTACTCTGGCTGTCAAAGGCCCCATTGTCTCTCTGTAGTCTTTATTCTATTGAGAAACCATGGAGGTTGTTGTTCCTGTTGCGTCTTTACTATACAGGTCTTCAAAGAGCCAACTGTATACTGGATCAGTGTTTCTGGTAGATTACTTTCCATTTGATGAATGTTTATGTCAACATTGAATCGTTTTGTGTGAATTGAGAGTTGGCAGTTGTGGTTAATGATGAGCTAGTTGTAAGGATACACGTTAGCTACATTATTCATTACTTTAAGGTGACCTCGAGGTCAGGTGCCTGCTTTCGAGAAGGCTACAAGCCCCTTCAACACCACCCTGGCTTACACTTTTGACATGCCAAGTCCTAGAATTAATGTATTGAGAAAATGAGAGTTCATTTGTTTCAACTGTTTGCTTTCGTGCGTAGCCTATATCATTGAAACGTCACTGCAGTACCTGGTTCGAATCCAGGCTGCATCACATTTGGCTGTGATTGGGAGTCCCATAGGGTGGTGCTCATCATTAAAAGAGCTCACTACTGTGAGTAGTTGAGCAGTCCTCTACAGCCGTAGCTTATTAAAAGAAGTTGTATGTCACGATCTTCTAAAGGAGAGGACCAAGGCGCAGCATGCATATCTTTCCACATCTTTTTAATAGCATGGAACAATACAATAAAGAAATGACTGATCATCACAAACGTGTGTAGCGCACATACAACAAACAACCCACACCACATGTGGGGAGAGGAAACACTAAGTATGGTCCCCAATTAGAGGTAACGACAAACAGCTGCCTAATTGAGAACCACACACAATCATCAACATAGAAAACACTAAACACCCCTGGTCACTTCCTGGCCTGAACCCTCTGGGTTCTCTATGGCCAGAACGTGACATTGTAAGACAGTTCATGTTCAGTCAGAGCCCAGTTTGTTTATGCTTTTTCTCCAGTTATGGATGTCCTGTTTGGCATGTACGTAGCCTAACCCTTACTCAGGGGTCCCCTTTGACCCCCCCTCAAACAAATACTTGGATTAAATGTCCCTCAAATCAATGTAAACTAATGAATTGTTTTTTATTTTAGAACAATTTAGAAGAATCCTCTACACCCCGTTATCAAACTACTAAAACTTTACACTTAAAATGTGTGGTGTAATGTTTTTCCATACCATTACTTAGGCGTTGACACTGCAGAACATATTGGCATGGATTAACAGGTTGGTTCTTGGAACTGGCAGTACTGGATGTTGCTCCAGGGGTCATGACACTCTGCCTAGACAGAAATCACCACTTGTTTTAGCTCGCCCTGTGCACCAGGAGGGCAGGGTTGACACTTAAAGACCAATGGAACGGTTCCAAAAGTTAACACCACCTACCTGGCGCGCTGGATGAGCTAAATCAATCGCACCTGCTGACTACGCACAGGCACCGCTCAAGGCCTTCCATGGTAATTAAAGGTACTTACTTAGCAGCTGATGACATGTCTACTATGTAGTCTAAGTGGGTGTGGTTAGCTGGTAGATAAGTCACCACCCATTCATTTGAACAAAATCAGCTCGGTAATGGGTTAAGAGAACCTGTAGTAAAAGGTATCCGGTAACACCAAGTTGTTCTCATACCTGTGTAGTAAGTTGGTATTTACTCTTGTAATGCCATTATATTTACAGGTCTACTGTTGCTCAAAATATCTCCTTATAGCCCTAAATGTGGTAGATAGACTTATTGTGTGCTTTGCCATTACCAGTTGTTCATGTAAGACTACTTTCTGGGTGTGTTGCCATAGAAGTTAGAAAGCAGAAACTACAATAATAGGGTATCAAACACCTATTGATTATTTTCATGGAAAGACCCCTGACTGCTAGTCTTTCCGCACAGGGTGTGTCTACTCTGGCTGTCAAAGGCCCCATTGTCTCTCTGTAGTCTTTATTCTATTGAGAAACCATGGAGGTTGTTGTTCCTGTTGCGTCTTTACTATACAGGTCTTCAAAGAGCCAACTGTATACTGGATCAGTGTTTCTGGTAGATTACTTTCCATTTGATGAATGTTTATGTCAACATTGAATCGTTTTGTGTGAATTGAGAGTTGGCAGTTGTGGTTAATGATGAGCTAGTTGTAAGGATACACGTTAGCTACATTATTCATTACTTTAAGGTGACCTCGAGGTCAGGTGCCTGCTTTCGAGAAGGCTACAAGCCCCTTCAACACCACCCTGGCTTACACTTTTGACATGCCAAGCCCTAGAATTAATGTATTGAGAAAATGAGAGTTCATTTGTTTCAACTGTTTGCTCTCGTGTGTAGCCTATATCATTGAAACTGCAATATGTAACTTTTTGGGCCACCTGACCAAATTCACATAGAAATGTGTGTTATAGGTCTGTCACTGCAGTACCTGGTTTGAATCCAGGCTGCATCACGTTTGGCTGTGATTGGGAGTCCCATAGGGCGGTGCTCATCATTAAAAGAGCTCACTATGTGGTAGTTATACAGTGAATAGACCTGAGTATCAAATAAATCATACTCTGCTGGGTGGAATTTTAAATCCTATTTCATCATTTTCCACTGCCACTTTGACCTCAACCAAAGCATGTTTTGGGTGTCGAACCAGAATGGGTGGGTTTTCTACTTGAGAAGAACAAATCAGGAATTCCAGAAACAGTCTGTGTTTCGGATAAACATATAAACATGGTGGTAATATTAACGTTTTGGAGCCTCTTCTTCAAAAAGGAAAAGTCTAAGTTATACTATGAGGCCAACAGGTGGCCAATCATTTTACCTTTATTTAACTAGGTAAGTCAATTAAGAACAAGTCTTATTTACAGTGATGGCCTACCGGGGAACAGTGGGTTAAGTACCTTGTTCAGGGAGAGAGTGACCGATTTCGGTTACTGGCCCAATGCTCGAACCACTAGGCTACCTGCCACCCCAGTAAGCCAACCGGTATGGAAGCATGTTGGGCACATGCAGTATGGCCGGACATATGGCAATGGTCAATGAAAATTGCTTCTGAAAGACAACACAGAGTTGTATAGAGCACTGTAATGGGGAATATTTCAGATGAATAAAGTTAATATTCAGTTAAGAGTAATTAACACAATACTTAGCATATTTATGAATTTTCTCTTTATTGTATACACATGATTTCCAGTGTTCTATTTGTGACACTCATTTATGTCACAGGTTGATGGTCACTAGACTCCTTGCTGTATGTTATGTATTAAACTCATATCTGTTGATAGTGAAGGACTTCAGACTGGAGGTACACTGAGCCGAGGGCACACTGATATTGGATTGATGACCTTAATGAGCTTTGGTGGAAAGCAGACACTTACTGTCTTTTGTTGTGACTTTGTACAAGACTCTCTGGCTGTTGTTTAGAGAACATTGGTGCTGTGAGATAAAACAGAAAGGGGGTTGGGGGAATATGTTTAATTGTCACATACAGTGAAATACGTTACTTTAACAGGGTCAGCCATAGTAGTACGGCGCCCCTGGAGCAAATTATGGTTAAGTGCCTGCTCAAGATCACATCGACAGGTTTTATACCTTTGTCAGCTCAGGTATTCGAACCAGCGACATTTAGAGAAGGCGGATTTTACATTTCTCTTGGCTTCTGCTCTGGAGATGTTCTCCCTGAATTCTTATAATAAATCAACATGATTTTGATTGATGTGATTAATAACTACTCTCTATTTTGTTCACCTGGAAAGTCCCTTTACAAGCACAAATTTTCTCCCTCTATCAATGTATTTGCTCTCCATCTCCTCCTCATGTCTTCCTTTCCCACAGGCTATTCAGACCACATAATCAGGTAGTGTAGGCCACACAATCAGGTAGTGTGTGATGCTAATGAAAACACTTGGCTCAAATCTTCTTGTCAGTTTCATCCAAGGTGACACAAGATTCCCTGAGGACTAGACTGTCACAAGAGTGGCCTGTACCTGCCTGAAGGTCTGTGGATACACAAACCAGAGTACAGCATGGCGACGTTAGTGACCTCGCAATGCCTGAATGCCATTCATACCTCTGAGCAAGGGCCCAACAAGAAACTTCTATACTGTCTGTTTTACATTTAGGCAGAAGTCAAATGCAGTTACTAGATATGAGGAAAACATTTTTTAAATATTTGTTCTACTTCACCTCTATGACCGTGGCAATTGGAGTAGCTGCTATTTATGAAACCAAAATTATAACATTTCAATGAAAAAAAGTGTTATTATCCCATAATTTGCACAGCTCAAAACCGCAACCAGCCTCAGAGTGCCTCTATATTTACTCCAATCGTTCTGTCAACGTGGTGCCAAGATAACTCTGAGTAGGTTACCTATCCATTAACATTTTTGTTGTGCACACTCTATGCCACATAATCCTGTTGGTTGTGCCAAGAGACACAAAGCCACCAATCCTGCTCATCATGTGGCTTATGAGCAGTCAGTCATGAGGCTGCAGGTGGTGCATTGTGTCCGTTAACTCAGTTACACGCCTTCTTTGTTTCAGGCTCCATGGTTACTCAACATAGCTCACCTGAAACAGAACACAGACAGGCTCAGAAGTTGTACCCCTTAGTCAGCACAGGTCTAGGATCAGTTTACCTTGGCCATGAATGTCTGGCAGACTTTAGGCAGCCTGTCAAGCTATCCCTCAGGTTTGACCTTGGAGGAAGTAGCCTTGTGATTTACAAAGGAAAATGCAGACCTACCATCTTAACAAACTGCCAAACCAAAGACACACACGCTATTGTGTTACATGCTCTGATCAGCTTGTCATTGAGATAATTTGATTAGAGGAATGCTGTTTTAGTGGTTGGCTGCCTGCCTCTGCATTCTAATTCTAAGGCTCCATTGTCCATTTAACCTTCCCTGAAGTTTAAGGTAACAGGAGAGTTTCGAGCACAGGTAGACCTAAGGTAGGCACACTGTTTGCTCAGTTCAACAACGGCCAGGACAGGCATCTGAAGTGTCTTGTGATTG
Organism: Brachymystax lenok tsinlingensis; assembly: GCA_030435695.1. NCBI lineage: Eukaryota > Metazoa > Chordata > Actinopteri > Salmoniformes > Salmonidae > Brachymystax > Brachymystax lenok. The sequence goes on along the minus strand of CM059809.1, from coordinate 12,489,040 downwards.
GCTTAGACGGGACACATCCCTCTGGTTGGGCGGGACAGTGGTTGGTCTCTGGCTGTGAAAGCATCTGCCCATCCCTCTGTGTCAGCTGCTATTCTGAGACACCAAACAGAGGAAAGACACATTACAGAGGACACATGATGACATCACGGGGAGAGGGGATGAAAAGTCTGTGGAGCACAAAGAATGAATAAACTTCTCTTGAAAAACACAAGTAGGCTCATGTAAGTCAAATAGCCTGAACAAACTTGTTTTGGTTACTCACAGAAAGTATTGTTGTGTGACTGTTATCATCGCTTACACTGTGTGTTTTGGTATTGTCAGTATACTATTCAGACTTATAAACTAAGCAGCTTATGAGTCCTGAGACCCCGTTATGCATTGTCGTCACGTTCAATCAACCAACCCCACAATCAATCCCAGCCAATAATCAGATTAGACTTTATTACCATATGGATGTTTGAAAAATGGATCATCTCTGAGTTTAATTAGAAGAGCAACACATGGGAATATGCACAGAGGGTTATATATTTGAGTGATTAGCACATTTTCTTTTGCTTAAGTTAGAAATGTAAAAAAGTTGTAAGTCAAGCACCTGAACAGAGTGACGTGAAGATGCCCGGAATGCCAGTAAGAATACATTTTCTGTAACACTTACTTCACCCTCCGTTAAGCCCACACAACACAGGTCACAAATACTCATGGTGTATGTTAAATAAGAACCTTGTTTACATAGTCGTGATGAAACAACGTCCTTATTTAGAAAAGCTAGGCTGGAGGTATTCCTTACCTAAACAATGTTGTGTGTGGTAGTTATAAACCAGCTGATAAAATCTCAAATTTCAACTACAATCAGTTTTAGCATAAGATTTATTTAGGTTTTCTAACGTCTTTATAGTGACGTTGAGTAGCTGTCTTCATTCACGTTTTCCTTTTTTCTTCTGAAAGGTCAACCAATCATAGCACATGGCGACTAGTTTAGCTAATTGCCTGCCGTTGACAGCTGAGATGGGGCTGAATATGAATGAGGCTCCACAGCAGTGCAATCTGATCTGGCCACTACTTGTTGAGAGACAGAGACCGATATAATTTATTGATGCCACTGCACCATGTTGTCATGGAGCCCGTTTTACAGCCGCTCTTGAGATTGAAATGGAAGGTTCTAGTTTTAGTGCTTTTGTGCCCTTCTGGTTTGGTTGGAACTTCAACCACTTTCCTCAACTCTTTACCTTGAATAGAGTTAGTGTGCTGTGGGTTTCCTTTAGACTTACGTGTCTACCTTCAGGCTTCTAACCCACCTAATCAAAGCCATGCCGTACCTCTGCTAAACTGTATCGTCTAGAGTATGGCTGAGCATGTTTTGCTAAACTACGGTAATGCCATTTGAATAAGTTTGTTGTTGAAATGCCTTCATAAGCCAGTGGTTGGTTGTGTTATGTCAACGTATGTGAGATCAGATTTTTTTTTTTAAATTAACCTCATTGGATCACGAAGGCACATATTAATATCACTCATCAGTTGTTGTAGATTGCGTGCCTGGAATTAAGCAGCTGCCTCTTACTCATGATATCTCGTGAAGAGTGTAGAAAGTGTGTATGTGTGTATATACGATCAGAGACATGTTTGCTTTGTCAATAAAGACACGTGATCTTGGTCACTGCTGCCCATACACCTCTCCCCTGTCACTCCACTCTCCACCCATTCTGGTTTCCATTACTCCATTACTTTCTGGAAATGGGAGGGCAGAATGGGGGTGAGGGTGGAGGGGGCTACCCACAAGGTGAAAAGTGGGTGGGGCAAGGGCTGATCTGGTTTCAGGTAGAAACTCAACCTTGTGACAAGGGTGATTAACTCTGTCAGTGTGCTCACGTGCATTATGGAGCTGAGATCTGGTCTTATGACCCAGCAGTCGAGAGTTTAAATGACAAAAGGGACATGGCCTCAACCAGTGGGAAACTGATTTTCAGTAGGGCATACACTTAAAATATGCCATTGTCAATGTGGTATTGGTGTTCGCTACAATTGTCTCCAAACAACCTTTAACATCTGAATATTGTGCCTAATGGTCCACATAAGTAGTCCACATATGAGAGCTTTTTTATTATACATCTTTTATTCGTTTTTCAAGCCTACAGAAATTAATCTTAGAGGGACTTTAATATCATCATTATTGTCCAGCTCCCCTACCCAGAGAGCTTTTCAACGGTTTCTCCCCCTCTTCCTCTTCATATCTCCCCTGTACCGACCCTCTCTTTCCTCTTCCTCTTCATATTTCCCCTGTACCGACCCTCTCTTTCCTCTTCATATTTCCCCTGTACTGGCCCTCTCTTTCCTCTTCCTCTTCATATTTCCCCTGTACCGACCCTCTCTTTCCTCTTCATATTTCCCCTGTATCGACCTTCTCTTTCCTCTTCCTCTTCATATTTCCCCTGTACTGACCCTCTCTTTCCTCTTCCTCTTCATATTTCCCCTGTACTGGCCCTCTCTTCCCTCTTCCTCTTCATATTTCCCCTGTAACCCTCTCTTTCCTTTTCCTCTTCATATTTCCCTGTACTGACCCTCTCTTTCCTCTTCCTCTTCATATTTCCCTGTACTGGCCCTCTCTTTCCTCTTCCTCTTCATATTTCCCTGTACTGACCCTCTCTTTCCTCTTCCTCTTCATATTTCCCCTGTACTGGCCCTCTCTTTCCTCTTCCTCTTCATATTTCCCCTGTACTGGCCCTCTCTTTCCTCTTCCTCTTCCCCCTGTACCGACCCTCTCTTTCCTTTTCCTCTTCATATTTCCCCTGTACTGACCCTCTCTTTCCTCTTCCTCTTCATATTTCCCCTGTACTGGCCCTCTCTTCCTTTTCCTCTTCATATTTCCCTGTACTGACCCTCTCTTTCCTCTTCCTCTTCATATTTCCTGTACTGGCCCTCTCTTTCCTCTTCCTCTTCATATTTCCCCTGTACTGGCCCTCTCTTTCCTCTTCATATTTCCCCTGTACTGACCCTCTCTTTCCTCTTCCTCTTCATATTTCCCCTGTACTGACCCTCTCTTTCCTTTTCATATTTCCCTGTACTGACCCTCTCTTTCCTCTTCCTCTTCATATTTCCCCTGTACTGACCCTCTCTTTCCTCTTCATATTTCCCCTGTACTGACCCTCTCTTTCCTTTTAATATTTCCCCTGTACTGACCCTCTCTTTCCTCTTCATATTTCCGCTGTACTGACCCTCTCTTTCCTCTTCATATTTCCCCTGTACTGACCCTCTCTTTCCTCTTCATATTTCCCCTGTACTGACCCTCTCTTTCCTTTTAATATTTCCCCTGTACTGACCCTCTCTTTCCTCTTCATATTTCCCCTGTACTGACCCTCTCTTTCCTCTTCATATTTCCCCTGTACTGACCCTCTCTTTCCTCTTCCTCTTCATATTTCCCCTGTACTGACCCTCTCTTTCCTTTTCATATTTCCCCTGTACTGACCCTCTCTTTCCTCTTCCTCTTCATATTTCCCCTGTACTGACCCTCTCTTTCCTCTTCCTCTTCATATTTCCCCTGTACCGACCCTCTCTTTCCTCTTCCTCTTCATATTTCCCCTGTACTGACCCTCTCTTTCCTCTTCCTCTTCATATTTCCCCTGTACTGGCCCTCTCTTCCCTCTTCCTCTTCATATTTCCCCTGTACTGGCCCTCTCTTTCCTCTTCCTCTTCATATTTCCCCTGTAACGACCCTCTCTTTCCTCTTCCTCTTCATATTTCCTCTGTACTGACCCTCTCTTTCCTCTTTCCTCTTCATATTTCCCCTGTACCGACCCTCTCTTTCCTCTTCCTCTTCATATTTCCCCTGTACTGACCCTCTCTTTCCTCTTAATCTTCATATTTCCCCTGTACCGACCCTCTCTTTCCTCTTCATATTTCCCCTGTACTGACCCTCTCTTTCCTCTTCATATTTCCCCTGTACTGACCCTCTCTTTCCTCTTCCTCTTCATATTTCCCCTGTACTGGCCCTCTCTTTCCTCTTCCTCTTCATATTTCCCCTGTACTGGCCCTCTCTTTCCTCTTCCTCTTCATATTTCCCCTGTACTGGCCCTCTCTTTCCTCTTCCTCTTCATATTTCCCCTGTACTGACCCTCTCTTTCCTCTTCATATTTCCCCTGTACCGACCCTCTCTTTCCTCTTCATATTTCCCCTGTACCGACCCTCTCTTTCCTCTTCCTCTTCATATTTCCCCTGTACTGGCCCTCTCTTTCCTCTTCATATTTCCCCTGTACTGACCCTCTCTTTCCTCTTCCTCTTCATATTTCCCCTGTACTGACCCTCTCTTTCCTCTTCCTCTTCATATTTCCCCTGTACTGACCCTCTCTTTCCTCTTCATATTTCCCCTGTACTGACCCTCTCTTTCCTCTTCATATTTCCCCTGTACTGACCCTCTCTTTCCTCTTCCTCTTCATATTTCCTGTACTGACCCTCTCTTTCCTTTTCCTCTTCATATTTCCCCTGTACTGACCCTCTCTTTCCTCTTCCTCTTCATATTTCCCCTGTACTGGCCCTCTCTTTCCTCTTCCTCTTCATATTTCCCCTGTACTGGCCCTCTCTTTCCTCTTCCTCTTCCCTGTACTGACCCTCTCTTTCCTCTTCCTCTTCATATTTCCCTGTACTGACCCTCTCTTTCCTCTTCCTCTTCATATTTCCCCTGTACTGACCCTCTCTTTCCTCTTCCTCTTCATATTTCCCCTGTACTGACCCTCTCTTTCCTCTTCATATTTCCCCTGTACTGACCCTCTCTTTCCTCTTCCTCTTCATATTTCCCCTGTACCGACCCTCTCTTTCCTTTTCCTCTTCATATTTCCCCTGTACTGACCCTCTCTTTCCTCTTCCTCTTCATATTTCCCCTGTACTGGCCCTCTCTTTCCTCTTCCTCTTCATATTTCCCCTGTACTGGCCCTCTCTTTCCTCTTCCTCTTCCCCCTGTACTGACCCTCTCTTTCCTCTTCATATTTCCCCTGTACTGGCCCTCTCTTTCCTCTTCATATTTCCCCTGTACTGACCCTCTCTTTCCTCTTCCTCTTCATATTTCCCCTGTACTGACCCTCTCTTTCCTCTTCCTCTTCATATTTCCCCTGTACTGGCCCTCTCTTTCCTCTTCCTCTTCATATTTCCCCTGTACTGGCCCTCTCTTTCCTCTTCCTCTTCATATTTCCCCTGTACTGACCCTCTCTTTCCTCTTCATATTTCCCCTGTACTGACCCTCTCTTTCCTCTTCATATTTCCCCTGTACCGACCCTCTCTTTCCTCTTCATATTTCCCCTGTACTGGCCCTCTCTTTCCTCTTCATATTTCCCCTGTACTGACCCTCTCTTTCCTCTTCCTCTTCATATTTCCCCTGTACTGACCCTCTCTTTCCTCTTCATATTTCCCCTGTACTGACCCTCTCTTTCCTCTTCATATTTCCTGTACTGACCCTCTCTTTCCTCTTCCTCTTCATATTTCCCCTGTACCGACCCTCTCTTTCCTGTTCCTCTTCATATTTCCCCTGTACTGACCCTCTCTTTCCTCTTCCTCTTCATATTTCCCCTGTACTGGCCCTCTCTTTCCTCTTCCTCTTCATATTTCCCCTGTACTGGCCCTCTCTTTCCTCTTCCTCTTCCCCTGTACTGACCCTCTCTTTCCTCTTCATATTTCCCCTGTACTGGCCCTCTCTTTCCTCTTCCTCTTCATATTTCCCCTGTACTGACCCTCTCTTTCCTCTTCCTCTTCATATTTCCCCTGTACTGACCCTCTCTTTCCTCTTCCTCTTCATATTTCCCCTGTACTGGCCCTCTCTTTCCTCTTCCTCTTCATATTTCCCCTGTACTGGCCCTCTCTTTCCTCTTCCTCTTCATATTTCCCCTGTACTGACCCTCTCTTTCCTCTTCATATTTCCCCTGTACTGACCCTCTCTTTCCTCTTCATATTTCCCCTGTACTGACCCTCTCTTTCCTCTTCCTCTTCATATTTCCCCTGTACTGGCCCTCTCTTTCCTCTTCATATTTCCCTGTACTGACCCTCTCTCTTTCCTCTTCCTCTTCATATTTCCTGTACTGACCCTCTCTTTCCTCTTCCTCTTCATATTTCCCTGTACTGACCCTCTCTTTCCTCTTCATATTTCCCTGTACTGACCCTCTCTTTCCTCTTTCCTCTTCATATTTCCCCTGTACCGACCCTCTCTTTCCTCTTCCTCTTCATATTTCCCCTGTACTGACCCTCTCTTTCCTCTTAATCTTCATATTTCCCTGTACTGGACCCTCTCTTTCCTCTTCCTCTTCATATTTCCCTGTACTGGCCCTCTCTTTCCTCTTTCCTCTTCATATTTCCCCTGTACTGACCCTCTCTTTCCTCTTCCTCTTCATATTTCCTGTACTGACCCTCTCTTTCCTCTTCCTCTTCATATTTCCCTGTACTGGCCCTCTTTCCTCTTCCTCTTCATATTTCCCTGTACTGGCCCTCTCTTTCCTCTTCCTCTTCATATTTCCTGTACTGGCCCTCTCTTTCCTCTTCCTCTTCATATTTCCCCTGTACTGACCCTCTCTTTCCTCTTCATATTTCCCTGTACTGACCCTCTCTTTCCTCTTCCTCTTCATATTTCCCTGTACTGGCCCTCTCTTTCCTCTTCATATTTCCCTGTACTGACCCTCTCTTTCCTCTTCCTCTTCATATTTCCCTGTACTGACCCTCTCTTTCCTCTTCATATTTCCCTGTACTGACCCTCTCTTTCCTCTTCATATTTCCCTGTACTGACCCTCTCTTTCCTCTTCCTCTTCATATTTCCCTGTAGACCCTCTCTTTCCTTTTCCTCTTCATATTTCCCTGTACTGACCCTCTCTTTCCTCTTCCTCTTCATATTTCCCCTGTACTGGCCCTCTCTTTCCTCTTCCTCTTCATATTTCCCCTGTACTGGCCCTCTCTTTCCTCTTCCTCTTCCCCCTGTACTGACCCTCTCTTTCCTCTTCATATTTCCCCTGTACTGACCCTCTCTTTCCTCTTCCTCTTCATATTTCCCCTGTACTGACCCTCTCTTTCCTCTTCCTCTTCATATTTCCCCTGTACTGACCCTCTCTTTCCTTTTCATATTTCCCCTGTACTGACCCTCTCTTTCCTCTTCCTCTTCATATTTCCCTGTACTGACCCTCTCTTTCCTCTTCATATTTCCCCTGTACTGACCCTCTCTTTCCTCTTCATATTTCCCCTGTACTGACCCTCTCTTTCCTCTTCATATTTCCCCTGTACTGACCCTCTCTTTCCTCTTCATATTTCCCCTGTACTGACCCTCTCTTTCCTCTTCATATTTCCCCTGTACTGACCCTCTCTTTCCTCTTCATATTTCCCCTGTACTGACCCTCTCTTTCCTCTTCATATTTCCCTGTACTGACCCTCTCTCTCTTCCTCTTCATATTTCCCTGTACTGACCCTCTCTTTCCTCTTCATATTTCCCTGTACTGACCCTCTCTTTCCTTTTCATATTTCCCCTGTACTGACCCTCTCTTTCCTCTTCCTCTTCATATTTCCCATGTACTGACCCTCTCTTTCCTCTTAATCTTCGTATTTCCCCTGTACCGAGCCTCTCTTTCCTCTTCCTCTTCATATTTCCCCTGTACTGACCCTCTCTTTCCTCTTCCTCTTCATATTTCCCTGTACTGACCCTCTCTTTCCTCTTCTTCTTCATATTTCCCCTGTACTGGCCCTCTCTTTCCTCTTCCTCTTCATATTTCCCCTGTACTGGCCCTCTCTTTCCTCTTCCTCTTCATATTTCCCCTGTACTGACCCTCTCTTTCCTCTTCCTCTTCATATTTCCCCTGTACTGACCCTCTCTTTCCTCTTCCTCTTCATATTTCCCCTGTACTGACCCTCTCCTTCCTCTTCCTTTCACATCTCCCCTTTACTGACTCTCTCTTTCCTACTCCTCTTCATACATCCCCTGTACTGACCCCTGTTCTTCCTCTTTCCCCCTCCAGTAAACAGTGAGCGCTGAGAGCCAGCCGGGCCAGAGATGCCACCCCCTGCCGCAGGCCCCCCAGCAGTGACCCCTCCGGATGGGGGCTGGGGCTGGGCCGTGGTGCTGGGATCCTTCATCTCCATCGGCTTCTCCTATGCCTTCCCCAAGGCCATCACCGTCTACTTCAAGGACATCCAGAAGATCTTTGATTGCTCATACAGCCAGATAGCATGGATCTCCTCCATCATGCTGGCTGTCATGTACGCAGGAGGTAAGACCAAGACAAGAAGTTGGTGTCCAGGTAGTCTCTTGATGCAGTCGTCTGTCTGTTTTGTTAAGAAGAGTTCTGTATATGTAGTGCCCTGAGTATATCTTCACCATGTGACCTGTCCAGGGAAAACTCAGGCCCTAAGTATGGGGCAAGGTATCGGTACTGATATGATTGTGTGTCTCCTATGAGAACCTATGACCATATTTAAATTGACATTCAAGAGGAACACATGGTTTCTGTGACTAGTCATCAGCATATTGTAGTAGTCATGCATCACATTTTCTCCTTCTCAGCATGACTTTACCCCTCACCAGGTTACCCAGTAGGCACCTTGCTTGGCAGTGCCACGCTGGCCATCTGTTAGCGGATGCCATCCTATCCAGTCATTTCTAATTGTTGCTGTCAACAGGGTTTGTTGTATCCTAGACCGTTGTTGTGATGATGGTGACAGTGATGGCCAATTGGCCATAGGGAGCCAAGGACACCCGATACCATCCTCTATATGTGACAAGCCTGTACAAGGCACTTGTCCCTCATTAAAATGTTTAGTGTAATTCATTCATATTGATCTCTGAGCAAAGGGGAGAACAGAGCTTCATCAGCTATTCATTAAACACCTGCTCTCTTGTCCTGTGTTTGCGCCAGCTGTAGGCTGATAAAGCAATTGTCCTTTCAGTGTTTAATGCATTCTTCATTTCTACAAGCAACGGACAGCCCAGTGCGGTATATGCTGCTCTCTGGAATAACGTGGCGGAAAAACAATCGCGCATCACCAAATATTTATCCCAATCAGAGAGCTGCTTATTGAGGGTGTTTGTCCTCTTGGAAGAGAAAGGAGACATGTGGCTCTGTTACAACGCACCTGTTGTTTTCACACCGCCTGCCGTCTGTGCTGTTGACGCAACTGCCACCTCAACCACGAGTTCAGAGGTCAGACACTTCCTGAATTCTCCAGGGCAGTCATCAGGCAGACTCCCTAACTGATAAGATAGCAGTGCCACTTATGATGCTGATTGAACGTCAATCACAGAGCAAACAAACTGGAAATCTTGCCATATCCTCAAACATCAGGATATGCCAATGTGTGGCTCCTGCTGATTTCAAAAAACAGCAGCCAACCTATTTTTATGATGTACGGCCACACACACATATTAGATACGGCCACACACACATATTAGATACGGCCACAAATGCGCAACAACTGGAAGTGAAGGCAACTATTTCATATCCTCCTGGATTTTGTGTGTCCATAACCCAGGTTGTAACACAGACACTTAGATGAATGATTAGTAATGGTGTTGATGGGTGCAGAAAAGAGCCCGAAGGGAAATATTGTGAAATATTGCACACTATTACATCAGCTATATGGATGCCTACTGCAGATGTCCTGCTCTCCCGTCCCACCTCCCTTCTAGCCTGGCTGAGTGTCGCTCTGCAGTGACGTGCTAAAATGGAGGCTGTGTGTGTGTCAGTGTTGGATCAATGTCACTAATCCACACAGAGAGAGGGAGAGTTGACCTTGGCTAGGCTAGGCAGCATGGCTACGTACAGTACCATCCTCTGTTGACAGTCAGCACAGCAGAGCTCTCTCACTGCCAGGCACATTAGCCTCAATGCTGACTGAACTGTCCAGAAGAAATATGGCTAGCTAAGCTGTGTTATTAGTCGATCAACCACTTATAGAATTCATGCTTGCGTCCTTGCATAACTGCTCTGGAAACAACTCTAAGCTTCATATATCAGCGCTTCATTCCGTAATGAGAGTGACATTAATAGGATGATGGATTGAAAACATCAGTTTCCTGCATAGTCAGCTTTCTTGACGGTTTATCAACCTTTTCACTTCCAACCTCACAAATCAGGGAGTCGTAGAAAAATGTGTTACACAAACTTCCATCTTTCTGCTGTCAAACTAGCTTTTAGGTCCTGTGAAGTAAATCAAATCAAAGTTTATTTGTCACGTGCGCCGAATACAACAAATTCTAATAAATTCTAAAAGCTAAAAGCTTTAACAAGAGCAAGGTAACCTACAGTGCAAAAATAAAAAATAAAACAATTATCATAAAGATACAAAATAGGTATTAGGTGAACAATGGGTAAGTAAAGAAATTACAACACCAGTATATACAGTAGCGAGGCTATATACAGTAGCGAGGCTATATACAGTAGCGAGGCTGTAAAAGTAGCGAGGCTATAAAAGTAGTGAGGCTACATACAAACACTGGTTAGTCAGGCTGGTTGAGGTAGTATACTATGTACATGTAGTTATGGTTAAAGTGACTATGCATATATGATGAACAGAGTGTAGCAGTAGCGTAAAAAAGAGGTTGGCGGGTGGTGGGACACAATGCAGATAGATAGCCCAGTTAGCCAATGTGCGGGAGCACTGGTTGGTCGGTCCAATTGAGGTAGTATGTACATGAAAGTATAGTTAAAGTGACTATGCATATATGATAAACAGAAAGTAGCATCTGGATAGCCATTTGATTACCCGTTCAGGAGTCTTATGGCTTGGGGGTTAAAACTGTTGAGAAGCCTTTTTGTCCTAGACTTGGCACTCCGGTACCACTTGCCATGCGGTAGTAGAGAGAACAGTCTATGACTGGGGTGGCTGGGGTCTTTGACAATTTTTAGGGCCTTCCTCTGACACCGCCTGGTGTAGAGGTCCTGGATGGCAGGCAGCTTAGCCCCAGTGATGTACTGGGCCGTACACACTACACTCTGTAGTGCCTTGGGGTTAGAGGCGGAGCAATTGCCGTACCAGGCAGTGATGCAACCGATCAGGATGCTCTCGATGTTTCAGCTGTAGAACCTTTTGAGGATCTCAGGACCCATGCCAAATCTTTTCAGTTTCCTGAGGGGGAATAGGCTTTGTCGTGCCCTCTTCACGACTGTCTTGGTGTGTTTGGACCATTCTAGCTTGTTGTTGATGTGGACACCAAGGAACTTGAAGCTCTCAACCTGCTCCACTACTGCCCCGTCAATGAGAATGGGGGCGTGCTCGGTGCTCCTTTTCCTGTAGTCCACAATCATCTCCTTAGTCTTGGTTACGTTAAGGGAGAGGTTGTTGTCCAGGCACCACACGGCCAGGTCTCTGACCTCCTCCCTGTAGGCTGTCTCGTCATTGTCGATGATCAGGCCTACCACTGTTGCGTCGTCTGCAAACTTAATTATGGTGTTGGAGTCGTGCCAGGCCATGCAGTCGTGAGTGAACAGGGAGTACAGGAGGAGACTGAGCACGCACCCCTGGGGAGCTCCAGTGTTGAGGATCAGCGTGGCAGATGTGTTGCTACCTTCCCTCACCACCTGGGGGCAGCCCATCAGGAAGTCCAGGATCCAGTTGCAGAGGGAGGTGTTTAGTCCCAGGATCCTTAGCTTAGTGATGAGCTTTGAGGGTACTATGGTGTTGAACGCTGAGCTGTAGTCAATGAATAGCATTCTCACATAAGTGTTCCTTTTGTCCAGGTGGGAAAGGGCAGTGTGGAGTGCAATAGAGATTGCATCATCTGTTGATCTGTTTGGGCGGTATGCAAATTGGAGGGAGTTTCTGGGATAATGTTGTTGATGTGAGCCATTACCAGCCTTTCAAAGCACTTCATGGCTACGGACGTGAGTGCTACGGGTCTGTAGTCGTTTAGGAAGGTTGCCTTTGTGTTCTTGGGCACAGGGACTATGGTGGTCTGCTTGAAGCATGTTGGTATTAAATACTCAATCAGGGACATGTTGAAAATGTCAGTGAAGACACCTGCCAGTTGGTCAGCACATGCTCGGAGCACACGTCCTGGTAATCCGTCTGGCCCCGCAGCCTTGTGTATGTTGATTGTTTAAAGGTCTTACTCACGTCGGCTACGGAGAGCGTGATCACACAGTCGTCTGGAACAGCTGATGCTCTCATGCATGCCTCAGTGTTGCTTGCCTCAAAGCGAACATAGAAGTGATTTAGCTCGTCTGGTAGGCTCGTGTCACTGGGCAGCTCACGGCTGTGCTTCCCTTTGTAGTCTGTAATAGTTTGAAAGCCCTGCCACATAAGACGAGCGTCAGAGCCGGTGTCACAGCTGGAAGGGTAAATGACGGGTGTACCCATCCTCTTGTAGGTATTTGTTTCCATGATTGAGCCCATATTTTGCCTAAAGTCTGGACACAAGCAACATTAAGTTATGGTATCTGATCATGCTTCATTAAAATGTTTTATTATTGAGCCCAATTATATTGGTAGGGGCTGAGATACAGTATGTTCAAGTATAGCGTGTTGAATGTCAATAGTAGTCTAATTTATTGTCCTTAAGGTTACTATCAAAACAAACTCCTAATTTGCTTTTGGTAACCTGGAAAGTGTGTCCAGCTATTGCAGCAATTAAACTTCACTTGTGAATTCCTTTTTCAAAGGAGCTAATATGAAACCTCAAGGGCTCCCTCCACTTGGCCTATCCAGGTTTCACCACCAGACTCAGGAGAATACTGACAAGTGCTCTGTATGCAAACGAGGAGGGCTCCTCTCCTCAAGGGCGAAAAATATTCAAGCAGAGCAAATGAAGTCAGGCGACTTCTTCCCCAACCTGCTTTTTAAATAGCACCGCTCCCCGAGTCCGACACAGATACGGCACATCTTCTGCTTGCTAATGGGGGCATTATTCAAAAAAAGGGAAAAATCTTTCATTACTCTTATCGTTTCTTATTCAATTTACTCTTCCTTTTGTTTAAAGCCTGTCATGAAAAGGGACATTGTGACATGCCATAGAAGCAGTCATTCTTCACCCTATCAAGTAATGGAGACCAGAGGTTCAAACATAACAGGACTTTAGAAATACAAAGGATAAAGTTTCCCTCAACAACAACTTTTAGAAATTTGACAAGGACACAATTTAAAAGTAATTGTTTGGACCTGTCAGTGTGATGTACTATCAATGACCATAGACAGGGTTGAATAACTGGTTGACCCACTAAAACCAATATCTGCTGAGATTCACTTGCTGCCAGTTGTCTTGTGTTGTATGCCTCTAAGAAGAAGTTGTGTGGCAAGCCCTTATTGAAGGTAACAAGGAAATGGAAAGTGCAGTGTGGCATATTAGCGTGATGCTGGTCGGCCCCACTCAATTCAACTGCGTGTATACTACCAATATCAAGTGCTTACTCTTACTCATGGAAAATTGTGAATGAAAAAGAAATGGCGCTCAGGGACAAATGGGCCATGGAGCCAAGGTCTTATGATCACTTCAAGGTGTGTGTGTGTGTCATAGTTCCTGACCCCCATCTTTTAGATATGAAAACATTGCATTGTAGTGCACTTTCAGAATATACATCTGGTAATGCTTTAATGCAGTGTAACCAGACCAATTCCAAGGAGTCCATTTACGTTAACCAGCGTTCTCTCACTGTCACATCTGAAACCTATCTATGCACATACAGTGTGTATTCATACAGTCAGTGCCTGTTATCCATTTCATAAGATAACTGGTTGCCACATTGGGTCTCTGTTTTACATTAGCATGGCAGCTGTGCCTTGAAAGCTTATGAAACCGAGGGGCCCGTTGCGTGTCCAACCAGAGCTCAGTTCAATGTCTTCACTCAGCGTGTCGATGATGCTTGACGGGCCTGATCGATTCTGACTCATTCCGTTTGACTAACACTCTATTAGTTTGGCCCTCAGCTCTCAGTGCAGCCTGCCCAAGGCTGACAGGCACCCATTGGTTGATTGTCTATGTCCTGAGTTATGTCCAAGACCTCACCTGCACTCTGTGTCATTGGTCTTGTTGGTCCAACAGTACATTTATTGCTTGTCATGATGGGATCTCTGATACATATGTAGCGAAGTTGGAAAATAACATGTTTTGTCAATGTGCTCTGTACTTATTGGCAATAAGGCATTTTTTTGGTTTGATTACTAAGATGCCGTGTTATTCCCATGCCTGTTTGTTACTGATCTCTCAATGCAGCCCTCACCCCCTTAAGAATACATGCAGAACACACAACACGATGTTGTACATTGTTTACCAGTATCAACAAGGTCTTGTTACAGCACTTCTATTTCCAGAACCGGGAAGATTTACACTGTCTTTCAACACTAACAAGCTTAAATCATTAAGTAATCACTACATGATTACCCTAGTCTATTACAGACTGAATGTATGGGTTGGATGAAAGACAATGTTGTTAGTATCTTATTTGTTTCTCTTCCAGGTCCCATAAGCAGTGTACTGGTAAACACATATGGCTGCAGACCTGTCATGATCATGGGGGGAGTACTGTCTTCTATCGGGTTGATATCAGCTTCCTTCTGCAACAGCGTGGTGGAGCTTTATGTTTGCATCGGTCTTATAGGAGGTAATTCCGATCGAATCCATTTCAACTCAAGAGTTAATTTGATTATAGTGTCAAACTACTTAAGTGACTGGTTGAAAATAGGCCTACAACTGATTTGGAGTTTTCCATTCTGTCTTTCACAAAGGTTATAGTAAAAGACTATAGATACATTACAAGAGTACAGTTAAGCTTGATTTGTCAAATCATTTAATGACCACAGTCTAGCTACTTGAAAAAAATGTATATTATTCTGAATGTGTACTTCATGCTCACTGTCATATATGCCTGAATTATCTTATCAGATAATTATCTTGTTAGAAATGTATGTTCTTTTTAACTCTAAATCATATTATCCTCCCTCCTCACAAAGGCCTGGGCCTAGCCTTTAACCTTCAGCCAGCCCTGACTATGATTGGCAAGTACTTCTATAAGAAGCGTCCCATCGCTAACGGAATAGCCATGGCCGGTAGCCCAGTGTTCCTGAGCAGCCTAGCCCCTTTCAACCAGTACCTGTTCAACTCCTTTGGCTGGAGGGGCAGCTTCCTCATCCTGGGGGGCATACTGCTCAATTGCTGTGTGGCTGGCTCCCTGATGAGGCCCCTGGGGCCACCGCTGGGCAAGATCAAGAAAGATGAGGAGTTGGTTGTTGCTAAAACCGCCACCAAGAAGAAGGAGACGACCACTTGTTTGGGGACTGTCAACAAGTTCATTGACCTGTCACTTTTCAAGCACCGCGGTTTCCTCATCTACCTGTCGGGCAATGTCATCATGTTCTTGGGCTTTTTCTCGCCAATCGTCTTCCTGACGGCCTACGCCAAGGACATAGGCGTGGACGAGTACTCTGCCGCCTTCCTGCTCTCCATCCTGGCCTTCGTGGACATGTTTGCCCGGCCCTCCATGGGGCTTCTGGCCAACTCCAAGTGGATCCGGCCCAGGATCCAGTACTTCTTCAGCTTCGCCGTGCTCTACAACGGGGTGTGCCATATCCTCTGCCCCCTGGTGGAGAGCTACACAGGCCTGGTAGTGTACGCCGTGTTCTTTGGTTTTGCGTTCGGCATGGTCAGCTCGGTGCTGTTTGAGACCCTGATGGACCTGGTGGGGGCTCAGAGGTTCTCCAGCGCTGTGGGGCTCACCACCATTGTGGAGTGCTGCCCTGTCCTCATTGGTCCACCTCTGGCAGGTATGTCACTGATCTCTCAACTCATTACTACTTAATTCAGTTGTGAGACATTGTTTACTTTTTAAGCAGTTGATATGGCAAAGGAATAAATTAAAGTCACCCAATTATTGTTTTAAGGAGTGCTATTGCTTAGCAATCATTCACTTAGTTTGATCTTGGTTATAGAGTTTGCTGATTTAGATTGGAAAATAAATATTACGTTTTGTCATTCTTATAATATGTGTTTATTTGTCTAATTACAATAACAACAAATGGAAAGTTCATTCTGTGATTATTAGTCCTTGACAAAATGCTTCATTTATTTGACATAATGTCCTCCTTAAAGATCAGTAGACATGAAGAAACTGATAAAGGCATATTTGGAAATGCAGAAAATAGCAATATAACAGATCTTCACTCAATAAAACATAAAAAAAAACGTTTACAAAATGTAATAACATTTACCCTTTCTATGCTCTCATTTACAGGTAAACTGGTGGACATCACCAAAAATTACAAGTACATGTATTTCTGCTGTGGGGCTGTGGTGATCATGGCCAGTATTTGGCTGTTCATCGGCAACTTCATCAACTACAGACTCCTGGCCAAGGAGCGCAAGCAGGAGGAGATGTACAAACGGACTGAAACCGAGGACCCTGACCGGGACCAGGACCAAAAGGAGACCGACGGGGACGCCCAGGCCTTGGAGGACATGATAGACCCCAAAGATGAGGACGCCATGCAGAGGGAGACCAACATCTAGAGCCCCTCCCTACTGCCAACCACCCCCCACCACCACCACCCTCACGTCCCCCTCTGCCACTATCAAACTGCAGACTGAGCTCAAGGGGGGTGCCTCCTGGTCTTTCACTCTCCAGGGTTCTGCTCGGGGGCCTCCCCGCAGGGGCTCCTCTGTTTCAGAGACACTCAAACTGCCAAAGTAACAACAACAACCATGTTGTGGGATACTGCAAGGCGTATTGCTGGAGGAAAGGGTGATTGCCCTGACTACAACTCAAACATCAGACTAGCCGGAGATAATGGTGTAAGATACAGAATGCATGTTAGGAGGTCACAAGGCTTGGAATATGAGAAATAAGCTTTTGTCGCGTATCTCGGAATCTGTGAAATGCGACCTGTTGACAGAAATCTAGTACTGCTCATGTATTTAGCCTGTGATACTAAACCTACCACACCAGCAACACAATTCAACTGTTCTGATTGAAATCAATACAGGTTAATATCCCAGCTTCCTATGCTGGGAGCTGACATGTGAGGACACATAATGTCCGTTAGTACCAGGGTTATGGTGAGAGACAGATATCATATCAACACAGGAACAGAGATGAGTTAATGGTTTGGTGGCTCCAGTGACCATGTATTATACTGTCCTTTAGCCACTGTGTCCGTTGTGTTTGTTAGCTAAACCTGCACAACTGCCAAGCTTCTAATCTAACGATAACACACCCGCTGTTTTATTCACTATTGCATATTGCACATGGAGTCCGTATACGCTGCACTACTTCTAAACTGGCCATGTTTAGGCCTCATCCAAAACAACAATGAAACAAATGCAATTTAATCATATTTAATGAGGTTGAATGTAAATTAGTTTTATTGGCTGTATTTTCAATGGCCTTATTAAGAATACTTGATATTCACGATCAAAATTATCTAGAAATGTGCATATTTATACCAAATAAAGAATCCATGAGCAATATAACCTTTTCCTAGCCCTTGTATTGATGTACGTATAAACAGGGATATTCATTTGTGTAGTCAATGGTCATTTCTGGGAGTAGCTGTTTAACTTTCACCAATGATACATTGCCTTATGTAAAGAATGCAACTAAGTTGTGTCATATATACAGTACCAGTCAAAGGTGTGGACTCACCTACTCATTCAAGTGTTTTTCTTTATTTTTACTATTTTCTACATTGTAGAATAAGAGTGAAGACAAACTATGAAATAGCACATGTGGGATCATGTAGTAACCAAAAAAGGGTTAAGCAAATAAAAAAATATTTTTGATTTGAGATTCTTCAAAGTAGCCACCCTTTGTCTTGATGACAGCTTTACACAGTCTTGGCATTCTCTCAACCAGCTTCACCTGGAATGCTTTTCAAACAGTCTTGAAGGAGTTCCCACATATGCTGAGCACTTGTTGGCTGCTTTTCCTTCACTCTGCTGTCTAACTCATCCCAAACCATCTCAATTGGGTTGAGGTCAGGTGATTGTGGAGGCCAGGTCATCTGATGCAGATTACCTCTCCTTCTTGGTCAAATAGCCCTTACACAGCCTGGAGGTGTGCTGTGTCATTGTCCTGTTGAAAAACAAATGATAGTCCCACTAAGCGCAAACTAGATAGGATGGCGTATCGCTGCAGAATGCTGTGGTAGCCATGCTGGTTAACTGTGCCTTGAACTCTAAATAAATAATTGACAGTGTCACCAGCAAAGCCTACTCTGCATCTCACAAAGACACTGTGCTTGGAACCAAACATCTCAAATTTGGACTCATCAGACCAAAGGACAGATTTCCACCGGTCTGATGTCCATTGCTCGTGTTTCTTGGCCCAAGCAAGTCTCTTCTTATTATTGGTGTCCTTTAGTAGTGGTTTCTTTGCAGAAATTCGGCCTGGTTCTCGCAGTCTCCTCTGAACAGTTGATGTTGAGATGTGTCTGTTACTTGAACTCTGTGAAGCATTTATTTGGGCTGCAATTTCTGAGGCTGGTAACTCTAATGAACTTATCCTCTGCAGCACAGGCATCTCTGGGTCTTCCTTTCCTGTGGCGGTCCTCATGAGAGACAGTTTCATCATAGAGCTTGATGGTTTTTGCGACTGCACTTGAACAAGCGTCAAAAGTTCTTGAAATTTTCGGAATTGACTGACCTTCATCTCTTAAGAAGGAAATAAATTCCACAAATTAACTTTTAACAAGGCACACCTATTAATTTAAATGCATTCCTGGTGACTACCCCATGAAGCTGGTTAAAAAAATGCCAAGAGTGTGCAAAGCTGTCATCAAGTCAAAGGGTGACTACTTTGAAGAACCTCAAATATAATATATATTTGTTTAACACTTTTTTGGTTACTACATGATTCCATATGTGTTATTTCATAGTTTTTATGTCTTCACTATTATTATTATTATTATTATTATTATTCTAAAATAGTAAAAATAAAGAGAACCCCTGTAATGAGTCGGTGTGTCCAAACCTTTGACTGGTACTGTGTGTGTGTATATGTGTGTGTGTGTATATATATATATATATATATATATATATATATATATACACACATTAAAAAGTATTTATTGAAGTGTTATAGAAATTAACATGCCTATTGTGAAACGGTTAAACAGCTTCTTATGTGACCTTCTTATGTGATTTTTAAGTACAGTATTTCTTCCTTTCAACTGTAACTCTCTTAAATGACTTTTTGAGGGAAGTTGTAGAAAGCATAATGTTTGCTTGAAGAATGTTGTCAGCAATTTCTCTTACCATAATAATGAACCTCGTTTAACCAACTATGTACAGTACCATATGGATACAATTCAAAGTATAGCTTCACTTAATTAATAATATCTGTTTCAATGCACCACAAAAGTTATACATGTAAATATGATTTAATATATGTTTAATTATAATTTGTACAAGTAATATGCAAATAGTTACCTAAATTAACAATAATTAACTAAATGACTAAATATGCAATATATTTTAATGTGCAATATACCATAACATTGTTTGACATTGATTCTAAATCCTCCATTGGCTGGATGCCATCCACAGAGAAAATTATTCAAATGTTTTATTTTATTCTTAACATCCATCACTTCTTGTGTTCTCGTCAAATATCTCAACACAGCTTGAAACAGACTTATACACTTGTTAGATTGCGGTAGTTTGCTTACCGTCCCAATTTACAGTCCCAATTCCATCACTTCTTGTGTTCTGGTAAAATAGCTCAACACAGCTTGAAACAGATTTATGCACTTGTTAGATTGCGATAGTTTGCTTACCGTCCCAATTTGTATGTAGCCTACCAGCATTTCATATTTAGAAATATATTTTTTTAATATCATTATGATTATGTGAATTCTGTTAGTTTTTAACTTGACTGTGGGCTGGATTACATTGGCAAGTGTCTACTTTTTGCTTGCGGCTGCAGGGTCTCTATTCCCAGTCACTGACAACAGGGGTCAGTATGTAGTAGTTCTTAAAGGATGAATGTACTGTACAATCACTTTTATATATCAAAAAGCACTGCCCCCTACTGGTTTCAAAAGGCCTAGACCAAATGTAACAATCTGAGCTGCCCTCAAATAGCAAAACGACACAATGTTCTCAGTGGCTGCTCTTGTGTGATGTCAAAAGATAAGAAATTCCTAAATTAAATAAGTAATAAAAAAAGGTTTTCTCTTTAGTTTCGATTTTCTGTATTTTAAGTTTAAATTTTTTTATTACATTTTTATGTCCATTGAATATATTTTCTTTGTACTTTTATTGCCCTTCTATAGCTTCAACAGGTGTGTATATACTAGTATTTCACAGATTGACTTTATAAACACACTGCATTCAGTGCTGCTGTAGCAAAACCATTTGTAGGCAATTATGTTTGTTATGGAGCAAAATCATGTTCATTTCCATTTTCAACCATGTGTAGTATGTGAATGATTTGAGTTTGTTTTGTATAATTGGAAGTATTATTTCTAAAATAATAAAATCATAGTGTTGCTCTTCCCTTTAGTTACCATATCAATTGCTTATTGTCATTCCATAGACAATGTGGATGAGAAAAACTGAAAGATGTGTTGTGCTGTTTTTGGAAATGATTTAACTCTTCAGTATTCAACAGTTTCTTTCCTTTTCTTGTAAGTTATATTCTGTTTTTATTGTGAAGGAAACATAATCAAATAAGGTTGTAACACTTTCACTCAATTGAATAACAATTATGCACCATTAGCCTTATCAAATACACTTGGCTCCTATGTATGAAGGATTCTGTATTATAGTGTTGTATTTTGGGCATGTTTGGTATGTCGGTGAGGTTATCATAATGCTAACACTTTTTGATTTATAAATATATATTTTTTCTGTACAGGTTAATCTGAACAAAATGCTAAGCCTAAATAGGTATACATGGTATCAGATGATCAAACAGCATCTAATACATCACAAGGAATTTCATTTTTTTTTAATACTTTGGGTTTTTGTTAATGCGTTTTCTGTTTTTATCTCTTATACGCACATTCTTATTATCCTATTGTAGCTAATGAAAATGTTGCCTACTATGATAAGGTTATAACTCTAGTAATGATGCATTTAAAAATGGAGTTCTCTTGATGTGCTGACTGTGGACATAATGTAATTGACTCGGGGTGTGTCATAGCGTAACGGAAATTGTTTCTGGAAGTAAAACAATCCTCTTCTGATTAATTCACAGCGTACACTGTATCTCAATTATGAGTCATACAAGACTTGTGACAAAACACTTTAATTGTCATTCTTTTTTAATCAGAAGGGCTGAAAAGCACTTAGCAGCTTAACCGTGCAATGGACAGTTTTGGTGTGGCAAGGAAAACACTCTATAAGTATGCAAATACATATTTATCCGCAATACATTTTTATTTCACACAACTGTTTTCACAGATGGATCTGGATATCAACATGGGGATTAAAAACTTAAAGGAACTGCAGATGATTTGCAATTGCAGAAATGTCTTGCTGTACAAGGAGACTAAATCTGTCATTAATTTCCCACTATTGAAAAGGTATTGTCAGTAAATGTTTAAGTTAACAAGTTACTGTGCCTTATTAGACCCTGATGAATATTGCATTTAAATATTATCCATCCATAAGCAAGTAAGGGTTTGCCTATAAACAACATTGTTTAATTGGTGTTGACACTGCATTTTGTGAGAGAGTCAACTGTGACAGTATTTTGGGGGGAATTTGTGTATTTTTTTTCTCAGTTTACTCCTTGATGTTTACAAATCCTATTCCATCATCTGATCTCATGTGGGTAATTCATTTGGACAACTGAATGTGACATTTATTTTCCTTTTCAGTCTTCCATAGTTGTTATATTCAGTACAATTTGAGAACATGCCCTTGGATTTATGTGGTAGGGAACCCAGCCAGAGTGACAAACACAAATCCTACCTGTATGTCTGCCTTACATCAGAACACAAAGAAGTCAATGAGCATAGCACCTTGGTGATAACGCCTCTTAAACATGAATAGAAAAGGTCATGTTTTCAACAACGTTGGTTGTATGTATAACAACACATACATTACCATACTAGTCTAAGGATGCAAGCGCGTAGGAAAGTTTAATGCACCGACTCTGAGCGAATTTTGTATATAATATGGATTTGTGTACCCAGTTCAACGATTTCACTTAAGGAGGCATACATTAGCTACTGTCAGTAGCTGAGTCCTAGTTTGTAATAGCATAGACAATCATACTATATGCCAGTTTGTGTCAATAATTCCACTACCTCTGCAATTGTCATTTTAAAGCAAGTATAAGTGTCACACGGGTACGCAGACGACCAATTACATTTTTGTAATTGTAATATAAAGAAGTTGCATCACAATAGTCAAATAAAAGATAATGCGAACACATCCTCTTTTCACTGCACATGTTTTTATTTATCATATTTTCATAATTGGTGTGAATCTCTGATTGATCGTTTGGGCATGAATTGATTAATGGACATGCTAATATTGGCTACATTGACTTTCATTGTTTGTTGTTCAGAAATGCTAATGTTAGCGACTCGTTAAAGTGGCTAGATGTACAAAATGAAAGCATGGATTACTGGCCCTTTCAGGGTAAGAAAATAAATAAGTAATTAAGAAATGTTGATGAACTATCCCTTTAAACCTATAGTTTTGACAGACACCTTATGATGATCCCAATATCAAAATGTGAAGTGGTCTTTTGAGAGAGGAAAATCACTTTTTCCCTTCTAGGGCCTGAAACATTCCAAACCATCAACCACCTGATAACCCTATCAGTGAACAGTGTGTTTGTTGAGTAGCATAGACTTTTATTCCCTAACATTCACCATACAGGAAACTTTACATTTGTATTCTATCAATAGTCAATGTGAAAGTGCATAGCAGCTTTAAGAATGCCAGTCCCCAGTTCTGATTCAGCATTTGCCTATGAATATGAGAGATAATTTCTATTGTCACATTTTAGGATGCAAGCCGCAGTCTCCTCCAACTCTGCGCATACCCTCTCGTTAGTATGCAACGGTGTTTAGCAAGGCATGCGTGCCGATGATGGCTGAAGACCCTCAGGCTGGGTTTCAGGCTAGATTTTAATGGGGCGGTAAGGGTCAACAGGAGAGGGGAGAACAATGAGCCTCTCTAGTTTCCTGTGATAGGCATTTTAACAGGGCAGGGGACCCCACGGGAATGGTATGGGGTTTAAATGCAGGAGGAATTGACCTTCAAAACAGTGTCAAACTATTCCCTGGTAAGCTGCAGAGCCTCAGTTCAACACCATTCCCCCACGGCTTCATTTAGTCCTCATAGTTATATTTGTCCCCATTGTGTTTCGACGTAGACACAGAACCTATTTTCTTGACATTGTTGTGATAAGTTGATGTACTAAAGGGGGACCCCTGGCACTATAGGGGCAATATACACATTTCTTTAATGTAGAATTGACTTGGTAATAATAACATTAGGCTAGTTGTATCAGCACAGACAGGACAGGCTTTTTACAATGACTCGGCTCCACGTATCTCATGTAGCTATTGTGTCGCAGTCAATTGTGCCACATTCCCAAGCAAAACACTTAAATTGGATAGTCATTTTCAAATTCATTCTGTATGTGCCAAATATAGCAAGTGCATGAAATGGACCCATCTGTCCATGTCTTAATTATCAATAAGAAATACACAAATCATTGAAGTACATCTACCTAATAACCCTACAGCACTACATCAACCTAATACCCCTATACAACTACATCTACCTAATACCCCTACATCCCTATATCTACCTAATACCCCTAAACCATCACATCGACCTAATACCCCTACATCTACCTAATATCCCTACACCAATACATCTACTTAAAACCCCTACATCCCTACATCTACCTAATACCCCTACACCACTGCATCTACCGAATACACCTACACGACTACGTCTACCTTATACTCCTACACCACTACATCTACCTAATACCCCTCACCACTACATCTACCGAATACCCCTACACCCCTACATCTACCTAATATACCTACACCACTACATCGACCTAATACCCCTACACCCCTACATCTACCTAATATACCTACACCACTACATCGACCTAATACCCCTACATCTACCTAATACCCCATATACCACTACATCTACCTAATACCCCTACACCACTGCATCTACCAAACACACCTACACCACTAAATCTACCTAATACTCCTACACCACTACATCTACCTAATACCTCTACACCACCACATCTACCTAATACCACTACATCCCTACATATACCTAATACACCTACACCACTACATCTACCTAATACCCCTCACCACTACATTTTCCCTAAAACCACTACATCTACCTAATACCCCTATAACACTACATCTACCTAATACCCCTACATCCCTACATCTACCTAATACCCCTAAACCACTACATCTACCTAATACCCCTATACCACTACATCTACCTAATACCCCTACATCCCTACATCTACCTAATACCCCTAAACCACTACATCTACCTGATACACCTACACCACTGCGTCTACCTAATACCCCAACACCACTACATCTACCTAATACTTCTACACCCCTACATCTACCCAATACCCCTACATCCCTACATCTACCTAATACCCCTACTCTACTACATCTACCTAAAACCCTTACACCACTTCATCTACTTAATACCACTACATCTACACAATACCTCTACACCCGTACATCTACCTAATAACCCTACACCACTTCATCTACCTAATACCACTACATCTACCTAATACCTTTACACCACTACATCTACCTATTACCCCTACACCCCTACATCTAACTAATACACCTACACCACTACATTTATATAATACTTCTACATCTACCTAATACCCCTACACCACTACATCTACCTATTACCCCTACACCCCTACATCTAACTTATACACCTACACCACTACATTTATATAATACTCCTACATCTCTACATCTACCTAATACCCCTACACCACTACATCTACCTAATACCCCTACACCACTACATCTACCTATTACCCCTACACCCCTACATCTAACTAATACACCTACACCACTACATTTATATAATACTCCTACATCTCTACATCTACCTAATACCCCTAAACCACTACATCTACCTAATACCCCTACACCACTACATCTACCTAATACCCCTACACCACTACATCTACCCAATACTCCTACATCTACCTAATGCCCCTACACCACTACATCTACCTAATACCCCTACACCACTTCATCTACTTAATACCACTACATCTACACAATACCTCTACACCCGTACATCTACCTAATAACCCTACACCACTTCATCTACCTAATACCACTACATCTACCTAATACCTCTACACCACTACATCTACCTATTACCCCTACACCCCTACATCTAACTAATACACCTACACCACTACATGGAATATAATACTCCTACATCTCTACATCTACCTAATACCCCTACACCACTACATCTACCTAATACCCCTACACCACTACATCTACCTATTACCCCTACACCCCTACATCTAGCTAATACACCTACACCACTACATTTATATAATACTCCTACATCTCTACATCTACCTAATACCCCTAAACCACTACATCTACCTAATACCCCTACACCACTACATCTACCTAATACCCCTACACCACTACATCTACCCAATACTCCTACATCAACCTAATGCCCCTACACCACTACATCTACCTAATACCCCTACACCTCTACATCTGCCAAATGTTTCTACACCACTACATCTACCTAATATCCCTACACCTCTACATCTACCTTATACCCCTACATCACTACATCTACCTAATACCCCTACACCTCTACATCTGCCAAATGTTTCTACACCACTACATCTACCTAATATCCCTACACCTCTACATCTACCTTATACCCCTACATAACTACATTTTCCTAATACCCCTACACCATCTCATCTACCTAATACACCTACACCACTACATTTATCTAATACTCCTACACCTCTACATCTACCTAATGCCCCTACACCACTACATCTACCTAATACCCCTACACCACTTCATCTACTTAATACCACTACATCTACACAATACCTCTACACCCGTACATCTACCTAATAACCCTACACCACTTCATCTACCTAATACCACTACATCTACCTAATACCTCTACACCACTACATCTACCTATTACCCCTACACCCCTACATCTAACTAATACACCTACACCACTACATAGAATATAATACTCCTACATCTCTACATCTACCTAATACCCCTACACCACTACATCTACCTAATACCCCTACACCACTACATATACCTATTACCCCTACACCCCTACATCTAACTAATACACCTACACCACTACATTTATATAATACTCCTACATCTCTACATCTACCAGACACCCCCACACAAGTACATTTTCCTAATACCCCTACACCATCTCATCTACCTAATACACCTACACCACTACATTTATCTAATACTCCTACACCTCTACATCTACCTAATACCCCTAAACCACTACATCTACCTAATTCCCCTACACCACTTCATCTACCTAATATCCCTACTTCTACCTAATACCCCTACACCAATACATCTACCTAGTACCCTTACACCACTACATCTACCTAATACCCCTACACCACTTCATCTACCTAATACAACTACATCTACCTAATACACCTACACCATTACATCTACCAAATAGCCCCACACCACTACATTTACCTAATAACATTATACCACTTCATCTACCAAATACCCCATACACCACTACATCTACCTAATACCCCTACATCTACCTAATACCCCTACACCACCTCATCTACCTTATATCCCTACACTGCTACATCTACCTAATACCCCTACACCACTACATCTACCTAATATCTCTACACCACTACATCTACCTAATACCACTACATCTACCTAATACCCCTACACTACTTCATCTAACTGCTACCACTGCATCTACCTACTACCCCTACACCACTACGTCTTCCTTATACTCCTACACTACTACATCTACATACAAACACTAAACCACTTCATCTACCTAATAGACCTACACCAGTACATCTTCCTTATACTCCTACACAACTACATCTACCTACAAACCCTAAACCACTAAATCTACCTCATACACCTACACCAGGACATCTACCTAATACCGCTACACCACTAAATCTACCTAATACCCAAACACTGCTACATCTATCTAATACCCCCACACCCCTACATCTACCCAATACACCTTCACCACTACATCTACGCAATACCTCTACACCACTACATCTACCTAATACCCCTATGCCAGTACATCTACCTAATAACCCTACACCACTACATCTACCTAATACACCTACACCAGTACATCTACCTAATACCCCTACACCAGTACATCTACTTAATACCCCTACCCCACTTCATCTACTTAATACCACTACATCTACCTAATACCTCTACAACACTACATCTACCTAATAACCCTACACCACTACGTCTACCTTATACTCCTACACCACTACATCTACCTAATACCACTACATCTACCTAAAACCAGACACCACCACATCTACCTAATACTCCTACACCACTACATCTACCTAATACTCCTACACCACTACATCTACCTAATACCCCTACACCAGTACATCTTCCTTATTCTCCTACACAGCTACATCTACCTACAAACCCAAAACCACTTAATCTACCTCATACACCTACACCAGGACATCTACCTAATACCCCTAAACCACTACATCTAACTAATACCCCCAGACCCCTACATCTACCTAATACACCTTCACCACTACATCTACGCAATACCTCTACACCACTACATCTCCCTAATACCCCTACACCACTACATCTACCTAGTACCCATACACCTCTACATCTACGTAATACCCCTACACCCCTACATCTACCTAATAACCCTACACCACTTCATCTACCTAATACCCCTACACCACTTCATCTACCTAATACCACTACATACACCTAATTCCTCTACACCACTTCATCGACCTAATTCCCCTACACCACTACATCTACCTAATACCCCTTCGCCCCTAATTCTAACTAATACACCTACACCACTAAATGTATCTAATTCTCCTACAGCTCTACATCTACCTAATACCCCTAAATCACTACATCTACCTAATACCCCTACACCACTACATCTACCCAATTCTACTACATCTACCTAATGCCCCTACACCACTACATCTACCTAATACCCCTACACCTCTACATCTTCCAAAAACGTCTACACCACTACATCTACTTAATATCCCTACACCTCTACATCTACCTAATACCCCTACATCACTACATCTACCTAATGCCGCTACGCCAGTACATCTACCTAATAACCCTACATCACTACGTCTACCTAATACACCTACAACAGTACATCTACCTAATACCTCTACACCACTACATCTACCTCATACCCCTACACCACTACATCTACCTAATAACTCTACACCACTAAATCTACCTAAAACCCTGACACCACTACATCTACCTCATACCCCTACACCACTACATCTACCTAATACCCCTATACCACTACGTCTACATAATACCCTTACACACCTACATCTACCTAAGACCCATACACCACTTCATCTACCTGATACCACTACATCTACCTACTACCCCTATACCACTACATCTACCTAATACCCCTACACCACTACGTCTTCCTTATACTCTTACACTACTACATCTACATACAAACACTAAACCACTACATCTACCTAATAGACCTACACCCGTACATCTTCCTTATATTCCTACACAACTACATCTACCTACAAACCCTAAACCACTAAATCTACCTAATACCCCTACACCAGGACATCAACCTAATACCTCTACACCACTACATCTACCTAATACACCTTCACCACTACATCCAAGCAATACCTCTACACAACTACATCTACCTAATACCCCCACGCCACTACATCTACCTAATGACCCTACACCCCTACATCTACCTAATACACCTACACCATTACATCTACCTAATACCTCTACACCACTACATCTACCTCATACCCCTACACCACTACGTCTACCTAATACCCCTACACCAGTACATCTACCTAATACCCCTACACCACTTAATCTACTTAATACCACTACATCTACCTAATACCTCTACACCACTACATCTACCTAATACCCCTACACCACTACGTCTACCTTATACTCCTACACCACTTCATCTACCTAATACCTCCACACCACTACATCTACCTAAAACCAGACACCACCACATCTACCTAATACCCCTACACCACTACATCTACCTAATACCCCTACACCACTACATCTACCTAATACCCATATACCAATTTCATACCTGCCTCCCTCCCCACCTGATAGTGACACTTTTTTAGTGCCAGCAGCAGAAGGGGATGTAGGACACATAAGGTGGAACAGGCTGTGTGACCATCCTGCCATGCTGCTGAGTTATCATCCCAGGTGTTGAGGCATTGAAGTAGTTGCAGCATCAACTAAGAGGGGATTGGGTGAAAACTGCCGTTTCAAGCCATTTCTGGAAAGCCCTATTTGTGTGCTAGTCGTCGTTGTTACTGGGTAAATGAAATCTGTACTGCCAGGCCCTGAGGCACTCGGCCCAAACTGGACCTCAGACTTGCCATACCCAAAAGCTACAAGCTGCCCGGCTGTCTCATCGAGACACACATTAACCTTTTTTGTTATTTTTCTGTGGAGGATCTCCCACTTTGAAGTGCTTCCATTTAACCTTCATTTAACTTTTGTGTTGTGCGCTCCCCGGTGCTTCATTTCTGACAGTGGAAGCCTTTAGAACTGTTGAAAATGCCTGGGGGCAATCAATGGCATATTCCGCTGCACATCTGTCTCCTCTGCAGCGTTAGGTTCCAACTCGGAACTGGAAGCACCACATTATTCTGCTATTGGTCGACCCTCCTGATCCTTTTATTAATCTCAATCCTGTTCTTGAGTCAAACTATTGAAGTCTTTTCTCTTTCCGTAGAATGTTTACTGCATGCCTGGCGTTCACCTACATTTGAGCAGATGCTAATTCCTCTGCTTTAAATGCAAATGCTTACAATGTTCTTTGTTTGCTTGATCAGGTTTTGTGAATCATGTGCTCCCTACTAGTATCAACTACCCAGTGTGCATTTTAATTTGAATCATTCTCTTCTATGTGCAAAAGGGAATGTTTAAAGGTGATACGTGTATTTGGAGCCGTTTGAAAGCCCTCTAGAGAGCACATGACAAAAGCTGTGTACAACACAACACAGACCATACAGTTGAAGTCGGAAGTTTACATACACCTTAGCCAAATACATTTCAACTCAGTTTTTCACAATTCCTGACATTTAATCCTAGTAAAAATTCCCTGTCTTAGGACAGTTAGGATCACCACTTAATTTTAAGAATGTAAAATTCCAGAATAATAGTAGAGAGAATGATTTACAGTGGGGCAAAAACGTATTTAGTCAGCCACCAATTGTGCAAGTTCTCTCACTTAAAAAGATGAGAGAGGCCTGTAATTTTCATCATAGGTACACTTCAACTATGACAGACAAAATGAGGAAAGAAAATCCAGAAAATCACATTGTAGGATTTTTAATGAATTTATTTGCAAATTATGGTGGAAAATAAGTATTTGGTCACATACAAACAAGCAAGATTTCTGGCTCTCACAGACCTGTAACTTCTTCTTTAAGAGGCTCCTCTGTCCTCCACTCGTTACCTGTATTAATGGCACCTGTTTGAACTTGTTATCAGTATAAAAGACACCTGTCCACAACCTCAAACAGTCACACTCCAAACTCCACTATGGCCAAGACCAAAGAGCTGTCAAAGGACACCAGAAACAAAATTGTAGACCTGCACCAGGTTGGGAAGACTGAATCTGCAATAGGTAAGCAGCTTGGTTTGAAGAAATCAACTGTGGGAGCAATTATTAGGAAATGGAAGACATACAAGACCACTGATAATCTTCCTCGATCTGGAGCTCCACGCAAGATCTCACCCTGTGGGGTCAAAATGATCACAAGAACGGTGAGCAAAAATCCCAGAACCACACGGGGGGACCTAGTGAATGACCTGCAGAGAGCTGGGACCAAAGTAACAAAGCCTACCATCAGTAACACACTACACCGCCAGGGACTCAAATCCTGCAGTGCCAGACGTGTCCCCCTGCTTAAGCCAGTACATGTTCAGGCCCGTCTGAAGTTTGCTAGAGAGCATTTGGATGATCCAGATGAGGATTGGGAGAATGTCATATGGTCAGATGAAACCAAAATATAACTTTTTGGTAAAAACTCAACTCGTCGTGTTTGGAGGACAAAGAATGCTGAGTTGCATCCAAAGAACACCATACCTACTGTGAAGCATGGGGGTGGAAACATCATGCTTTGGGGTTGTTTTTCTGCAAAGGGACCAGGACGACTGATCTGTGTAAAGGAAAGAATGAATGGGGCCATGTATCGTGAGATTTTGAGTGAAAACCTCCTTCCATCAGCAAGGGCATTGAAGATGAAACGTGGCTGGGTCTTTCAGCATGACAATGATCCCAAACACACCGCCCGGGCAACGAAGGAGTGGCTTCGTAAGAAGCATTTCAAGGTCCTGGAGTGGCCTAGCCAGTCTCCAGATCTCAACCCCATAGAAAATCTTTGGAGGGAGTTGAAAGTCCGTGTTGCCCAGCGAAATACCAGCAACAGTGTGTGAAAACCTTGTGAAGACTTACAGAAAACGTTTGACCTCTGTCATTGCCAACAAAGGTTATATAACAAAGTATTGAGATAAACTTTTGTTATTGACCAAATACTTATTTTCCACCATAATTTGCAAATAAATAAATTAAAAATCCTACAATGTGATTTTCTGGATTTATTTTTCTCATTTCGTCTGTCATAGTTGAAGTGTACCTATGATAAAAATTACAGGCCTCTCTCATCTTTTTAAGTTGGAGAACTTGCACAATTGGTGGCTGACTAAATACTTTTTTGCCCCACTGTATTTCAGCTTTTATTTCTTTCATCACATTCCCAGTGGGTCAGAAGTTTACATACACTCAATTAGTATTTGGTAGCATTGCCTTTCAATTGTTTAACTTGGGTCAAACGTTTCGGGTAGCCTTCCACAAGCTTCCCACAATAAGCTGGGTGAATTTTGGCCCATTCATCCTGACAGAGCTGGTGTAACGGTGTCAGGTTTGTAGGCCTTCTTGCTCGCACACGCTTTTTCAGTTCTGCCCACACATTTTCTATAGGATTGAGGTCAGGGCTTTGTGATGGCCACTCCAATACCTTGTCTTTGTTGTCCTTAAGTCATTTTGCCACAACTTTGGAAGTATGCTTGGGGTCATTGTCCATTTGGAAGACCCAATTGCGACCAAGCTTTAACTTCCTGACTGATGTCTTGAGATGTTGCTTCTATATATCCACATAATTTTCCTTCCTCATGAAGCCATCTATTTTGTGAAGTGGACCAGTCCCTCCTGCAGCAAAGCACCCCCACAACATGATGCTGCCACCCCCCGTGCTTCACGGTTGGGATGGTGTTCTTCGGCTTGCAAGCCTCCCCCTTTTTCCTCCAAACATAACTATGGTCATTATGGCCAAACAGTTCTATTTTTGTTTAATCAGACCAGTGGACATTTCTCCAAAAAGTACAATCTTTGTCCCCATGTGCAGTTGCAAACCGTAGTCTGGCTTTTTTATGGCAGTTTTGGAGCAGTGGCTTCTTCCTTGCTGAGCGGCCTTTCAGTTTATGTCGATATAGGACTCGTTTTACTGTGGATATAGATACTTTTGTACCTGTTTCCTCCAGCATCTTCACAGGTCCTTTGCTGTTGTTCTGGGATTGATTTGCACTTTTTGCACCAAAGTACGTTAATCTCTAGGAGACAGAACGCGTCTCCTTCCTCCTTCCTGACCACGGCTGCGTGGTCTCATGGTGTTTATACTTGCGTACTATTGTATGTGCAGATGAACGTGGTACCTTCTGAAGTTTGGAAATTGCTCCCAAGGATGAACCAGACTTGTGGAGGTCTACAATACATTTTTGGCTGATTTCTTTTGATTTTCCCATCATGTCAAGCAAAGAGGCACTGAGTTTGAAGGTAGGCCTTGAAGTACATCCACAGGTACACCTCCAATTGAATCAAATGATGTCAATTAGCCTATGAGAAGCGTCTAAAGCCATGACATCATTTTCTGGAATTTTCCAAGCTGTTTAATGGCACAGTCAACCCACTGGAATTGTGATACAGTGAATTATAAGTGAAATAATCTGTCTGTAAAAAATTACTTGTGTCATGCACAAAGTAGATGTCCTAACCGGCTTGCCAAAAGTATAGTTTGTTAACAAGAAATTTGTGGAGTGGTTGAAAAACAAGTTTTAATGATTCCAACCTAAGTGTATGTAAACTTCCGACTTCAACTGTATGTTCTAAGAAAACCATTATTTCCTTATCATGATCATTATGCTTTTCAAGAAGATCCCTGGTAATGCTGTATAACCCAAGAAGATGCCTGGTAATACTATGTAACCCAAGAAGATCCCTGGTAATACTGTATAACCCAAGAAGATCCCTGGTTATACTGTATGTCTAATGATGTTCTGTCTTATGTCATTCTGTATTATGTTTTATGTTTTGTGTGGACCCCAGGAAGAGTAGCTGCTGCTTTTGCAACAGCTAATGGGGATCCTAATAAAATACCAAAATACCAAATACCAAATAACCCAAGAAGATCCCTGGTAATACTATATAACCCGATTTGGGAATTCACTTCACTTATGTGCCTTATTGGATACACCAGAATGGTTTCTTTGATATGTTTTTGTCAGCCATTTGTTGAATTATTGTTCATTTTTCTGTATCATATAAACATATATAAAATGTATGTGATGGGACTATGTATATCTGGGTTGCTCAGGCATGCTATAAAATGCAGTAATATTGATTGAGCTTCTTACACAGATAAGGGCACCTATTGTAGACTACCTGAATGGTTAACGAGTTCATTTCTAATCTATATTAGGAATATGTGATTTATCTTAGCAGGCACGTCGTGGATGAGGTCTTGACAGGGTCTCTTGGTTTAGTGGATAAGACAGTGAAGATCTGCTGGCGGAGCTCTTTGATCTGACCTGTCTCTTCATTTAACTCCATTTGACACGGCAGCCAGAAAGGGCATTTTGAATGGGAACGTTTCTGATGTATCTTTCACCTTAGATACACCCTTATCTCTGAGGGAAGATATGCTTAATTTAAAACTTAGTATCTGGGCTATTGGTTATTGGCTGTTGGTTTAAGCAAGAAATATCAGGAAATGCATGAAATGAAAACCCTTGTCTGAATAAAAGTGATTGTGTTGTTATTTGATCATTTAGAATCAATTGTAATAGGATGTATGGAACCAGTTTGATTATTGCAGAACTAAATTCCAATCAGAAATCAAATGGAGGAAAACATAGCCTGCATACAGGGGGCACTCTTCTCCTGTTTATTTAGTCTCTCTGTAAGCTCACCCTGCAGATGCTCAGGATGTCATCCAGAGAGTCCACACTTAGCTTTAAAAGGAGAAAAAGTAAAAATATATCTAATTTGGGGAGGTGAGTTTTCATCATGTCAGCAGAGCTACAAAGCATTTCTTATAGTTCCCCTGAGTACTGTCTCACATTATAAACTTCATCAGCACAGATTACTATAAATAGCCCCTATGATGAGAAACTAATGGTGATCATACTGATCAGTGGCAAGACAGAGTATTTAAAGTGTTTGAAGTTCTGTAAAAGGATTTCAAAGGCTGTCTTTGGGAGAGATGTTCTGAAAGTGCAAACACTTTTTCTCTTGTTAAACTGTTGCATGGGGATAATTGAAATGTGCGATAACAAACGGTCAATCAAAGTATGTACCTGGAAAAAGAATAAATGGGTACAGGAATGATAGTTATATTTGGAGAATTATTTGGAGAATGAGCTGTTCTTTGTGACTAGTTGGCACAGTTAATCTGGGAAATTAATAATTTAGACAACACTCCCATAACAATACACTATTCTCATGCAGATAGATGACATATATTTGTATTTACATTTCTATATCATTAATTATGTCCTTCAACTCAACTATGCACTGATTATTCACCGGCCTGCCAAAGTTGGATAAAACTGGGACACCTCCGTTCAGTTCTGCAATTTAATTACAATCAAACTGCTGACTTCAAACTAACATGCTGCGAGTCCCAGCACATTCTGTGACATTTCTGCACCATCCAAAAGGGAGACAAAAAGCACCTTACTGTTGTTTGCACTTGGTCATTTGTAATTCTACCCTATTGTACCCACATAGGAATTATCCACATACATGTGTTACGCAAGCTACCTACCCAGACTTGTCTAATCACACATTTTATTTCCTGTAGATATGCTTGTTAGAGAGGTCTGCAATTCTAATTATGAAGATGCATGCAGAACTTAAACAGCTACAGTATTAGTTGTGAATATAACCTGGCAGATTTGAATAGAAACCAAACCAAGATATTGGCAATGTGAGGCTTGTTGGAAGCTCTGAATTTTGATCTTCAATCAAACACTCCCTGGTAATTAGCTATGGCTGCACTGTAGGGGGCGTTACCTTGGGCGAGCAGAGGGTCACTCCAGACTCAAGTGCCAGCGTGTCTCCACCCCCTCTCATGATGCAAGTTGAAAGGGCTATCTCTAGTGCTGAGCCTCTCAAAACAGTCTCAACTAAGTTAATGATGGTTCGTTCACTCCTTCCAAGCTATAACAGATATTCCTCCTAAAATATTTCAGCCTCATTCAATAGCTGCATTTGGCAACTTAATATTCCAAGGTGGGAGCTCAGAATTAAATTGGGGAGAATCTTCAGATGTTCAAGGCATTCTCCAAGTGAAAACATAGTAAGGGAACCTTGGGTATGCAAACTCGGTTCAGCAGAATTGACCCTCTGGTGACTACTTGACAGCACACTAGGCTATAACACTTTGTCATCATCCCTAGGGTGAGAGACAAAACGGCACATCATTAGCTCAATGTCATCATGCCTAATCAACATTTTGTGATATGTACAGTGTCTGTCTATACAGTAGATATCTACATTTAGTGATATTTTACTGCAGTTTTTATGGTATATCTTATGAACGAACACAGAGAGAGAAGCTAGTCCTCTCCACCTCCAGCACCTGCCATGCTACCGCATCATTAAAACAGATGAAGGATCTCGACCGTTTTAGCTACGAGCCATCAGATGGTCTTAAGTGTCTGCAAAAGCCCTTTGCCAACCCAGGCATGAGAGTTGCACTGTTCCTCACCCATCCACATGTATGTTCACAGGGGCAAGACTAAAATACACTATGTCCCACAAACCTTACAAACCCATCCTGAAAGCCCCCCAACCCTCCCCCACTCCCATTCATTTTAGCTTCATGTCGTCGTACAGGATGTATAGTGCTGTAGTACCAATGATCTTGATGACATAGTGAGCGTGCACAAGCTACTCTAGAGATGGTTGAGGTAAGGTCAGTATCCATGCTTTTCCCTGACGCAGGCCAGAGCCCATGCTAACAGCTCCTCCCTGGTTCTGCTGGTGGTTTTCATGGATTCACCGTGCTCCTCTTCTGGAAGGAGCTCACCCATTGTTAATATGGCCTCCCAGGAGAATGTCTGTGCACTCTGCTCAGCAAGGAATGCTCCTCTTCAATGCCTCACTAAGCATTATCTGGCTATGATGCACACCATGCATTCAAATGGATTTATCTTCAAATGGAGCTGAACCATTGCCTGTCCTCAGCAGTGTAAGTACAACGTGCGAGTGGGGATGAAGGGATGTCTGGAAGGATATACAGGTATACAGTACATTCTTCAAAAGTCAACCTTTCGTTTCTGGAAATACATGTTTCTCAGATTGTACTCAATTCTTGTCCATTTGGAATGTCTACAGCTACATCTTCTTAAAAAATGTATTTAACTTCCATTTAGTACTAGTTTCCACTAGACACAGGTTCTCGGTTTAAAGTTTGTTATCTGAACACTTGGACTTTGCTTACACCGTGACCAATGTGTTGATAGCCTCTCCTTGAAGGGGAGCTGAACTGACAGTGAGGTAAATCTGGTGTGACCAGAGACCATGGAAGGGAGTCTTGTTAGTGCCATTGCCCTAGGACGTGAGACAGACCCAAAGGAGAGGCAAGCACGGAAGGTGAAGACAGTACAGAGAAGACATTTAATGTATGCTGTTTGAAAAGGCTCTCTCTCTCCTCCTCAGCTCTCTTTCTCTTTTTGTTGAGGCAGAACTTGATGTGTCCACAGGCCAAAATAAAGTTGCACTCCAAACAGGTTCCCTGGAGCGATCAGAGCAGAGGCCTCCACTCTATTCCACAAGAAAAATCGGACTTCCACTCAAAGACTCTGACTTGGGAGTACGGCATGGAAATAACTTCTTCCCTTGCACTTTACGTATTCCGTCTTTTTTCCTTCAGTGTTCAGAGTGGTTTGTTGATTTTGGGGGAACATATGCTGTTATGTATGGTGGTCCACTAGGGATTCAATGTTTTCTGTTTGTCTGGGCTTGTCATTCCAAATCTGCTGCCATCTAAGTGAAACATTCAGAGGCTCATGTAAATTCTGCCATTACTGTGTTGCATTGGTCAGCTAAAAGGGTCATGTCATCTATGGTTCACAGTTCAATGACTTTGCCTAGCTCAGTGCTAAATGTCAGGGTAAATGCTTGATATCCTTTCCTATTTCTGCCTTATGTAACATTTATACGTTATATTTGCTGAACATTTTTTATGTGTACTTGAGAGGCATGCTCAATATTACCTAGGCCTACACAAGACTGTTTTCGTGCAGCTATGTAAGACAAACGGCTCACCATATTTCAAAGCTAATTCATGCTAATGTTATTCTTATGAGCTAGTCATGCTAGACTAGCTTTTGTTTGCTATCGGAGGGGCATGCTTATATCCAAAATGTACAATAATTTCAGGTCAAAATAAATGTATGCTATTATCCACATGTGAGT
Organism: Brachymystax lenok tsinlingensis; assembly: GCA_030435695.1. NCBI lineage: Eukaryota > Metazoa > Chordata > Actinopteri > Salmoniformes > Salmonidae > Brachymystax > Brachymystax lenok. Next base: position 12,451,026 of record CM059809.1, on the reverse strand, counting down.
GATGTCATATAGGCCTACCCTCAGCTCATGTGTCGTAAATTATGCATTAGCTAATGAATGATAATTTACAAGCTAATAACATAGGATAATCACAGGGAGCATGATGTATATGATATTATGTGTGTAGAATAGCAAGTGAATGCTGTGTTTGTGTTTTGATGTCACATAAAGCCATTCCACTAGTCTGAGGCATCCAGTTCTTCATTGTTGGTTGGTGTGTTCAGCTATTCATCTCCCGAAAAGAGCTAGACAGAGTCAGGGAAAATGTATTGCATTTATATAAGCTTATGGGAGTGTAACCGACTGGCATTGAACCCTGGTTTTCAGTGTTCCACTTGTCAGAATTGACTGTACATAACAATAGACTGTAAAGCTAGCTTTGCGTTGGAGCACGTATTCCCAAACAGGGGTACGTGCAATGCCGTCAGGGGTATGCCAAATAACAATGTGATTCATATATTTTTTTAAATAAAAATATGAATGTCTTTTGTTATTTAAAAAAAAAAACAGAATCTTCACATTTTCAAACAGTCCATTTATATTTTCCAACTGGGCTAAACATTTGGGTGAGGTTTTTTTCTCCCCTGAGTAGCCTCGTTTCACTGCCAAAAATTAAATTAAACCATCTAGTGTTCAGTGAAATAACAACATAATGTCAAATACAGGTAGCCTAGTCAAATAATTAACATCCAATCACATTAACCGTTACTCTCTCGCGGGAATTCCACTAATGGTCCGTATGTAGCCAAATGTAGCTACTGCTCATTCCGTTTGCTTGAAAATTGATAAATGGTTAAAAAAAGTAAGGCCCGCGTCCATAGAGACACATACCAGCTCTACTGGTATACTGCCACTGCCAGCAGCACTACACCTGCACCTGTTGACGACACAAGTTGTTCTGCTTCCACGAGCACATCCAATGCTAGCATTAGTAAATCTAAATTTGTTGTTAGCCCAGCTAGCATGGACACTGACACTTGTGAATCTAATGCAGCCGAAGAGCTACAGCCCCATTAACCGGGAAAGCACCGAACAACAGACAGGGACGTTGGACCATCGAAGAGGCGCAAATATGAAGAGAACTACATTGATTTGGGGTTCACTTATATTGGGAGTAGTGCCTTTCCTCAGCCACAGTGTGTTATATGTGCAAAAGTACTATCTCACAACTCAATGAAACCTTCACTCTTCACTCTTCACTCATTTAGAAACAAAACATGCCAATTTGAAAAATTAGCCACAGGAGTTTTTTTGAGCAAGAATTAAGACGACTTTCGAGTAGTAAGACATGTATAAAAGCAACAGATACCATTAATAAGAAGGGACTAGAAGAGTCTTATATGGTGAGCTACCGAGTGGCTAGGACAGGCAAGCCCCATACTATTGTGGAGGACTTAATTCTTTCTGCTGCCGCAGATATGGCTGGGACAATCCTGGGGGAAAAGGCCTAAAAAAACTATAAAGACAATGCCTTCATCAAACAACAATGTTTCACAACGCATCAGTGACATGGCAGGAGATGTTTTGAAACAATTACTGCTTCGCATGCAAGCCAGTGAATTCTATGCGTTACAGCTGGATGAGTCAACAGACGTGGCGGGCCTGGCACAGCTCCTGGTATATGTCCGTTACGTTTATGGGAGGACAATTAAGGAAGACATCCTCTTCTGCAAACCACTGGAAACCAGGACAACAGGAGAGGATATTTTTAAAGTACTGGACAGCTTTGTGACAGCAAATGGACTTTGGTGGTCAATATGTGTTGGTATCTGCACTGATGGCTCAAAATCCATGACAGGGAAACAAGGTGGAGTGGTAGCGGCGCGTGCAAGCAGTTGCTCCCGACGCCACTTGGGTACACTGCAGCATCCACCGAGAGGCTCTTGCTGCCAATGGAATGCCTGACAGCTTGAAAGACATTTTGGACACTACAGTGAAAATGGTTAACTTTGTTAAAGCAAGGCCCCTTAACTCTCGTGTATTTTCTGCATTATGAAATGATATTGGCAGCGACCATATAACGTTTTTACAACATACAGAAGTGCGCTGGTTATCAAGGGGCAAGGTATTGACACGTTCTTTTTAAGTTGAGAGATGAGCTTAACGTTTTCTGTACTGACCATCATTTTCACTTGTCTGACCGCTTGCATGATGACGAGTTTCTCACACGACTGGCCTATCTGGATGATGTTTTTCTCGCCTGAATGATCTGAATCTAGGATTACAAGGACTCTCCACAACTATATTCAATGAGCGGGACAAAATTGAGGCTGTGATTAAGATCTTTCCATCATTGTATGATTTTTTGTGTGCAAATGAACTCAAGCTTACGGACAATGTCAAATGTGACATAGCGAAGCACCTGAGTGAGTTGGGTGCGCAATTACGCAGGTACTTTCCCTAAACAAATGACACAAACAACAGGATTTGTTATCCTATTCATGCCCTGCCTCCAGTCCGCTTACCGTGAAAATTGAATTTAATCAGAAGCCACTGCCAGATTTCTGGATTGCGCTCAGAGTATCATGCCTTGGCGAATCGCGCTGTTAAGACATTAAGACACGGATGTCCTTTGCAACCACGTACCTATGTGAGAGGGAATTCTCTGCCCTCACTAGCATGAAAACAAAATACAGGCACAGACTGTGTGTGGAAAAAGACTGAGACTCTCTCCAATACTACCCAACATTGCAGAGTTATGTGCATCTTTCAAGCACACCCCTCTCATTAACCTGTGGTGAGTTATTGTCACGTAACTTTCATTATGCACACCTGTCCCCTATTCCCACTGATTAGTACTTGTATAAGTGTGCCCTTTGGTTTTTGGTGCGTGTGAGTACCTGTGCTGTGTGTTTTGGCTTTCGTGCCATTGTGGATTGCGCAGATGATTACGGATCTCGTCCCGTGTGTTAATCATTGTGTGCGTGTGTTATTTATTCGAGGTACTCCTCGCTCTTTTGTTTTGGGTTTCTACCCTGTGTTTTGTTACGTGTTTGTTTGGTCTTTGTCCCCGTGCCTTTACACGGCACGCCGTAATTTGGGCTTAATTAAAAACCCTCTTACACATTTCTGCGCCTGTCTCCCAAATCTCTTCATACCAACGTGACAGTTATTCACAATTTTTGATGAACAATTAAGGTTGTATATGTAAGATGGTTAAATAAAGAGCACAATTATTGATTATTATTATATTCATTTTTATGCCCTGGTCCTATAAGAGTTCTTTGTAATTTCCCATGAGCCGGGTTGTGACAAAAACTCACACTCATTCTTATGTTTAATAAATGTATCGTATAGTGTGTGTGGCAGGCTTACAATGATGGCAAAAAACAACATTTGAGAGCGCACTGACCCTGGTGCTAGAGGGGTTACGCAGCCCGAGGTTGAATATTTGAAGGGGTACGGGACTATAAAAGGTTTGTGAACCACTGCGTTGGAGTATGCTTCTTGACATCCTAGTAGCCTACAGTACCACCTCAGGTCGGTTACATCCTTTAAAGCCCGGAATGTTCTTTAATCAATTCAGAGTGCATATGATATCACACCACTGGCCATTAATCAAATATTACCCTCTCCTATCTATTACAGTAATATAATGTAGTTCTGGACTGGTCTGTCCACCAGCTCATTTCAACTCTTTCAGGCTCCTTTTCCAATTTGAATTTCTAAGTGAATGACATGTCTATATTTAGATAGTGGCGTGTGATCCTGATCCCTAATGAACATATGATAAGACAGTCTCTGCAGTAGGTCTCTCTGGATCATTTCTTCAGAGTGTGTGGTGAGTGTACAGAGGTTGAGCCATGGCCTATACACCAGTCCATCATTCAATTCAAACCAATTGTTCCCAACTAAATCAGCATTGAAATCATTTAAAATAATTTCAAATAATTGTGTTTTCTGGAAAATAGTGCTTTAAGGAAAACTGACTGCAATTAATGATATCTGTAGGCCTACATTCACTTAGGTGAATTTTCCAAAGGCTAATGTTAACATTGGCCTGTGGAAACCCTTGCCTTAATGACTCACAAATAGGAATATATTAGCCTGGTTGCTTCACCAATTTGTTTTCCAAACAGAGATCCTCTGAAAATAGCGCCCATGCATGAAAACATTTACATAAATAACACGTACTGCAGGCTGTGGATACTTATTACTCAAGCCAAATGAATCTACATGCATTCATAATCTGTACAAACTGTGACGATGCTGATGAATTCTGAAACACAGATTTGTAAGACCTCTCTGGTTATTATTGTCTTAATTAGCAAAACACTGTCATAGTCATAAAGACGTAATGTTCCAGAGGGACTTCAATATGTACAGCATAATATCAAACCAGATGTTGTGTTGTCTGTGTCCTTCCAAATATAGATCTATAACCCCTCTTTGTCCCTCCACTCAAGCATGGCGAGGAAACAACCTGTCAAGGTCATGTAGAGTATGAACGTGTTAGACAGAGGGATACTCTGTCACATGTACACACACACACACACACACACAGACCACACACCGAGACCTCACACACACTCACACTAGTGGCGGTGCAACTTAATTTCGTCTCTCACTTTGTCCTGTCTGCTGCAGTACCCCCTCATGCTATATTAGGCATCAATCAATGAGAGCCAAGGGCTACTGTTACATGGAGAGGTCCTCTCTTAATTAAGGGGTGCAATTGAAACCATTAACATTTATTTTATCAAAGGGCCCGATTAGCGATCAGATAAACAAGGTGACTTGTTCTTGTAATCGTTGTACTTAGTTTTGTTCAGAGCTCCTCATAACACATATTAACCTGATCAGAGAGTAAGGATTCTCCTCTACACCTCCTGTCTCTAAAAAGCCAATTGTCCAGAATATTGTCATGCACTTGTTCATCTCGGACCTATTTGTTCACTGTAATCCCAGGACAACGTGGTTTGATCAACCAAAATGGCAGTGTTGACTTCGTTCTTAATTACTGTGAGACAGTTTTGTGACTGCCTTGGAATGTACAATGTGTACTGGTTGAATCCTTCAGCTTTTGGTCATGAAACATAATTTGTTTCCGTGTTGTTTATAGGAACTCACTCCTGTTGCCATAGAACTAACCCAAAGTGAAGTGTGTGTGTGTTCTCATCCTTGGAATTACCTGGCGTGACAGAAATACTTGCTAAGACCAACTGCAAGGGTATGGAGGCCACAGTCACCCAACACCAACTGAGCTGGCTCGGGCATGTCTTCAGGACGTCTCAGGAGCGTCTGCTGCAGAAGATCGTGTATGGCCAGTTACACCATGACCGGCGGTCTACAGGGGGCAGACGAAGCGCTACGAGGACCAGCTGAAAACGTGGCTGAAGTTGTGCAATCAAACTCACAGACCCGGAGGACGCTGCCGCCGAACATCCCACCTGAAGGCAGCTCTGTCAGAGCGGTGTACAGAGATGGGAGGAGGAGAGGAACACAAAGAGACAGCAAAAACAACCATGCCTTCCCCCACCAACACAGAATCAACATGCCCCAGCTGCAATAAAGCTTGTGGATCTCAGATTGAACTCTACAGCCACCAAAGACTTCACTGTTACCTCAGAAGTGGAAGTCATCATGGACTACCATAAGCGATGGACTACCATAACGCAAGCAAGTGTGTAAATATGTGTGTGTGTGTGTGTGTATATGTGTGCGAACATGCCCTTGACTAGCATTGGGAACAGATTTGCTCACAACTGGAAGGGGGCATCAGGGGCATCCCTATCAGCGTGCCTAGTGTAAGGGACAGCTGGCACAGACACCAACCAACGTCATATATTAGCCAGGTGGGTCCTCTCAATTCACCCATGAACACCGACATGAGCGATAGATGAGCAACAGAGAGAAGAAACTGAAGACTTCTGCACCATTCAGTCAATTAGCGTTTAGCATTACCGTTTGGCAACCCCTGAAGAGGAAGACAATGCCTTTTGAATAATGTACTTTGTTGTGACACTGGACAGATGCAAGGTCAGAAGCTTCAAAGCTGCGGTAACTAAATCTGAAAAAGCACTTCTTGTGATGTCAGCTTCGCAAAGGGTCGCAACGTTCCACATGTCCATTAATGGGTTTGAGTGTTCTGCATGGTGTAATATGATCAAGTCCACTCGTCCAAGACAGATTGACACTTCACTTACTGGTTTATACCTGTAATGCAAAGATAGCCTTTTACATGGAAACAGAAACTACGAACATTATCTAGAGTGCTTTGGATTTCGTTCATCACCCTGTTTATTGCTCCCATTCTTTGTTCTAATATAATTTAAGCTTGGCATCGATCAGCCTTTAAACAAAACAATTGTATATTTTCGAGATAAATACATTCCTCCACTCAAATGCTTACCTATAAGTAGGGATACATCCTTTTGACACAGAGTCTGAAAGTGACAGTAAGCCTTATTATCTAACCATGCTGAGGTCAGGAGGCAAGCCAGTCTAGTTGATAGTATCACCAGTTTTTCACTGAAATACCAGCTGGACTATTAAAAGGAACAAATACTTGTTGTGCTGGCAGTGCAACACTCTCTCTCATCTCATGTGTGGGTGCTGTTGCTAGGAGCTCCTCCATCTTCCTTTGGGATTTTCTGTCCACTTCAGACATTGTCCTTTGACCTCCTCTCTCGCTCTCTCTCTTACACACACTCTCTCTCTCCCAGCCTCTTTCCCTGTCTCTCCCCCCCTCACTCTCTCACTTTTGCTCTCTCTCTCTCCCTGTCTCTCCTTCTGTCTCTCGCTCTCTCTCTCTCTCTCCCCCTCCTCTCTCCACCTCACTCTATCTCGCTCTTTTGCTCTCTCTCTGGGATGGAATGATCCTCATTATCTCTCAGTCACATTAAAGCTTATATGCGGCAGCCAGCAGAACCCCCTCAAGGTGATGAGGGGCGAAGGGCCAAGTAAAGGGTTTCATCTCTCTCAGCCTACCATGTGACTCTCAGCGCACACACACGCATAGACACACACACACGTATACATACACACACACACGCACGCATGCACGCGCACACACACATATCCTCTTGGTATTACCTGCCACATCAACTTAAAGGCACCTAAACCCAGTCCAATGCATTAGGTTTTTGTCTCCCTCAAGCTCACGTTGAAGTAAACATACTCTTACCTTCTCTTTAATATCCTCATACCACGATACTCTCCCTATTTGTGTCATAAATCAATCTCTCACTGTTTTTCCTCTCGCTCTCTGACACTTACACACACACACACACACACACACACACACACACACACACACACACACACACACACACACACACACACACACACACACACACACACACACACACACACACACACACACACACACACACAGGCACACACACCTTGCCTTTCCCTGGCGCAGTGGCGCTGACAAGATACATGATGAACGCAACCACAGTGATTTATAATAAGTCACTTCAGAGCGATGCCATTGCAGAAGAGGAAATTGAACAAACAGGCCATGCTATCTGTCACCAGATGACCCAGTTCAAGTTCAAGAAGCTGCCTGTCAAGTACAATTGACTGCACAAGTGATATATTAGACCTTAATGGCAGCAGAAAAAAGACTGTCTTAACGATTGCCTTTGCTGGATATGTGAAGGTCCTAATGTAGGGTGGATTGCATAGAGGAAACAAATGATTTCCCGGTGTAGCATCTTCCCTCCAAAAATGCATTCGATACACATCCAGACACGGCACCGGCATGGGAGTTACGTGACCACATATCAACCTGCTTCTTGATTGAGGCAAAGCCCTTGAGAAGGAGTTTAGGTGAACATATTACTGTACTGTATTTGCAGTTTGCTCTTTGACATTGAAGAAGAGGGCGTGCTGTGCTCAGGTGTTGTAAGTGTTACACTGTCTTCAGAAAGTATACATAACCCTTAACTTTTTCCACATTTTGTTGTGTTACAAAGTGGGATTAAATTGGATTTAACTGTCATTTTTGTCAACGATTTGCACAAATACTCTGTAATGTCAAAGTGGAAGAATAATTTTCTAACAGTAATAAAAATTATAATAACAATAATAAAACAGTAAAACAGTATATCTTGCTTAGATAAGTATTCAACCCCCTGAGTCAATACATGTTAGAATCACCTTTGGCAGCAACTACAACTGTGAGTCTTTCTGGGTAAATCTCTAAGAGCTTTCCACACCTGGATTGTGCAATGTTTGCCTATTATTCTTTTCAAAAGTCTACAAGCTCTGTCAAATTGGTTGTTGATCATAGCTAGACAACCATTTTCCGGTCTTGCCAGATTTAAGTTTAAACTGTAACTCGGCCACTCAGGAACATTCACTGCCTTCTTGGTAAGCAAGTCCAGTGTAGATTTGGCCTTGTGTTTTAGGTTATTGTACTGCTGAAAGGTGAATTCATCTCCCAGTGTCTGGTGGAAAGCAGACTGAACCAGATTTTCCTGTAGGATTTTTGCCTGTGCTTAGCTCCATTCTGTTTCTTATTATCCTGAAAAACTCCCCAGTCCTTAATGATTACAAACATAGCATAACATGATGCAGCCACCACTATGCTTGAAAATATGGAGAGTGGTACTCAGTGATGTGTTGGATTGGATTTGCACCAAACATAACACTTTTTATTCAGGACAAAAAGTGAATTGCTTTGCCACATTTTTTGCACTATTACTTTAGTGCCTTGTTGCAAACAGGATTCATGTTTTGGAATATATTCATTCTGTACAGGCTTTCTTTCAATTAGGTTAGTATTGTGGAGTAACTAAAGTGTTGTTGATCCATTAACCTATCACAGCTGGTAAACACTGTAACTGTTTTAAAGTCACTCGTGGTGAAATCCCTGAGCGGTTTCCTTCCTCTCCGGCAACTGAGTTAGGAAGGACGCTTTTGTATATTTGGGTGTATTGATACACCATCCAAAGTGTATGTTTTCTTTTACCCCTCTACCAGTAGGTGCCCTTCTTTGCAAGGCATTTGAATACCTCCAAGGTCTTTGTATATAGTTGAATCTCTGTTTGAAATTCACTGCTCGACTGAGGGACCTTACTGATAATTGTATGTGTGGGGTACAGAGATGAAGTAGTCATTCAAAAATCATATCAATCACTATTATTGCACACAGAGTGAGTCTATGCAACTTATTATGTGACTTGTTAAGCACATTTTACTGCTGAACTTATTTAGGCTTGCAATAACAAAAGGGTTGAAGACATTTCAGCTTTTCCTTTGTACAAAAATTCTAAAATCATAATTCCACTTTGACATTATGGGGTATTGTTTTTAGGCCAGTGACCAAAAAAATCTATATTTAATCCATTTGAAATTCAGGCTGTAACACAACAAAATGTGGAAAAAGTCAAGGGGTGTGAATACTTTCTGAAGGCACTGTATGTAGTGGGAGCATATCCACGGGCATGAAAATGTGTTGACCAAAGATAAAATACCATTGACCTTATTGTCCCGAGGGGTATTTTACTTGGACACACAGTGCTGTTGTGTCCGAACAACAGAAATTATATAAGATGATCTCATACAAACATTTGAAGCAAATAGAAACTGTGGAGTGAAAGTCTTTCGTTCAGCAGCTGTGCCACATATGACGCAGTGCTGTCTAATCATCATTAGAAAGCAGTCATGAAAGGCCTAGAGAAAAATACTCATAATTTGTTCCCCTTACCAGATAACAATGATGAAAAATTGTTATGTCGCAGGTGACATTCTCTTGCATCTGACATTTTCCACTGGGGGTATAAGTTCTTAACAAGGTGACAATAACAAAGCAAAATTCAATTAATTGGCATTATCAGAAAGCATGGAGGAGCACATGTCGCGACAGATGGCCCAAAAAGTGGAACTATGGATTTTCCAATCAGAAGGGAGGATAGGGGTGTTTAACTTGGTTCAGAAAGTTCCCACAACCCAGCACATGGTTGATTGTGAAATAAACATTAACCTTTTCACTGAGCGGTGTGGAATGGAAGGCACAGATGTGTTGGGGAAATAGGAGAGCTGTGGAGGTGCATTCCAATTTGCATGCTAGTGGCCCCGGATGTGTTGTTGAAGCGCCCTTTTATTTATTTTTCTCATTACACTGCACCAGACCTAATCATATCCCCATGCCACAGTGAGGGAAATCGAGCGACGCAATTGCAGTCATGTCAAATTGCAATCAATAGACACGGAGGCCCACCCCAGGGGTCAGTTTACTGTTTCATTAGCCAACAGGAATAAAAGACTTTAGGAGGGCCTTGTGGATTACATTTGAATGACAACAGACAAAATGTCTCACTTGTCCCGTTGACACAGCAACCCCTCTGTAAGTTTGTCACTTCCTCTTTGATCCTTGCAGAGGATTTATTTTCCGATGTGAAATTAGCATTTGATGATGCCTATCTAATCTATAGTGCTTCAGTTATTAAATCTGTTATCCTGAAACGTAACGGTCATATATTTTATTTTAAATCCTATTGATGTCTGAGTTATATGAGTGTGATTGGTTCATGCATGTCTAAATGTTTTCATTGTTATTTCCTACCTGGAAATACTGCTGAGTCAGACAATGAGTCATTCTATTTTATGATAGGTAGCATCTCCATAAATATGAATTATTTTAAACAATGCCTTGCCCAGTTAGCCTTGGTCCACCTTGAAAATAGAAATGAATGATGGATTAAAAATACTTTATATGAATCAATATACAAGGCCCAAACGTTCAAGTGTTTACCTTGAATAGACTTTGAAACGTTGAACTCCATTGTATTCCTAAAGCAGACAGTGCAAACAGAGCAGCAGTGGTGTTATGCTGTCCTCACACACCTAAATCAGCCTCTCTGTTCTAAAAACAGGAGTAAATGTGATTTTAGAATGTCTCTCTGTGTCATCCCTACCACAGCAGGACGTAAGACAGCTCTCAGACAAACACTAGTAAAGAGTAATTCATTGCATAAAAGCAAATGTCATTGGAGGAGGCGGTGGAAGATAGATGGAAGATAGAGGATGAGTGGAAGATAGAGGATGAGAGGCTTGAAGGTTGCTCATCTTTAGATAATCTCTTCCTTGTGTCCTCTTGTTTCATACAGCAGTGCATTTATTTTCTGTACGCAAGTTACTTCAAGAATTCAATCAATTATTAATATATGTGAATGTTCCATGAATCATAGTGTTGGCAAACTGCAGATGAATTAGAGTTGTCTGGGCTATTGTGTAGCATGTCCTTTAGAACTCAGTATTTCAAGGTAATACACACACGAGGGGGTCTTGACTGAGGTCGATGTTCACCGTCCCAGACATTGGGAAGACAGACACATGAGACAGTCTCTGTGCTTGCAGGCAGAGAAAGCATTAAGTCACTTTTTTCCAGGTAAGACAGCCAAAGCAGGATCAATATGACGCTCTCCAAATGGGAACAAGTGTTTTCTCCGCTCAGAACTAATCTATTTGCAGATGTCTACCCAGAATATTGGGAACATATATGTGTCTGTAAATGAAGTTCCATTGTCGTTATTTTACAGCAACACTGTCATTATTACTGTCATAAGTCGAGGTTATGGATAAAAATCAATTTCTGTCTGGAAATAGTTGGGTTTAATTTATATGTAAATGTGCTCTGTGTACATTATTTGGCAGCAAATTGTTTGTTGAATTGTGACATGGGGGAAAAGAGCTGGATTGGAGGCCTGCTCTCAAAATAAAGGGGAAGGAGAAAAAAAATCCCAACATAAACATTTAAACTCAAACCCCAAAGGAATTCATCACTGCTTTGTATAAAACCAATCTATCCAACCTATATTAAACAACCAAATTCTGCTGCTTTTCAACGGATGGAAAAATACAGATTACTCAAACTCTTTGCTTTGTGTATTTTTAAGAGAAGACATTGAGATCATTATGGAAACGAATAGAGGGGCACAGGATTGGAAACAAATTTAGTGAAGAAGAAAAAAAACAATATTGCAGTCGAGCTCACTGCAGAATTTAGTCAATTCTCCATTCTAGCTCTGGGAATAGGGATAAGCTCCACGTCAAGTATTACAATATTGCCCTGTATTAGTCTGTAATGACCATCGCCTATAGTCACAAACCCACTCATAGTAAAGAGCTGTGGAAATATTACAGTTAGAGGATCAGAGGGCCTTTGGCTTGTGGATCTATACTCTGTGGAATCACACACGGAATAGGTTTATGGTTCAGATTGTATTATCTTATTTTCTATCTAGTGCTCTGGAACAATAGTGTCGGCTTGGCCTGTAACAGTCAAACTGAGTGTGTTCTGAGTTTAGGAACCATTTTAGATACTGAGGTGTAGGATGTAAATCATGTGAAGGAGTGCAGTGTGAAAGCATGGGAATTTGTTCAGTGAGCTGATCTAGCTGATTGACTATCGAGCACAAAGGAAATTGAACTCAGCCTGAACTAATGTTCTTTCAAGACTCTTAACAAGTCTCGGATGTTGTGTCTTACCTAGCAGACTGCAATCTAAGGAAGATATTCTTTGAGGATCCGACTATCTGTTCAACCAGAGAAATGAGTCTCTTGCATGGGTCACTGCATTTCCTTTCGTCTCTGCACATTTCAATCTGATCTAACCTGTAAACCAAATAAGGACATGCAGGCTTAGAGTTTAAACACCTTTTAGTGATGGTGTCAATGTCCTCAACCACTCAGATGAATTACCGAACAAACTATTATACACTTATCAAGACATGACCTCCTGATTGTGCTCATATTATTTTGACTCTACGCCATTTCACAAAGGACAAGGGATACGTGTCTGTATTCAATCAAATCTATTGAGAGCCTGGAGGATGGTTGGGGTAGAATATGCAAGGTAAACATGGAATTATGAGGAGTTGATTCTATTTTCAGGCTTGGGGGTTGCCGGTGATGCTATCTCATATCTGGACTCAGTGATCTGCACAGCGCTCTGATTCCAGGGTTAATCAGATCAGTTTAGCGCCGAGGCCCAGATTATTTGATTGAGATTAGTTTAAATGTCATCTCCTATAAATGATCTCAAATGTCAGCTCTCTTTGAGGTAAATTTCCATTTCGTTTAATTATTTTTTTTTTAATTCACACAGACCTAAAACAATCTTTCAGCTTTAATTAAGTTATGATCCTTTCATTGTGTGTGTGTGTGTGTGTGTGTGTGTGTGTGTGTGTGTGTGTGTGTGTGTGTGTGTGTGTGTGTGTGTGTGTGTGTGTGTGTGTGTGTGTGTGTGTGTGTGTGTGTGTGTGTGTGTGTGTGTGTGTGAGAGAGAGGCGCCTAAGAAAGGGAGTATGTACCTTGGGTTTATCATCCTCTTGGAAGTGTGTAATCACTGGGTTTCCGGCCAAAAATATATATATTGGAACTGAAATCAAATGAGGTCATGTGGGCATGGCATGCAGACACACACAATCACTCCACAATGAATCCCTTTAGATAATGGCATTTACACAGTTGATTTTTCTTTTTCATTGTTCTTACAGTTTGTTTTCTGTTCCATGAAGAACTTATAACCCTCTACCCCCGAGTAGCTTTTTACCTCTGAAGGACCACTTAAAGCTTCCCAGCAGTCCATGAGTGCTGATGTGGAAGAAGCTACAGCAAAGTGTACACAGGAAGAATAATTGAGGGGCAAAATGGAGGTAAAGGGCAGTTTGGCTGAAGACTAATGGGAATGATTATGAATATGGGCTGGCTGTGATTTACCAAAGCACTCTACACTGTAGTCTGAAGGAGCTTACTGTCACTGCAGTGGTACCACTATATGCACTCAAGTACTCTGCTGGCCAAGTCCCAAGGTTGGTAAGCCAGGGCAATCTCCAATATCTCTCGTGTAGCACCTCAAATCCACATTGATCTTAGTCACGTCTAGCCCTCTGAGAAGTGCCTAATGCAAATGCGTTGGCTGCGCTGGCTGGAATCAGTTATAGTAGCTAACTTTAAGGCAGTTGCACACTTACACTGATATAAGTCTAAATGTGTTACTAAGGTGTGGTGAAGTCTGTTTAATATTATGTTGTTGGCATGCAGTGTTAACTCAACACTGCCTCATCACTGCCCTATGAGGTCCAATATGAAGCGTTGGAGTGTAACCTCTTTAGCCGTCAATAAGTATTGATGGTGTAGAGTGGTCAGGTGAGGACAAAAACAGGAGTTGATCTGTTCTTAACTCATTATGTCCTGTCAGCACTCTGGTTGCGTCAGCTCTGTCTGACAGACTGGGAACTGATCTGGTGCCATTTCTGTTAACCTTTTACTGCAGTGGGCTAAATCAGGGTCAAACAGAGTGATTCTTGGTAGATTCAAATCTACTTTGAAGCAAAAGTATACACCTCATACAAATGGTTATGGGCTTAAAAAAAAAGAAGACACCTGTACCATATCAGATATAGAGTTGAAATGTATTCCTTTTAGAGTTTGCATTCCAATATTACACTTCATATACATCACAGAAGACTGAAATATAACAAAACTGTTCGACAGAAACACCAGATTTTAATCTTTTTTTTTCAAAGAATCTTTATTAAGTTATGAATATGATTAATAATAACATTCTACCCATGAGACCAAAGAGGGTGTTTTTGGTCATTGACTGCAGGATAGGTCTACACAAATGTCCAGTGTCCAGTATCGTGTTAGACGCTATCGTTCTGTTGTCTTATCACCATCTCAGACAGCGATTATTACTGTTTATTTGATATGACGGTTAGCTATATCAAGCAACGTTTGGTACTTTATTAAACTGTACCTATACCCTGAAATCAAATATATTCAGTGTCTTCCGAAAGCATTCATATCACTTGACTTAGTCCACATTTTGTTGTTACAGCCTGAATTCAAAATGTATTAAATAGATTTTCTCCCACCCATCTACATACAATATCACATAATGAAAAAGTGAAAACATGATTTTAGAAATTTTAGCAAATTTATTGACCACGAAATACAGAAATATCTCATTTACGTAAATAACCACACACCTTCGCTATAACACTCCAAATTGAGCTCAGGTGCATCCAATTTCTTTTTATCATTCACCTGTGGCCAATTCAATTGTTTGGACATAATTTAGAAAGAAAGACACCTGTCTATATAAAGTCCCACAGCTGACAGTGCATGTCAGTCAGAAACTACATGAAGTCCAAAGAACTGTCCGTAGATCACAGAGATTGTGATTGTGATGAGGCATATATCTGGAGAAGGGTATAAAACAATTTCTAGAGTGTTGAATGTTTCCAAGAACACAGTGGTCTCCAGCATTGCGAAATTGAAAAAATATGGAACTACCCAGACTCTGCCTAGAGCTGGCTGTCCGACCAAATTGAGTAACCAGGTAAGAAGGACCTTGGTCAGGGAGGTGACCAAGAACCCAATGACTCTGACAGAACTATAGATTTCCTTGGTCGAGATGGGAGGACCTGCCAGAATAACAACAGTCTCTACAGCACTTCACCAATCTGGGCTTTATGGGAGAGTGGCCAGACAGAAGCCACTCCTGAGAAAAAGGCAAGTGAAAAACCTAAGAGGATAAATATTCTGTGGTTTGATGAGACAAAAATGTAACTCTTTGGCCTGAATGCAAAGAACTATGGTAAAGCGGCAGGGAATGGGAGACTGGTAATGAAATACAGGAAAATCATTGATGAGAATCTGCTTTAGAGTGTATAATGACCTTAGACTGGGGGCGAAGATTTACGTTTTACGTTCTTACAGGACAATGACAAGAATACAGCCAATGCAACGCTGAAATGGCTTCAGAACAAGAATGTGAAAGTCCTTGAATGGCCCAGCCAAAACCCAGACTTGAATCCCATTGAAAATCTCTGGAAAGACTTGAAGATTGCTGTTCACCACCGGTTTCCATTTAACTTAAAAGAGCTTGAGAAAATCTGCAAGGAAGAATGGGAGACAATCAATGGGTATGAATACTTTCTGCCATGAGATTACGGGTATGGTAATGTCAGTGTCTGACACACAGAAACACATTGATTATTATTTAATTATGAAAGGAGCTCTAAATTACATTTTGACCTAAAGGCTGACATCTGTCCATTTTAACATCCATATTTCATAACCATTGTTACCAGGTAATTTTTTAAACCCAATTTGAGATTAGATGTGATCCTGTAAGCAACTATTCATATTTGACGCAAGCTCCCCAGTTACCATGACATAATAAACTTTCACTGATCTTTGAGTCTATTTAAACTATAAAATAAGAAATACATGGGCACAGCATGCTATTGACTTTATATTCCCTGGAGTTGAAATCCTCACTAACCTGTTCAGGACATGGTGGTTCATAGCACATCGCTTCCTCAGCCATATCTGAGGGGGGCCAGACGGGCTGCCTGGACAGCTAGTCCCTGACTGTCCCTGACCTGCATAAGGCAGTTGTCACATCTCTCTTTCTGCAGTGAGAAATTGAGTTTGACTCTGCCTGTTTGTGCCCTGAATCCTCTGGGGGCTGTATTAAAAACGCATCGCAGCAATGTTGACAGGAATACATTTATCGGAATTGTGTCGCCTTTCAAGAGCCGGCTGGGGGTAGCGGGTAGCACATGCTGCCGCGGGTCGTCTTGGCTGGCTGGTATGGTGTTTGATCTCCATATCGTCTGGATTGGACAGCCCTGTTCTTGCTGGTTTAGTGCCGACGGTGGAATTTCAGTCAATAAAGAATTTTGAGAAATACAGTATAAGCTTTTTGTGTAATGCATGGAGACAAAACTTAGCAAAACATTGTGATCATTGTTCATGTACTGCATGTTCCCTGCATTGAATGTGTGTCCTGGTTCAACCTAGTCCGGTAATCAACAGTTACTGTACAATTCTTTCTTACAAATGTCTATCAATAACAAGAATGAGCTGTTCAACTGAGGACCAGTAGCTGGTGATGAACGCCACACAATTCCTATTAATTTTGAACGCTAACACAAGGGTTGTCTTTGGTCTGAATTCATTCATATAAACAAACACACAACTGCATACACACTCAACACAGGACATGTACAGGTCATAGTAGGCCATGGTATGAATCATAAACGCAATAATGTTTGTTGTTGAAGGTAATATTTTAATTTTACTTACAATTAACAGGGCATGAGCAATAGGCTCTAGTGTAGTTCAAGGTAAAGTGACAAGTATGGGAGGGCAGAGGGTTCGAATAGTATTGAATCGAGGGCTTGACCTTGAGAGTATTTCCATGTAATGTATTCATTGATTTTAGCATATCCAGTGTGTCTGTACGACGTCATGTGCTTAATCTTTAAAGAAATTAATATGCAT
Organism: Brachymystax lenok tsinlingensis; assembly: GCA_030435695.1. Classification (NCBI taxonomy): domain Eukaryota; kingdom Metazoa; phylum Chordata; class Actinopteri; order Salmoniformes; family Salmonidae; genus Brachymystax; species Brachymystax lenok. The sequence goes on along the minus strand of CM059809.1, from coordinate 12,433,773 downwards.
CACACTACATACTGTATGTAGGATGTTAATTTGAGACAGTTTGCTACAGAAGGAAATTAATCCTGGAAATGTGAATTATTATTTTGATTATAATTAATGGACATTTTTGTAGGCGTTGATAAATTTTTCGTAAGGAAAAATCAAGTCTGAAATGTCAAAGTGGAAATTACAGAACTTCAGAAGCCATTTAAATGTTAAAAAAAAGACTACAATTTAAAAAGGTCCTGCATTGCAGGAAAGTACTCCTGCAACAGGGTGATCAAATTAAGATCCTACATCTGTACAAAATCTTTTGAGGCATGGTGCCATGGAGAGGCTTGGGTTGCTTATTGCAGTCTCCTTGACGCCTCCTGTCAGGTGGCTGCACCGCAACTGAAAAACTCATAAGCAGTGAAATCTGACAACATTGTGTGGGTTGACGATTTGGAACTTGTCACACAGTTAATGACTGTCACAGGAGGAGGCCCTTGGAGCTACGGTGAAATATGGGTGTTGGCTATGAGGAAAGGGTTTGTGTGTGTGTCTGTGTATGTCTCAGTCCCTGTGTGTGTCAGAGAGGACGAGAAAGAGAAAGAAAATATGCTTGTTTGTGCACCATGCATGTCATATCTGTCTGTGTGTGTGCCAAAGTCTACATGCTTGGAAGAGTCTACCTGTGTGTGCAGGCTAATATCCCTGCAATTTGAGGACATAGGGAAATGAAACTGAAAGTCATTCCTTAAACAGTGTGATTTCATAATAGCCTTTTCTAGGTGGTCCTCTTACCCGTAAGCCATTGTGTGGTACCTAGGAACAACCCTCCAGGCTTTGATAGTGTATCATCTGAACAAGGTATGGATTAAATCTGACTCTGACGCAATTCCTTTTTGACTGGAAAGTCATTAGCAGGCGATTATGAATCAAACATTTAGTACAAAATCAGGTTTATGAGATGGATTGCTCGGGAACCCAGGCCTCTTTGCATTTAAATCACCTCTCGTGGCCCACTCAAACACTCTGTTTTATTAATGTTCACCGAGACTAATGATGTCGAACGCCTTATTAATTACTGGAGATGCAGACTCGGGATTGTCATGTCACTCTTTCTACCTTTGCTAGTGAGAGTGAGAGATCTTTTGACACAATGACCCAAGCCTGGAGATGATAGCATGACTCTGCTACGAGCCAATGAGGAAGGTTCGGCTCACGAGGATAAAGAGCCTTATCAGGAAGTAAGCCGTCGGAATTCCAAGTAAGTAGGCCTGTACAATACATGCTTTAGCGCTGCGTCTTGTCTTTGGAGGCTAACCAGTGCTCTCCATCACATAAAACGATTGCCTGTTTTTGGCCAGGTTTTGCCTTGAAAACTACAGTACTGCCAATCACTGGTGTACTACCGCAGGCCCCTGCAGCCCCAATGAGGCGAGGGGGGGCCCCAAGCAATTAAGGGCCTCCACCCAAACATTCACCTATAGCATTCACTAGAGTATTGCACATTTGGATATGTCTGTTAAGCATGTCTCAATCGTTGATTACAGTGCACTTAACCCATTCAGAGACGCTAATTACCTTTAGCGCTTATTGGTGGAAGCCTAGTATCTTTTTTAAGAGCCCTGACCACTCATTCTGAATGTTAAAATGCAATGCTTGAGGTATGGTTTTGGAAACATAAGAAACATATATTTCACATAAGTGAGAAATAATGAAAAAATTACTACATACCTTTAAAGGGTAGGCTTCCCACACAGCCATATTTCTACAGCGCTCGTTTATGGAAATCGACAGAAGACATGAAAGTAGAACGCTTTATGTTTCTAGAACCGTACAACAATTGAGAAGTATTCGCGTTTAGATGGAGTCTTTGGCTGTTTTGGATGCCTGAGCCAATTCCCCTCTTAACAGAACATGTAAGGTCCTTGGACAATAAGGAGTAAGGTTAGGCTCCTTTGGTCTATTATTGGGCTAGGTCTTTGTAGAATGGAGGTGTTGCCCTGGTAACATAGTCCTTTGTAGCTTAGTTGGTAGAGCATGGCGCTTGTAATGCCAGGTTAGTTGTTTCAATTCCTGGGACCACCCAAATGTATGCATGAATGTAAGTTGCTTTGGATAAAAGTGTCTGCTAAATGGCATATATTATATTAGAAGGGCTGGCTATCATAATATACATTTTGAAAGAAATGTTTTTATCATCACAGCGAACATTTTATTGTAAGCGTATGATAAACACATGCAGGCTAGATTGCATTGCCAGTGTTTGTTATTCCTGTTCTGTTCTGCCTTTGACAATCAATGTGACTGTAAAATAAAATTTTAGTGAGGTACTGCATGATCTCAGTCAGCCTGCATCCCAATCAATATTACATCCTCGTTAGAGAGACAAATTACCCCTTGTCTCAGTATACAGATGTCACCCCCGTCCTCATCGCTGAAATCCTGGCTCTCCCATCTCCCTGTGTTGAGATCATTTCTAATTACGCCTAAAAGGAGCATTTTGATAGAGATTAATTGCATCCCTTGACACCCCCTCTCCCATACCCATTGATCTCTTACCCCCCTGCTTCTCCCTGGGGTATCAATTTAACCCTGGTAAACAGCCCATACTAAGACAGGGTACAGTATCTGCAAGGAAGCAATCTCATCCCTGGGATCAAACTGAGTCACCAGGGAGGGTTGAGGCAGTTATGGGGAGGTGGATGCGGATGTTTGATAGTGTGTGTGTGTGTGTGTGTGGAGCAGTAGTTTCTACAGTGTGTGCGCTGGTCTTTTTCTCCCCCCGGTTCATACTCCACGCATGAGTGGCTGCCAGATCTGACAGTTGAGCTTCCCAGAATTCCCGGGTGACCGACCTCTAGAGGTTAGAGGGTCCCGTTGCTATGTGAACCGCACAAAGCAAGATGCACCGCACCAAGGGCTATTTTTCCTCTCCCAGCGGCGTCTCAGGTCAGCGAATTGAATATGTAAACCACTGGAGCCTTAGACAGGGGGCAACGTCGGACTAAGCAAAACAAAAGGACTTGCTGATGCTCGATAAACACATGCATAGTCCCTCAGGCAGAGAGAAGGAATGCGTCAGGAACATTACCTTCTGTCTGCTCATCTTTCTGTCTGCTTATCTCTGTTGGAAACATCTGTCTTTGTGTCGGCCAATATCTCGGAATATCCAAAGTTCTACTTCTCCTCAATGCCGGCAGCACCCACTGTGTCTGTTTACCTGACGCAGCACGTATCTGACTATCTTTCCAACTGCAGGTCAGACCCCAGGGGGTTCGTCAGACAGGGAGATGGTCAGATGTGAGAGAACAGGTGTGAGACGAATGTTGTCACTACAGAGAATACCTCCTCAAGTCTTCATCATCTGCCTCATTTCATTACAGGAAATGAAATGTATCTCTCAGAGACACCGGAAAGGAAAATTGAGCTCTGGGTATTCATTGTTGGATAGGATATGATTTTTATACCTTTCTCTTACTTCATATTTGTAAATGGGGATTTTATAGATGTTTTTTATATTGTTTGCAAGTAGAGGTCTGCTGAATGAGCGTAGTCATTTTGGTAATACTGTATAGCTAGGCTATCCTTTAAAGACGACCATACCACTGGACTAGGTCTTGCTCAGGCTAGGAAATATGTAGTGTTTGGGAGGAAATGGGTTCTACAGAATTTCAAGAGAAGGTCAAATACAAAAGGCCAGATTCAAAAGAAACCATAGTACAACAACATGACTACAGTAATGTCTGCTGCATTGGATACTAGATTATTCCTTCCAGTATGTTTTTTTTAAGAGATTTTTTTGGCTACTTTGTGGGTTGTCCTTTGTCCATTTAATTATGGACTTTACCAAACTTAACCAGACAGTCTTAGTGGTATCCTCAGTATATTGTATTGACTTACATACCCTGCATTTTGATGAAAATCTCTGCATTTATCCAGAGAAAGTAATTTGCACATATTTTCTGACTGTTTATGCTTCTATACCCTTCAGGTATGCAATCAAACCAACCAATGGGATTGTGGTGGCACTTAAAAATCTGGAATCGCAAACCCAGGGGTATCACAGACGGAGATGAATGAAATTAGTGGCAAATTGAAATTCATGATTAATGCTTGCTCCACAATTCTGGCTGAGCTTCAGCAAGTGTCTATAAAAAGAGCAGTGTGTGACTCGCTGGCCCCTCTCCCAGTTGTGGCCAGGTGCTTGGGCTTATACAGGCCAGGGGAAAAAGGGAGGAGGGGGTAGAGGGCAGGGAGGCTTAGGTGGAGACTTTGGATGTCGTGAGAGCGACATCCTGTCCCTGACATGGTCACTTCGCTTTCAAGTCATCTCCCAGGAAATGGGGGGCTTGAGGTCGCCCCTATCATTGGTTACCCACGCCTAGTCTCTGAAGGTATTTAATCCTGCCTCTTTGCTCCCTTAGTGAGCTGGGGCGACAGTGGTGTCAGTGTGCGTGGGCAGGGCGGAGAGATAGCTCTGTGAGGGATTGAGATGGGAAGCCTCAGTGGTAAAACTGGCAGACTGTAAAAAGTATATTTTTAGATTTCACAGGCTAGGTAAAGTCCAAGTCATCTGGTGGCTGTCATAGAGATGGAGATGAGGAATAGATGTGGTAGAGTGGTTATCAAATCACTTTTACATTCAGCCTGCGTCTATATTGTGCCATTCGATCACCATTTAATAACAAGGTGTATTTGTAGTGCTTATTGGATTTGAAATGAGAAACAAAATGGAACCAGTCCAGGTCTTCGGCAATCTGACTTGCTAATGTCTACTCTACTCTACATCCCATTACTGGAAAGCAAACAGTTAAATGTAACACTGCCCTGTACTTACTGCCAAAGATGCCACACACAGCTAAACAACACATCGGCAAAAAATACATTTTATCAATAGGGCTGCTTTGCCAGGAAATCATTTCCCTATATAATTACAAATCGACAAAAGGCAATTTACGCAGTATCTGATTGCAGGTGAGAAATGCATGTGTGCAGGGTAAATATTGTTTACCTCAAAAAGATCAATATCCAACTGTCCCGCTTGATGAATTCTGTACTCATGAGGATGTGTCTGTGTTTGGATCCTAACACATAAGCCTAACTTTTCTCACCTCTGAGAATCAGCTCTCTTTCACCCATATACTCAGCTGTTGCTCTCACTATCTTCTTCCTTTCAGTTTTTTATATTTTATTTTCCTTCGCATTCTCTCTCCCTCTTTAAATCTACCTGCTATTCTTTCTACCCTTCCTCCTTCCTCTCTCTTTCTTGCACCGTCTTTCGTTACCCCAATCTCCCCAGCTGTACCATCTCTCCATTCTTCTCTCATCCTTTCTCTGCTTGATTCTACTGAAAACCTGCCTCCCCCCTCCCACTCCTCTACCTCTAACCCTCTCTTCCTTTGTCTCCCCCTCTTTCTCTCTTTCTGTCTTCCACCCTCCGTACCCGGTATGGAATGTGTGTCTCAGAATAATAACGTGTCTATCTGGCTCGCCGCTGCTCTTGATGATAAGAGTTATTGTGCTACCTGAGTCGGGCTGCGTCCAGCCTCCTCCCTGACAGGGCCACTGGGCGATACAGGCGTGGATGAAGGTGACTGGGTATGACAGCCAGCCAAATGCCTTTTTACCTGCGGCTGATTGCTAAACGCACACGTCCTGATTTAGACAAATGGGAGCGGGGGCCAGCCATTACGGCGTGGCCGACCTTCAGCCTGTGTCTGCGCGTCGGTGTTTGTCCCTCTTTGATGAAGCTGTCAGATGCTTCATGCCCGACCCTTTGCCTTACTCTCTCCACAGACAAACACACACGCACTCACTCACACACACACACACACACACACACACACGCAGATGCAGATGCACATCAAATCACACACATACTCAGACGCACACACACAAATACTTTTACTTCCCTGATTTCTTAGGTATTAGATGTGCTTGTATATTTAGAAATGTTTTAAATGAAATTGATTTGCCAGCTATTCAGACATTTTCTAATTTGATGGATTCAACATTTTCTCAAGAAGCACTTTGTTTTATGTCTCATTTTCTTGATGAATCTTCTATTGTGTTCATTTATTATGTAACGATAGGGTCTTCATCACTCTCCAAGGTTTCTCAGGAAATTAGAAAGCGACAAGGGGAAAAATGCCCCTAAATTCTTCATGTAATGATTACATTTAAATACAGAGGTCAAGAGCCCTCATTATTTGCACTGAAATATTAAAATACTGTTAATATTTCATCGGCCCAATTATGCAGCCAGGGGTGTAATGCACCCATTATTTTATATGGGGCACGAAGTACATGATGATGGAAGGGGAAGTTGGAGAATGTAGTATTTTTCAAACACCTGAAACAGCTTTTTTCCTGCAATCTAGAGCCATAATCATTATGCCTAATTCTATGTAAAAAAAAATATGTCAATTTTTCTGCATAGGTTATCTACGCATACCTCTTTACTTGTTCAATTGTTATTGAGGGTGTCATTCTGACTGTTGGAAATCACACATCTCAATATACCGCACTAACATGCCTAGGATATTACATCATAGTGCAAAATTACAGCACAGTACATGGGTACATGGGATCATGACACACATCATCTATAAAGGCACATCATGGCATCATCATTAATACATACATATCATGATATTCTCATAGGGTGCCAGATCACATTCAAACCAAGTATTTGTCTGCATATCTAAACATACCTCTTGAGCTTTCTGTATCCTCCTGACTGGTGGGTCCTTACTAAAATAAACTAGAATGTTTCTCTGCATCTCAGCTAAAATATGGGTAAAAGATTGAAAGGAATTTCTTCAGTACATTAAGTAATTGCTTGCTTTTCTAAAGTCTAGCAACCTTGACAGCAGGCATGCCAGCTAAGATAGTTAGGCAAGCTACTCTAACTTGATTTATAGTGTTTCATATGGTATGTATTCATTTATGGATGTCCATCACACATTTCATATGATATGTTACGAATTACAATTCGTATTATATGCTACGAATTTGCAAAAGTACAATGTGTTCAGAATTTTCAAAACGTACTATATGTTACGAATTTGCAAAACGCAGGGTATGTTACGAATTCTAGCTAGGTGGCTAGGTGGATAACGTTATCTAGCGTGATAATGTTAGCTAGACTATGGGTTAGGGTTAGAGTTAGGTTTACGTTTAAGAGTTAGGTTAAAGGGTTAAGGTTGGGGTTAGGGGAAGGGTTAGCTAAAAGGGTTAGGGTTAAGGGAAGTTTTGGCTAAAAGGGTTATGGTTAGGGGAAGGAATAGCTAACATGCTAAGTAGTTGCGAAGTAGTTAAAAAGTAGAAAAGTTGCTAATTAGCTAAAATGCTAAAATTGTCCGTGATGAGATTTGAATTCGGAACCTTTAGGTTGCTAGAAATTTGCGTTATACTCTGACCCATCCACCCCGACCTACCGCCCTACTTTCGTTTTTGCCCTAAGTAACCATCTGTCTTATGTAACCACACCAAACCTAACATATCATACAAATTTGAGTGTCCTAGATCTACTTTTACTCTGTTACGTCCAGTCTATAAGACCAGGCTGAGGTTAGGGTTAGGTTTAAAATTGTATTACTTTTTGGCTGTGCTAGCTAGTGACCACTCTGCAGAGCTGCCTCCAGGTCAAGATTCATGATAATGAACGCTAACCTGCCAAAAATGTAGCAGTGGAAGTTTGGCCCAAGAGTATAATATTGGGATTCTCAAGTGTTCAGAAGCGCAGTGCATCGCAGGTGTCTCCTCTTGCGTCAGCTGAAACCAGCATGACTCAACGAATCATGGGTAAAAACATCTGCTGCACCTGCAGATATGTTTACCCTCAGCTTGATCACCTTCTCTTGTTTCCATGTTTAGACAGACTGAAATTATCCAGGGGTAGAAACACACCCAGGGAGTCATGAATTTTCCAATGCTAGACATTCAATAAGAAGCCTACTATTTCCATTACTTGGCTTTAAATGGTGATACCCAGAGTCACCATAGAAAAAAATACTAAAAAGTATTAACATAGACTCAATTCAGTTAAGCATTATCGCAACTTCCTGTTTCCAAATTATGCTTAGTAGGGCTTAAAAAATAAACATATTTTGCCATATTTACATACTAGCTAATAAGTAATACTGTAAAATAAAGTGTAACCACTAAGACAAGCAAGTAAATGACTCAATCACAACATCCAGAAGTAACCCAGATTTCTGAATAGAACAAGCTAGCATAATGGACAGGTTTAGAAAATTGTCACATCCAGCAGAAGCCTTTTTATATCCTTGCATACATTCGGTAGACATGTCGTGCATGGATAGTGAGGGAACTCTCTTTTTCATCTTAAATTAGTTCTGCTCCAGAAACAGGGAAAGTGGCGAGCTAATCATCCTAACTGTGGCGGGAAAAACATTTCTCTGGGACACTGGTTCTCTGGTGGGGCAGAGGGTTATGCTGTGGCACAGTGGCATTAGCTGTGTTGTACAGAAAGAGGGACAACATAAAGCATAGGCTACATAAAGAATACAGTAAGGCCAATTTAATCAATGTACTGTACTGACTGCAGGACAGCTACCCCACTGTAATTGTGTTGTGTTGAGTGTGTCACATCAAAACCATGTGTTGTGTCTTTGAACCGCCAAGTTAAATTGCCTCTGTCAGTCACAATTGGTTATATTACACCATACACCTAGTGTTTCATGTAAGTGCTACTGTATGAATTACTTGATGTTGTACTATCACACTGTATGATTTACATTTGTGGGAGAATCTCCACATTAGTTTAGTGAGATGAACCTAACAACACACTTGGACATGTCATCATTGTCTCAGATCGGTTTTGTTCCCCTTTGAGGGAACCTATTCTGGTGTATCTATTCTGGACACGTGCCATGGTAATGTTTCAGCTGCCATGCAAGCTAGTAATGTGAAAAAATGGATCCCTGTCACGTCCAGGCCTGAAAAGACAGGCTGGCGTGTTTTTGCTTTGGTTTTGGTGTAGGGTTTTTGTTCTAGGTGTTCTATTTCTATGTTGGGGTAATGGTTCCCAATTAGAGGCAGCTGTGTGTCGTTGTCTCTAATTGGGAACCATATATATATTTGGGGTTTTCATTTAGGTTTTGTGGGTGATTGTAAGTTCATAGCTGTGTTTGTCTTGTCAGTTACGTTCTTCGTCACGTTCTTCGTTTGTTTTGTTGTATATTTTCCCAGTTTACGTCCGTTATTAAAATGTATACTGGAAGCATCGCTGCGTCTTGGTCTGTCCCTACAGAAGATCGTGACAATCCCTCTCATTTTGACACACAGGTGTTAGGCAGACAGCATAGGGGACAGATTGCTATTATTTCCCTGTATTCTATCTCCCTCCCAGCACATTGTTTGACGCACAGTCACACACCCCCTGTGTACAGTATTAAGCTAGTGCTGTACGGTGTGTTGAACGATAGTTTAACAGGAAGAAAAATTACCAATCAATTGGGTTTGTAGCATTCCGTATTCTTTATCATTGTGTAAATAATCACTCCATACTGTGTATATTTTTTACTTCAGGTGTACAGTTGAAGTCGGAAGTTTACATACACTTAGGTTGGAGTCATTAACTCGTTTTTCAACCAATCCACAAACATCTTGTTAACAAACTATAGGTTTGGCAAGTCGGTTAGGATATCTACTTTGAGCATAACACAAGTAATTTCTCCAACAATTGTTTACAGACAGATTATTTCACTTATAATTCATTGTATCACAATTCCAGTGGGTCAGAAGTTTACATACACTAAGTTGACTGTGCCTTTAAACAGCTTGGAAAATTCCAGAAAATTATGTCATGGCTTTAGAAGCTTCTGGTAGGCTAATTGATATCATTTGAGTCAATTAGAGGTGTACCTGTGGAAGTATTTCAAGGTCTACCTTCAAACTCAGTGCCTTTGCTTGACATCATGGGAAAATCTAAAGAAATCAGCCAAAATCAAAAGAAATCAGCCAAAAAATGTAGACCTCCACAAGTCTGGTTCATCCTTGGGAGCAATTTCCAAACGCCTGAAGGTACCACATTCATCTGTACAAACAATAGTACGCAAGTATAAACACCATGGGACCACGCAACCATCATACCTTTTAGGAAGGAGACGTGTTCTGTCTCCTAGAGATCAACATACTTTGGTGCGAAAAGTGCAAATCAGTCCCAGAACAACAGCAAAGGACCTTGTGAAGATGCTGGAGGAAACAGGTACAAAAGTATCTATATCCACAGTAAAACGAGTCCTATATCGACAAAACCTGAAAGGCCGCTCAGCAAGGAAGAAGCCACTGCTCCAAAACCGCCATAAAAAAGCCAGACTATGGTTTGCAACTGCACATGGGGACAAAGATCTTTTTGGAGAAATGCACTCTGGTCTGATGAAACAAAAATAGAACTGCTTCGCCATAATGACCATCGTTATGTTTGGAAGAAAAAGGAGTAGGTTAGCAAGCTGAAGAACACCATCCCAACCGTGAAGCATGGGGGTGGCAGCATCATGTTGTGTGGTTGCTTTGCTGCAGAAGGGACTGGTGCACTTCACAAAATAGATGGCATCATGAGGAAAGAAAATTATGTGGATATATTGATCAACGTCTCAAGACATCAGTCAGGAAGTTAAAGCTTGGTCGCAAATGGGTCTTCCAAATGGACAATGACCCCAAGAACTGAAAAAGCGTATGCGAGCAAGGAGGCCTACAAAGCTGACTCAGTTACACCAGCTCTGTCAGGAGGAATGGGCCAAAATTTACCTAACTTATTGTGGGAAGCTTGTGGAAGGCTACCCATAACGTTTGACCCAATTTAAAGGCAATGCTACCAAATTCTAATTGAGTGTATGTAATCTTCTGACCCACTGGGAATGTGATGAAAGAAATAAAAGCTGAAATAAATCATTCTCTCTACTATTATTCTGACATTTCACATTCTTAAAATAAAGTGGTGATCCTAACTGACCTAAGACAGGGAATTTTTACTCTGATTAAATGTCTGGAATTGTGAAACATTTAGTTTAAATGTATTTGCCTATGGTGTATGTAAACTTCAGACTTCAACTGTATGTTTTAATAGCCTACATACACTGCTATTTTTTATGCTTTCCAGCCCACACAGAACAGTTTGTAAACCCATTCATGTCACTTCATCACACAGCTTCTCAAAACCTGTTTAACCCAGAACACATTGGCACTGCATTGTGTGCCACCAGGAGAGCATCCTACAGTATACCCAGAGGACATGGCAAAACATCCAGTGCAACTGTCACTGAGCTTTGTACCTCTGCCCAACTGTGCCAATCCCTTGTGTTGCGCTACATCCTTAGTCCCTCCAGTAACAGATCATAGCGCAGTCACAATTGTCTTCTTTTTACTGAAGTTATGATTGAATCACTCCAAACTATTCACCTTATGTAGTCCTGCCCACTTGACTCAGTTCCTGGTTGATGTTTTTCTACTTCCGGCTGGCTCATTGACAAACAAGCGAAACCATCGTTAAATATGAATTACATTTGTCAAAACTATTAAATAAAGTGCACAGAATTAGAAAAATATTTAAATTTGTTTTTTCTTTTCACGTAGTATAAGCACTCGGAAGCCAACGTTAGCATAATTAGCATTTCCATAGTTAACATGGCAGGTTAGCTAGTTAGCCTATTTGACTGTATCTAATGGTGTCTTATTTGACTGTATCTAACCATACAGGCTATATTCCTTTCCAATCAAAGATCAATGCTTGAAAGGCAATGTTGTTAGACACAGAATGTCAATGACAAAAGACAGAAACTGTTCCAAAATGTTTTATGTCGATAACGTTTGGATATTTGCAATCTAATGTGTGACAAAGCTAACTAGCTAATCCACCATGCTATCTCTGTGAGAATGCTTATTACGCTAATGCCGGGTTCCGAGTGCTTATGCTAGTTGAAAACGATAATTTTCCTCACCAGAGAATTACCATATCTTTCAAATTCTGTGCATGTTATTTAATAGGTTTTACATGTCATTTATATTTAATCACCAACTGTATGTCAACACGCCAGAAGTTGGAAAACAACCGCGACAAATTGGCTGCCCCCTTGTTGCCAGGCTGCATAAGGTGGATAGGCCTATTGGTTTAACTCATCTATTTTTCTTTCAAATATTGATTTGGAAGTCAGAGTATGCTGACTTCCAAATGCACCTTGTTCTTTGAGGGAATCAAGGCTAGTCAATCCCTGGCCTGGTTGTCATGGCAGTCTTGTTTAAGACATCCCATCAGCTTCTAAACCTCCCATAGTACAGTAGGCTCAGAATGTAATCACGGCTACACTTGTCAACATGCAAATAATGACTTATATTGGGGTCTTAGTGTTACAAATTGTATTTTGTCATATCCATCCAATCTGCTTGTGGGTTAGAGGGGTTATTTCAATCTAACACTGATGGCAGTTTGAGAACAGTAAACATTCTCACCTGTCATGCCGTTTTGAACAGCAAACATTATCACTTTCTCATCCAATAACCTCTGCTCTCAAACTCTCAACTATCGAACTTTACTCTACCTATCTCTTCACCCACGGTTTCCCTACCTGTCCCTGGATTACCTGTCCCCTGTTCAATCTCCTCCCTCGCTCCCTCTTTCCGCTGACTGACTCCTTGAGATGGACGTAATGAGACGGGCCCATGCAGAGAGGGAGATGCAGCGAGGGATGGAGGGAGGGAGCGCCGCGGAGGTGTGCAACCGTAAACAAGGTGAAAAATAATCAGGGATTGGGTCTCTCTGAGGGCCATGCCCAGCCCAGGGCTCAGCTGAACAGGGAGCGATGGGACAATACATCACATTCTCTTTTAAAAATGACTCTTTACCTTCAGTCAGGTATGGTTAGGTATCCCTCCAGTATATTCTGTTTGTTGTGGTCCCCATCTTGTTTTCCTGTTTTATAAGATATATGTTGAAAGATTCAAACTGATCTATGATTTCAAATTAGTCATGATAAAATACCTTTGGCATATAAGAGTGTTTGTGCCTGCTGCACATACAGGATAGATGTTTTAACATTACCCACACTTGATAAAGTCGTATTCTTATTCCGTATAGCCAAATTGTTATGCTTTGTGCATTTATTTATTTTTTACAAATAATTCATTGTTTAGTCTTCCCTCAAATCAGCTCTCATGATTGTCTGCACAAACAAAACACAATTTGGTTATTGTAGTCCCACATGTATTTGCTAGTTTGTAGCACTATTGAACTATAATGTTAAGTACATTTAAAGATATTACTTTTTCTTGGACAAAGGAAATGTAATAAAGTACAATTTTCTTTAAGGAAATGCAAAACAGATGACCCGTCCAAGAATATGCAAAAAAATTTAATAAATGGAAGAAGACTAAGGTCACAATCACAATGGGCACAATCACGTCCTGTTCAAAAACACAAACCTCCACAGTCCACATTCACTCTCTCTGTATTTTCCCAGGACAAAGCAGTAATTAAAATCTAACCACTTCCAATGGACTCTGTTCTCAATCTCTCCACCACAGTCCTGGCTAAGAACACACTACTCGTTGGCATTACAGTATGTAACCGAGGGCCTCAAGTACTGTTCTATAAGAATACACTTTTATAGGCCACCACCTCCCTTTCCCAGCCTAGATGATTTGCTTGAGTTCAAGCACCCACAAATGTTGCTGACGCGAGGGCAGGTATAATCAGATCTGTGGATGCTGCCTCCCTCCCTTGGACGCCATTCCAGATTGGATGAGTTGAGTGGGGCCAGCGTAGTCTGCATGGTCCCCAGGCCTAGTGTGGACTTGGAACGAGGTGTGCAGACACAGCACTAAGCCACCGTGACGAATGACCCAAGCCATCGGCCCCTGGAGGCAATTAAAAATAGCTGGCGGACAGCCTTTCGACCGGTTAACCCTGGAAAATGTTACACACTTCAAAACCCTCTCCCAGAGGTACTGTAGGCTAGGTTACCCACCGGCTTGTCTGGGATACTTTGTTGGGGTTATTCTGCTGGTAAGAAGCTTGGCTTCTAAAGGGAATGAGTTGGAGTTCTCATCAGAGTTTTGGCTCTTGTACTTTTTGTAAGAAGTGTTGTTGAGTTACTGTGTGCATCTCAAATAATAGGCCACCTCATCAATGGTAGTAAAAGAGGTCTTTGATTTGTAGCTGTTAGCTGTTTGTTGATTGGTTTTATAAGTTCAACACAGTGTCATAGTGAATAAATAGTGGCCATGGAAGAGCTATTAAAGACCCACTCATGATTCACTATTTTACGACTGTATACGGTACCTCTTTTGTCCAGTGTGTTGGTGTGTCGATTCTCACTTCACTTTCAAGTGATGAATTATTGACAGTGTAGCTACTAGCCTTGCATTGAAGAATCAGTGTGTTCTGCAAATAATCTCTCAGGGTTTAGAGTAGAGTGAATGCTTTGATTTCCTTCTACAGTGTACATGCACTTTATTCTTGTAGTTCCAAGGCAAAAATTATCCAACCAATCCAAGCATAGTCATCTATATTTTCTTTTCAGTGTATATCGGGGGTATTCTGATATTACCCTACGAGGTCCTGACTACTGCTGGTTTTCTGATCATTAATTGCACCAACCTGGAGAGCCAGGTCTAATTCAGTCCTTGTTTAGAGCGGAAGAATGAAAAAAAGCAGTGACTGGCTTCAAATTCGAGATTTGAATTTAAGGGCTATAGACTGTGACCATGGTCCTAGTGAAAGAAAATAAACTTATTAACACATGAAATACCCTACTGATTTGGATTTCTGCCCAAATGATTACTGCTGAGAATCAATTTAGCAGTTGGGTAATTGATTGGTGATTGATTAGACAAAAGGCCATTTCCACAACCAGCAGACCCAGTGGCTCCCTGGGTGCAATGGCAGGGGCCACTGAGAAGAAAAAGGCATGCTACTGTTTGTGTAATAAACAGTGATAGTGGCATTTGTCTTTTGTAAAATATTTTTGCAATATATTTTGCAATATAATGAGCACCAGATTATTCAGTGAGATATACAAGTTTGAAACTGCAATAGACCTATTTTTTGGTCCATTAATTTACCTTGAAAGTTATTCAATAATAACATTGGTTACATTGTATAACAGTTCAAACAAAAAGACTCAAATAGGTTGTTTCTAAAGTATGTGGGGATAAAATATTTTTATTACCCAGCGGACTCAAGGGTATCATAGTGCCATACACCCAGTAAAATGTCTTTGTGTTTTACGAGGCCTCTCATAATTCGTTTAGTGGGCTTTATCGCACAAACACTGAGGAGGCTATGGTCAATGGCTCATGTTTAGCTGGGGACCGACCCAGTCAGTCAACGAGTCCCCTTTAATCCTCCACTGTTTGAATTGAAAAATAAAACGCTAACCGGCATTGATTGCTTCCCTGTGTAGACGATTAGAGGATGCAGACGGCCCTATTACGATTCCCTGCGACATGAAGATGTAAAGGTCTGTGCAATTAAAGACAATTCATCCTCATTGCCGTACATTTCATTAGTGCAGGTAGCAATCTGGGCTCTAGTCGAATTTGCAAGCCCGCGCTCGACATTAGCGGCCAATACCCTCAGAGGCCTCCGCCATTACAAGGGGAGAAGCCGGTTTTCCAGGAAAGCAATTATTCATTAAACAAGTGTGGAAATGAGGTAAGGGTGGTTGCGTACGGATGAATTACAGCGGCGAGTAATTTGCACGGTAATTAAAGATTGGGGGACCATGCTGTGGTGGTGAGCATAAATCACATTTGCAAAGGTGACGGCGGGAATCTGTGATGCACTTTACCTTACCCGGCCGCCGCCAACCTGTGTGTGTTTTCTCTATTTGAGTTAATTGTTTAGCAGCATAGTAGAAGTATCAATAGATCAGGAACAAGGGAAGTACATAGCACAGTCTTCATTCCATTAGATTAGCCCATTAAATTCAACAATTTGAACAGCAATATTCTATAACTGACAAGCTTGTAGCCTATGTGTTGATTCATTTAGTGGGCAGCAGTGCTGAATGAGATGTGTAGAAAAAATGCTGGCTTCAAGTCCCTCTGGAAAATGACAGTTTCTAAGAGATGCAAATGTGCAGCAGCCACACTCATTATGGTATGTAGGATTTGGCAGTTGTTGAAGATGGTAACCTTCTCATAAGTCATCATCGTCCATTTATTTCTAAGTTGCTTTGTACAAGGCCATTTCACCAAGAACTTTAAGAATGAAATGTATAATCCATAATGGGAAAGCCTAAGGAAACAGCGGCAATGCAATGTCTCCAAAAATAATGTTTGGTGGAGGAGGACATCCCACAAACTCTCAATTAAATTCACTCCCATTATCACATACTGTATACATTTGGCGATAGGTACCACTGGAATCTCTGTGACAAGGATTCAGTATGTTCCTGTCACGTCCAGGCCTGAGATGACAGGCTGGCGTGTTTTGTTTTTGGTGTAGGGTTTTTTATGTTCTAGGTGTTCTATTTCTATGTTGGGGTAATGGTTCCCAATTAGAGGCAGCTGTGTGTCGTTGTCTCTAATTGGGAACCATATATATATTTGGGGTTTATCTGTTCTAGATTATATATTTCTATGTTGGGGTAATGGTTCCTAATTAGAGGCAGCTGAGTGTCGTTGTCTCTAATTGGGAACCATGCGCTTGGTGAGCCCAGTACGGCCGGTTCCTGCTCCCCGCACCAGAGTGCGCGTCACGAGCCCAGTACGGCCGGTTCCTGCTCCCCGCACCAGAGTGCGCGTCACGAGCCCAGTTCGGCCGGTTCCTGCTCCCCGCACCAGAGTGCGCGTCACGAGCCCAGTTCGGCCGGTTCCTGCTCCCCGCACCAGAGTGCGCGTCACGAGCCCAGTTCGGCCGGTTCCTGCTCCCCCGCACCAGAGTGCGGCGTCACGAGCCCAGTTCGGCGGTTCCTGCTCCCCGCACAAGAGTGCGCGTCACGAGCCCAGTTCGGCCGGTTCCTGCTCCCCGCACAAGAGTGCGCGTCACGAGCCCAGTTCGGCCGGTTCCTGCTCCCCGCACCAGAGTGCGCGTCCACGAGCCCAGTACGGCCGGTTCCTGCTCCCGCACCAGAGTGCGGCGTCACGAGCCCAGTTCGGCCGGTTCCTGCTCCCCGCACCAGAGTGCCAGTGAGGGTCCCCAGTCCGGCGCCGCCAGTGAGGGTCCCCAGTCCGGCGCCGCCAGTGAGGGTCCCCAGTCCGGCGCCGCCAGTGAGGGTCCCCAGCCCGTGGCCGCCAGTGAGGGTCCCCAGCCCGGGGCCGCCAGTGAGGGTCTCCAGTCCTGCAAATGGCCCAGGGCCTCCGGTGTGTGACTTCGGACCAGCACGGCCAGCACCGGAGCCGCCACCTGGGACAGAGAAACCCACCCGAAGACCCCCCCATGGACCTTTGGGTGGCGCGGTCGGAGTCCGCGCCTTTGGGGGGGGTACTGTCACGTCCAGGCCTGAGATGACAGGCTGGCGTGTTTTGTTTTGTTTTTGGTGTAGGGTTTTTTATGTTCTAGGTGTTCTATTTCTATGTTAGGTAATGGTTCCCAATTAGAGGCAGCTGTGTGTCGTTGTCTCTAATTGGGAACCATATATATTTGGGGTTTATCTGTTCTAGAATATATATTTCTATGTTGGAGTAATGGTTCCTAATTAGAGGCAGCTGAGTGTCGTTGTCTCTAATTGGGAACCATATATATGTTTGTAGTTTTCACTTGGGGTTTGTGGGTAATTGTTTGGTCTTAGCTTGTTGTTTGTTTAGTTATTGCCAACATTCACGATCTTTGTTAGTTTCTGTTTGTTATTTTTCCCAGTTACGTTCGTTGTTATTAAAATGTATACTGGAAGCATCGCTGCGTCTTGGTCTGTCCCTACAGAAGATCGTGACATTCCAGACCAGGATCACGTACCATATCTGCCAGAGATATAATTCTACATCTCTCTTCTTCCTAAAATACAGTTGAAGTCGGAAGTTTAAATACACTTAGGTTGGAGTCATTAACTTGTTTTTCAACCACTCCACAAATTTCTTGTTAAAAACTATAGGTCTGGCAGGTCGGTTAGGACGTCTACTTTGTGCATGACACAAGTAATTTTTCCAACAATTGTTTACAGACAGATTATTTCACATATAATTCGCTGTGTCACAATTCCAGTGGGTCAGAAATTTACATACACTAAGTTGACTGTGCATTTAAACAGCTTGGAAAATTCCAGAAAATTATGTCATGGCTTTAGAAGCTTCTGATAGGCTAATTGACATAATTTGAGTCAATTGGAGGTGTACCTGTGGATGTATTTCAAGGCCTACCTTCAAATTCAGTGCCTCTTTGCCTGCCATCGTGGGAAAATCGAAAGAAATCAAGTCTGGTTCATCCTTGGGAGCAATTTCCTAACGCCTGAAGGTACCATGTTCATCTGTACAAACAATAGTACGCAAGTATAAACACCATGGGACCATGCAGCCACCATACCAGTCAGGAAGGAGAAGCGTTCTGTCTCCTAGAGATGAACGTACTTTGGTGCGAAAAGTGCAAATCAATCCCAGAACAACAGCAAAGGACCTTGTGAAGATGCTGGAGGAAACAGGTACAAAAGTATCTATATCCACAGAAAAACTAGCCCTATATCGACATAACCCGAAAGGCAGCTCAGAAGGAAGAAGCCACTGCTCCAAAACCGCCATAAAAAATCCAGACTACGGTTTGCAACTGCACATGGGGACAAAGATCGTACTTTTTGGAGAAATGTCCTCTGGTCTGATGAAACAAAAATAGAACTGTTTGGACATAATATCAATCGTTATGTTTGGAGGAAAAAGGGGGAGGCCTGCAAGCCGAAGAACACCATCCCAACCGTGAAGCTTGGGGGTGGCAGCATCATGTTGTGGGGGTGCTTTGCTGCAGGAGGGACTGGTGCACAAAATAGATGGCATCATGAGGGAGGAAAATTATGTGGATATATTGAAGTAACATCTCAAGACATCAGTCAGGAAGTTAAAGCTTGGTCACAAATGGGTCTTCCAAATGGACAATGACCCCAAGCATACTTCCAAAGTTGTGGCAAAATGGCTTAAGGACAACAAAGTCAAGGTATCGGAGTGGCCATCACAAAGCCCTGACCTCAACCCTATAGAAAATGTGTGGGCAGAACTGAAAAAGCGTGTGCGAGCAACGAGGCCTACAAACCTGACTCAGTTACACCAGGAGGAATGGGCCAAAATTCACCCAGCTTATTGTGGGAAGCTTGTGGAAAACTACCTGAAACGTTTGACTCAAGTTAAACAATTTAAAGGCAATGCTACCAAATACTAATTGAGTGTATGTAAACTTCTGACCCACTGGGAATGTGATGAAAGAAATAAAAGCTGAAATAAATCATTCTCTCTACTATTATTCTGACATTTCACATTCTTAAAATAAAGTGGTGATCCTAACTGACCTAAGACAGGGAATTTCTACTTTGATTAAATGTCAGGAATTGTGAAAAACTGAGTTTAAATGTATTTTGCTAAGGTGTATGTCAACTTCTTCTGACTTCAACTGTATCTATTTTTTGCTATTGCTCTACGTTGCTAATAAACTGGGGTCTCGTCTGATATGCTTACGCTTTCTGACATTCTTCCTCTGCCAGACTACACAGCAGATACTTGCCATTGTTTAATTAAGAGGAGCTGCTTTGCCACAAAAGGACATACATATTCTGGGAAGATGAAGGAACTCCTCTGCTGGGATTTCGTTCTTCTGTAAAAGAAAAGAGTGTGTGGGTGGAGGAGCAGAGATATGCACGCTGGAAAAACCGACTCCCTCCCCTATCCCACCAATTCCCCAGTCCCCCTCCACACTGACAGAGCCCCGGGGGAGTTTGTGCAGAGCAGAGCATTCCTCCCTCTCCCTGAATTCCCTTTCCCAGTAGCTTTTGCATTGAAAATGACTTGGGTGTTGCTAATTCATCAGGACCATTTAAGCTATGTCTTCTTCCGAAGTGAAGGCTTTTGAATGAGAGGGAACTGTTTTCTCGAACCCTGCCCCTGGATCTGAAAGTGTGATTCAAGGGTCTGTGGGAACCCTGGAGGTGTGCAGCTCTTCAGGACCATAGAGAATAGAATAATCACGATATAGCATTCCTATCCATCATAGCATATCTCATGCCGTCATATTTATCCTTAACCTTTTTATAGAGAAAAAAAAACGAAATACAATGGAACCTGTGCCTCCAGGCCATGCAGCAACTGTTTTACCATACAGTGCCTCCATAATTATTTAGTTAAAAGTTACTAGGCTATATGATAGGCCTATGTCACGTGTGAAATATTGTCTGGAATGACATCATTTGTTGAACACTCAACATCTATCTACTTTACTCCACACTAGACGTAAACTCTTCCAGAGGAATATTCCTCGAAGGCTTCCTGGAAGTGCACGAACCGAAATGGCTCAATATTGTCATGTCAAGCTGCCGGTGTCTACTCCCAGTTTTAATTACAACACAAGCACCGTTACCACTGAAAGCTAATGGAAGCTCTGAGACTATAAACTGCCAAAGGCACCAAACACCATCTGCGACTTCGGCCAGACAGTTCCCTTGCCTAGCGCGATCAGCCGAGATCACACGCAAGCTCCGCTGCATCAACACTTCCTGTTGAGATCTGTGGCGAGAAGGGCTTCTCTTTGCCCGAAGACAAGATCTGACTGCTGCACTTCCTCTCTCCAGCTCCCTCTCAAGCGTTGGGGAGGGGAAGACCGGGCATGCCTCATGTTTTTGCAGAGGAGGATGCAGAGATGAGAGAGGCTGTCAAATTTGCTATGGCACCTGATCCTCAAGATGGGATCATTCAACTGCTGCATGCCTGCAAACCAGCACACAGTGCTCCAGTCTTTTCATCCTCTTGTCTTGGAGATGCCCAGAAAACTTTGAATAGACTTTAGGGGATTGTTGTAGTGTCATGTTTTCAGGCGAGTGGATTTGAAATAGTGGTTTCCTCTTACCACGTCTGCACATCTGAACAAGACTTGTTGTGTAGTTGCAAGGCTGAATGATTGGCAGGGAGTACATTCTGGAGGGAAAAAACTATTCCCCCCCAGTTTACAGTAGGAATGAAAATATATTTGTGAATCACTTTAGATTGCTGTGGACTGTCCAAACTAAAACAGCCATATACATAATATTTAGGCTAAACAATGTAAAAGATTTGTTCTGAGCTAAGCCGGTTTACACAGTTCCCCTTGACCTACAGTATCTCAGTCCTTCATCCTACAGTGAGAGAAAAAAGTATTTGATCCCCTGCTGATTTTGTACGTTTGCCCACTGACAAAGAAATGATCAGTCTATAATTTTAATCGTAGGTTTATTTGAATAGTGAGAGACAGAATAACAACAAAAGAATCCAGAAAAACATATGTGAAAAATGTTATAAATTGATTTTCATTTTAATGAGGGAAATAAGTATTTGTCCCCCTCTCAATCAGAAAGATTTCTGGCTCCCAGGTGTCTTTTATACACGTAACGAGCTGAGATTAGGAGCACACTCTTAAAGGGAGTGCTCCTAATCTCAGCTTGTTACCTGTATAAAAGACACCTGTCCACAGAAGCAATCAATCAATCAGATTCCAAACTCTCCACCATGGCCAAGACCAAAGAGCTCTCCAAGTATGTCAGGGACAAGATTGTAGACCTACACAAGGCTGGAATGGGCTACAAGACCATCGCCAAGCAGCTTGGTGAGAAGGTGACAACAGTTGGTGCGATTATTCGCAAATGGAAGAAACACAAAAGAACTGTCAATCTCCCTCGGCCTGGGGCTCCATGCAAGATCTCACCTCTTGGAGTTGCAATGATCATGAGAACAGTGAGGAATCAGCCCAGAACTACACGGGAGGATCTTGTCAATGATCTCAAGGCAGCTGGGACCATAGTCACCAAGAAAACAATTGGTAACACACTACGCCGTGAAGGACTGAAATCCTGCAGCACCCGCAAGGTCCCCCTGCTCAAGAAAGCACATATACATGCCCGTCTGAAGTTTGCCAATGAACATCTGAATGATTCAGAGGACAACTGGGTGAAAGTGTTGTGGTCAGATGAGACCAAAATGGAGCTCTTCCATCCCCACCGTCAAACATGGAGGTGGAAACATTATGCTTTGGGGGTGTTTTTCTGCTAAGGGGACCGGACAACTTCACTGCATCAAAGGGACGATGGACGGGGCCATGTACCGTCAAATCTTGGGTGAGAACCTCCTTCCCTCAGCCAGGGCATTGAAAATGGGTCGTGGATGGGTATTCCAGAATGAAAATGACCCAAAACACACGGCCAAGGCAACAAAGGAGTGGCTCAAGAAGAAGCACATTAAGGTCCTGGAGTGGCCTAGCCAGTCTCCAGACCTTAATCCCATAGAAAATCTGTGGAGGGAGCTGAAGGTTTGAGTTGCCAAACATCAGCCTCGAAACCTTAATGACTTGGAGAAGATCTGCAAAGAGGAGTGGGACAAAATCTTTCCTGAGATGGGTGCAAACCTGGTGGCCAACTACAAGAAACGTCTGACCTCTGTGATTGCCAACAAGGGTTTTGCCACCAAGTACTAAGTCATGTTTTGCAGAGGGTTCAAATACTTATTTCCCTCATTAAAATGAAAATCAATTTCTAACATTTTTCACATGCGTTTTTCTGGATTTTTTCGTTGTTATTCTGTCTCTCACTGTTCAAATAAACCTACCATTAAAATTATAGACTGATCATTTCTTTGTCAGTGGGCAAACATACAAAATCAGCAGGGGATCAAGTACTTTTTTCCCTCACTGTATATGGAAATAAGATGCTTTTGTTTTGACCATGTAGGCTTACTGTAATTTGTGTACAAGGACTGATTTGCAATGCATGTGATGTCTATTCATAGGCTACGTCTTAAAGTTGAATCAAAAGAAGATTAGTAAACACTGAACAACTAATTACAGTGTTACAAATGAAGATGTTGGATTCCCCATAAACGTGTCTTCACATCAACATGATTAAATAGCAGATGAGGGAAACAGTTGTGCATTGAACACAAATAGTGTTTGGTTTACAGCCTCTTTGTGCGTCACAGGGTACATAAGGGAGGGGGAAGCTAGCTAGCCTGCCGTGTGGCTGATTACTTTTAGGCACTCTCAGCGCCGGGCTCTTGGAGAAAGGGCCGGTGTGGCGCCCGGTACGGCATGAGGGCACCAAGTGAGAGCCATGGAAATGAGAGGGTCTAATGTATTCATACAGGTGTCCCTGTACCCACTTCAGCTCAGCCTCTCACTAAGGCTCCTGTCTGCAAAACAAGCAGGGGCCTATACTGTAATGAGGTCATCTGTTATCGAGTAGCAGAGCTCACAATGAATCAGTAGGCTGCATCCACTCATCATGGAAAGTCGAGAAATTAGGAAGAGGAGGGAGCGATTCATTGTGTGTGTGGATCCCCCATTTGGTGATGAATGTCGCACAGGTAACATTGAGTAACATAGAGTCTGCAACTTCCCAAAGAATGTTAATGACTCACTCTCATATTACACAATAGTGGAAGGAGAAAGAAGGGGAGTCCTTCTAGGAGGTAGTCCTAATCTACATTTAAGTAGCCTCTCTACCATCATTTTGGGGGTTTTGTTGTTTGTGGGTTTTTTCATTTTGTGGGTTCCCAATAAAGAGGTTCCCAATAAAGAGGCCTCCTTTCCTTTGGAACCACCACTGATCTGATCTAGATAGTTAAACATAGATAAGACTATGTCATATTGCTGCCATGTTGCTTTTGCCTATCCACACTTTACAGATTTGGAGTGTAGCAAAGGAGACAAGGAAGTGAACCGATTAAACTTATTGGGACATAAAAGTGATCTGCCTGGTCGCAGTTCGCTGTAGATCAATACGAAACAGCTGATCAAAGTCTTCTCCGAATTCTCTAAAGCCTCTGTGATAGGGTCACCTCAGCCAGCCAAGTATTTTTTTTTTACCTCAGACAGAATACATCTTACCAGCTCATCCCTCCAGAGGACGCTGAACCGAGTGCTCCAGCCATGACGTCGATTGCTGTTCCGCTTCCATGGTTCCTCCCTGTTCTCCACCAGCCCCACCTTCCCATCACCCTTCCTCGATCCAAGACCTGAGTCCAAATAGAGTTGTAGAAATGAGCGAAGGCCAGGCTTAAAGAACAAAAGAGAGTTCAAGGGAGCCGGAGAGATTAGAGACGTCAATCCCAGTGTCTTTTGCACCATCCAAGGCCCCCTTGTGGGATCAACCAGAAAGTTGTAATGAAATCACATGAACTTTTCTCTCCCTCCCTCCCCACAACCTCCTTCCCTCCCTATTCAATCTCACTACATCGGTGTGGAGGTGAAGAGAGGTTTAGGTGGGGGTGAGTGGGTGGGGTGATTCTGATGCGGACCCGCAGAGAACTTTATCTGAACTTGTGTCGGCTTTGCGTCTCCTGCTTTCATCTCAGGTCACTGTCAGTGGAGGGTTTATCGCTATAAAGATGAGACAGACCTAAAAATGAGGTTGTCAGAGGCCAGGCTTCCATTGCAATCAAATCAAATCAAAGTTTATTTGTCACGTGCGCCGAGTACAACAGGTGTAGATGCTTACTTACAGGCTCTAACCAACAGTGCAAAAAAGGTATTAGGTGAACAATAGGTAAGTAAAGAAATAAAAACAACAGTAAAAAAGACAGTAGCGAGGCTATAACAGTAGCGAGGCTATAACAGTAGCGAGGCTATATACAGGCACCGGTTAGTCGGGCAGATTGAGGTAGTATGTACATGTAGATATGGTTAAAGTGACTATGAATATATGATAAACAGAGAGTAGCAATAGGGTAAAAGAGGGGTTGGCGAGTGGCGGGACACAATGCAATGTGCGGGGGCACTGGTTGGTCGGGCCAATTGAGGTAGTATGTACATGAATGTATAGTTAAAGTTTATTTTACTAGGCAAGTCAGTTAAGAACAAATTCTTATTTTCAATGACTGCCTAGGAACAGTGGGTTAACTCAGGGAATTGAACTTGCAACCTTTCGGTTACTAGTCCAACACTCTAACCACTAGGCTACCTGCCACCCCTATGTTTGATTACCTGTTCAAGAGTCTTATGGCTTGGGGGTAAAAACTGTTGAGAAGCCTTTCTGTCCTAGACTTGGCACTCCGGTACCGCTTGCCATGCGGTAATAGAAAGAACAGTCTATGACTGGGGTGGCTGGGGTCTTTGACAATTTTTAGGGCTGAGCTGTAGTCAAGGAATAGCATTCTCACGTAGGTATTCTTTTTGTCCAGGTGGGAAAGGGTAGTGTGGAGTGCAATAGAGGTTGCATCATCTGTGGATCTGTTTGGGCGGTATGCACATTGGAGTGGGTCGAGGGTTTCTGGGATAATGGTGTTGATTACCAGCCTTTCAAAGCACTTCATGGCTACAGACGTGAGTGCTACGGGTCTGTAGTCATTTAGGCAGGTTGCCTTCATGTTCTTGGGCACAGGGACTATGGTGGTCTGCTTGAAACATGTTGGTATTACAGACTCAATCAGGGACATGTTGAAACTGTCAGTGAAGACACATGACAGTTGGTCAGCACATGCCCGGAGCACACTTCCTGGTAATCCGTCTGGCCCCGCAGCCTTGTGAATGTTGACTTGTTTAACTTCTTAGGGAGCGGCTCCCGAGGTGACGGTTTTGGAGAGTCTGGCGTGCCCAAAGTAAAATGCCTCCCACTCAGGCCCAGAAAATAGGATATGCACATAATTAGTACTATTGGATAGGAAACACTCTGAAGTTTCTAGCGCCCCACCACTCCCTAAGTAGTTAAAGGTCTTACTCACGTCGGCTATGGAGAGCGTGATCACACAGTTGTCCGGAACAGCTGACGCTCTCATGCATGCCTCTGTGTTGCTTGCCTCGAAGTGAACATAGAAGTGATTTAGCTCGTCTGGTAGGCTCGTGTCACTGGGAAGCTTGCGCCTGTGCTTCCCTTTGTAGTCTTTAATAGTTTGCAAGCCCTGCAGCATAATACGAGCATCGGAGCCGGTGTAGTACGATTCAATCTTAGCCCTGTATTGATGCTTTGCCTGTTTGATGGTTCGTCGGAGGGCATAGCAGCATTTCTTATAAGCTTCCGGGTTAGAATCCCGCACCTTGAAAGTGGCAGCTCTACCCTTTAGCTCAGTGCGAATGTTGCCTGTAATCCATGGCTTCTGGTTGGGGTATGTATGTACAGTCACTGTGGGGACAATATCCTCGATGCACTTATTGATAAAGCCAGTGATTGATGTGGTGTACTCCTCAATGCCATCGGAAGAATCCCGGAACATGTTCCAGTCTGTGATAGCAAAACAGTCCTGTAGTTTAGCATCTGCTTCACCTGACCACTTTTTTATAGACTGAGTCACTGGTGCTTCCTGCTTTAATTTTTGCTTGTAAGCAGGAATCAGGAGGATAGAATTGTGGTCGGATTTACCAAATGGAGGACGAGGGAGAGCTTTGTACGCGTCTCTAACCCTAACCCTAACCCAGGTGATCTAGAATTGTTTTCCCTCTGGTTGCACATTTAACATGTTGATAGAAATTAGTTAGAACTGATTTAAATTTCCCTGCATTAAAGTCTCCGGCCACTAGGAGCACCGCCTCTGGGTGAGTGGTTTCCTATTTTCTTATTTCCTTATACAGCTGACTGAGTGCGGTCTTAGTGCCAGCATCCATCTGTGGTGGTAAATAAACAGCCACGAAAAGTATAGCTGAATAATCTCTAGGCAAATAGTGTGGTCTGCATTTTATCACAAGATACTCTACTTCAGGTGAGCAAAATCTAGAGACTTCCTTAGATTTCGTGCACCAGCTGTTGTTTACAAATATGCACAGACCGCCCACCCTCGTCTTACCGGAGTGTGCTATTCTATCTTGCCGGTGCAGCGTATATCCCGATAGCCGAATATCCATGTCATCATTCATCCACGATTTCGTGAAACATAACATGTTACAGTTTTTGATGTCCCGTTGGTAGGATATTTGTGATCGTACCTCGTCTCATTTATTGTCCAATGATTGCACGTTGGCAAGTAATTTTGACGGTAACGGCAGCTTTCCTACTCACCTTCTGTGAATCCTTACGAGACACCCCACTCTGTGTCTTCTGTACCCGCTTGATATAAGAATTTGTATGTAAGTAATGACTAGAATATTCCACCCTGAAAATGTATGTAATGGTGTTAGAGTTATAAGACAATAATCCTATAATGTGTGTGTCTAGAACTTTTTAAAGCCTAGGACATTGTGTTACTATCTTGCAACATAAGCAGGGTGTAGTTGAGACAACAAAGGAAAAGGAGAACTGGTGACAGACGACTTGTAATAACTGTGAAACCAATAACAGGAAAGAGGTTTCCCCACCCAGGGAGGAGGGAAACTGTTAGAAACTGTTTAGAAGTGATAAGCAATGTATGTGTAATGTGGAAAAATACAGCCCGCCTAAAGCGGGCTGTACATATAAAAAGACTGTGTTCTCATTTTGAGAACAGCTCTCGTGAATAAAAATTCTGATCATTGTAGCTGGGTCTCTGTCATTTTAACCAAAGCTTTACGACCTTTGGGTTACAGACTGAGTAGTTTATTAAAAGTTCAGTTATAACATTGAGAACAAAATTCTCGTGACACCGCTTCTCTTCCTATTATAACTGGGATGTTGGCCTTGTCGGGTGTTCGGAGAATGTCCTGTGCATCCTGCTTGTTGAAGAAAAAATCTTTGTCTAATCCGAGTGATCACTGTCCTGATGTCCAGAAGCTCTTTGTCGCCGTAAGATACGGTTGCAGAAACATTATGTACAAAATAAGTTACAAATAACGCAAAAAAAAACACATAATAGCACAATTGGTTGGGCACCCGTAAAACTGCTGCCATTTCTTCCGGCGCCATTTCAGCTTGGATCAATCTAAAGGATCATGCTTTTCTTCTTTCAGATTCCTTAGTGTAAAGTCTAGGTCATGACCTGGGATGTTGTCAAGAGACTGATGTACACAGATGAGGACAGGTAGTTCAGTATTGTCAAATAATTAACAAGTGTGTTGAAACATTCTTTAGAGGAAAAGAGGTCAGTATGGTAGTTTACTAATTACACTGTATTATAAATTCAAATTCCCTCCAAAACCCAGCCATACAAGTTTGAATTATAGTATTAGAAGTTATAAAAAAGGATTTGAACGAGTAAAAAAAAAAGGGCAGTCGTATAAGAATTATTTGATTATGATTCAGCATAATTCATTAGCGACAGGCCCATCTAACAATACCACAAAACAACTTGGCCACCAGGCCTTGATCATACATTTAACGGCATGCCTTCAAACCATGCTTTCATCATGCAGATAAAGAAGCAAGCCAGAAAACAAAGAACCTGACAAACCCAACAAAGACACTACCCGCATTTTCTGATGTTCCACCAGAAATGTGACAGTTATTGAAATGGCCTGCTTTCATTGAAAACCCTGCTATTTTACTCGTTTTAAATTGGTTATTGTCAGTCTCTTTTCACCATTGTTGTTGCAAGTCGGGTATTCAGCGCAGGGTTCATAAATTCATAACACAACAATGGGCGATACAATAGCAGTGCAAATCACTGTGGCAGCCGTTGTCGTGTCTGCTTCTCCTCCATTGGATGCGTTGTTAGACAGATATATAGTATGCTTGATGACAGTGATAGGGAGGGTCACCGGCTCATCCAAAACATCATTTGTTTGCTTTATTTATTTACAATTGGTTGAACTGCGAGCCAACACCTAATTTACCACCCCTTTCACAGGGAATGAATCCATTTTCAAAACATTAATAAAGCGGGGAATTTCCGGCGCATGACAGACAATTCAGAGATGGCTTTGTTAAATGTCTTTTCTCCCCAAAACATGATCAAATCAATCAATCAAATGTATTTATAAAGCCCTTCTTACATCAGCTGATGTCACAAAGTGCTGTACAGAAACCCAGCCTAAAACCCCAAACAGCAAGCAATGCAGGAGTAGAAGCATCCTATGCCAGATGGCCAGATTTCTATTGTATACATTTATTTTTTGTTGATTTCTCATGCTCACACCAGAATAAAGTGATGCTTTTTAATCCATTTATTTTGGCTTAGGAAGTTAGCACCTACGCGGTTTTCTATTGATAATCAATTTGGGTGTTTTACCCCAACATAATGGACTGCCTGCTCCTCTACCTACAAGGTTCTGTGTCCAGAAACATTTCATATGAACTGCTATGAATAATAATTAGGGTGAATGTAAATGCAACTCTGAAAGCAAGAAATCTTGATGGCTGCCCTTCACATAGTGATTCCATTGACCTAATTTGAATAGAAACTAAACTAGACTAAATAAAAATCTATCATTTTGAAATCCAGTCAGTTGAACTCCCAGCATCCCACTGGTAAAAAACTGGTTGAATCAACCCCAAAAATATATGTGATCTTTCAACCTAAATGTTGTTGATTTCACGTTGAATTCACATTAGTTGACAACGCATTCAAATGTAAACCAAAACTAGACGTTAAACTGACGTCTGTTCCCAGTGGGATCAAAATTCCAATGTAGGCCTACAAATATGGCAAGTTTTAACCATAACACGTTATCATGTTCACTAACCCTATCCACTTACGGTTATGGAAGTATAGTGGTATCAGCTGAGCGGATGATAACTTTGCAGACCTCCCAAGGCGTTTAATTAGAGAGTGCACTGATGAAATGGAGAGCACAGCCAAGCCTGTACTTTGACACAGAGGCAAGGCATATGAGAAAGAGGGGGGGGAGTATTTAATCTATCACTGGAATGAATCTCCTCAGCTTCCTGTGTTTTACCAGTGTGTTCCCTCACTGTGCTGTATGAACGGTTTTCTGGTGAGCTCGGGGGAATGAGCCGGCCCAGCATGATCCGTCATGGTCTTAATTAGTGTCTCTCGCTCTCACTGTTGAAATTGGGCTGAGATAGACAGGACACATTTAACTATGTTGTAGCATCCAACATTTCTGCTCAATCATTTCCTGATCCTCCCCCATCCCCCCATTCCAAAGTGGCCCGAGGAGGTGTGGTATATCACCAATATACCACGGCTAAGGGTTGTTCTTATTCACGACGCAACGCGGATTGCCTGGATACAGCCCTTAGCCGTGGTATATTTGTCTCCCCCTCCTGTACAGCTCAGGCGTTCGGCATCACCGGCCTTCAAGCTGCTGCCGAACCTGCAGCTGGAAAACGCCCTTCACTCATCAACCCCGGACTTGTCTCGTCATCATTACACACACCTGGTTCCAATCCCCAGCCTATCACTGTATATATACTCCCTCTGTCATTTGTTTTTGTCGGTCATTGTAAATGTTGCTTGTTTTCCTGAGAGGAATCTCTGCTACTATTTCCTGAGTGCTTTATTATTTTGCACTTTGGGTTTGTTCCGCTTTTAAATATATAGTGCTTTAATAAAGGCCTCCTGCCTACTCCTGTCTACACTTGTGACATTACCAACGTAATTAGAGCAGTATAAATAACTGTTTTGTCATACCCGATATACCACGGCTGTCAGCCAATCAGTATTCATGGCCCGAACCACCCAGTTTATAATAGACAGTAAATCACATTCATTATTGGTTATTTTGTGAGCACTGTGGTCTGCTGCCTTGAGCAATGATGTATTTTTTACCCCCTAACCAACTTCAAATACTTACAACCTCATAAATACAACAGTCAATTTGCTCTCTCTCTCTCTCTCTCTCTCTCTCTCTCTCTCTCTCTCTCTCTCTCTCTCTCTCTCTCTCTCTCTCTCTCTCTCTCTCTCTCTCTCTCACACTCACACTCACACACACAAGCATGCAAGCATCACCAGAATAAAAGGAGCTTAGACAGAAAAATCATGGGTCATCTGATAGAGGTTGTGTGTATATCATTTATGAATGTGTGTGTACAGGATATTAATTTGATCACACTTTTGTTGCTGAGAATCTTCCTTTGCTGCAGGAAATGCAGATAAGCTTAATGATTTATCATAATTTCATCAATCAAGCAACATTATGGACTAAACGTTAAAATCCTTTTTCTGCAGGATTATTTAGCTGCAATAATACTGGTCAAATTAAGATCAAACATCTGTATGTGTGCCTATGTGGGATTAAGATTTAATGAGGGCTCTGGCTGTTGGCTGTGCACAAGAAAACTGGTACACCTTGGACTGACGTAGAGAACATGAAAACTATACAATTATTGGCCAATCTGACCATCAGTCCTATCGCAATGTGATTGTTTATGACTTTGTTTTCAGGCTTTAAATGTTTCTTATTGGAGGACACCATGTTGCAGTGTTATTTATTTATGATTCCCATTACCTGTTAATAGCAGCTCATTTTAAAGCATTTGAGAAAGAAAGGGGACCAAACAGGTGATCATCATTACCAGCTGAGAAGCAGAATGATTCACAGGCTGGGGCTCGTTCAGTCCGTCAGGGAGCTGCTTCAATATAACAGGTCACATGTAGCGAGTGAATTGTTTGTGTTGTCCAATCTACATGGGGTAGTAGGTGAGACAGTTGTCATGCATCTAATTAGCATATTTCTCAGCGGCAACTACAAACTTTGCGGGGAGGTCCAGAGAAACTGTGCTCGGCCAGTAATTATTAGGAACAGGAAATGGTGTCCTTTTGCTGGTTCTCCATATGTGCTGTTGACTAGTCACTACGCCTACTGTCAAATTAAATACTATGAATTGTCTAGTGAAAGAAATAAGAAATTGTCTGGCTAAATGCGTTATCCAAAAAGTTAATAATCGGCCAAATAATCTCCCCATATGTTGTCTCTATTCCAAGTCCACGCTGAAACACATATCTCCAAGCCTGAGGAAAGTTTAGAGGAAAAAACCTATAGGCTATCAACACTCCCTGTCTTAAAATGATTAGAACGATTCATTCCATAGCTATACTTTTTCCAACATGTAAGCCTGACAAGTCCTTTTGTTATGCAAAACTATGACATGAAATTAAAGTACAAAGCCGGCGATAGCATCACCAATGTTTTACACTGAGCTTCTTTAATGAAATTTTCCTTTCCCAGAGAATCGACAAGCTCCATTCCCCTGGCGGAGCGTTTAATTACAAAACCCACATAAGATTATGAAACTATACAGCATATGGTGAGAGGAACGGGTTTCCTTTGATGTACACTTGTAATGGCAGCAGTGGAAAAAAGAACGAGACAAATGCCTTTACCTAATTTGAATCAAGAAGCATCCGAGAGAGAGAGAGCTTCTAAGCTCTGCTCACTGTTCTCTCTTTTATTGCTACCTCCCACCCCACCTCCCTCACCTTTCCCATCACAGCATTGCGACGTGTCAGAAAGCGGCAGAGAATCTGTGAGGGTTGTTAAAATCTCAACCCGTTTTAACACTCTGAGGCTTGCGAGGTGTCATGGCCTTCTGATGGTGGAGAGCATGTGTTGTTCTGAATGGGGCGCCCTTTGCAACCAAAGGTGAAGCTCTGTGTTTAAAGGAAGCACTTGCTCGTCTAAGAGGACTCCGCAAGACATGACAAACTGAGACGCTCGGGGCAGCAGAGTGGGAGGGTGTTAGGCAGGCTTGGAAAGCCATGTCATTCAAGACGGTGGTGTTTGACAATGTTGGAAGCGGTGCGTTGCAAAGAAACCTCAGTAGTTCAGTAAGAGAGGGCATTGAGACTGCTGGGAGATGATATGAGTCAATCGTACAAGGATTGTACAATAATAAAACATGTGTCCATGAAAATCTAAAGAGGAGCCAAAGGAACTATGTAAACATGAGGCACCGCCTTGAACCTTACTGTACATTGTACCTTCATCAAGTAGACTAGAGTACAGTAATGAATCCATATTGCCATGACCTAAGAAAACTAAATAAGTGGCTTACTGTTTTGAGCCTAGTCCTTTCCATACAACTGACAGTCTAAATGAACATGCTGTTTCTCTATATTATATTGCCCCAAAGTAACTATAGACCCATAGAATTACTGCACTGGAAATACACATTTTAATAGCTTCAAGAAAAGCATTATTATTATGTTGACATTATGCCAGTACGCCACTCATTTACTGGTATTATTCTCGCAGTTCCATGCCTTTTCAGTTGTGATTTTATGAAGGTATTTTCTCTCCTATCTGTTCTTGGAACTCAATAACCCCTAGATTGCATTAGCTCCTCTCTTGGTGTGATGTATTTACTCTGGTGACATCATTGTTTGTCTGCCCATGAAAGGCAAACAGTGGTATTCTTGAGGGGGGAGCATTTGAAAAGGTAGGTTCTAGTTGAGTGGGGGTGACAGTGACTTTGAGTTTGTGGGCTTTGCATTCATAATGGTTGAAAATGCCCCACACAGTACCAATGAATGATTTGTAGTTTGCTATGTTTTTATCTTGGCTCAGAAAATCTTTAGTGTTCTGGATGTACATGTTCAAAGTGTGTGTGTGTGTGTGTACTTGTTTAACTATTCTTGTTGGGACCAGAAGTCCACACAAAAATAGTAAACAAACAAACATTTGACCAACTAGGGTCATTTTGTTCATCCCCACAAGGTCAAATGCTATTTCTTGGGGGTTTTGGGTTAAGGTTAGAATTAGAATTAGTTAGGGTTAGAATTAGGTTTAGGGTTAGGAGCTAGGGTTAGTTTTAGGGTCAGGGTTAGGAGCTAGGTTTAGGTTTAGTGTTAAGGTTAGGTTTTTGGGTTAAGGTTAGAGTTAAGGGTAAGAGTACGGGTTAGGGTTAGAGTTAGAGTTAGGTTTAGATTTAGGGGTTAGGGAAAATAGGATTTTGAATGGGACTGAATTGGTTAGCTGTACAAGACTGTGTGTGTGTGTATGTGTGTGTGTATACACGTATTTGTTTTTTGTACACTATGTGTTGTGGCATAGCCCATAAAGAGGACTGTGAAAGGAATCAATGTTCCATTCCACAATAGAGATAGTCAATCTAAGGGCTGATTCATAATCATTATGCGGCCTCATCAGCTTCATACTGTAGCCTACACTGTGTGAAGCCTAGCAAAACAGAGTCAATCTCTGGTTTCTTCTTCCTACGCCTGAGGAGGTTAAGGGTCACATGACAAGCATTAAGTTAAGACACAACCACAGTTTATTATTCGAAGATGTTATCACTTGCACAGACGAAGGAAGCGTCAGAGATACCTGTTGAAAAGTTATCAGCGAATCAGAAATTAATTTTAAAAAGTACTTAACACTTAACCGGCCCCTACCAACCCCATGGACTGTAGCCAGTATTGTAGAATGAATGCATTTTAGCTTGCATACATTAACATAAACTTTACATGGACATTCGAATCTGAGCCTCATCACTGTGCAACATAGACAAACTAACTGGATCAACTGGCAGTTGACAGGATGATTTTCAAAAGAACCTAAGAAACGTTAAGCACACTAGGGGTAACTCATTTGCGCACCACTTTCATTAAATGTGTACATTTTCAAAAGTATGTACCTAGTGCCCCAAATGAAAGATAATACCCTTGGAATAAAACATGCAAATCAAACATGAACTTCAGTTTGCAGTTTTGGTGCTACATTGTAGTCTGCCCTATACATCAGTAGTCTACATGTATTTGTCCTTGGATACATCACTTTCTCTCACTTGCCATTGGTTGGCCATTGGTTGCAACTCTCTTTTGAATAAGCCATGTTCCCTGCACGCAGCACCATCGAGAATGGCCA
This sequence comes from Brachymystax lenok tsinlingensis, assembly GCA_030435695.1. NCBI lineage: Eukaryota > Metazoa > Chordata > Actinopteri > Salmoniformes > Salmonidae > Brachymystax > Brachymystax lenok. Next base: position 12,399,083 of record CM059809.1, on the reverse strand, counting down.
CCCATAATAATGGCCACCCATTAAAAAAATATGGAGGTGTACATGCGCCAATTCCAGTACCTGTGCCTTTTTTGTGTTCCTTTGAAAATCACCCTGCATGTTCAATGATTGGCTCAGTACAATAAGGTTCACCAATTTTATATTTCTTCTTCTTACCATTTTCTGACCATCATTTGATTGTTAAAAACTGGATTGAATTCGACTCGTCCCTAATATTCATTGGGGAAATTCTTGATATTGATGATACTCTGTTACAGTAATGATGCACAATGCATTCTAAGGGGAAAAAAACTATTTCCCTAAGAAAAACTATCACTTTACAAATAATGTTTAGGCAAAATTCACCATTGTAATCCACTATAAGCAGAACAATGTTAGAGAATAAAAAGACATCTTGATGCCCAATGTGGTGATAGTCCTGTCTGGGCTTTTCAAAATAAAGTTCCCCTCTACTGAGCAATCATTTAGTAGTGTCCACTCTTCTCTTCTCATCCAGATGTCCTTTGTTACTCTGTGCTTGTAAGTCTTCCAGAAGATTCCTAGTATAGTCTCTAATAGAGGGAGTCTCTATTTACAAAAAGGGTCGCTGCAATGTTCTTGAGTCCATGATGGTATTCCACAGGTAAAGACCCAGTAACATTTATTGATCCACCTGTAACACAAACACATTTCCATGAACATCAGGCCATCCTGAATTCATCTCACAATTAATACAGTATGTGCAACACAACCAACGTCACTGTTTTCACCACCCAGTTGGTGAGGTAAAAAAGGACTCTAAAGAGTGTCTTTGAAGTGTAGACATAAAGGTTCATGAACAGATTAATTAAAAATGCATTGTTTCTTCAGGAAAAAACTGTGTTCTCACATTCAGTCCTTAGTGACTACAGAGTCAGTTTCATCTTGTACTTTTCCCAGAAGAATTTGAGGTAATTTGGTGCAAAGTAATCACAAGTCTATCATAAGGCCTTTTGCATCTAACGTTTACAGTTCATCTGCCCGCATTATGAAATGACCTTTTTTGAAAAGTTTACAAATCTTAATCTCATGACCTAATCTTGTATAAATTAGGTGGTTGGTTTTCTTGGCTAGTTTTAATGAGAAAAGGCAATAAAGTGAGCAAAGAAAAGCCATCAGGAGATATTAGTGTCTCCGCTCACAGTGGTCAACAAACAAAGCAAACTCATTAGTGTTTGCATCCACTGAAATTACCTCTGTCACACTGACTGCACAAGTCAAACATGATTTTGTCTACTTCTTTTTCCAGATAGGGGTTAAAAAAATAATGATAAGCATAATACTAAATCAAGATTTGAAAGGCACAAGTGCTTTCCCCTTGATAAAAATGTGCTTTTCCAACTAAATGCCTTTCCCTATCCGTGCATTTGTAGTGGTAGGGTACACTCAGGGGGAGGAAATTCCTTGAAGAAAATTGAAACAGAGAATATGTTTTGCAGTTTAGGCTAAGTTGTCGTTCAAAATTTTCCTGTTCCACCTTCCATATCAGATTCTGGCCTATCCTGACAGGGATGGTGTTTTATCTTGATAAAGGACTTGTGTGGATATAATTTGCCTTACCGTACAGACTGAGATTTTCTCCCTCCCCTAGTTTAATGCTGTCAGATACTCTCAGCACTTCGGACCCTTCACAAGATTAAATTGCCCGTCATGAAGCTCCGGCTCTGACTGACAGCTCCTCGGCTCGAGCAAAAGTACATTCCGGAAAGGGCTTAAGAAACGTGCCTTGTGAGGAACACCCATAACACCTTCATAACGACGTTCCACTATCGATTCCAGCAGACTGTCTACCGACTAGGCCAGTCTGACAGCTGAGGGAAGCTGCCACGGGAGTTGTCAAGCTACATTTTTACTGCTGAACTTTGCAAAGAAAACAGGCGCCTTTGACAGACTCATTTTGCTAATTCACCAATCAGCTATTTGACTGTGGACAGGCCCATTTTAATTTGTCCTAATGCACTGAGTTCTCTGTCTATGAATAAATTAGCTTAAAATACAGTGGGAAAAGAATTCTGTGACAAGCCCCAGACATCGCCTAACTTCATATAAAAAAATCGCTCATAATCATATCAAACACAGTCTCAGTAAATTCCACAGATATCTACGCCACTTTGCATATGTGTAAGGAGAGAGCGTCTTCTTGTCGTTCATATTGCAAAAAACTCTCTCCCACAACGAGCCATTTACATTTCCGAGCTGTCATTGTGATTAATGTGATACTCATTTGAGAATAATTCCATGCTAAAAAGACAAATAGCAGGCGCAGGCCTTTGTCAGCAGAGAAAGGAGCCTACACGAGACAGATCTAACGGCATCTCAGTGGTCGCAGAAGGGGGAAATGAATGCATCGACAGAGATCATCTTCATCAACAGAAGACAGGAGGAATTAAATAGGAATGTGGAACCTTCTGAAGGGTTTTCAGGCTGCTTTCAAAACATTTAACTCATAATCTCTTTCTGAATCATATTCAATCACATACATTGTGTTAAACCTAAGGCTGAGTGAAAACAATGAGCGAAACAGGCCTATAGCTGCATGGGTCAACTGGTGACTCATGAAAAAAAAATATATAATCTGTAACAGAAAGATACCCAACTTGGTTCGGATCATTATTCACTGTACAATTATCATTTTCCAATCTATAATGGCTAAATGGGTTATTTTGACATGTTATGCTAGATAATCATTCTCCTGTTCATTCTCCTGCATTCTCAATAGGTTTTGCCCGTGGCAGGGAAGCACATTAGCGGGTAGATGGAAATATGCTTCCATTTTAATGGAAGGCAATTTTATTGAGATGGTATAATCACATTATGTGGAAGCAATGTATTTTCCATCTTTCAAAAGCTGTTAAAGTATCTTGGATGGCAGGTAAAGCAATTAGAACACTCTCTCCAGATGTTTTGTTGAATCTATCAATTTAAACCATAAATGATCCATGAATAGTCATTACTTGCATTCTAATAAGTACAATTAAGGAGCATGGTATACATCTTATTTCCTCATTAAGCAAATGTTCAAACTAATCGAAATGGTTTGTTTGCTGTTTCTCACCAGCACTTGACACAGTAGGATACAGATAATGTTTCAACTGTAATATTCAATATTTGCATTAAAGGCTATAGTCTGAATTCAGAAAACAATGAAGATTAACGTTGATATTAGTCCAATTCAATCAAATTCATCACCTTGATTCGGTTCCGTGGCATCAAGGGTTACCAGAGCTGATCCCTGTCCGATGAGATCTTTCCGGCGTTCCGTGTTAACAAAGACAGGGGAAAAAGAGGAAGTGAAGAGATGAGTTTTAAATTTCATACCAGGCGAAATTAACACGTGCGTGAAGTTGTTATGGTTGATCAATCCATCAATACTGCTGCAGCAACACCGGCCACCAAATAAACCCCATTCCATTTTGAGGTCCCGACTAATCCCTGGATCAATAATTACAGGCTCCAGACAGGTGTGGTGTGGCCAGTTTAAATAATTAAGTACATGGAAGGAGGCAGAACTCTAGGGGTCGTCATAACCCAGGGAAGGATATGGGCGTCGGGTTACTGCGTTAAAAGCAAGTAATTGGAGTGAGTAATTTGCACGTTTCGGTCCTCAAAATGGCTCTGATAGTGCTAAGGAGACATGTCGGCCCCTCCGATATACGCCCCCAGGGTCTCAGTAGTGACTGCAAACATTAGACAGTTTTAGCAATGGCACGGCAGAGTGCTGTAATTTCAGACTAAATAGTTTGACCTTGACCAATGATACAAGTAGGCAAGGTCAATAGGTTGAGAAACATATAGGCCTGTCTTCTTAAACTGAAGTTGACTGTACTTGGCTACTATGAGGACTACTATTGTCACGTTTCTCTACTGAGGGGACAGACCAAGACGCAGCGATGTAGCCAGAATACATATTTAATTATAAACGGGACCACGACGGAACAAAACAAAGAACGGAGAACGTAACGATGAACATAACTGAACAGACAAACACAGCTATGAACATACAATAACCACCAACCCAGAGTGAAACCTACTAGCCTAAATATGGTTCCCAATTAGAGACAACGACACACAGCTGCCTCTGGTGGGAACCATTACCCAACTTTATAGAAATACGACACCTAGAATGAACAAACCCTACACAAAGACAAAACCAAACGCTCCAGCCTGAAACTCGGGACTGGGCGTTACAGTACCCAAAGCGCGGACTCGGACGCACCGGAAAAAGTCTGTGGGGGGTCTTGAGTGGGTCGCTTTGTCCCAGGTGGAGGCTCCGGTGCTGGCCGTGCTGGTCTGACATCCAGAACCGGAGGCCCTGGGCCTTCTCCTGGAACTCTGGTGCGTGGAGTTGGAACTGGCCGTACAGGACTCGTGATGCTCACTGGGACTCTGGGTGCGTGGAGCAGGAACTGGTCGTACTGGACTCGTGATGCTCACTGGAACTCTGGTGCGTGGAGCAGGAACTGGCAGTACTGGACTTGTGATGCTCACTGGAACTCTGGTGCGTGGAGCAGGAACTGGCAGTACTGGACTTGTGATGCTCACTGGAACTCTGGTGCGTGGAGCAGGAACTGGCAGTGCGGACTAGTGATGCTCACTGGTACTCTGGTGCGTGGAGCAGGAACTGGCAGTACTGGACTTGTGATGCTCACTGGAACTCTGGTGCGTGGAGCAGGAACTGGTCGCATTCTGGACTTGTGATGCTCACTGGGGACGCTGGTGCGTGGAGCAGGAACTGGCAGTACTGGACTCGTGATGCTCACTGGGACTCTGGTGCGTGGAGCAGGAACTGGTCGTACTGGACTCTCTGAACGCATGCGGGGAGCTTGGTGCGCCGGAGCCGGGACAGGCGTGTTGACTCTCTGAACGCACGGGAGCTTGGTGCGCGGAGCCGGGACAGGACGTGGCTGGACTCTCTGAACGCACGGGAGCTTGGTGCGCGGAGCCGGGACAGGACGTGCTGGACTCTCTGAACGCCACGGGAGCTTGCGCGCCGGAGCCGACAGGACGTGCTGGACTCTCTGAGCGCATCGGGAGCAGTGCGCGGGCGGGACAGGACGTGCTGGATCTCTCGGAGCGCACGGAGCTGCGGTGCGGGGCCGGGCAGGACGCGTGCTGGACTCTCGGAGCGCACGGGGAGCTGGCGCGTGGAACAGGGACTGGACGTGTAGACACCACTACACGGACTGGGATCTTGGAACACGGAACAGGGATCTTGGAAGCGTGGAACAGGGATCTTGGGAACGTGGAACAGGGATCTTGGAACGTGGAACAGGGATCTTGGAACGTGGAACAGGGATCTTGGAACGTGGAACAGGGATCTCGGGCGTGGAACAGGGATCTCGGAACGTGGAACAGGGATCTCGGAACGTGGAACAGGGATCTCGGAACGGAACAGGGATCTCGGAGCGTGGAACAGGGATCTCGGAGCGTGGAACAGGGATCTCGGAGCGTGGAACAGGGATCTCGGAGAGCGTGGAACAGGGATCTCGGAGCGTGGAACCGGGACTGGGACGTGTAGAAACATCCACCCGGACCGGGAACCTGATCTGGAGAGCCGACACCATACCTCCAGCTAGCTCACTAACCCTGGCCTCATGGGTGAGTGGAGCTGGAATCTCTTGACTGGGCTGTGGATCCGCATCGAGATTCTGCCCGTAGGACCACAGGATAACATGGACCCAAAAAGGCGCACTGGAGGTCTGGCTGCAGAGAGTTGGCACCACTCTCCCAGGTAGCACACAGACTCGGCCCGACCAATGAGTGGCGCTGGGATCTCGCACTGGGCTGCGGACACGCATCGAGACACCGCACACGGAGCTGGAGCAGGATATCCGGGTCCCAGGAGACGTACCGGGACTTAGTGCGCAGCGATGGCACCACTCTTTCTGGCTGAACACTTATTTTCCCCCGACTGATGAGTGGAGCGGGAATCACTCGCACCGGCCTCTGAATCCCTATAGGGGAAACCGTCGCAACACTGCATAGCACGGCCTCCGCTTCGCTCGCGACGCCTCTCCCCAACGCTCTCTCCATAAAGCACGAGGGGTTGGCTCAGGAGTCCCTCCTGAACCGCCAACCTCCTCGTGTGCCCCCAAAAGTTTCTTGGGGCAGCCTTACGGACCTCCGTGCCAGGCGAGATCCGATGAGGTCCTCCCTGGTCCAGCACTCCCGAGTCTCTCGCTGCTTGGTCTTCGTTTGGTGGGTTATTCTGTCACGTTTCTCTACTGAGGGACAGACCAAGACGCAGCGATGTAAGCCAGAATACATATTTAATTATAAACGGGACCACGACGGAACAAAACAAAGAACGGAGAACGTAGCGATGAACATAACTGAACAGACAAACACAGCTATGAACATACAATAACCACCAACCCAGAGTGAAACCTACTAGCCTAAATATGGTTCCCAATTAGAGACAACGACACACAGCTGCCTCTAATTGGGAACCATTACCCAACATAGAAATACGACACCTAGAATGAACAAACCCTACACAAAGACAAAACCAAAACGCTCCAGCCTGAAACTCGGGACTGGGCGTTACAACTATGACTCCCACCATGCTGGTACTCTGTACAGCTGAAATTAAATTCCATGGTTTGTTGCCACTGTCTAAAGTGCAATGTGTTGATTACGATGACTCTTACCTTGGTAGTCTTTATCTTGTTCCCCGTGGCGCAGCTCCATCCCTTCAGATCTGGGAGGACTTTACACTCCTCCCCATCCAGACATGGATGCATCTGACACCACCACTTCTGCTCCACTATAGAGGCTAGGGGAGAACAGAGGCATTGTTATGGGCAGCAGGGTAGCCTAGTGGTTAGAGCGTTGGACTAGTAACCGAAAGGTTGTAAGTTCAATTTCCCAAGCCGACAAGGTACAAATCTGTCGTTCTGCCCCTGAACAGGCAGTTAACCCACTGTTCCTAGGCCATCATTGAAAATAAGAATTTGTTCTTAACGGACTTGCCTAGTTAAATAAGTATACAAATAATGAGCAGCTTTGAGAGATACTAGGGAGACAGACATTTTCCTTGTTTTACAAAACACAAGGTCTGGGAATTGCCAGGGGACCTCACGATACAATATTATCACGATGCTTAGGTGCCGATACGATGTGCATTGCGATTCTCACGATTCTATATGTACTGCGATTTGATGTTCCAAACATATTTCTCGCTATATGTCTGCTGCAGAGAGACAAGAGAGAGCCATGAGAAAATGAGTTTTGATTAGTCAGGGAAATAAAAGTGCTGAAAACATGTTGGCCAACTATTTTTTAAAAGAAGATGGAGAACAAGCTATAGGATGAAAAACAGCAGCGTTTTGGCGCAGGTACAGCCGACTAAAGCTAGCTAACGCTTAAGTTACCTACCTATTTTTTTTACAAGTCAAATATTGATATAATATTGGCAACAAAGAATATTGTGTAATGTAACTGTATCGATTTTTTCCCCTATCACTACAAAACACCATGAGGTAGTTTAATGAGAGCCAAACCATCATGCACAGAGGATGGATACATTAAGATAAACATATTTGTATCCCACAGGCATGATTATAACAGCAATATTGTGTAAAGCACCTTTAGAAGTGACAGTAATTGTACAACGTTGGCTGTATCATACTGTTTGATGTCCAACCAAACTGTTGGAACAGGATACATTTCGAACACTTAACAAGGCTTTGAGGAGGTGATCAGGCTCAAACTGAGATGAGAGCTCAGGTAATCCCTGGACATATAAAAAACATAATTAAAAGGTTAAGTGCTGATAATTTTTCAGAGATCACCCGTGGAGCACTTTAAACTGGGCGCCATTGGCACAGCACTTTAATTTGCTGAGAATGTCAATACTCAAATGTCATCGAATAGGTCAAACGCATCTGGTGCCAGACTTTAGGTGTGAACTGCTTTTCAATCCCAAATTGAGGCAGCTCTTTCTGCCTGGTTGGTGGTCTGACTGCCACATTAGTGTGGGTAAGTGATGTTCTTGGACTGACATGGCATAGATGTAAGTCAACTTCAAGTGCCTTTTTCGAAAATGTAAGGGTTTCAAATCGTCCCCTTCCCTTAGAACATAGTGATTGCTGTTCCCTTTCTATTGATTTCAAAGCAGAAACGTGTGTTCCCTTCTCACTTCCCGTAGACCTAGTATCATAATACTGTACATGGATAGAAAGCTTTATGGGACAATGGTACATCAGTCTTAACATTCGGATACACAGCACTGTTAATCACCTATGTTCACTGTGCAATACAAGGGAACAGGTTTGGAGCCTTGCAAATTAATCTGTGAGCTTTTGAATATGATACCAGGTGCACAAGGAATGCAGCAAATATAATGTGAGCTAAGCAAAACTGCGAGGGCTGTGAATTCACCGTTCTGTGGTCAAAACTTCAGCCTTGTGGAATTATAAAGCGGTTTTGTGGATGTCACGGATCCCTCCTGAACTTTTATTACGCACACCTGTCCCCTATTCCCACTGATTAGTAGTGGTATAAGTGTGCCCTTTGGTTTCCATTGGGCTGTCGATTATTGTTCCAATGTCCATTGGTGCGTGTGAGTACCTGTGCTGTGTGTTTTGGCTTTCGTGCCATTGTGGATTGCGCAGATGATTACGGGTCTTGTCCCGTGTGTTAATCATTGTGTGCGTGTGTTATTTATTCGAGGTACTCTTCGCTCTTTTGTTTTGGGTTTGTGTTTTGTTATGTGTTTGTTGGTCTTTGTCCCCATGCCTTGGGTGAAATAAAAAAAACTATTACGCATTCCTGCGTCGGTCTCCCGACTCATTCATACCAACGTGACAGTGGATATGTAAAGCTGAGTTGACTTTGCAGTGAGGCCTGTTGAAGTGTAGCTAAACCTTGAATGTGTTTCAGAGAGGCTGTATGATTTAATGCCATGAAAGGAAACATGATGCAGCAGTCAGCTTTACTCTTCAAAAGAAGCACATTTACCATGAGGGCTCCTGAGTGACGCAGCGGTCTAAGGCACTGCATCTCAGTGCTAGAGGTGTCACTACAGACCCTGGTTCGATTCCAGTCTGTATCACAACCGGCCGTGATTGGGAATTGGGCCAGCGTCGTCCAGGTTAGGGTTTGGCCGGGGTAGGCCATCATTGTAAATAAGAATTTGTTCTTAACTGACTTGCCTAGTTAAATAAAGGTTAAATTAAATTTAAAAAATCAAGATATGTAAATCAAGTACATTTCTTTCTTCTGGCAACTTTGAAGCACTCAAATCTACGGTTCACATGCAAACATACATTGATTTCATCATTGATAGAGCATTTGGCCTATATAACGATGGTCAATATTGACATTCTTATCCTGTACATTGAGAACCTCTTATGAATCCAGAAAACAGTTACATTTGTTTTAGAAAGCCAAGAGCACTCTTGGCATACTTCGCTCACCACATATTTTTATTTAACTAGTCAGTTAAGAAGAAACTCTTATTTACAATGACAGCCTAGGAACAGTGGATTAACTGCCTTGTTCAGGGGCAGAACAACATATTTTTACATTGTCAGTTCGGGAAATTTGAACTAGCAACCTTTCAGTTACTGGCCCAACACTCTAACCACTAGGTTGCCTGCCGCCCTGAAACAAATGGATATCTAATTTCACACTTACTTCACGGTAAAACATTCCCTGCTTGCCACACATGAGATTTACTCCAAAACAAGGAGCAGTCACTTATACCCCTGATCTGTCAGTCATTTGAGGATTAAGTCGTACGGTATCAACGTGAGGTGAATCCAGCTTGGGCCAGACGTTGCATTGAATGCGTAAAATTGGGTTCTGATGGGAAAAGACACATTTCTGGGTGCCTGAAGATAACACTCATTGAAACGGCGCTGAGATTCACATCTACTATAGGTACAGTGCCTTCAGAAAGTATTCACACCAGTAGAGGCTGCTGAGGGGAGAACGGCTCAAAATAATGGCCGGAACGGAGCAAATGGAATGGCACCAAACACCTGGAAAACATGTGTATTGATGTATTCCGCTCCAGTCATTACCACGAGCCCGTCCTCCCCAATTAAGGTTCCACCAACCTCCTGTGATGCACACCCCTTGAGTCAATACACATTAGATTCACGTTTGGCAGTGATTACAGCTGTGAGTCTTTCTGGCTAAGTCTCTAAGAGCTTTGCACACCTGGATTGTACAATATTTACACATTATTCTTAAAAAATTATTAATGCTCTGTCAAGTTGGCTGTTGATCATTGCTTGCCATAGATTTTCAAGCCAATTTAAGTCAAAACTGTAACTAGGCCACTTAGGAACATTCAATGTCATCTTGGTAAGTAACTCCAGTGTATATTTGGCCTTGTGTTTTAGGTTATTATCCTGCTAAAAGTTGAATTTGTCTCCCAGTGTCTGTTGGAAAGCAAACTGAACCAGGTTTTCCTCTAGGATTTTGCTTAGCTCTATTCCGTTTCTTTTTATGATAAAACAAACTCCCCAGTCCTTGCCGGTGACAAGCATACCTGTAACATGATGCAGCCACCACCATGCTTGAAGAATGGTACTCAGTGATGTATTGTGTTGGATTTGCCCCAAACATAACGCTTTGTATTCAGGACATTAAGTTAATTTCTTTGCCACATTTTTAGCAGTATTACTTTAGTGCCTTGTTGCAAACAGGATGCATGTTTAGGAATATTTTTATTCTGTATCCATTTACCAATAGGTGCCCTTCTTTGCGAGGCATTGGAAAACCTCCCTGGTCTTTGTGGTTGAATCTGTGTTTGAAATTCACTGCTCGACTGAGGGTCCTTACAGAGATGAGGTAGTCATTCAAAGATCATGTTAAACACTCTTATTGCACACAGTCCTTGCAACTTATTATGTTACTTGTTAAGCACATCTTTTACTCCTGAACTTATTTAGGCTTGCCATAATAAAGGGCTTGAATACTTATTGACTCAAGACATTTCAGCTTTTCATGTTTTATTCATTTGTAAAAATGTAGAAAAACATAATTCCGCTTTGACATTATGGGGTATTGTGTGTAGGCCAGTGAAAAAAGAAATCTCCATTTAATTCATTTTAAATTTGGGCTGTAACACAACACAAGTCAAGGGGTATGAATACTTTCTGAAGGCAGTGGATTTGGCATGTTCAGCTCCTTCTAATAGGACCACATGGTTCTACAGCACTATAGGGAGTGAGAGGAGGAGTACAATTCAGCAAGGCCATTACTGTAAAAGGCAGAGACAGTACTGAGTTGTCGTAAAGCACCAGACCACTAAATGTAAGAAATTGTAGGTTGAAAAACAGCAGACCAAACTAATTTCCCCTGAGGATACGACTATATGGCACAGGAGCACTTCTGGTAAACACTTTTTTAACACATTTAATTACAGTTTAACACTTGTAAAGTGTATTGTAAAGTTGAAGTATAAAACAAAGTATAAATGAGGCCTCTGTGGATGGCTATGACTAAGCACCTTGTGGTCTGAAACGTTACAAAATTAACAAGAATTCTTAAGAGCAGTTTCACTAAGGAAGAATGTGCAAGCTGACCATATAAAGATTTAATGATGATCTCAGTTTAACCTCCTCAGATTAGTCAGAGTGGAACAGACCATCAGCAAAAAATTATACATCGATAGCACATGAAATATTCAGCTGGAACGTACCATCTACACAAGACGGGGCAGCTCTGGTCGTCCCGGCCACTTGTCCAGGGAAGCAGGAGCATTTAACCGTTTGGGAGCGTTCTTCTATTTTGTTCTTGTTGCAGCATCGATGCAAAGCCACAACCTCACAAGTGCCGGTTCTGACTTGATGCACTGTTGAAAACATAGAAGAGATTGAAATCAGAATTAGCCACTTGATAACTCAGTAACTAAAATAATGCAACAGTACTTCCACATAGCCTAAAACTCAGCTTAATGGCATGGTGCAGCACAAAAAAGAGCCATAACGCAAATACTTTTGTATTACTTATGCTGTGTGACTGCAAAACAAGTTAGAATCAAGGGTTAATTTTTAACAGGCAATGAAGCAGGCCTACTATATATCCATTGTAGAGTTAACTTTGTATTAGGTTGACTAACAGCCTGTTCACATATTCAGAACACTGGAGGCATATAACTGTTAAGGGAGGCTACCTAATACTTATGCGGTACCCACAACCCTGAAGGTACAGAATAACTATGATTAAGCTTTATAATAGTTTGCAACTGCAAGCATCAGCCAATGAATTAGCAGGGTATTTTGCAATTCAAAAAACAACACAAAAATCCCTTTCTCAGTAGTTTCTTACAAGTTCTCCAGAAAATAAGGTGCAGTTGTTGCAGTATTTTGAGCCAATTTCCAGCTCACGCTACATTGTCTGAATTATTTAGGGACTGCGCTGCTCCCTGCTCTTTTAATTACATGTGACATTTTCACGAGGAGTCCTTCTGCAGAGGCAGTTATTGCTCATTTGGTAAACAACAAATGAAAAGTGCTGTGGAACCTTCCCACTGATTGCTGTACTTTATACCAGCGAATCCAGCCAAGCTTATTTAATTAAATTGCTTTTGCATGCCTTGTTATGTTATTTTCTTTTTTTCAATTAGGCAGAAATGTCGTAGGAGGAGGTAGGGTATTGAGTCGACTGTATTGCAGCTGCATCAACACCTAAAGCGACACCCTCAACACCACCGTCACTGGGACACAAGGTGGAAGAATCACACCTCAATCAATAACATTTGAATGTTATTTGTACCCAAATGTTTTAAATCAAACTGAATGCAGTGGTTAATGAACTCACAGTAGCAGATAATAGTATTATTGCTCAGGTGAGATTCCTCACACTAACTGTTAGGAGTTCAAGCAGATGAGTAGTTGTGCCATGTTATAGAGAGGTGTTCGGTATAGGCCTATAGATCAAAAGACAAGCAGGAAGTGAAAAGGAGGGAGGCGGAGCTCTTTTTTGATAATACACACGTTTTGATAGCGCTTCTGCTATCGCCGTCCTCCCTGTCCCTGCTCATACATCAGAATAACAGAGGAGCAATCGCTTGAACGTGGTGGGAGTCTGACTCACACTCTACTCGTATAAAAAAAAGATATGGAAGAAAAATACATTTCTGCCGGCGTTGCTTAGATCTATGTAAAAGTAGCGCCATGCTTCACACAGAGAGGAATAGTTTTTTGGATTAGATTTGGAGCCGTAGGACCACTGTGTTGTCCTGCTATGAAACAGAGTTTTTTTTATGTACTTGGGAATGAGTCTTTTCCAGAGAAGCGCCTTTCCCTGCTGGGCCAGTGCATGGGAAAGGAGTGAGTGACTATATACACTGGTGAAAAGCATATTCCAAGGTGATAAAGAACTGGTGACCCATGTAATTGCTATGCACTGACTGACTACAAATTGATTCTCTGGGTCCGTGTTAGGAAAGTGGTACCAACACTACAGTTCATGATTATATTCACTTTACATTTTTTATGTAGTCATTATTTCTCTCTGTTTGAGAGGCTTTTGGCCGAGCTGGTCTCAAATGTACAGTACAGAATGTCTAGATTTTTTTTTACCTTCAATCAATTCTGAATATGTAATTATAGCAATAGTGCAAGTGAAGACAGCCAGCGGCACAAATAGCTTTTCAAATCATTGATCCTTATGGTGTTCTGCATCTGACGTCCGTAAAGCTTGGGCCATAGATAGAAGACTGTTTTGTCAGCATTTTGATCATGTAAATTGGTTGTGAACACATCCTCTCTCTCTCATAAGATACCTTTTATTGCAGGGCTCCACTGAAGCGGACAGTCTATGAAGTGAAATCCTCAAGGCACACTACAAATCAGATTAAGAAGTTAAATAAAATTATTTTCCCGAGGGTAATGCAATTGCTGATCTATTCCAGACCAAGAGGTATAGATTGTGCTGTTTCAGAAAAAAAGAAAGAAAGATAGGACTCCCAAATGGTCGGGAACTGTGCTCTTGAGGAAAATAACAATGTTTATTTTTTGGCAATCCATTTGCACCGTTACCAGCCAACTGATTTCCCAACAAACACTGGAAATCGACAAAGAAGATAAAATTCACTTACAGACATAATAGGATACTCGCTCTGGGCTGCCCATAATTCAAATAGAATTGCTCCCGTATAATGGGGGGATAAGGACATTCTCACAATGTGTTTAAATAGGCTGAATAGGTCATAAACCTTTTGGAGTGAGACCATGCTTCATTGTACATTTTATTGCAATGCGCTAATGGCCTATGACAGTAATTGGACAAACTAAAGCTAGAGGTTTAGTCTCTGTGCTAATTGTATGTGTCCAGTGTTTTCCCATTGGATCAATGCTTGGAATACAAGGAAAAATATAGATTATCAGAAACATTCCTCCACTGACTTTACAAGGACAGTGGATCATTGTAGTGATAAGGATTGTAAAGGTCCTTGGACATCTTATTGCAACGATGTGTATCCGGTAGGAGTGCCCATAGGGTCAAGTGCTCTTGTTGTGCCTCTCCAGTACTGCACCTTGGCCATGTAAACAACTCAATACAGTGGCAAATACAAGGTGAACCAGAGAGAGAAATTCGGAAGGCGAGGCAGATCACTCTTCCTGCACATCTCAGCAAATTAAAGCCGACACGTCAAAGCGAAAAGAGGGAAGAGTGTTTGAAGATATACAAATTTATGCAGCTTTTTGCTGACAGAAGCCACTAATATAGAAAAGTATTGCGAGCACTCAAATAGGACACAAAGTGCATTAGAAAATCAATTTCTTTGCATGCCGAAACCAACAATATTTACTTAGGGTGGTTATTTTTTTTCAATGGTATAATTCAATTTTTTCTTGTGTTCTCTGGGAAGAATTTATTTTTTCGACTTTGAATGTGTTCTGGATTGATTTCATCCCTGGAATGATAACAGGTTTACAGCAACAGAAATAACACCCGAGGGAAATTAGAGGGCTGCTGAAGCTATCAGATAGAAATTGAACGTGTGCGAGATTATTCTGATCCAATTCCGGCAGAAATGATGAGCGCCTTGAGTAAAGATCGCTGCCAATCAAAAGCCACATGCTGTAGGCCCATGCCCTACTTTAATTGGTCGACAGACAGAAGAAAGCTAAATATTTTCCACGAATGGCCATCCTGCATGTCTACGGAATCACCTTGCCAATTATCTGCGACAGTGAACTGTCAGTGATGCTCCCAGTGTTGAAACCAATGAGGTTGAAACATTTGAGTTGCACCACACTTGTAATGTTACTGAGATGCCATAATTGATCTCACTGTGTTCTAGTGATGTTCTAGTGGTGTCCCAGCTTATCAATAGTCTTAACAAGACAAGGGAAGTATTTTGAATTTCATATCTTTCACACATTTAAACCCTATCACACAATCCTTTACCGATGGAACATCAGGTGCATTTAATCATCTATGACCTAAGATAAAACATCTAGGCATACTAAAGGCTATAAAAAGTTATTATAATGTGAAGGCTGAGAGATCAGACATCATCTAAACTAGCAGGATGAATGTACAAAACTTTAGGAACACCTTCCTAATATTGAGTTGCACCTCCCTTTGCCCTCAGAACAGCCTAAATTCGTTGGGGCATGGACTCTACAAAATGTCGAAAGCATTCCATCGGTCCACTTGGCACCGGGCTGGCAGGTAGCCTAGTGGTTAGAGCATTGGACCAGTAACTGAAAGGTTGCTAGATCAAATCCCCGAGCTGACAAGGTAAAAATCTGTCATTCTACCCCTGAACAAGGCAGTTAACCCACTGTTCCTAGGCTGTGATTGTAAATAAGAATGTCTTCTTAACTGACTTGCCTAGTTAAATAAAGTTTAAATAAAAAGACCACCATACCCCGTTCAAAGGCACTTAAATATTCTGTCTTGCCCATTCACCCTCTAAATGGCACACAATCCATGTCTCAATTGTCTCAAGGCAAAGAAATACTTATTAAACCTGTCTTCTCCCCTTCATCTACACTGATTGAAGTGGATTTAACAAATTACATCAATAAGGGATCATAGCTTTCACCTGGTCAGCCTGTTCATAATGTTTTGTACACTCAGTACATGTACAGTAGGCATCTGCCAAAATGAACTTTAAAAAAAAAAATGACAATGAGCATGCTCCCCTTTGTCCATGACAGCCAACAGACGCTCATCATAACACACCCCTTCCTACAGGTGTACCGTACTGTCCTTACCTCTGTGACCTTCTGTTGGTCTGGCCATCTCCAGCAGAGTCACCATGCAGACCATTAGAAGTAGAACCCCTTTACTTCCTTGCTGTGCGTGTCTCTCACTCATCCTGCGAGAGACAAACAGAGAGGGTGAAAAGAGATGCACGGCTACACGTGTTGCATCTCAGTGGTCTTAAGAGACTTCCCCTCTCCACATAGCTATTATTCATCAACGTTGACCTGTAACAACTGGACAGGTGAAAGAAAATCCCGTTGGTTTCTGCCATATTACCTTCACCAATCGTGTTCATTTGGATCAGTGCAAACAGAGGAAGACATTTGACTATTGAGGTCCCGTGGTTCACACTCATTCTGCTCCTGCCTTTTCAAATCCACTTCCAAGAAAGGCACAACAAGCGTCCATTTAGTAGTGCCTTCTCCAGTGTTGTAGGAGATGTGCTTTAAATTGCATCAGGCATCAGGCCAACCTCTGCAGACCGGAGGCCTACACACTAGCCAACTACTCATCTCCACCTTCTCCTTCATTATCCCCCTCTCTATCCCACTCTCCCTCTCTATCTTTTTCCTGCCTATCCCCTCATCCCCAGTATCTCTATTCTCTACTTGCACATCATCATCTGCACATCTGTCATTCCAGTGTTAATGCTAAATTGTCATTATTTCACCTCCATGGCCTATTTATTGCCTTACCTCCCTACTCCTCTACATTTGCACACACTGTACATAGATTTTTGTATTGTGTTATTGACTGTACGTTTGTTTATGTGTAACTCTGTGTTGTAGTTTTGTCGCACTGCTTTGCTTTATCTTGGCCAGGTCGCAGTTGTAAATGAGAACTTGTTCTCAACTGGCCTACCTGGTTAAATAAAGGTGAAATAAAAAATAAAATCATTTACTTGCTTTACCTCCGTCTACCACATTTCCTAATTACCTCTCTCTCTCTCTCTATGACAGGAGCCAAAGGGCCACTCAGAGCAGGTGAGGCCCTCTGCCACCCCCACACAGGCCCTCACCATTTCAGCAGGGCAGAGGCCTTGACTGGCCCGTGGGCTGTGGCTCCACACAGAGAGGAAACGAGAGAGGAGCCTGGGTTCTTCAACTCAGAATGAATCCATTCCTTCTGCCTTACCCTGGGCCTTGCACTCTTTTCTCCCTAATGAAGTGTGGTTGAGACGGGGACGGAATACATAAACCATTTGGCATTGCTTGCTATCCTTGACAGGAAATGATCAAATTTCAAACACAAGACACAAGTGGTGCAGTAATTACTGGAAGAGGCGAGGTATCAGATGCTATGAGGCAGAGACAGTTACATGCTTCGTTTACCCCTTTTTTTTCACCATCCCCTGTCTTTCTCCACCTCCATCATTGACATATAGATTGCGTATCTCTCACAGGGATTATCAGATTATTCATGTAGTTCATTTTATTTTTGCAATCATGAAACGTGAGCCGGCCTTTGAGTGCGTAAATAGTGATTAAAAGACGGCCAATCGATAAAACAGATACAAGACTGACCATTCTAATATAGCACTGAGCTGCCATGGTGGCCTTGCACAAGATTCCATTTTTTCAATACAAGATTTGTTCATTCCACGTCTCCCTTAATAAGTGGATGTTACTATGACGCTGCATAGCTGTGCCAGTATATCACACAGTCAGCCATGCACAGTACAAACAAACACATTATTAGCCTCTTTCTAGTCAACAACCCAATTTTAACCTTGTTCACTGACTGTTCAAAATGATTGAGGGATCAGTGAAAGTGTTGATTTAGCAAACTATTCATCCCCTTCCTAAGTCTTCACTCCTCCCTGAACACTCACATACACCCTTACCTCACATGAGGGGTTTCTCTGAGAAAGCACAAGTCTGTGAAGTATAGAACCATTTTGTGCATTGTTAGTATTCTTGGAAAGCCTTTTCATTTCAAGGGAAACTATGAAAGTAAGGGTGCAGATAATAATAAATAAAAAAATTGTGCGCTGGTCTTCAAGCAGCGGGATTTGAGTTACCTAAATATTCCACATCGCCAATGTGTGAAATTACTATTTTTAATTGTACTGTAGTTTTAGACAGAAAGGAGGAGACTCACACTTATTTTCTAGTTAAGATAGTGTCAAAGTGCAAGCGTCAAGTTCTAATTTGTGTGTTTTATTCAAATACAACTTTATGTTTAATGCATGGCTTTTTGTCACAGAATAGACCCAGAGGAAATATGCATAATGTATGCCGCTGATTGCTGCAGGCACAAAACACGAATATCACACAAAAGTTTAGAGGAGAGCAAAAACAAACCAAACAGTAATAAAGCACAGAGAAATGTACTGTATAATTAAAATATGGTTTGTGAGGATGAGTTGTTCTTCTTTTGCCTCTACTCTATGGATGTGTGCTGATATTAATGATACAATACCTCTATTAAAATTGTTAATTTAAAGAACATAGTATTATTGTTCACTCGTGACACCTCAGTGGTTTCCCTTAATTGAAATCTGTGTTCAAATTCATCTGGAATGGGACTTTTCTCCCTTTATATCTCTGTAGCAGTAAGGTCTGTTGTTTGATGTATGGCCTATTGGAGTTTAGATTTGATTTTCTTTCAAGAGTACAAAGTACATTTGTTTAAAACTGAATGAAGCAAAAAATATTTTTCCTTTCCTGTGAACTCTGTTCGTATGCCCCTTCCTATTCTATTGACTTCTTCTCTCTCTGAAACAAATTGAATAGTTACAGACCAATGAGCAGGCTTTCAAAAGACTCAACTTGACCTTGCAGAGTGGAGCGGTTGCATTGGCTACAGAGGGACCACTTCACAAAGAGTTTTCCCGCACAGAAAAAACGTGCATGCACAGCTGATCTTTATGTAAAATTAGCTGAAGTGAATGCAATGAAAAATAAGGAAATTGACTGTAGTATTTTGATTTCATTAAATTATGATATAAAGGTATTACAAAGCTATATTATGTTGCATTAATAGGATGTAAATACGCGTTATTACCTTTTTAATGTAATAATATCTATATTTAGCAGGTTTTCATTAAGTCATGTGTTGAATGTTAAATGCTGTTACTGTTTAATGACCAGCAATTACACTTGTCTTCATTGAACACCAACAATTACTAATGCAAATATGACATAATTATGTAATTATGCTGTTTTTGCACATATTCATGTTAATTACTATATTCTACATAAATATCTGAAACTGTGTCATAATGCATGGTTTTTATATGAAAACATTGCCACTGCTAGCAGTTTTATTTATTTTTATTTCACCTTTATTTAAACAGGTAAGCTAGTTGAGAACAAGTTCTCATTTACAACTGCGACCTGTCCAAGATTAAGCAAAGCAGTGCAACACAAACAACAACCCAGAGTTACACATGGAATAAACAAGCGTACAGTCAATAACACAATAGAAAAAAAAGAATGTCAATATACAGTGTGTGCAAATGGCATGAGGAGGTAAGGCAATAAATAGGCCATAGTAGTGAAGTAATTACAATTTAGCAGATTAACACTGGAGTGATAGATGAGCAGATGATGATGTGCAAGTAGAAATACTGGTGTGCAAAAGAGCAGAAAAGTAAATAAAAACAATATGGGGATGAGGTAGGTAGATTGGGTGGGCTATTTACAGATGGACTATGTACAGCTGCAGCAATCGGTTAGCTGCTCATATAGCTGATGTTTAAAGTTAGTGAGGGAAATATAAGTCTCCAGATTCAGAAATTTTTGCAATTTGTTCCAGTCATTGGCAGCAGAGAACTGGAAGGAAAGGTGGCCAAAGGAGGTGTTGGCTTTGGGGATGACCAGTGAGATATACCTGCTGGAGCGCGTGCTACGGGTGGGTGTTGTTATCGTGACCAGTGAGCTGAGAAGGCAGAGCTTTACCTAGCATAGATTTATAGATGACCTGGAGCCAGTGGGTCTGGCGATGAATATGTAGCGAGGGCCAGCCGACTAGAGCATACAGGTTGCAGCGGTGGGTGGTATAAGGGGCTTTGGTAACGAAACGGATGGCACTGTGATAGACTGCATCCAATTTGCTGAGTAGAGTATTGGAAGCTATTTTGTTAATGACATCGCCGAATTCGAGGATCGGTAGAATAGTCAGTTTTACGAGGGTATGTTTGGCGGCGTGAGTGAAGGAGGCTTTGTTTGAGAAATAGGAAGCCAATTCTAGATTTAATTTTGGATTGAAGTTGTTTAATATGAGTCTGGAAGAAGAGTTTACAGTCTAGCCAGACACCTAGGTATTTGTAGTTGTCCACATATTCCACATATAAGTCAGAACCGTCCAGAGTAGTGATGTTAGTCAGGCGGGCGGGTGCGGGAAGCGAACAGTGTCCAAAGAAGGGCCAGATGTATACAGAATGGTGTCGTCTGCGTAGAGGTGGATCAGGGAATCACCCGCAGCAAGAGCGACATCGTTGATATGTACAGAGAAAAGAGTCGGCCCGAGAATTGAGCCCTGTGGTACCCCCATAGAAACTGCCAGAGGTCCGGACAACAGGCCCTCCGATTTGACACACTGAACTCTGTCTGAGAAGTAGTTGGTGAACCAGGCGAGGCAGTCATTTGAGAAACCAAGGCAGGTGAGTCTGCCGATAAGAATACGATGATTGACAGAGTCGAAAGCCTTGGCCAGGTCGATGAAGACGGCTGCACAGTACTCTCTTTTATCGATGGCGGTTATGATATCGTTTAGTACGTTGAGCGTGGCTGAGGTGCACCCGTGACCAGCTTGGAAACCAGATTGCACAGCGGAGAAGGTACGGTTTGATTCGAAATGGTCAGTGATCTGTTTATTAACTTGGCTTTCGAAGACTTTAGAAAGGCAGTGCAGGATGGAAATAGGTCTATAACAGTTTGGGTTTAGAGTGTCATCCCCTTTGAAGAGGGGGATGACCGCGGCAGCTTTCCAATCTTTAGGGATCTCGGACGATACGAAAGAGAGGTTGAACTGGTAATAGGGGCTGTAACAATGGCGGTGGATAATTTTAGAAAGAGAGGGTCCAGATTGTCTAGCCTAGCTGATTTGTACAGGTCCAGGTTTTGCAGCTCTTTCAGAACATCTGCTATCTGGATTTGGGTGAAGGAGAAGCTGGGGAGGCTTGGGCAAGTAGCTGCGGGGGGTGCGGAGCTGTTGGCCGGGGTTGGGGTAGCCAGGAGGAAAACATGGCCAGCCGTAGAGAAATGCTTATTGAAATTCTCTATTATCGTGGATTTATCAGTGGTGACAGTGTTACCTAGCCTCAGTGCAGTGGGCAGCTGGGAGGAGGTGCTCTTATTCTCCATGGACTTTACAGTGTCCAAAACTTTTTGGAGTTAGAGCTACAGGATGCACATTTCTGAGTATTTGCCTCATAACTGTTCTTGAACACCAAATACTCTGGAGTACAATTATTGGTTAGACTGAATAGTATTACTAAATAGGCCAACTGTGATTGGATGAAGACCATGTGATTCATTCCTATCCACAAGCTATGATGGACTGCTTACGAGGCTGGTCCTCACTGTGGTTCCAACAGGTCATTAGGTCAGCATGTGGTTATGGTCAGCCTTCCACTGAATGTTAGCCTATTCCCCAAAATCATTACTAGATTCTGCCGAGCTCCTCGGCTGATCTGTGGAGAGCGAGGTCGTGTTCACAGACTTTGATAAGTTCCCCCTGTGCCGTTGTGGTGAGGAGAAGGTCGTAGGTCAGCCTTCCCCATGGACAGACAGTGATGGATTCTGACCTGAGGTAAAAGCGAGATGCTGGCACTCTACAGACAGGGCAACATACCAAGATCTCTTTCAACCCAGAGTGAGGGTTTGCATCAGTAAGTGTATTCAGGTTGATACAAGAACAAAGACGAGCGATGGAGTGTTCTCACGGCCAACGGGTCAAGCTGCTGCAAGTTTTAGAACTTTTGTCAGGGATGGATAGCATAACTAGGTTACTTTTTCAGAAACTTGAGATTCAATAATTTAAGAGTGGGGCTGAAATCTACAACCACGGGGAACAGATGGCGGAAAAGCTGTATTCCCTTGTGAAGACCGACTGTACCAATGGGATACATGTTAAATCATTCTGTCCTATTTGTTTCTGCGTAACACATGTCACTCATATCCCAGTCTAGAAGGACCAATCTATAATAGTTTTCATAATGTGGACAAAAGACTCCGTTGACCTTGGCCTACATACATACTGTAAAGAGGAAAGAACTCAGGAAGGGAAGACATTTATTCATCAAGACTTACATATGTAGGGTCTTAATTTGAGCCAGTTTGCTACAGCAGGAAAATAATCCTGCAACAACAGGAAATGTGAATTATTATGTGGATTATAATTAATGGTCATTTTTGTGGGGCTTGATACATTTCAAAGTGGAAATGACAAACTTCAGAAGTCTTTTTATACCTCAAATACATTACAACTTTAACATTTCCTGAATTGCAGGACAGTTCTCCTGCAACAGGGAGCTCAAATTAAGATCCTACATCTGTATTTACATAGTGGAAAAAAATAAGGGCCCTATTATCAAAGACAGAGGCCTTACAGGAGAGGAGACTCTGATGGTACTGTAATGGTGGAGCCATTATAGTAAGTAAGATCTGCTGAAGTCGCAAAGCTATTACACAGTTAAGCCATGCATGATGAGAGCTGTTCCTACGCCACTGTACTGTGCGAATCTCTTTGAGACGACACACAGTAACCCACAGAGGGATTTGTGAGGCCATAACAACAAAGAGCCCTGACACATTCAGCGAACAAACATAGGCTTTTATTCCTATAGACATGGCCCAACATATGATAAAAGCCTCAGCGTAATAAAGTGAGGGAGAGGGTGGCGTGGAGACAGACAAAGCTGTGGATGGAGAGATTGGCAGGCAAGCGAGTGAAATCGTTAAACTGCAAAAACCTGGACTTCCCGCTCTCTGTCTCTGGAGCTGGATTTGATACAGGGATTATCTCTCTCTAGTCTCTCTCTCTCACTCCCCCTCCCCCCCATCTCTCTTTTCTTAGACCATGACAGGGACTGTCACCTCGGACAGCTGCAGTGGGCCGATTGCACGGTCACAGAACAAGCATCTCTGCTACACAGATGTTCTCTACTGACAGTATGAAGCGAAAGTCAAGCTTTTTGCCCTCTGTCACACCAAACACTTTTCATGAACCTTCTGTCACAGATCTTGCTTTAATGTGAATGTAAACGAGACGTGACACCAATCATAACAGTCTGTGATTTTTAGGTTGAAACTATCAACAAAATGACCAAACACTGCCACAAAATATTATCTGGTTCAATGTCTATCTTGAACTAACCGGGTCACACTGGCTAATGGAAATTGCTACGCATGTCCGGCAGAGATGAAAAACACAAACAACATGTAGAAGCCTCCCAATATACCGTAAGTAACTGACATGAAAATGCAAGGACCCCTAAATGCATGACCTGACTTCAGTTTGAACCCTTTCAAAAGTTTTCACTTCAAAGTGTTCACCCGTTACCCGACACCAACGCTGAGTGCCCTTTCCGAGTGGTAACCGTCATAATGACCTTCCGTAATGACACTCGGAGATGTGAAGCCATTTGAGAGGGCAAGCTCATAAACGTAGCAGGCTGCAACATTCAACCCCGTCCGTCTCAGACAGGCGTACGGGGGCCAGTGTGATATTTCAATCCATTTCTCATCAAGTTCACTCTGGCACTATTACCAATCAGGAGAAACCAGTGCATTCACACCAATGGATTGGATGGCTGCCTCTCTTGCTCTCCTTTTCCCACTTCCTCCTCTTATGAGTTATATCATAGTACAATGGTCTATTTTGGAATGGACCGTAATTGCTCTCTTAGCTGAGGCTTTATGAATTATGAATGAATGTGGTCTAAACATTTTAGTAGTAAGGCATTGCATATCTTTTGAGTGTTTACTTTAATAAAGGGTAGTACAGGAAGTAGTCATACAGGAGGAGCTCCTTTACTGCTACCCAATAATGACTTGCATTTGAAAAGATTGATCAGAGAGAGATGAATATAGGGGGGGGGAACTGTGAAATAACGTCTTTGAGTTCTGCCATTTACATTCACTAGTTATGCACTTTTGTACGTTTTTGTTCTTTTAAGTTTGTCTTCTTGATTGACGCAACTCTGAAATAACTGTAAAGAACCCAGCAAGAGCTATTTTTTCTTTAATGCATATTGTTCTTGTCTAACTTGATACCAATGGTAATATTACTTACTTTTTTTCTCACCATCTACACATAATACCACATAATGACAAAGGGAAAACATGTTTTTAGAAACGGTTGTATGTGTAGCAGTGTGTGTAGTTGGAGGTGACACTTATTGTCCTCATGAGTTTCAGCTTAGGCCTACCTCCTCGGTGCATTTCTCACGTGCACAGCTGATATTGACGATGAAGTGGGGATTATTGTTGTGGGTGACCTTTGTCGCATCCTCAGAGGAAGTGGGCATCACCTTCCTGTACTAGTCATGATCTGATGAGGTTTGCGTTATTTATATACAGCATCCTACACCGCCACCCAGGCTGGACCTGTCTGCGCAAACAGACATGTTAGAATACAATCAAATTGTGGCGATAGATTATCACGCCAGATAGTCACTTGCTGTGCAACTTAGACACTGGTCTCCACCAGTCTCAAAGAGTTAGATCCTTTAAATATTTGTGCCCTTTTATCTAACCACATATCACCACTGTCTTCAGTGTCTGTCATAAAATGTATTGGTTTGATTTGGCATTTTTCTCGTCTTTATAATATCCTTTATGTTTAATCTTATTGCTTTATTATACTTTTGTCATGTATTTATGATAAGACCATTGGGCTGCACTGCTGTATGAATTACACTATTACAATAACATGCATCATGAATGTCAATAGATGAGGGTAAAATGTGTGATGTCTTCCCTAACTGTACGCAGCATATTTCCTCTCTCTTCACTCTTTACCATTCTCTCTTCAGAAGTGCAACACTCTTTATGACTATTGACATGCTCTGGCAGCCTTTTGAAATATTAATGTGCAATATTTTTTAAAGCAATGTTTCCATCCCCTTACAACCTAACCCCAGAAGACGATGCTACAGAAAGAAAGCAGTGTATTGGGTAGGGAACATAGGTTTACGTCACAAATGGCATCCTATCCCCTATAGGCCTATAATACATAGGGCTCTTGTCAAATGTAGTGCACTATGTAGGGACTAGGGTGCCATTTGGGACGCAGACATAGAGAAATGGCACCACATTATGCCTTAGTGCTGCAGGGTGAATAGGTCCTAGCTGTTCAGCAGGGAGCAAATGACTTCAAAGATCTGGCACTTGACAACATGTCGAAAACGGAGAGCCACTTGAATTATCCAATCATTGTGAATGATGCAGATTGTTACGGAAGGTGTGTGTGCTGGAGTGTACACGTGGGCATGCCTGTAGTGTGTGAGGCCGTGGGTGTGTATATGTGTGCGTTTGCGCGTGCATGCGTGTATGTAGGCTATGTGTACACATGCTGTGTGCTAGCATTAGACACTGTCATTTATACTTGTATACAACCACCTAGGCTTCGGAGTGTTTTTCCCCAGTATTTGCTTGAGGTGCAGTAGCAACAAATAAAACAAACCAAGGGTGCCAAGTGGTCTGACCTTTTTAAGGTAGGCCGCTTTCACAAACACAACCACTATATGGGAATCAACGCAGCCCAACAGAATCACCACAAGACGGGAGTTACATTGATTATTCTTAGAACAAAAGACAATGAAATGTAATCTGCAATTACAAGATGGGTCTCATAAAGGACACAGTAAACGGTACCGTTCCTGATCCACCACCATTGTTATGTAGAATCCACGTCCGTGATGCAGCTAGGACGGTAATTTGGCACAAATTAGAGACCTGAACACCCCTCTTGTTCAAGGGCCCAGACGGCAATGACTGTTTTCAATCATGACGTCATTACAACCAAAAACTGTCATAATGACATCATTATAACCAGGAACTGTCATGAGGACGTCACATCCAACTTTGCCCACTAGGGAAAGTGACCTTCAATCGAGATACTTGGGAGAGCTGGTGGGTACACAGATGCGGAGGCACATTCACACCTGTAACAGTAATTTGGTTTAAACAAGCCTAATATTACACGTCATTTAAGGAGCTGTTGATGCGATCGGACAGGAGAGCTGAGAACTAATTTAGTTCCAGACACCTCAGGATGACATGTCAATGCACTGACTTTGTTTATATGCCACAGTAGAGTTGTGTTCATGGGCTTGGCTGTTTAACATCCCTCCAAACCGTTGTTACCTCAGACTCCATCTGGAGTGACTAAAACGACATTCCCTTTAAAAAGGTCCAGTGCAGCCGTTTTTTGTCTCAATATCAAATCATTTCTGGGTAACAATTAAGAACCTTACTGTGATTGTTTTCAATTAAAATTGTTAAAAATAAATACAAATTGCTTAGCAAAGAGCAGTTTCTCAAGCAAGAATTTTGCTAGGACTGTCTGAGAGTAGTCTGAGTGGGGAGGGTAAAGCCTGAAAACTAAACTCAGCAAAAAAAGAAACGTCCTCTCACTGTCAACTGCTTTTATTTTCAGCAAACTTAACATGTGTAAATATTTGTATGAACATAACAAGATTAAACAACTGAGACATAAACTGAACAACTTCCACAGACATGTGACTAACAGAAATTGAATAATGTGTCCCTGAACAAAGGGAGGAGGGGGTCAAAATCAAGAGTAACAGTCAGTATCTGGTGTGTCCACCAGCTGCATTAAGTACTGCAGTGCATCTCCTCCTCATGGACTGCACCAGATTTGCCAGTTCTTTCTGTGAGATGTTACCCCACTCTTCCACCAAGGCACCTGCAAATTACCTGACTTTTCTGGGGGGAATGGCCCTCTGCCATGGCTTTTCGCTGGCCATGGCAGAACACTGACATTCCTGTATTGCAGGAAATCATGCACAGAACGAGCAGTATGGCTGGTGGCATTGTCATGCTGGAGGGTCATGTCAGGATGAGCCTGCAGCAAGGGTACCACATGAGAGAGGAGGATGTCTTCCCTGTAACACACAGCGTTGAGATTGCCTGCAATGACAACAAGCTCAGTCCGATGATGCTGTGACACACCGCCCCAGACCATGACGGACCCTCCACCTCCAAATTGATCCCGCTCCAGAGTACAGGCCTCGGTGTAACGCTCATTCCTTCGACGATAAACGCGAATCCGACCATCACCCATGGTGACAAAACCGCGACTCGTCAGTGAAGAGCACTTTTTGCCAGTCCTGTCTGGTCCAACGGCGGTGGGTTTGTGCCCATAGGCAACGTTGTTGCCGGTGATGTCTGGTGAGGACCTGCCTTACAACAGGCCCACAAGCCCTCAGTCCAGCCTCTCTCAGCCTATTGCCGACACTGATGGAGGGATTGTGCGTTCCTGGCGTAACTCGGGCAGTTGTTGTTGCCATTCTGTACCTGTCCCGCAGGTGTGATGTTCGGATGTACTGATCCTGTGCAGGTGTTGTTACACGTGGTCTGCCACTGCGAGGACGATCAGCTGTCCGTCCTGTCTCCCTGTAGTGCTATCTTAGGCGTCTCACAGTACGGACATTGCAATTTCTTGCCCTGGCCACATCTGCAGTCCTCATGCCTACAGCACGTTTCTTTTTTTGCTGAGTTTAGCTCTTATTGACAGAATGGGTTGGAACACTCTTTCTTATTGGTCTATTAACTAATTTGATGACAGCAGCCAGGCCAAAACTCCATCCCACCAAAACAGATAGAAATTTCAGCCACTCTTTCCAAACAGCTATTACACTAAAAGGTCCTTAATCATAATTTTCACAATCTCACAGCATTATATCAACCTCATTGTGTGGAAATGTATAAAAAACACAGGATAATCAAATTTGACTGCACTGGGCCTTTAAAGTGAAGATATTGTACCGGTAAATAACTATACAATGTATCCCCCTGGGGGCCACATCCCGCATTCAAAGTCACAGGCTAAATTTTCTTAGCCTAACTTGGTGTGATCGGAAACCAAAAATTCCCACCTCGGATTAACGGAAGCCAATAAGCGAGAGGAAACATGAATAGAGTGTCTAAGCCGTGCTCGGGCGCGCTGAGCTCCTCTTTGATGAGAAAGAGAAGGTGAAAAGTGAGGCGTCAGAGCGAGGGAGCGCTCTATTTTTAGGAGGCTTGATGAAACTTCTCATTTCTGTACCAAGGATAGGCGAGAAGTGACAGGTGATTATTTAATGCCTTTAATTATAGCCACATAGACTGACTGTTCTACCTGTTATCCAATTATTGTCTGAGCGCTCTGCCCCCGACTCTTAATAACTTTGTAACTGAAGCTGTGATATATCACTTCCTAGAAAACATAGAAATGAATATGTTGCTTTATTGCGCAGTAAACTGTAGCTAGGGATGGGGAAATTGATGCACAGCAAATAATGGGTAGTACTGTGTTGTTTGGTACTGAAGTTTTTCATTTCAAGAATTCAAGATGTAAGAATTTCTAAGACAATGGTAGGGCATTATTATGCTATCTGTACCAACTACCTTGGTGATGGATGAACCTTGTAAAAGGTGTTGTAAAGCACCCTGCCTGACACATTGTCAAGCTGTCGAAGAACCGTTAGGTGTGATTTTACAGTACCTCAGTTGGAATAGAAACACCTTGCAGCAAATGTCATCATATCATTATCACTCATCAAGATCATTAGCCTGACATGATTCTATTGAAGAGTTGCTGTCTTCATCTGATGTTACATACAGTAGCGTAATTGTAACTGTAGCTATTGGAGATGCTATTCAAAGGAGTGACTGGAGATTTCTGTTCTGCTGTCCTTGCCTGCCTGCAAGTGGAGAGACCTTGTGGAGCAATGTTTCAAAGGCTCCTTCTTTCCCCCATTGAAGCCAGGACACCATTTGTTCAGAGGTTCAAGTTAGGACTGATAGGGGGGAGAACCAAGGTGAGCAGCCCTTCCCCAGAATAGAACTTAACTGTGTGTGTGTGTTTTCTCTGTGTGTGTGTAAACTCAACCCCTCTACCTTAAGAATGGCTGACCAATTCAGCCACTGTTACCTTCAATGCTTTTCTGTTAGTGCCATGTAGTGTGTGTGTGTGTGTGTGTGTGTGTGTGTGTGTGTGTGTGTGTGTGTGTGTGTGTGTGTGTGTGTGTGTGTGTGTGTGTGTGTGTGTGTGTGTGTGTGTGTGTGTGTACATGTGTGCATGTGAGTGTGTGTGACCCTGACAGATTATCAAAACCAGGCTTCAAAACCTTTCTTCATTGATAATTTGTAAGTCAGTGCCACTGACCATTCGGAATGCATAGCCTATGACAAGCTTATGACTATCTTTGCCAGAGCAGGCCATGAATCAACAACACCTCTCATTCTCTGTCTCTTTCTCTTACTTGTGTCAACTTCCCTCACATGTCAGCACAGCTACATAGGCATAGGGTGGAGTGGGTGGCTGGGGCCAACCAGGCATTGATTTAGATTAGCGAGGGAGGCTCCTCAAAGTCCAGAAGGGAATCACGGTGTGTTCAAATGGAACAAGCAGGCCGTATTTTAATGGGGGGGTGAAGGGGGCTGCCTATTTAATTACACAGAGAGTGATTGAGCAGATTAAAATGAAATGGTATACTTTTTTCTTCCTTCCCTCCCTCTCCTCTCTCTCTCCTCGCCCCCTCCCTCAGTCTCCTCTCTCCCTCTCTCCTCTCTCCCCCTCCCTCTCCTTGCTCCCCCTCCGTCTACTCTCTCTCTCCTCTCTCCTCTATCCCTCTCCCCCTCCTCTCTCTCCCTCTCCCTCTCCCCTCCCACTCCCCCTCTCCCCCCTCCTCTCTCCCTCTCCCCTTCCATCTCGCCTCTCTCCCTCTCCTCCCTCACTCTCCTCTCTCCCCCCTGCCTTTCCTCTCTCACTCTACCCCCTCCCTCACCCTCCTCTCTTCACTATCCCCTCCCTCTCTGTCTCTCCCCCTTCCCTCCCTATTTCTCCCATTTACATCCAGGAACAACGAAGCAGAAGTTATTTGAGCTCGTGCTCTCGCGGGGGTTATAATCCGGCCTAAGTGACAGGCTAATTTGTGGTATTAGATTACTTTCATCAGTGTGTTTCGTTGGGGCCTCCTTTGAACGCAAAGGGGCATAAACGGCTGCTCTGCTTGGATGGCCACGGTGACTAGTGTGGTGTTCATGAGGGCTGTCAAGGGGGCTATCACAACACCGTGGTGGCTCAGAGGAGTCACACACACCTGCCCATCGCCTTGTTCCAACGCCTTGATGACTAAATGTATAAAAATAAAAATGTATACACAGATGATGTGGCACGTTATAATTTTGTCCTTTTAGTAGGTGTCTGACATTGCATTGCAGTACTATGCAAGTGGCTCCCACCAGTTATGTTGCCATAGACATTGACAGAAGACTCTTACAGAGCTTGAGTGTAACATTTAGGGATCATTAAGTAGACCACTTGGAAAAGCATCCGTTCACAGTCTACATCAGCTGTCTAAAATCTTTATGAAAATGGTCCAGAAATGAAAAATGACCTGCCTAGCTAAATGAGGATCCACCAGAACAAGGTGACACTCATTACCAAACTATAGGAGACCACACCACACAAACAGAAAGAGAGAGAGTGAGCGAGAGACAAAGACAGAAAGAGACAGACAGAAAGAGACAGACAGAGATAGACAGAGAGATAGAGAGAGAGACAGAGAGACAGAGACAGACAGAGAGACAGACAGACACACAGAGAGAGAGACAGAGAGAAGCAAAAAAATAAGCAAACATTTCTTTAAGTCACAATGGGAAACGCGTCTAAGTCAAGTTATTGCAGGAGACCATTCAGAATGTCAGAGGCCAGAACAAGTAATTAAAGGCAATAGAAAAATGTAGGATTAGTTGGAATTAATCCGCAACTTTTCCCATTTTCTGGGCTGAAAACACTGAAATGGAACGATATGGAAATGTAGCCGAGCATGGCAGAACTAATGGGGCTGCAGCTTCTCCCTGAAATGAGAGTAGCTAATGGATGGCCAGGCCTGGCTAAGATGGCTGAGCGAGATTGCATGTGGATTTAAATGATTAGGAACATGGTGGCCGGGGCTCTCTTCGTGCAGAGAAAAGTCATATGTGACAATGAATGCTAAAATATGAAATCTGCCATTTAAGGAATACATTTAATTTTCTCTTATTCAAAATACAGGCCATGTGACCCAGAGACACAATCCATATCCGCCATTCTGTAAATGCATGTCATTTAAATGTATTATTTATCAAGGGTGATAATGGACATTTGTGTAGAGTGTAACAGGCGAGCGTCTGCAAACAATTCCTTGCAACGTAAATACATTTATCGACATGATACTTATATGTTAACAGGTTGTAGTTTATTTTTATTTTTATTTTTACTCAGCCAGCTGTAGCTTCTATTGTGTGCACAGTATTTAAGACTCACACACACAGCTTGTTGAAGCAACAGCAGCTTACTCTAGTCTGAGTTGACATCAGAGACAAAGACTAACAATAACCTCAGTAGATGGGTGGTTGGGTGGGTAGAAAGACAAGATGGGAAATGTGATAGGCTCTGACACTCAAATGGAGAGCTGATCGCTGATGGCTGTGGATCAGAACAGGCTCCACCCTCATTACAACCAGGAATAGGAAACTGGAAGCAGTGCTCGATGTTCGCTGCTCTGTCGGGAGGGACTGGAGCATGCAGCAGCCTGACTGCTTCACTGTTCCGTACAGCTGCGACCAAGTTGGACAGGTGCGGGCCGATAATTGGTTGCCGTGTCGACGGGAAGCACGCCGAGCCTGTCTCCAGGAGCTCATTACTATCACTCAGAACACGTCTAACCCCCCCTACCCCCCCAACCCCCAAACTGGAGCAAACCTCCAAATGACTAAACTTATTTCTGTGTGGGACATCACTTATTAATTATTGTGAGGTTCCACTGTTTAAGGAGAGCATCAAATACAGAGCAGCGGCAGCCATCTTTGATGGGTGATCAATGACCAGGCTGTTTAGCTGTTTGTGGCCTATTTCTAGAATGTTCTAATAGGACTAATTTAAAACATGATTTACAGTAAATGAACCTGAAAGTGATTTAGACATGCTGTTTGGAGCATATAGGTCCTACAGGTCCCGCCACCCTATAGTGCCATTGTTCCCTGAACCACTCTAGACCAGTTGTCACCAACCGGTCCATCTTCAAGGCATTCCTAGTCGATCACCAAACATTTATTTTGAAAAGCCAACAATAAAGCCCTGTGCTCCTAGTTTTATTTTGTTTGTCTTGCACTGTTAACGGTAGGTGCACATTTTGAACCATTTCATTGGTCTGAAAGGACAAACACCGCCAACCCGGCGGACCAGGAGAGCTGTGGCTAAGTGCACCTACTGTGCTGGCCAATCGGATAGCTCAAATCACCATGCCTACCTACAATTTCCACAACCCCACAGCAAAGTTTGATACAAGCCTAGGTGAGATTTCATAACTTTGAAAACCATGACCAGAGAGAGACTGTCAAAGAATACAGCAAAGAGCTGATGTTTTTATGAGGGAGTTCATGTTTAAGTTTTTATTCAGCACTGTCAACACTGTTTTTATTCAACACATTAACAAAACATAAAACGCTCTTTTGCCTACTTCCACTCGCGTTGCAGCTGCAATGAATGAGTAGCCAAGTGTATAGATAACCCTGTGTTTTATTATCAGCAGCTCGTAGTGTCTATTTTAATATCAAGGAATATTTCCCTTTCTCTGGTCATAGGAACAACATGAATTTGTGCATGAGGCAGAAAAAATGCAGTGCAACTCGAGTTTCGCCGTCAGGTGGAAGATGATGTCCCCTCTCTCTGGTCAGTCTCACCGGAGGAAAGGAGAGAGCAGGGACTGTGAGAGGTGGACCATCTACTGCTCTCTCCCTCCCTCCCTCCCTCCTCTGTATTTGCAGGTACCATCAGTCCAGTAAAATAAAATACTAAATGATCAGTAAATTACTTCAATTTATGCTCAGCTGTACCTTGCAAGTGATACAACAACTGATCTAGGCCTATTTTGTTATCAAAGCTTGAGTTCTGAAATATAATATGGTCTGAGATTAACAATATTGGCAGGCCAAGCATAGCCAATATACTGTGATAACGTATTAGGCCTATTGCACAACCCACGTAATTTCAATGACATTACGTTGAACCAACGTGGAACAGATGTTGAATTGACGTCTGTGCTAGGTGGTAAACCTCATTCCTACAGAACTGTTTGTATTACGTTAATGTTGCATAGGCTTACATTTTTT
This sequence comes from Brachymystax lenok tsinlingensis, assembly GCA_030435695.1. Classification (NCBI taxonomy): domain Eukaryota; kingdom Metazoa; phylum Chordata; class Actinopteri; order Salmoniformes; family Salmonidae; genus Brachymystax; species Brachymystax lenok. The sequence goes on along the minus strand of CM059809.1, from coordinate 12,365,550 downwards.
AAGTAATGTTTTTTTGTTTTACCTGAGCGGTAGATCTCGGCTTGCTTTTTGACTGAGAAAGTGGTTTTGACTTGACAAGAACACAAAGTTGGAAACTTCTGAGAAAGAATGTTGATCCTTATGCCTACCACTGAATGCCTGAATGCCTAGACCCCAAAATTATTGTCTGGTTTGTAAGGCATACAGAAGTTGATGCATTGTTGGAACTGGCAGTCGCTCTCCAAAGCCACCAGCGGACACAAAGCCATGACTGGGGGGCATCATTAAGCTACACAACTCAAGCCTGAGTAGGAACTGTTGTCTGAGAGCACTCTGTGGTAGCCTACATAGTCAGCGGGCTGTGAGGGACAGGCTGAAGAATTACAAGAGAAAAATCGAAGTATATCAACCGTTCAGCCCACATTTTCATGATGAACAATTGGGCCTAGGTAAACACTTTGATGTACTGTATGATCCAAAACAAATTGCCCCTTTTTACCAAATGCATGCTGGATAGTGGTTCAGGGTACAATTGTCCTGGCAGATTGTGAATGTATAGCCTATAGCCCACAATATTAAGATTCTAATAGAAAAAATATATATTTCTGCCGTAATATTAAACAATAGGTTCAAAAGATAGGCCTATTTCTTTTGACGACTTCTGATGAATTGTTTGCCTTTTCTGAGTAAGAATGTGTTCATGCTAGAACACACTATTTCCCCTTGCATCATCTCAACACACTCACACTTCCACACTTTCAAACACCACACACACACACACACACACACACACACACACACACACACACACACACACACACACACACACACACACACACACACACACACACACACACACACACACACACACACACACACACACACACACACACACACACACACACACACACACACACACACACACACACACACAAACAGAACAGAAAATGCTGCTGAGTACGTGTCTGATCTTGTGCCTTTAAATAAAGTCTGGTGAGGAAAAGTGACACCTCAGAAAGCTGCTGCAAATTGGTGGCGTGTGGCACTGTCTGGGTAGCTCCATATCAGCACGGTCTAGGAAATACATATGAGCATAGAGGACTGGCATACGAACATAATATAATACTGATGAACATAATATAATTACTGAATCAGCCTTCGAAGAAGAAAATACATTCCAGCTACACTGCAATTAATGTCCTTCACACACTGTATCCTGCAAATATGCCATAATAGACCTACATTTTTCACAACCTTTAATAACAACAACCCACCTTTTTTGCCACCCTTTTGCACCTTATTGATAGGGTTATGGATTTGCTGTTTAAAAAGCAGACTGATAGTGAGGGGAAAAGCCTGATGCATGGACAGAATGTGAAGCCCTGTCCTTGACAACTACTGAGATTGAACGACCATCCAATATAGATTTATCTGCTATAGGCACACATTGAGTTGACTTTGTCATTAACTGCAGATAAGTAGCTTGCAACAACACTTGACACGTGATTGGACACACTTGAAACAGATTTACATCAGTTTGTCTGATTTCGCTCACTCTATAGTTTACAAGAAATCCAATTAGGCTAACACTCAAATTTCAACTACAGTCTTAGAAAAAAAAGGTGCTATCTAGAACCTAAAAGGTTTGTTCGGCTGTTCCCTTACAAGAACCCTTTGAAGAATCTTTTTTGGTTACAGACAGAAGCCTTTTGGGTTCCATGTATATAGCACAATTCCCACAGAGGGTTCTACATGGAACCCAAAAGGGTTCTACCTGAAATCAAAAAGTGTTCTACCAGGAACCACGGGGACAGCCGAAGAACCCTTTTGAAACCCATTTTTGTAAGAGTGTACAGCAGGGTTCCCAATTGGCGGCCCGTGGATGGTTTTATTTGCCTCCCCAATTTTTGGGGGTAAAAAAAAATTAACAAAAAAGACTAAAAACATCAGGAAATCAGCTCCAAGTGATTTTTATTTAGGAAATCTATTCCCAAGCATAATAGAAAGATACGCAATCGTATACAAATGTAAGCAAGGTTTAAAATTATTATGTTTTAGTCAAACATTATATCTGTTTGGGCTTCTTGCGGTCAATTTGCAGTCTACAAAATATTAGTAACTCTGTTCCGGCCCCCCAACCATCCGCTCAAGAAAAAAGAAAATCATCCAGCGGCGGAATCTAGTTGATGATCCCTGGTGTGTACAGTATGTGGTTTTGCCCAACATCCTGCATGTTGCCAACGTGTGACCACGTAGGGGCTGACAATGTACAGATAAAGCATGCATCATGTTTAGATAATAATAATTACAGACAGTGAGTAAGGTATACTATACAAATCCCCCTGACTGAAGAAAAAGCAGAGCCCAACAGGTGGATGCTGGTGTGCTGGTGGGATAACAGAAAACAGACATGCATAGCGAATAACGCATGTTAAAGCAACAGCAGGTAGTGATGAATGTAATTGGTGCAATATTAGCTGATGCTATCACTCTGGTTTCCTGCATGAACTGGCTTCTCTTGATTAATGAGTGACAAACTTCTTCATTGCTAAATGATTTGTGTGACCTACACTAGAGTCCCTGCCTGCAACCATAACAACCAAACAGAGCTTGGAGTCTACTGGCTTGTGCCATTGGCTTAGCAACAAGAAGCCTTGTTTTTATGCATTCCCGGCATGTTACTGTACGTGCATACTGGTGTGATTGGATTTCTTTCTCTTCACCTCATCTCTGGCGTATTCTGACATTCAGGAAGTGTGCTTGGGTTGACAGGGTGCTACAGGGCCAAAGACGTGGCTGTGAACTCCTCAGAGTTTCTTCCACCACCTCCTCCTCCACCTCTCTCACTTTCTCTCTCTCGTTCCCTCCCTCCTCCTCTCTCTCTGGAATCATCTCTGGTACAGTCACCCCGGTAGAATGCAAATGAGAGCGTGAGTGAAGCATCCATGCTAGTGTGGGCTCCGCCGTGGTCCCAGATCTCGTTAGGACCCGGTTTGACATTTACCCAGGGAGTGTGTTGATTCGCCATGTGTTGCACAGAAATGTGACCACAGAAAACGCTTTTGATAGACTAGAATGGTCATATCTTTGGTTGCACTTGGCTTCAATGTCATTAATATGTTTAAAATATTATACAGTGGGGAAAAAAAGTATTTAGTCAGCCACCAATTGTGCAAGTTCTCTCACTTAAAAAGATGAGAGAGGCCTGTAATTTTCATCATAGGTACACTTCAACTATGACAGACAAAATGAGGAAAAAAAATCCAGAAAATCACATTGTAGGATTTTTAATTTATTTATTTGCAAATTATGGTGGAAAATAAGTATTCGGTCAATAACAAAAGTTTATCTCAATACTTTGTTATATACCCTTTGTTTGCAATGACAGAGGTCAAACGTTTTCTGTAAGTCTTCACAAGGTTTTCACACACTGTTGCTGGTATTTTGGCCCATTCCTCCATGCAGATCTCCTCTAGAGCAGTGATGTTTTGGGGCTGTCGCTGGGCAACACGGACTTTCAAAGATTTTCTATGGGGTTGAGATCTGGAGACTGGCTAGGCCACTCCAGGACCTTGAAATGCTTCTTACGGCCACTCCTTCGTTCGGGCGGTGTGTTTGGGATCATTGTCATGCTGAAAGACCCAGCCACGTTTCATCTTCAATGCCCTTGCTGATGGAAGGAGGTTTTCACTCAAAATCTCACGATACATGGCCCCATTCATTCTTTCCTTTACACGGATCAGTCAGTCCTGGTCCCTTTGCAGAAAAACAGCCCCAAAGCATGATGTTTCCAACCCCATGCTTCACAGTAGGTATGGTGTTCTTTGGCTGCAACTCAGCATTCTTTGTCCTCCAAACACGACGAGTTGAGTTTTTACCAAAAAGTTATATTTTGGTTTCATCTGACCATATGACATTCTCCCAATCCTCATCTGGATCATCCAAATGCTCTCTAGCAAACTTCAGACAGGCCTGAACATGTACTGGCTTAAGCAGGGGACACGCCTGGCACTGCAGGATTTGAGTCCCTGGCGGCGTAGTGTGTTACTGATGGTAGGCTTTGTTACTTTGGTCCCAGCTCTCTGCAGGTCATTCACTAGGTCCCCGTGTGGTTCTGGGATTTTTGCTCACCGTTCTTGTGATCATTTTGACCCCACGGGTGAGATCTTGCGTGGAGCCCCAGATCGAGGAAGATTATCAGTGGTCTTGTATGTCTTCCATTTCCTAATAATTGCTCCCACAGTTGATTTCTTCAAACCAAGCTGCTTACCTATTGCAGATTCAGTCTTACCAACCTGGTGCAGGTCTACAATTTTGTTTCTGGTGTCCTTTGACAGCTCTTTGGTCTTGGCCATAGTGGAGTTTGGAGTGTGACTGTTTGAGGTTGTGGACAGGTGTCTTTTATACTGATAACAAGTTCAAACAGGTGCCATTAATACAGGTAACGAGTGGAGGACAGAGGAGCCTCTTAAAGAAGAAGTTACAGGTCTGTGAGAGCCAGAAATCTTGCTTGTTTGTATGTGACCAAATACTTATTTTCCACCATAATTTGCAAATAAATTCATAAAAAATCCTACAATGTGATTTTCGGGATTTTTTTTCCTCATTTTGTCTGTCATAGTTGAAGTGTACCTATGATGAAAATTACAGGCCTCTCTCATCTTTTTAAGTGAGAGAACTTGCACAATTGGTGGCTGACTAAATACTTTTTTTCCCCACTGTATGCCAATCCCTCAGCCATAGTAATAACAGGTCTGTTCCATTCAGAATAACTAGACGTAGCAGACAAAGTGATCTGATCTCACCTCTGCTATTTTCATTGTCTATGGAGCCCCTGGCTTTGGCAATTCGACAATCAAAATAAATTACACTAATCTCTAAATTCTACGGATCCCGTCATCTCATTATACGCAGACAATATCTTATTTAGACAATGTCTCTCAAACCCTCCCAAAGACTTTGAAGATCATAGACAAATTCAGCTCCATCTCAAGTTATGAAATAAATTTAACCAAATCTGCCCTGCTGCCTCTCGAGACCATGATGGAGTACCCCGTCTCTACTTATCGAATCCCAATCGTTTTCCATTCTAAATATTTGGGAATAGATATATTTCCTTCCTTAAATACAATCATTGCCAGAACCTTTAACAGAAAGCTCAAATCAATTCAATCCAACCTCAGTAGATGGGCTAATATCCCAGAATATCGATTGTCAAAATGAAAATATTGCCATGACCGAATTTCTGTAGTTTGCTTCCCCTTGTCTCCCCCTTCTGGCAATTGGGATGAAATCCATAGCGTGGATTAAAAATATATATTGCAAGGTAAACGATCACGGATAAAATTAACAAACTTAGAAAGAGGGAGGACTATCCGTACCAAACTTAAATTGTATTTCCATGCACTAGCATTTTGTCCCATACTAAATTGGTTTAGACATGATTCTTCCATAGTAATGGTTTGAGAACATTCCAAGATTTGAAAGACTCGTAAACACTACCAGGCAACTATTTTTTTCTATATGATCAACTTTTCCATGGCCAAGCAGCCTCACACAAGCCTAATCACCATGAGCAATGCAAAGCGTTGGCTGGAGTGGTATGAAGCTCGCTGCCATTGGACAGTGGAAACGCCTTCTCTGGAGTGAGGAATCATACTTCACCACGGACGAATCTGGGTTTGGCGGATGCCGGGAGAACGCATAGTGCCAACTGTAAAGTTTGGCGGAGGAGGAATAATGGTCTGGGGCTGTTACAGTGAAGGGATATCTTAACACTACAGCATACAATGACATTCTAAACAATTATGTGCTTCCAACTTTGTGGCAACAGTTTGGGGAAGGCCCTTTCCTGTTTTCAATGCCCCCGTCAACAAAGCGAGGTCTATGCAGAAATGGTTTGTCGAGATCGGTGTGGAAGAACTTGACTGGCCTGTAAAGAGCCCTGACGTCAACCCCATCGAACACCTTTGGGATGAATTGGAACATCAACTGCGAGCCAGGCCTAATCGTCCAACATCAGTGCCCGACCCAGAAGAGTGGATGCTGTTTTAGCAGCAAGGGGGGACCAACTCCATATTAATGCCCATAATTTTGGAATGAGATGTTCGACAAGCAGCTGTCCACATACTTTTGGTCATGTAGTATATACAGTGCCTTCGGAAAGTATTCAGACCACTTAACTTTTTCCACATTTTGTTACGTTACAGCTTTAATCTGAACTGGATTAAAAACTTGCGACAACATCCAGTGAAACGCAGAGCGCCAAATTCAAATGACAAAAATCGTAATATTAAACATTCATGAAAATACAACTGTAATACACTGTTCTTTAGCTTAGAATCTTGGTAATCAAACCGTGTTGTCCGATTTACAATAGGCTTTACGGCTAAAGCAAAGCATTCGATTATCTGAGGTCAGCGCCGAACAACAACATATTTTTCAAACCAGCACAGGCATCTCAAAATCACAAAAAGCAATAAAATAAATCACTTACCTTTGAAGATGTTCCTCTGGTTGCAATACCAAGGGTCCCAGAAACACAAAGAATTGTAATTTTGTTCGATAAAGTCCTTCTTTATATCCCAGAAAAGTATGTTTAGTAGGCGTCATTGAGTTCAGTAATCCACCCCTTCGTCCAAACAAGTCAAACGACATTTCTAATTAATCCTCAGGTACTCTAATATCTAAATAAACAATAATATTTAATACGGAGAGAACTATGTTCAATAGAAAAGGAAAAGAACAACGAGCATGCCCCCGTTCACATGCGCAATGAGACGGATTTTTCCATAGAGCTCCCTTTGGATAAACAACTATTACTCTTTGTTTTTTTCAAAAAACAAGCCTGAAACCATGTATAAAGACTGTTGACATCTAGTGGAAGCCATAGGAACTGCAATCTGGGAGGCAGAAGTCATAGTTTCCAATAGCTTTACATTTTAAGTGTCTAGGAGCTCAACAAAAAAAATAATCTGGTTGGATTTTCCTCTGGTTTTCGACTGCCATATGAGTTCTGTTATACTCACAGACATTATTTTAACAGTTTTAGAAACGTCAGAGAGTTTTCTATCCAATTCTACTATTATATGCATATCCTAGCTTCGAAATTCAGGATACTGCCCCCTAGCCCAGAGAGGATAAATAAAACAAAATCCTCAACAATCTACACACAATACCCCAAATGACAATGCGAAAACAGGTTTTTATACATTTTGCAAATGTATTACAAAAAAACCCAGAAATACTGTATTTACATAAGTATTCAGACCCTTTGCTATGAGACACGAAATTGAGCTCAGGTGCATCCTGTTTCCATTGATCATCCTTGAGATGTTTCTACAACTTGATTGGAGTCCACCTGTGGTAAATTCAATTGATTGGACATTATTTGGAAAGGCACACACCTCTCTATATAAGGTCCCACAGTTGACAGTGCATGTCAGAGCAAAATCCAAGCCATGAGGTAAAAGGAATTGTCCGTAGAGCTGCGAGACAGGATTGGTCGAGGGAAATATTTGGGGAAGGGTACCAAAAAAAAATGTCAGCATTGAAGGTCCCCAAGAACACAGTGACCTCCATCATTCTTAAATGGAAGAAGTTTGGATCCATCAAGACTCTTCCTAGAGCTGGCTGCCCGGCCAAACTGAGCAATCGAGGGAGAAGGGCCTTGGTCAGGGAGGTGACCAAGAACTCGATGGACACTCTGACAGAGCTCTAGAGTTCCTCTGTGGAGATTGGAGAAACTACCAGAAGGACAACCATCTCTGCAGCACTCCACCAATCAGGCCTTTATGGTAGAGTGGCCAGACAGAAGCCACTCCACAGTAAAAGGCACATGACAGCCACCTTGGAGTTTGCCAAAAGGCGTCTAAAGACTCTCAGACCATGAGAAACAAGATTATCTGGTTTCATGAAACCAAGATTAAACTCTTTGGCCTGAATGCCAAACACCATCTCTGGAGGAAGCCTGGCTCCATCCCTATGGTGAAGCATGGTGGTGGCAGCATCATGCTGTGGGGATGTTTTTAATCGGTAGGGACTGGGAGACTAGTCAGGATCAAGTTAAAGAACAGAGCAAAGTATGGAGAGATCCTTGATGAAAACCTGCTCCAGAGTGCTCAGGACCTCAGACTGGGGCAAAGTGTACCTTCCAACAGGACAACAACCCTAAGCACACAGCCAAGACAACGCAGGAGTGGCTTCGGGACAAGTCTCTGAATGCCCTTGAGTGGCCCAGCCAGAGCCCGGACTTGAACCCGATCAAACATCTCTGGAGAGACCTGAAAATAGCTGTGCAGCAACACTCCACATCCAACCTGATAGAGCTTGAGAGGATCTGCAGAGAAGAATGGGTAAAATGCCCCAAATACAGGTGAGCCAAGCTTGTAGCGACATATCTTAGAAAGCTCAAGGCTGATATTTCATTTTTTAATATAAATTAGCTAAAACCTCTAAAAACCTTTTTTTGCTTTGTCATTATGGGGTATTGTGTGTAGATTGATGAGGGGGAAAAAACAATTTAATCAATTTTAGAATAAGGCTGTAATTTAACAAAATATGGAAAAAGTCAAGGGGTCTGGATACTTTCTGAAGGCATTCCTTGTTTTCCATGATAGCATACATGAAATTAGTTGAAAAATGAATAGGAAATATAGTCAAGACGTTGACAAGGTTATAAATAAGGATGTTTAATTGAAATAATAATTGTGTCCTTCGAACTTTGCTTTCGTCAAAGAATCCTCAGTTTTCAGCAACTACAGCCTTGCAGACCTTTGGCCTTCTATTTGTCAATTTGTTGAGGTAATCTGAAGAGATTTCACCCCATGCTTCCTGAAGCACCTCCCACAAATTGGATTGGCTTGATGGGCACTTCTTACGTACCATACGGTCAAGCTACTCCCACAACAGCTCAATAGGGCTGAGATCCGGTGACTGTGCTGGCCACTCCATTATAGACAGAATACCAGCTGACTGCTTCTTCCCTAAATAGCTATTGCATAGTTTGGAGCTGTGCTTTGGGTCATTGTCCTGTTGTAGGAGGAAATTGGCTCCAATTAAGCGCTGTCCACAGGGTATGGCATGGCGTTGCAAAATTGAGTGATAGCCTTCCTTCTTCAAGATCCCATTTACCCTGTACAAATCTTCCATTTTACCACCACCAAAGCACCCACAGACAATCACATTGCGTGACAGATGGCTTCAAGCACTCCTCCAGCATCTTTTCATTTTTTCTGCGTCTCACGAATGTTCTTCTTTGTGATCCGAACACCTCAAACTTAGATTTGTCTGTCCATAACATTTTTTTCTAATCTTCCTCTGTCTAGTGTCTGTGTTCTTTTGCCCATCTTAATATTTTACTTTTATTGGCCAGTCTAAGATATGGCTTTTTCTTTGCAACTCTGCCTAGAAGGCCAGCATCCCGGAGTCGCCTCTTTACTGTTGACGTTAAGACTGGTGTTTTGCAGGTACTATTTAATGAAGCTGCAAGTTGAGGACTTGTGAGGCGTCTGTTTCTCAAACTAGACACTCTAATGTACTTGTACTCTTGCTCAGTTGTGCACCAGGGCCTCCCACTCCTCTTTCTATTCTTGTTAGAGCCAGTTTGCGCTGTTCTGTGAAGGGAGTATTACACAGCGCTGTACGAGATCTTCAGTTTCTTGGCAATTTCTCGCATGGAATAGCCTTCATTTCTCAGAACAAGAATAGACGAGTTTCAGAAGAAAGTACTTCGTTTCTGGCCATTTTGAGCCTGTAATCGAACCCACAAATGCTGATTCTCCAGATACTCAACTAATCTAAAGAAGGTAGGCCCACCTCTTTTTATTTATTTTTCTTTAACTACCAATTTTACTATTACAATATCCTCAATATGGTCATTTCTATATATGTATTTCTTACTATTGTTTTTCTTTTCAGTGGCAGCCAAAATATATTAATTGAAATTGATATCGTACCTGCAAACCTCTCAACAGAAAATGACAAAACAAAAAAAAAACTTGGTAAAATGTTTTATTTTTATAATAACATTACACACACACAAACACATACATGCATGGCACGCCTGCACACACACAAAACATACAAACACTTAACTGCCAATTCCATTGACTGCTATATCACTATGTCATAGCATTTGACTACCAGATAGTTCATGCTATTCATGCTGGCTCCCGGGAACCTAAGGAACAATGTTAGTTTAATTAATTGAATGGGGTCTCCTTATTAATATTTCCCAGCATTCCTGAGGCCAGTGTTTTCCCTTGAGGAAGACTCAACCCCCGTTTTTCTGTGGTCTTCTTATCCTGTTACTCACGCCTGACTCCATGTCAGCCTTATCTCCATCCTCACTACACTCAGCTGCCTGATAGGGCACTGGCTGTAAGCTATTAAAATGGCCTCTTCACCAGATAAGAGCAGGAAAGTGGTCAGATTGAAAGCCACAGTCTCTGAGGGTAAAGTCTTTAGGTTACAGCCCCCGGGTTAAATAGCCTGAGGGAGGCAGAGTGCCAGATCAAGCCAGGCTCTGTTTGTGTGTGTGTGTCGCATCTTAGGGTCACCAAGTCTCCAAATCTACAATTAGACGCCACCTCCATGCCAATAGGCTAGTATTCAGACCCCTTGACTTTTTCCACATTTTGTTACGTTACAGTCATTCTAAAATGGTTTTTAAAAAAAGAATCACTCATCAATCTACACACAAAACCCCATAATGACGAAGCAAAAACAGTTTTTTAGACATTTTTGCAAATTTATAAATTAAAAAACTGAAATAAGTACTCCGACCCTTTACTCAGTACTTTGTTGAAGCACCTTTGGCAGCGATTACAGCCTCGAGTCTTCTTGGGTTTGACGCTACAAGCTTGGCACACCCGTATTTGGGGAGTTTCTCCCAGTCTTCTCTGCAGATAATCTCAAGCTCTGTCAGGTTGGATGGGGAGCGTCGCTGCACAGCTATTTTCAGGTCATTCCAGAGATGTTCGATCGGGTTCAAGTCCGGGCATTCAAAGACATGTCCCGAAGCCACTCCTGTGTTGTCTTGGCTGTGTGCTTAGGGTTTTTGTCCTGTTGGAAGGCGACGCTACCCATCCAACCTGACAGAGCTGGAGATGATCCGCAAGTGGATCTCCCCGCAAGACAAGGACCTATCTTTTAGAGATGTTATTTAATGACTTGTTATTTTTCTCTGAGCAATTGTAGAAGTATAAAATCATATAAATTCCCATAAAAATGTAAGCATACAACATATACACAAATATCCATGAACAGTTTTTTGGCTGAAACACACAGATGCCCTATGCACATACTGTAAACACTCAAAATGAACAGTTCTGTCATGGAGCATTCCATTTGAGATATCCATGCAAATCACAAGGAGTGACCCTCTCTAGACTGTTTAGATTCCAGAATGTCAGTTGTTGAGATTTTGGAATGTCAGATGGAATGAGTTTATAGATTGACGTTGCAGATGTCTAAAGGACGGCGTTCAGTACAGGTCCAACACCATTATTAAGTTGGCCGACGACACAACGATGGTAGGCCTGATCACAGATGACGATCAGACAGCCTATAGGGAGGAGGTCAGAAACAACAACCTCTCCATCAACGTCAGCAAGACAAAGGAGTTGATCGTGGACTACAGGAAATGGAAGATCGAGCATGCCCTCATTCACATCAACAGGGCTGTAGTGGAGCGGGTCAGGAGCTTCAAGTTCGTCGGTGTCCACATCCCTAAGGATCTATCATAGTCCAAACACACAAACACAGCCTTAAAGAGTGCACTACAATGCCTCTTCCCCCTCGCGAAGAGGGCACGACCATGTCTCTTCTGTAAAGATTTGTCATGGGCCCTCAGAATCCTTAAAAAGTTCTACAGCTACACCATCTAGAGATCTTGACTGGATGCATCACCACTTGGTATGACAACTGCTTGGCATCCGACCGCAAGGCACTACAGAGGGTAGTGTGTACGGTCCAGTACATCGCTGGGGCGGAGCTCCCTGCCATCCAGGACCTCTATACCAGGCGTTGTCAGAGGACGGCCCACATTTTTTCCCACAGATGTTGGAGATATTTTATTATGTTACATTTTCTCATTTCTGAACAGAATGCATAGCACACCTTTTAAGCAGAAACACATGTCAAGGGTTGCCTCAGCTGAAAAACCTGCACGTAATGCACGTAGGCCTCGTACCACACGTTCCACTTTTAAGTGGAAACACATGTCAGAGGCTGCCTATGGTAACACTATATAAGCTGAGTTCAGTCAGAGCTAGCTGTTTCCCGGGTCAGCTCGACTTTTAATTACTCTGAATTAAAAGTCTTATTGAATTCACAAGTTTCTTGTATGAGTGTCATATTTTGATGATCATTTTTTCCACGACACAGACTGTTTTCCCTGCTACTGCATGGCAAGTGGTACCATTGCACCAAGTCTGGAACCAACAGGACCCTGAACGGCTGCTACCCCCTAGACTTCTAAACAAGGCTGCTAAATAGCTAATCAGATAAGCTATCCGGACTAAACGCATTGACCCTTTTTTGCACTAACTCTCTTGCACTGACTCTATGGACACACACTGACCACTACCCACACATTCATACATACAGTACTTACACTGACACCCCCCAAAACACACACACACACTTTCACACTTGCTGCTGCTACTGTCTATTATCTATTCTGGTGCCTAGTCACTTTACTCATTCCTATGCTGTATGTAGAGTACATAGCTACCTCAATTAGCTTGACTTAGTACTTCTACTCCCTGTATATAGCCATGTTATTGTTCTACTCCCTGTATATAGCCATGTTATTGTTCTACTCCCTGTATATAGCCATGTCATTGTTCTACTCCCCGTATATAGCCATGTCATTGTTCTACTCCCTGTATATAGCCATGTTATTGTTCTACTCCCTGTATATAGCCATGTTATTGTTCTACTCCCCGTATATAGCCATGTTATTGTTCTACTCCCTGTATATAGCCATGTCATTGTTCTACTCCCCGTATATAGCCATGTTATTGTTCTACTCCCTGTATATAGCCATGTTATTGTTCTACTCCCCGTACATAGCCATGTTATTGTTCTACTCCCTGTATATAGCCATGTCATTGTTCTACTCCCCGTATATAGCCATGTTATTGTTCTACTCCCTGTATATAGCCATGTTATTGTTCTACTCCCTGTATATAGCCATGTTATTGTTCTACTCCCCGTATATAGCCATGTTATTGTTCTACTCCCTGTACATAGCCATGTTATTGTTCTACTCCCTGTATATAGCCATGTTATTGTTCTACTCCCCGTATATAGCCATGTTATTGTTCTACTCCCAATATATAGCCATGTTATTGTTCTACTCCCTGTATATAGCCATGTTATTGTTCTTCTCCCTGTATATAGCCATGTTATTGTTCTACTCCCTGTACATAGCCATGTTATTGTTCTACTCCCCGTATATAGCCATGTTATTGTTCTACTCTCCGTATATGGCCATGTTATTGTTCTACTCCCTGTATATAGCCATGTTATTGTTCTACTCCCTGTATATAGCCATGTTATTTTTACTTGTTATTTGTATTCCTTATTCACTGTGTATTATTCATTTTTTATCATATCTTTAACTCTGCATTGTTGGAAAAGGACCCGTAAGTAAGCATTTCCCTGTTAGTCTACACCTGTTGTCTACAAATCATGTACAAATACACATGTATTTTACTTGAACAGGAAGTAAGCTATCTGCTAAACGTTTTGCACTGCCTAGTTATGTTGAAGGTATGTGTGATGCCAGACATTTGTAAAGGGCGCTAGTCTAAATCTCTAGTCAGGCATTGACAGCCAGGAGGTTGTGATGTCACCTTGTCTTTGACCTAAAGACAGAATTTGCTTCCTGGAGCTACAACACGCTGTCAATTTTGAAGAGCCAGAGACCTACTGGTAAACAACAGTTTGATGTAGCTACATATTTGCCCCACAAACCAACAAAAAGGAATGAAAAGTTTGTTTTCTTCATACTGTCAAAAGAGTATTGGTATTTGTGGAGACTTCTCTGGGCCTTGCTGGCAAGCTGCATGAAGGCCGCATGTTTTTTAGCCACTGGGCCACACGCAGAGCCCTGCTAAGACCCTGCAGGAGAGATAAAACGGCCATGGTGAGGAAAAGGTGGACGCAGACCAGCTGTGTGAAACAGGATCACAGACAACTGGAAGAAAGCCCATGAAGAAGGGGGGGGCAATTTTTGACAGGGGATGTGAGAGCCACCGCACCAGAAGAGGATTCTGGGATAGCAATGGCTACCAGCCATCTTCAGAAACAATCACAAGTATATAGAGAGAGGGAGAGGTTATAGTTATGTTCGTTTGGTGTGCACACATAGAGTACGCATGTAATGAGCATTGAAACCGTAACAAAGCATCCCACTGGGCACAGACGTCAATTCAACGTCTAGTTTTGATTTACATTTGGTTGAGTTGTCAACTAACGCGAATTCAACGTAAAATCAACCAAACATGTCACCCTGTCATTAGATTTAGGTTAAAAGTTCCCTTACGCTTATGACTTTTTGCAAATCCAATCAGTTTTCCACGTTAATTTCATGTAATTTCATTTTCGGTTAAAAGTACGTAGAAACAACGTTGATTCAACCAGTTTTTGCCCAGTGGGCTTGGTCAACAACATGGAACTTAGAAGAGCATCAAGTTCAATAACCTACTCTTTTATAATTGTGTAAGTAATGTTGTCTACGAGTCTAAAACGGTAGTGGCTGTCGACAACGGCAAGTACCTACTTGGCCACCCACTTAAAACCATCACCATCCACAGTATGGATTCCCAGGGCCAGTTTGATAGGCCAATGTAGTACCCTTTAGTCATTAGAACACACAAACAGGAAGTGACTCAATGCATGGTGAAATGCTCTATATTTCACAATAGCTAATCCTACTATAAACCTCTTTCCTCCTACAAAATTGAAACCACCACTTATAGAAGCATGAGATGCACAACACAGTGCCAAACAACTGTTCTTCACTCAGTATTATTTGATGGTGAAATATACAATGTACCTCTCCAGAGACAAGAGGGAAAGAGAGAATGAGAGAGAGAATAAAAGAGTGAGAGAGCGCAAAAGAGATGGAGAGGGAGGGGAAGGCAGAGAGATGCGAACATTGTCGAAAACACCACGGACAATGTGTTAAATTGGAAAAGGAACAAAGCCTTCAGCCTCTAAACAAAGACTAATGAAGGCGGACATGATGCTAACGAACGCGTCCGCACGGCATTGGCAAATGGATCCTGAGAGGACCTATCAAAATCCTGGCACTAGAGTGCCCAAGCCAATTTGATTGGATAGAGAGCAAGGGGGAGAGAGTAGGAGAGAGGGAAATAACATCTATGAGGTGTATGATAAGAGTGTGTGTGTGGTGGGGTTGTGTTAGATGGAGGAGGTGGTGAAGGGCGGGACTTGCTGTTATTTTGGCATTTCTGCTCTCTTATTTATTCTGCGGCTGGTGAATTTGTTTAAACTCCAATTGGAAAAGGCTGATCAAAAAGAATGGGACAGGCAGAGAGAGAGAGAGGGGAAAAAAGCCCTCGCTTCCGACTTACATCAAAAGCAGGCAATGCGGGTGACAATCAACTACCAATTTTTTTCACACATTTCTATAGTTTCTGGAGAAAGGAGCGAGAGCTTGGCCTCTGATGTCTTTTGTTTTGATCACAAGGAAACTGGAGCCCAGAACAGTCGAGAGCTACAGGATAGGTTCTCTCTTTGCGGAGTAATATAAAATGTATCACATTCCAATGCCTTTCAAGTGACACCAAGGATATGTCACATTGATATTTAAAGTTGTGACAAAAGTACTTAAGGTCATAGGCGACATCTATTTATCTTGTCTGTGTGTCCTTTTGAAGGATATTCTACCCATGTAACTTAGGCCTGATAAGAGAAATGGTCTACTAGATTACATCCACAATGTATTGATTTTATAGAATCCCCATTAGGACTATAGGTCATGTACCTCAATCTGTGACCATGGAATGAGTTTACAACTCAGAAATGTCCGCTGAACCACCAAAACTAAGCATCAGTACGTCGTCAAAACAAACTCATGAACTAGGAGAAAGGTTTCCAAACTTTTTTGCATCAGGGACACCTTTTGTGATGGCAAATATATTGGGGACCCTCTCAGAATATCAGAACACAACTCTTATTTAGAGAGTGATTAAAATAGCATACAAGCAGTTTTACTTTGACTTCTGCAGTGCATGGACGGACTAATCAAGTCTCGGACTCTGAGAAAGAACATTTGACATTCTTTGGAATCAGAGAGAACATTTTGCAGTTTTAAAGCTAATTTTTTGCAATTCTACACATTTTGCCATAGGGCAGATAGAAAGAGCTGCCGTTTTAAAGCTTAAATTACACTGCATTATGTTCAAAACAACATTTTGGTGGAATACAAGAAGAATTGAGTAGAACATTTTTTTAAATGTTGGAGTAATGTGGATACAAATATCCCTGTGAGCCTCCCAGGGACATGTTGGGCATCTAAAAGGTTAAGAACATAAATTGTGGATGAATAATATTACACTGTATTGTACCCTCTAAACTTTTTCCACGCATCTCGTACAAAATGTATTAAACTGTTCTTGCTAGCAATATTCATAAAAAGGTATTAAAAATATATATATACATATATTGAGATCTTGCCATGGACCCCCTGCAGTACCTCCTCAGACTCCACTTTGGGAACCCCTGAACTAGGACGCCTCATTGACTCTTACTGAAAGGTAAAGCCAATCATTGCAGAAAAGCTCCAGAGGGACTTGAACCACAATGGTTTATGGGTTAATATAGCAGGTCAATATAGGGTTCATAACCCACCAATAAGAAATGTTGCTAATTTGAAAGCCTAATCTGTCATTTCAACAGCCTAACCCCTGCCACTTTGTTTGATAAAATAAAGGAATGAGCTGAGGGAAATGTAACCACTCTCAAATTCATAGATGGATGGATCAATGGTAATGCCCTGAATGGGAAAGGGCACAGTACACACCAGGGATGTGACATTGGAGAATCATTATCCGGCTCTGGCCAGACAGCTGCCGACAGTTGGCACCAGGTCACCCAGCTGGAGAGGGCATTCCTCTGTGTTATGTCCCCTCACAGTGTAGCCAGTCTGCTGAGAGCCAGGGATTTGCCCATCAATTGTCTGTCTGAGGGAGTTGAGGCAGTTGTCAGTAGATCTTATTGATGTTGACTAACTACTATGCATGCACCTGTGTGTGTGTGTTCCATAATGTGCGTGTTCTCTCTCCTGTGAGTGCAAATTCTTCCCGTCTTTGAAATCCATATGCCCTCTCCCTGAGGTGTAATATAATTGTCACTGGTGACAAAAGCTCATGTCATCTGATTAACAATGTCAGTGTGACACAAGACGAGTAGGAGAGATACAAATATGGTATATTTTAAAAAGTAGCAGCCTGACAAACAGCTTAGATATTCTATTGACTGAGATTTATGATAATGTCATACCTGAACACCACAATGCTCTTCAGACTCCACATTTACTTTATATCGTGTGTAGTGTATCATGGTATGTATCAAGGCTGTCATTAACTTGCTCTGACTGCCAGTAGGATGAGACCACATTTTGAAGTCCATTTCATATCAAGCCTCTCAGTAAATCTTTACTCTGCTGGTGGTGATGCAAGAACATCTCATTTGCCTCTGAATTGGTACAGAGGGTGTAAGGTGCAGGCATACAGTAAAATAGAAAGAGAGACAGACAACCTATTTGATTGAAACCCCAGGTTTTGATCAGACCAAAACACATTTTGCTTCTCCACAAAGAGAGAGAACATGTTTGTAGTTTTGCATCCCTGTTGTTTTTAAACGTTATCATAGATTTCAGTTGGCCTACACAAATCCCCTATGCTTTTGTTCTGGTATACTGTCTTGGGTTGAACAGCTAGTCATTAGGTTGCATGGCTATCCAGAAGACACACTTGCCCTTCTGATGCATTTAGCCTGTTAATTTACAAGCCTATTTAGTATTGGACCTTGACAGTGGACCAATGTTGAAGCAGCAGCTCTGTCTTGTATGGTAGCCCACTGAATAAACAATGGTTGCACTGTCGGCAGACCAATGGATATCTGTGCATAAAATGAGTGGATGGAGAATCACCATATATGGTTTTCCCTTATTAATGGCCCCAAGACCAAACAGACAACCAACTTGACAGTTGAACCATATTTAGGTGAGAGAAGGATTAAGGGGTGTCGGATTTCTAATTATATAGATAATCTAAATAGTTACAATGATGCCATAAATTTCAGTGGTTCAACTTTTGATAGAGAGAAAATAAATAGTGAGCGGATGCAGTTGGCACAGCCTAATAAATGCAGGTCCACACATCACTCGAGGTGCACTTTCTCGAGATGAGGCCGATTGACTGGTAATTAAACTCATGCTGTGAGCTAGTCTGATCAACATCAAGATTAAAAACGAACCCAGTCATTATCGCGCTAATTATTTCAGACTTGATTGGATAGTGATGAGATTCAAGTTAAGCACTTCTTGAGATTGCCCACTGGGCAAAAAGTGGTTGAATCAACGTTGTTTCCACATCATTTCAACAATAACTAAATGTGATGACGTTGAATCAAGGTGGGAAAATGATTGGATTTGCAAAAAGTAATTAACTAAGGAAAGGTCCTCTTTTTTTCACCCAACTTTGCACCTAAATCCAATGACATGGTGACATTGATTATTTCACGTTGAATTCACGTTAGTTGACAACTCAATCAAATGTAAATCAAAACTAGACGTTGAAATGGCATGTGCCTAGTAGGTGAGCTCCTTCTAGACTCATCTTGTAGCACGCAATATATATTTTTTGCTTTTTATAGAAAGAAAAGTGTCAATAGCTATCATTATAGGGCGCACAAAATTGACCAAGTATGTTAAAATCATGCTTTTCATACCTGCTGCCCCGCTCCCCTTCGCGCCCTCCAAAGGTTTTAAGGTTGCCCTTTAATCCATCAGCACTGCTACAATCCAGCGGTGCGTCTGTCCGCGGGCGACATCAGCACAGCCTGGATTTGTGTAGGACGGGTCCAATATTGCTCGACACTGTGATAGATATCCGAAAATTAAATCCACGCGCACACAAGTGAAACACTGCTCGTTTTCCTGGAACAAATACTTGACTGTAGATTGATAGAGCACAGACAATTATTCAGGTGATTTCTCGTCCTATTATGCTTTCTGATAGTCGGGCTATTTATTGTTCAATGTATTTATTGTCAGTCTTAACGGAGTGTGATCGCCCTTTGAAGTGAGAGAAAATAAATATAACCTAATAAAATAAAATAAATTAATAAGCTCCAAATTTAAGTTAAATTGTCCCGACTTCTGCCTCAGTTGCGGCACCAGTCTGTATTCCACTGAGTTCCACCAGAGACTGACTGCACGCACGCGGTGCGCACTAATTTATCATCCTACAAACACCTACCGACCGCCGCGTTCATCACAGACTCCGGAATAACCCATCATAGTGGCACACAAGGCCACTAACACTATCCATCGCCACTGGCGTAAACACACTAATAAGCCTACATTGGTCAACCACAAGAGACTACACAAAAATGTCTTTGCTCAGTTTTGCGCAAATACGATCAATGGGGATTTCGATTCATGACATTGAATTGCATCATGACATCGTTAAATATGATTTTTGAAAGTTGTAAGAGACATGACATCATAGCCTAGGGGTAGTATTTGCATTGGTCTAGTAATGTGCAAGATTTAATTTAACTTTGGCAGATGTGAGCCTTAGGGGACCCAGTTTTACGTAAGTAGATATAATTGTATACCTTTTAATTGTCTTATGTGAGAACAGGTGTGGTTGGATCACACACAGACTTTAATTAAAACCTCGTAAAGACACAGTTCAGTCAAAAATCTCTTGTATATATTTCCACACTGAGGTTGGAATAATACTGTGAAATTGTGAACATGACGATAATGAGAAATTTCTATTTGCTAAGAAGCTGTTTGTTTCTTTTTGACCATTTTAATTGAAAACAAAATGACAGTGAGGTACTTAATTGTTACCTAGAAATGATTTGACATTGAGATAAAAACGGCTGCATTGGACTTTTAATTCCTTGTGAACTACATTAGAGCTGGACTTGGACCACAGTGCAGTGAACTATGTTGGTTTACAGTCAAAAGTGGTGCAGCATTGCCACCATGTGGATTGTTTCAGAATAAGATCCAAACTTGACGTTGGCAGTCATGTCATGATCCAAACTTGACGTTGGCAGTCACCATACATTTAGCCTACATATCACTTCATTGAATCGTTTCAGGAATGGATTGCTAGACTTATGCTTCAGGCAATAAGGTCAGATGCATTTTAAAGAGGTCAGCCATACAAATTATTCAAAAATATTTATTCTGTGGTGAAAACGTTCCAGCTACACACCCCCTCCCATTAATTGCACAAATTGCAACATTTTCTTATACTTAATGCACACGTGGGGAAGAAAAATCAACAACGTATGACATGACAAGCATGGAATGATTGATTTACTGTGGCAGTTCAGGGAAAATGAATGTCTCATGACATAGACTTTTCACCAGGTCCTTTGAACTCCTTGCATTAAGACAGAAAACAACTGATAAGATTTGTCTGGAAAGAAAATCTTATGAAGTTTTAAAGGCAATCTAGAGACGTCACCATCAAGTTCCTCTGAGTTTTGGATAGAGTGAATGTCCGGGCGCTCTCGGTTTGAAACGATTGTTCGAGCTGCTTTCCGAAAGGCATCAGCGGCTGTAATAATTAATCGCTTTAGTGGACTCCATTTCCCAGAGGCCTCAGCACTCCTCTTTGATGTAGATTTGATCATCTGTGTCCGACTCTATGTGCTCCAGCCTGTCAGTTTGTCCACTCATAATCTCATCTGGGGTTTTCATGAACCTAAACCACACATTCACACAGTGGTTAATCATTAGTTAAGTCAAACTGGACAAGTGTGTGTGTGTGTGTGTGTGTGTGTGTGTGTGTGTGTGTGTGTGTGTGTGTGTGTGTGTGTGTGTATATATATATATTTATTTTTTTTACTTAAAAATAATTATTACCATACCTGAATAAGAGTCTCTGTCCTGGCTCTTTTCTGATAATGTTCAGTTTGTAGTAGTGTCTCAGTGCTCGTGACATCTTCTCGTACGTCATATTGGTCCTGTTCTGTTACAACCAATGGAACAAGATAGAATGTCAACACAGACGTTTAAGAAAACCGGCACTGCAGGAAAATGCCTTTTCCAATCAAACACTGGGGGGGTGTAGTTCATTACCTTGTGGTTCCCCCACAGGCGAGCCAGGCCATTGGGGTCCATGATGCGGAAGACTTTGGTCTCTGTGTCCTCCCAGCGGATGTAGTTCTCATACCGGCTGTCTGAGAGGAGCTGGTAGACGTAGTCCCACAGCAGCCTGCAGTCTGGGAACACAAACACGTCAGAGGTGTGACACATTTCAGACAGTACCTGTTAACTTCAACTGTTTTCTAGCCACAGTTCCTCCAGAGTTGGTTGAAGCCGTGAACACCCCGCTCTAAGATGAACCCTGAGTAAGCAGCGTTAGTTACCTGCTATCCGTCCAATGGGCATTGCTTGCTCCTCTGGTGGCGAGACAGGCACGATGACGTGGTGGTTCCTGTAGAGCGCCTCCTCCTGCTGATGCAGAGCGTGATGCTGGTGGTGGTGGGCCAGTGCCAGCTGGATGTGGCCCTTCCCCTCACGCCCGTTTTCATGTGGGGCCTGAAGTGGTGGCCCCCCACGGCCATGTCTGAAGTCTCCAGCGACTCCTCCTCGCCCTGGGCTGAGCAGCAGGGGGTGCATGATGGCGCTGGGCATGAGCTGGATGACACGAGGGGGGGCAGCGTCCTGGCACCCGGGGCTGCCTTGGCAGGGGGCATCGCGGGGCGTGGAGCAGCGGCCGTTAGGGGCGGCCGGGGACACTGACAGAGTGTACAAGTCCTCGGGCAGGTGGTGGTTGCTGTCTGGCAGCTGGGAGGACGTCTGGAGGTGGTCCTCGGCACCAGGGCGTGGGTAGTTGGGGTCCAGGGGGGAGAGGCGTGGAGTGGGGCGGTGTGGCGAGCGGGAGCGGGAGCGGTGTCGGAGCTCAATGGTGGGTGGGTGCTGGGGTTGGAGCTCTGTACCGCGTGGTGTCCGCCGTACCGTTTCTGCAATGAAGGGGAAAGGTGGATACCTAGTCAGTTGTACAACTGAATGCCTTCAACTGAAATGCATCTTCCACATTTAACCACTAGGCTACCTGTCGCCCCTTGGATATATGTTTCAAAACATATTTACACGATGTCCAGTAGATGTCACTACACACATTTACAAACTTCATCATGTCTCAATGTATGAGGGTGGTAGATTATTAGTGATTGGTTTGGACTGCCCTGTACTGGGTAGGACATTACAACATGTACAGTACACATTTACTTACAGTGTTTACATGTGAATAGCTAGTATACTTTGCCACAAAGCAAAAAAGAAATATCTTTGCTTCTGCATACCAAAACTAGCATACCGAACAACAAGGAAGCCCTGAGCATCTTAATCGTCTAACCCAATCACTTCCCCTATAAAACACATAGAGATGAGGAACTGTAGATAATCAACTCCTAGACCAAAGGTTGTTTAAATATAGAAGTATTTCCTTGTGGAGCAGGTTTCACTGTCAACACTCCAACCCCACACCTCTCCTCCCCTCTCGCCTCTCATTTCCTTCTATACATGCCAGGGAAAGGAGTCCAAAGTGTAGCACGAAGAAGGTGAAGTTTCTCCTCTTTTCAGGTGGATATTAAACATAGACTTAAACACCTCTCTCTAGTCTACAGTAGACCATTGAACAACTTGTTTCTTTTGTCAGATTCACTTAAAGCATACTTGAGATGCTTTCTCGCAATTGTATTGCTACATGACCAACTGATTTTCGCTGATCATGTGTAATTAAATACTTGAATTGAAGCCACTGTCTAAGATTGTTGAGTAACTCCTGTGAAACAGAAGTCTGATCGGTTAGGTTCTTCGGGGGAATTACACACGACAAATTCCCCTAGGCAAGAACAGAATTGTGAAATCCTTCTGGCAGACAAGTTTGATGAATAACAAAATAATATTGCCAGGAAAGTGACGCAATGGTGATGCGTTCAATAGTCCACTCCATGGTGGGCCTCAAATGTTGTCTTTCCCCCCTATAGGCTAATAAGTTGATTTCATATTTGCCTGAGAAACGCTTTCCAATTGGACTGGCTCTCTAAGATCACGTTACAATAATCAACAGCCATCCTAAGGTTATTGAACTCAACGCCACCACATTCCCCCCATTCAATTCAACGCTTTCCTGTAATCATCGCTCTCCATTATTCCTTCAGTAAGTGTGATCTCAAGAACACCATGAGGCAGGTGTTCAGTAGGGAGAGTGAAACGCAATGTACAACATGAACTGGTCTGAACACAGATTTTCATTCGCTGTTACAAAGCCCTTTGCTACAGTGTGCCCTAATGAACATCACTGACCTTCCAGTTTGTGGTGCTGGAGAGCTCCCTCTGGCAGAGGGTGGAAGGAGTTGCCGGGGAAGTAGGCGGAGGGGTAGGAGGCGTGCGGCTTCCTCTGCTTCAGGATGTGCTGCAGCAGCTCATACAGGACGTCCCCTGCAGTATACACAGGTCAGTGGTTAGAGGTTAGACGTTACCGTATGAGCCCCTCCAATGGTGCAGCAGCTGTCAATCAATGTCATCAAAATAATACAAAAATTAAAAACCATGTCTGGACCAAACAGATGGTAAATGATGCCAACAGATCAAGACAAGAGTCATAGAGTTGCTAATGAGTCAGCCTGCCAAGAGGCCGTTTCAAGACTTGATATTATTGCTTAGCAACTTACGTACCTTGTCTGTTCTCCTACAAAGCAGCCTACTTGAGGTGGTCATGGACGTGACAGAATCCTAATGGCAAGTCTAGTCATAAACCAACCATGTGACTCACTCCTAGATTCCTGTGTTAAGGCTAGGTTGATTGTGTAAGACGATATGAACAAAAGCCTGTAGTATCTTCTACAACAGAGATGGCATTAGCATAGCACGGTTTATGCTCAATGTGTAAAATTGCATTATTAGGCCACCCTTAAAGACTTAACTCGCTACCTGTATATGAAGGGCTCAGAGAGTATTTCCCTCAAAGAGAATCAATAGAACGGAGGGAGTTTTTTCACTTAAATTTGAGAGGCTTCCCGTCAGAACATCAAGGAAATGGTTCTTATACAGGAAGTGAAGACGCCACAGGCACACACACTTGCACACATGAACCCCTTTCAGTTCTCACTTTCTGGCCCTGCTGTTTAACACGGCACTGCAGGGGAAATTCCTGGTGTTAGCAGGTGACGGTTGAGGTCGGTTTGCACTTCCTGATCGGCCGTTTACCCAATCAGTCTCCTACTTCCTCTCCCCAACAACAAAGACAGACATCAACTCCACTAAAGCAGCTGCTAAATCACCTGATATTGCTCTTCATCTTGCTCTCTTCCAGCTTAGCAGATCTATCGACATATTTTACAAATATAGGCTAAAGGTTTTTCAAAGACATTCAGTGTATGCTCTTGATACATGGCCATTACCTTAGGTCAGTGTGCCATTTCTCCAAAGTCATTCCCCCTTCAATATTAATTATTGTTAAACATGAGCATGTTGTTAGAAAATTGTGTTCTAATAACATAGCAACCGTTTGAATGAATAAGGGCCGTGGGAGGTGGGCGTACCGGAGTGGGGCGAGCGGTAGCGGAAGTCCTCCTTGGTGAGGAGGAGCAGGGCCTTGCCGTTCATCTGGAAGCTGCCGCTGGTGTTGGGCCGCAGGGCAAACTCCCTCTCGGCCCAGCGCAACCACTGGCCCACGTCCTCCCTGCTCCAGAACACCGGCTGCAGGCCTGGGGGTGGAAGGAGCGAGGGTGGATAGGAGGGAGAGATGAGTGGCAGAAGAGAGAGGGAGTAAAGTGTTGGGGAGGAGGGAGACCGGGCAGAAGTAAAGGAAGGAGCAAAGGGAGAGAGGGAGGAAGCAGACAGAGGTGGCAGTAAAAGGGAAACGATAGAAGGAGATCAAAGTAAGAGGGATTGATTCGAAGATTGGCAGAGAGGGGGGGAGGGTATGAGGGGAGATAAGTAGAGTGCAGGAATGGAGGAGGTGTCGAACAAGAAAGATGAAACTTCAGTCAGATGTGCTCACATACAGCACGTTTATTTCATATTTGCTTCATGTTTGTCAGTACTTGTGAGTCAACCTTGGTAGATGTAGTTTGCAAAGGAAAGCCTGTGGCTTTCTCTCAGTCAGTCTAAAACATGGTGTATAGCTACATGTGTATTAGACTAATCTAATGCATAGTGCACAAATGGCAAGGACACACTGAGGAATACCAGAGGAAACAGCTCTGACATTTTTCACCCTTCAGGCTCTGAAATATTTATTTCACTACCGTGAGAACTTACAGAGAAAAACATCTGCACTGATGGATCGCCCAAACGCATTAGTGACTGACTGCAATGAGCAATAGTCCAGGACTCAACGCTCACCACAAATGTGTGTCCGGGACCATGACTTAGAAAATGATACCCTTGTTCCTTGTAACCTAAACAATAACAATGTGGTTAAATCAAACCATTAGGTGCTCTCTATACATTCTTTTAGGAAATTGATGTCATAAAATCACATTACATTTTCGTTAAACCCACACATGAACAATACAATAGTATTCAAAGGGAAAACAATGGCGTGTGTGACCGCGGGAACCGGAGAGCAGTAGATGTCTAGAAAGTAAACAGCATGTAATTCATGTCAGCTGGAAAGCCTTACCATGGGTTTATACGGCATATGAGTCAAGTCGTATTGTTTTCCCAGTCCTGCTCATCCTTTTGTAATTGAGAGTACTAGATGTTTAGCACATAAATCATTGACAGAAAGGTCATTGTTGTTTGTCAGGAACTGTTTTCTGGCGTCTGTAGCAGGAGAGTAGCTCTCCAGGAACAGCGTTGGAGAGCCATGATCTAGATGACGTCATTGGATACTGGGTGGCCTATATTTACATTCATATATCTATACATTTGTACTAGGCTCTAACCTGTAACCTGTGAACAGATTTACAGTATCGTTGTGCTTCACAACACACACACACACAGCAAACCACCAGAGCAGCATCCATCACGCCTACACCAGACAAAGAGCAGCAGTTTCTACATCTCACTTATCGCCAGGCCTCAAACACTTCCTCTTGGAATGGGACAGCTGTTATCTTTGGCCGGCGGCACGCGCAATGTCACTGTCACAGGAGTAATGGGAACCCATGCGCGGTTTCAGAGCGATCGCTTCAAACATTTTATACAGGGAACAATCAATATAAAAAGAAACGTCTCAGACTGCCAGTTTACCATTTCTCTCTTCCCTTCCATATTCAGATAGAGAAGAGAGATTGGCAGGGCTTTTGAAGGGAAAGTCTATCTAGAATATAGCGTATGGACATAACTAAACTCAGCAACAAAAAAAAGAAACGTCCCTTTTTCAGGACACTGTCTTTCAAAGATAATTCGTAAAAATCCAAATAACTTCACAGATCTTCATTGTAAAGGGTTTAAACACTGTTTCCCATGCTTGTTCAATGAACCATTGAGGAATGAGGACTGCAGATGTGGCCAGGGCAATACATTGCAATGTCCGTACTGTGAGACGCCTAAGGCAGCGCTACAGGGAGACAGGACGGACAGCTGATCGTCCTCGCAGTGGCAGACCACGTGTAACAACACCTGCACAGGTTCGGTACATCTGAACGTCACACCTGCGGGACCGGTACAGGATGGCCACAACAACTGCCCGAGTTACACCAGGAGCGCACAATCCCTCCATCAGTGCTTAGACAGTCCGCAATAGACTGAGAGAGGCTGGACTGAGGGCTTGTAGGCCTGTTGTAAGGCAGGTCCTCACAAGACATCACCGGCAACAACGTCACCGATGGGCACGAACCCACCATCGCTGGACCAGACAGAACTGTCAAAAAGTGCTTTTCACTGACAAGTCGCAGTTTTGTCTCACCAGGTGTGATGGTCGGATTTGCGTTTACCGTCGAAGGAATGAGCGTTACACCGAGGCCTGTACTCTGGAGCGGGATCGATTTGGAGGTGGAGGGTCCGTCATGTTCTGGGGCGGTGTGTTATAGCATCATCGGACTGAGCTTTTTGTCATTGCATGCAATCTCAACGCTGTGTGTTACAGGGAAGACATCCTCCTCCCTCATGTAGTACCCTTCCTGCAGGCTCATCCTGACATGACCCTCCAGCATGACAATGCCACCAGCCATACTGCTCGTCCTGTGCATGATTTCCTGCAAGACAGGAATGTCAGTGTTCTGCCATGGCCAGCGAAGAGCCCGGATCTCAATCCCATTGAGCACGTCTGGGACCTGTTGGATCGGAGGGTGAGGGTCAGGGCCATTCCCCCCAGAAATGTCCGGGAACTTGCAGGTGCCTTGGTGGAAGAGTGAGGTAACATCTCACAGCAAGAATTGGCAAATCTAGTGTAGTCCATGAGGAGGAGAGGCACTGCAGTACTTAATGCAGCTGGTGGCCACACAAGATACTGACTGTTACTTTAGATTTTGACCCCCCCTTTGTTCAGGGACACATTATTCAATTTCTGTTAGTCACATGTCTATGGAAATTGTTCAGTTTATGTCTCAGTTGTTGAATCTTATGTTCATACAAATATTTACACATGTTAAGTTTGTTGAATATAAAATCAGTAGCCAGTGAACAACTTGATGTGTAATGGAATGTTTTATATCGCCTATTCCATCACTACACAGTGTCTACTTAGATAGTCTCCACAAACAGTCAAGCCAGAACCAGAGTCTGTGAAAAATACTACAGATTGTCACAGGGGCCATGCATCTGGTTATCCAGCTGAGCTGGATTTTCAAATCAGGGGCCAATTGGCCCTCGAGGGGTCACATATGACAAGAGACCTTTTATGAGTAAAGAGGTGTAAATCATACAACAGTTGGATACCGGTGTTCAAGAATAACATGAGGACTACAGCCCATTGTTTGTAGGGATTTTAGAATGTCCCAATGAAATATGTTTTCATATCCTTTCATTCGAAAGCCAGCTCTAGATTTTAGATTGAACAACCGAATAATGCCATTGACTCCCATGAACAAACACCATCAGTAAGGTAGCACCTAACAAGAGAACAGATCTAATTACCACATGCTCAGCATCCACCACCTGTGTCGCCTACGGGTGACCCCTTAATCACATGACCTTAGTGATGCGTACGGCGTGCAGGGAGGCCCTGGTTGTGAGGTCACTGCCGTGGTATGTTCTCTCCAGGGCTGGAGAGAGAGAGAGAGGAGAAAGAGAGGGAAGACAACGCTGCCAAAATTCCACTGAGATCCGGCCTGCCGGACCCAGCCATCTGCACAGGACCCAGTGGAGGGGGGGGGGCATACGCACTTGGGCAGGAAGCGATCCAGCATGGGCTCCATTTCAGCACAGGAAACTTCCTACGGTAAGGTTAGGGAACGACGCTGTGAGGTTTATCAACAGTCAGCAGCAACAGAGAGAGCAGAGAGAGAAAAATATTTGCAGGGGTGGGGGAGATGGAGAGAGTGATGGGAACCAGAAACAATAACAGAGAAGTGGTAGAAAAAAAGAAGACAAACAGGAAGAGAAACGGATATTAAGGAGTCAGCAGACAAACACATGGTGAGAAAGAGAGAGAGGAAAGAGAGAAGCTGAGGCAGCCAGAAAAAGAGCGGGAGCAAAGTAAGTTACAGCGCCTCTTTGATTAGCCCCACATCTTACTCTGTCCATCACAGGCTCAGAGAAGTTTCCCCTTTCGCCCAATCCTTTTCACATTTCAGTTGTGTAAGAACCTGCAGATTTATTGTTTCAGTGTTCATGACCAAATAAATTTCAGCTCCCGCTCTTGTTTCACCATCATCCGTGTCTTTGTTGGACACCATCTCGGGTTTCTGGTGCGCAGTCTGTTTGTGTATGGGATGAAACACTCTCGAACACGACCGGCGGATCCAACCGAAAGGCCCTTGACTAAACCGTGGGCTACTAATCCTCTCTGATGACACATAATTTTCACTCTGTGGATTTGCAGGCCCCCGCACGCACACACACACACACACACACACACACAGTGATGCACACTGTTGCCGTGGCAACTCGTAAGCGCATGGGATGAATGAAGGAGAGAAGGGATGAGATCACTGGTATCTTGTTTCGTTGTTACCCTCGACAACCCCCCAACCTCTTTAACTCTTCTCTCGCCAAACAGAACATACAGGGGAAATATGTGTCCATTCTGTAGACCTCGATAGGTCGGACCAGTAATGTGTATGTGTGTACAATTTAACCTGGAATGAATAAGAAAAAAAATATCTGAATGAACATAAATGCTATAGAAGTTTGCAAATGCTATTGACAGCTAAGGATTTGTCAAAAGTATGTTTCCTGAATCAATGCACTCTTTAGTCATTCACCTCTGCTGCAAATGTTTGCCTTCCCTCTTGAATGAAGAGGTGGATATTGCTCTTCCATTCTTGATTGAAAATAGCTTTTCTTCATGCAGGGTAGGAGGGAGAATAGGGAGAAGAGGAGGCCTTTTGACCTTGTGAGTCAGACATGACATACCTTAAACATTTCCCCTACTCACACCCTCTTCTCTCACTCTCCCCGTTTCTGTCCTTCACTTTATCCCCCCTCCTTTCTTTCTCTCGCTCCAGGTCAATATGCAAACTACATACTTCACCTCATCGGAAACTGTGTGTTCCAAGTCCAGCCGGATTGGACTCCATCCAGTCAAAACAAGCATTAAACAGATGACCAATCAAACGCTTGGTTTATGAGCAGGAAGTAGTGCAACCTGTTTGATAGTATGGTGTGCATTGGGGGTAAGCTGGCTTATGTACTGTAGTTGGTTTCAATAAGTTCCTGCCTTCACTGATTTTATTTATGCGTTTTTATAAGAGAAGGCCAACCCTCTTTTAGAAAATGCAGGAACTAGAAGTACTATACTAATGCTGTACCTAAAAAGCTACACTAGTGAATCTTAAATGTACACCTACCAGCTACCATGCTTTCCTTCTCTTTGGGCAAACAGACCACAGAACATGTACATGATAGATAGAGGTTATTGTTCAAACTAGCTAGCTATGCCCTTAAAATGTTCAACGGACTACTCTTTAAAATCTTATTGAGGACACTAGTTAACAAAACGAGAGCTTAGAGCCATAGAATACCAACCAAGAACTTAGAATAAATGCAATGTTAACAGACCCTTACAGGATTGAAGGTCATATATATATATATATATATATATACACACACACATTCACACACAGTTGTTGAAGTCGTAAGTTTAAATACACTTAGGTTGGAGTCATTAAATATCGTTTTTCAACCACTCCACAAATTTCTTGTTAACAAACTATAGTTTTGGCAAGTCGGTTAGGACATCTACTTTGTGCATGACACAAGTAATTTTTCCAACAATTGTTTACAGACAGATTGTCACATAACTCAAAATAAATCAAGACCTCAGAAAAAAATGTGTAGACCTCCACAAGTCTGGTTCATCCTTGGGAGCAATTTCCAAACACCTGAAGGTACCACGTTCATCTGTACAAACAATAGTACGCAGGTATAAACACCATGGGACCATGCAGCCGTCATACCGCTCAGGAAGGAGAAGCGTTCTGTCTCCTAGAGATGAACATAATTTGGTGCGAAAAGTGCAAATCAATCCCAGAACAACAGCAAAGGACCTGTGAAGATGCTGGAGGAAACAGGTACAAAAGTATCTATATCCACAGTAAAACGAGTTCTATATCGACATAACCCCAAAGGCCGCTCAGCAAGGAAGAAGCCACTGCTCCAAAACCGCCATAAAAAAGCCAGACTACGGTTTGCAACTGCACATGGGAACAAAGATCATACTTTTTGGAGAAATGTCCTCTGGTCTGATGAAACAAAAATAGAACTGTTTGGCCATAATGACCATCGTTATGTTTGGAGGAAAAAGGGGGAGGTTTGCAAGCTGAAGAACACCATCCCAACCGTGAAGAACGGGGGTGGCAGCATCATGTTGTGGGGGTGCTTTGCTGCAGGAGGGACTGGTGCACTTCACAAAATAGATGACATCGTGAGGAAGGAAAATTATGTGGATATATTGAAGCAACATCTCAAGACATCAGTCAGGAAGTTAAAGCTTGGTCGCAAATGGGTCTTCCAAATGGACAATGACCCCAAGCATACTTCCAAAGTTGTGGCAAAATGGCTTAAGAACAACAAAGTCAAAGTATTGGAGTGGCCATCACAAAGCCCTGCCCTCAAACCATAGAAAATGTGTGGGCAGAACTGAAAAGCATGTGCGAGCAAGGAGGCCTACAAACCTGACTCAGTTACACCAGCTCTGTCAGGAGTAATGGGCCAAAATTCACTGAACTTATTGTGGGAAGCTTGTGGAAGGCTACCTGAAACATTTGACCCAAGTTAAACAATTTAAAGGCTATGCTACCAAATACGAATTGAGTGTATGTAAACTTCTGACCCACTAGGAATGTGATGAAAGAAATAAAAGCTGAAATAAATAATTCTCTCTACTATTATTCTGACATTTCACATTCTTAAAATAAAAGTGGGGATTTTTACTAAGATTAAATGTCAGGAATTGTGAAACACCTTTAAACTCAGTTTATGTAAAATTCTGACTTCAACTGTACATGTTGCTTTTGCTAGCATTTCACACTACTTTTGGATTAGAATGGGATTTTAAGGCTCGTATGAAATGTTTGTGCCATCATCGCAAATCAACTGCATTTTACTTTAAAAACACTTCAACCAGTAAAATTACTCTTTGGCCAGCTTTTGCTACAGACTATGTCAATGAGTGTTAGCATTCTAGCTAACAACTGCGGCATCCAAAACAGTGATTTTGCAAAGATCACAACCAAATATAGTCTTAGTGATTGTTCAAGCTATAATCAAAACATAATTGTAAGTGTATGAGAACCCCAAAAAGTTATTTTGTTTAGAAGTAATAAAATCTAAATCTAGGCTTTGTTGAATGGGCACAGATGGCGATGGCTTTCTTACTGCAGCCAAGAGCCGCGTGCATCGGTCAGTGTGTCGTGTACTGGAAAGGCTCTATATACAAACATAATTCACCTACATAAAACCACACCCCCAAGACAACTCTGGTTTGGCTTCAGTGATGGTCTCTAGCATTCCTTATTGCGAAATCTTCAAAACGAAGCCAAAGGAACTGCAGTCACACTTTAAAGGGAGAATGAGTAGCATTAGCAACATAGCGATGTCTTTTAAGCATCAATCTGTCTGGTGGGCTTAGTTTGCTCCCTGCCTGGTTTGGGGTGGGGAACTATGCCCCCCACTTTCCTCCCAAACCCCCTTCCTTCCATGATGGCATGTGGAGTGTTTCAAACAGGAAGAGAAGGGGGCTGCTCTCCACTTGGCTGTTGGCATGTGAGAACAGTTTCCCTTTCAGAGGGAGAAAAGGGAACGAGGGGGGAAAAACAACAACATTTATTCAGGAAGCACCGTCTGCCCACTCAGGAAATTCCTGAGGACGAGAACGGCTTCTAGGGGCAGGAAATTTCCCCTCTGAAGGCACTGGCGTATACACAGTCACACACACACGGCTTTACACACACACACACACACACACATATATATATATATATACAATGACTGCACACACAGACACTCAAATACCCTTCTGTGTGTACTGTACCATTGATATGCACGCAAACATCTTTACACATACAGAAAGACTCCACAAACTAGTATGCAGGCGCACACACACACAGTACAATTACTCAGAGTGACATGTGGACATGCACACACAGAGAGATAGATTAATACACAAGCACACACCAACTCCAACATGCCTGTGCACAAAGACAGTCTCACACACTCTCAGCCACCCACACACACAGTAGAAACCCAGCTGTGAGCAAAACAAACACAATCTATTGAGAAAGGTTTACAAAGAAAAACAGCAGCAAGCCAAGTATCCAAGAGGAAGCTTCTTTCTCTGTCACCCAGCAAGAGATTTCTCATGTTCAATAAGCATCCATGTTTAATGTAAACTGTACTCTCCATACAAATTCCCATAGACACTCACTCCATATTCTTTGAACTTGTCACAGGTGTCTCAATGTCACATCCCCATCAGTGCCAACCTGACTCGTTGTGACGTCAGTACATAGCGTGAATCCCTTATTGCAGTGAGCCTGAATGACACTGCTACGCTTCTTAGTGTCTGCTAGGCGGGTGACCTTGAGGCTGACACGTCGCAAGACTATTAAGTAAACACGATTAATGGAATGGAGGGTTGAAAAGTCATCCACTTAACTCAAGTGCTGACATCTAGTGCAACCAAACAGTAGAATTAAGTGTTTTACAGCTATTTTTCTTTTCATGTGCATGTTCTATAGTTCAACAATGAGACAACTAACAGACAGGAAATTGGGAGGATTAACGTGAAAATCCACCAATGTGATGGATAAATGTAACCATAACTTCGCCACTTCAACAACATCCACCCAGACACTCTCCCAATCAGAGTGGGGTGGTTTCTAACACTCCTGGCTAAAAAGGGTTAAAAAGAAGAGTAGCCTTCTTTGAGAGTGAGGAGAAGGCTGCAACTCTCACCCTGATCTAATCCACTTCCTCCTCAGGAAATGGAGAAGGCGGATTTCTGCCCACACTACAATTTCTCCTGTCCCTCTTTTTTTCTAATAAGAGGTTTGGGTACTGTAGGCCTACAGGTGAAGGGTCGTTTATATAAAGACAGAGTCAACATGTAGAATGGAGAGAAATCTTGACTAATCTAAAGATTCAAACAAAACATTGAATCGAAGCTCACAGTCCAGCAGACCACACTCACCACGCCCAGATAAACGGCCCTAACAGACAACCTCAGACCATAACAGACATGTTAAACGTTCTTCCTTTTTCTACGACAATACAGAAGGGGAAGTGGAAATGGGGAATTTCCTCTGTATGGTCGACGTGCATAGACACTACAGGTCATTTCTTTTAGATATTGAGATTACCACAAAGTGTGTTAATATACTGGTCTAATTTATGAATACCGTACCATATCATTGCCAAACACACCACCAAACCGCCAATATTTAGGTTGGTTAATTACCCTCAAAAGTTCCCACAACAAATCATTGGGCACAAACTGGTAGAATTAACGCTGTTTCCACGTCATTTCAATGAAATTGCGTTGAACCAACGTGGAATAGACGTTTAATTGACGGATGTGCCCAGTGGGAAGATTTATATCCAAACTCACTGAAGAAATACAAAGATGAATCTCACTAGTCTTCTAAGCCCTAAAAGTCATACATGTTAAAAGGTGCCTGGTTAAATATTAATAGTTTTTCATACAGAGCAGGCCCAGTGACTCTACAACTCTATAAACACCCAGTCTATATCCTGGCCGTGATCCAACCCCGCCTGTTGTTTTATTGGCTCAGGCAGTGGCGGGTTGAGACCTGTCGTCAGCTCCACCAGACAGTACATGGTTGTCATGTTCCCTCCTCTCCTTGTCCCCCTTCCTTCCCTTCCTTCCTTCCTCTCTTTTTTGAGGCCCTTGGGGATTTTACTGGCCTTAAGAATAGGTCGAAAACACGGTTTCCACCAATGCTCTCACTTTTCCAACCATTTCAGATCAGTAAACACCGAAAATCGATGTTTATTTGTCACATGCACAGGATACAGCGGGTGTAAATGGTACAGTAAAATGCTTACTTGCTGCTCTTCCTCAACAGTGCAGAATAATGTAAAGTAGCAAAGTAAATCAATATACACATCTGCCCTCTCAATACAAATCTTCTCTTCACCTTACCTCATATTTACAGTCTTCTCCTTGCTTTCCTTCTTGTCCGTCCTGTCCTATTCAGTATTGTAATACCTCACTCTCCCCAGCCCAACCCATCTCCTACTTCCTTTCTTCTCCTACACTCTTTGCATGTTATACTCCTCCATTACACTGGGCTATTATTCTGTGCTGTTCTCTATTCTCTTGTACTGAGCTATGTTGTGTTGTGTGCTGTCCTTCAGTACCCTGAGGTGTCATTGTACTGAACACTGCGGTGCTGCCGTGTACTGAGTTGTGTTGGCTGTCACTGTCCTGCTGTGTTGAATTCCACTGTGCTCTACTGTGTAGTGTTCCAGTACAGTGACTCTGCTATGGGCCAATAAAGACGTCTTGTGTTGGTCCTTGACCCTGGGTCTCCTGCAGCACCTCAGAGGAGGGATACATGAGTAGGTCTGTCTGTTCACATGGGGAGAGTGATGCCAGTTGGAGTAATGACATGACATGCAAGTAGCTAGTAGTAAATCATGGCTTTCAATCTGCCACTTTCTGAGGTCAAATACTCTCCAAACAAATGTTTACGAGATAAGGAAAATGCAGGCTGAAAAGACAGAGATATTTGTTTGTTGATTATGACTGTCATGTATTCTCTGTGTACGCCTGTGGGTGTCATGAGTAGTGTGTGTGTGTGTGTTTGTTTGGCATGTGTCTGCATGTTTGTGTGTGTGACTCACGCAGGTGCACGGGCAGCCTGGCAGGCTCGTCCTCCATTCGGCTGGCTGGCCTGGCCGTGGGAGCATGGACGGGGGAGGAAGTGGAGTTTGGCAGGGGGCTCGCGGAGGAAGGACTGAATGAGCGCCTCTCCTGCTATGAATAGATACACAGACACACAAAGCATGCCTTAGTTACAAACCTCCCTGAATACCATCCTTAAACCCAAACAGCCTGAGAATCACCACGCCGAGAAACTATAACACCATTTAGACATTCTTTATCTAAGTGATAAGGTACCCACACATAGCCAATATTTTTATTCATAAAATCGTATTTGACTTATTTGAGAAAGATGCGGGTGTATTTGCATGGTCAATGCAGCCAGTCACTAAACAGGAGGTTGAACTTACTGGTATTTGTGCACATTTACTTATACAAAATGTAACTCCGTCAACCTGACAATGTATGCATGTGCTGTTGTGCACAATGTTATGCTAGCATCATTCATTTGCCTCTTTCTACTCTGCACGTTCTATAGACAGCAACAGTGCTGCTGAATATGATGTTTATAGGCTCTCCGTTTGCCAGCAGAGCATCTTATCACATGGATTGGTGTTTCATTCAACCAGTCAGTCAATCTAAAATGGCTAGTTCCTATTAGCCTACTGTACTAGGAACTCACTGTGGCATATGTAGCAATGAGCTTTTAATCTCATTATGCAGACCACCCTACTCTTCAAGAATGCTTAATGTATTTTGGTAGCCTATAACCAATAATAATACACTATATCAAGTCTTACTTTTAGAAGATTTTGCATGTGTACAGCCCAGATTTGGCAAGGTTGTGTATGGTCAAAAAGGGGTTCAGGTACAGATGGGGCCGAGAGTGAGCAAGAGGGTGAGTTTTTGTGTGAGTGTGTGTGTTTAGGGGCTTTAGGGGTTTATATAGCTTACATTAACTCTGCTACTTTTCTCTGCAAAACAATATAATTCCAAAATATATTTAGGCCTACTCTCCTAGGGTGCATTCCAACAATCCCAAATAGTTTCCTTGTCACCTGAAATTTGAAGATCCATCTTTAGACCGTTACTGTAATGTAATAACATGATAACCACCATGACTTTACTACATATTTTAGGCCTACAAATGTCAGGTTTACATATACAAAATGTATTGTATAGAAATGTAATTACCTGTGTGTATTCACTATAATGGTGACAGATACATTTATAATTCCCATGAATAGTTTCAACCAATAACATGAATTGTAAGCAAATACGATCCATAAGGAAAGTCACATTTCTGGTGGTTTTCAAACAAGCCGTAGGCGCGTTCAAAACAACTGGGAACTCAGAAACCTCCGACTTTTGAATTCAGTGCGTTCATGACAAAAAAACGAGCTCCGACTGGGAAAAATCTTTCAATTGTCATCCAACTCGGAATTCCAAGTCGGAACCGCGGGCATCTAGCTCCGACTTTCTGAATTAAAGATCACTGACGTCATGATTTGACCTCGTTTTTTTCCGACTTCCCAGTTGTCTTGAAAGCACCAATAGCCTATGAAAACGAACGTCGTGACGAAAAACGTTTATCTCAGGTGTGCGGCGAAGTCGGTAAACTTGTAGCGCTGCATGGATGGACTTACCAGGCGCTGCTGTAGTCTACAACAGAGCGGCGAAACGTTCCCCTCAGCAACAGATGATTACCAACACACACGATGCACTTGTCAACAACACGACTGCGTCAAGCGCATCTCCACCTGGGGTCCTAGAACTTGATTCTGCTTTAGAAAATCAACAAATACCTTGGTTATGATCTGCGATGGGGATTCTGACATGTCTCGTTAAATTCAGGAAGTTCTCGTCTTCCCACTTTCCTTTTCCCGTTCTCCTCTTTGAAATAAACCAGAAAAAAACACCCACACCCGACTCCCTGACTTCGGGAGGGTTACCGGGCCACGTAATAAATACGTTTGTTATCGATCCATTATATGACCATGTTTATCATAAACGCGTGAAACTTCTTTGTTTTCTGTTGTTGCTGTGCTCTACATTTCGGCGACGCGTTGGTTAATTCTCTTCCTGGAAGACAGGACTAAAAGGCGGACATCTCCGTGGTGCTTCTCATTGACTTGGATGTGTAAACGGCGAAATGACGTGAATTCCCAGCATTGAGCCCATCCCCTTGTTGCAGAGGGTTTGATTGCAGCCTGGATAAAAAGGCGTTCCTTGCGTAGAATTATCTTATTGGCTTCTCTAGTTTCGTAGGCGTTTCTTTTTGGGGAGAAAGATATCCAAATGGTTCATTGCTAGAAAGGGACGCCTACGAGATCCAGGGAGCCGATTAAATAATTATATTCAAGAAACACACGTTAGTCTAGCCTGCAGCCAGACTCTCTTCTGCAGCCACTTCTTTCTTAAAGGGATACCCCATAGCTGGATATTGCCGATGATGTTTACACACGGAGAGCTGAGTGTCTGCGTGTTTTCGCTTCACCCTTGTACTTTAGAGACCCATTAAGGTCACTAATTAGTAAAGAACTCCCCTCGCCTGGTTGTCTCGGTCTTATTTGAAAGGAAAAAACAAAAACCTGCGGACACTCGACACTCCGTGGAATGAGTTTGGAATGAGATGTCCATTCATAGCCATCAAAAGTGGGCTCAATCAAATTTTAATTAGTGGCCCAGGTGCCACTGGGGGCTCCTGGGGTTTCAAGAGGTCCCAGGGGGTCCTCCAAAAGGTGCATGTTTTAATAAAACTCTCATAACATTATTTTCCCTCTATAACATTGGTCAAATATACTATGCATGTAGGCCCCTCAAACTCAACTCGGGACCTCGAAGCCAGTTCCACTGCATTTTTTAATTGTTCTAATCGGGGACCGCTTTAGACCTGGGACTTAATTATTTGGTAGAACAGAAAACCAGCAGGCTCCGGACCTCGTAGGGTAAGAGCTGAGCACCCCTGATGTAGGATATGATATGCTTATTATCAACAAATTAGCCCTACTGTCCCTATGTGTACTTTTGCATGACGCCCAACATGGTGTTCAATGGGTACACTTACAAAATAGGCCTTGAGACAACAGGGGCTCTGCCACCAATGTAATATGAGAGGGTTTCAATCTTGCTGTGCAGCCATGAGTGTAGTGTGTAACTCCCTGGCATATGGTAACGGCAACACAAGCACCAGTGGAGGCTGCCCTAGGGGAGGACGGCTCATAATAATGTCTGGAATGGCTTAAATGGAATGCTATCAACGTATCAACGTTCTTTGTTTCACGGAAACATGGCTCACTCGGGATACGTCATCAGAGTTGGTACAGCCACCTGGTTTCTTCACGCATCGCGCCGACAGAAACAAACATCTATCTGGTAAGAAGAAGGGCGGGGGTGTATTCCGTATGATTAACGAGACATGGTGTGATCAATACAACATACAGGAACTCAAGTCCCTTTGTTCACTTGACCTAGAATTCCTTACAATCAAATGCAGACCGCATTATCTACCAAGATAAAAAAAAAAAAAAAATCTTTATTTTAACAGGGAAAAAAGACTGAGACCTGGATCTCTTTTACGGCTGTGCCCTGTGTAAACATGTTGACATGTACAGTTCTAGGCATACAGACAAGAACATTTCAAAACATACAAAACAAAGACACAATTCAACAGAAACAATCACAGACAACATTATATTGATCCTCCATAATATTTTTGAAATGGGCAAGGGACACCAGAGTGTCTAACTTAAGTTGGATCTGCAGTTTGTTCCATAAATAAGGTGCAAAGGAACTGAAGGCAGTCCTTCCCAACTCTGTGGAGACCGCAGGAGTCTCTAATGTAATCCACATCTGTGATCTGGTCTTAAAATTTGTATATCTAGTTGAAATTAATGATGATATATATGGAGGTAGTTTTAAAAGAAGTGCTTTATAAATAAACAAAAGAGCATGTTGTTCTCGCCTCACAGATAGAGAGGCCCAACCCACATGTTGATATAGGATACAGTGATGAGTTTTGTAACTATCACCTGTGATAAACCTGAGTGCACAATGGTAAATAGAATCCAGTGGTTTTAATGTGTTTGCCGATGCATGCATATGAATAATATCACCATAATCTAAAACGGACATAAAAGTAGCCTGCACAATTTGTTTTCTATTTACGGAGGGCAGACAAGTCCTGTTTCTGTAAAGGAACCCTATCTTGAATTTGAGCTTTTTTCCCAATTCAGTAACATGTTTTTTAAAAGAGAGCCTATCATCTAACCATACCCCTAAATATTTATATGCAGAGACCTGTTTGATTTGAGTACTCTTCGATTATATTTGAGTATAATCGAAGAGTCACGTATATCCCCCCTCAAGCTGACACATCGACCGCCCTGAAAGAACATCATTGGACTCTATGTTAACTGGAAACCACATATCCTGAGGCTGCATTTATTGAAGCTGGGGATTTTAACAAGGCTAATCTGAAAACAAGGCTCCCTAAATTTTATCTGCATATCGAATGTGCGACCCGGGCCGGGAAAATCCTGGATCATTGTTATTCTAACTTCCGCGACGCATACAAAGCCATTCCCCGCCCCCCTTTCGGCAAATCTGACCACGACTCCATTTTGTTGCTCCCAGCCTATAGACAGAAACTAAAACAGGAAACACCTGTGCTCAGGTCTGTTCAACGCTGGTCCGACCAATCTGATTCCATGCTTCAATCACGTGGACTGGGATATGTTCCGCATAGCGTCGGACAATAACATTGATGAATATGCTGATTCGGTGAGCGAGTCTATCACCAAGTGCATCAGTGATGTTGTACCCACAGCGACTATTAAAACCTTCCCCGACCAGAAACCGTGGATTGATGGCAGCATTCGCGCGCAAAACTGAAAGCACAAACCACTGCTTTTAACCAGGGTAAGGCGACCGGAAACATGACTGAATACAAACAGTGTAGCTATTCCCTCCGCAAGGCAATCAAAAAAGCTAAGCGTTAGTATAGAGTCGCAATTCAATGGCTCAGACCCGAGAGGTATGTGGCAGGATCTACAGTCAATCACGGACTACAAAAAGAAAACCAGCCCCATCGAGGACCACGATGTCTTGCTCCCAGACAAACTAAACAACTTCTTTGCTCGCTCTGAGAACAATACAGTGCCACCGACATGGCCCGCTACCAAAACCTGCGGGCTCCCCTTCACCGCAGTCAACGTGAGTAAAACATTTAAATGTGTTAACCCTCGCAAGGCTGCCGGCCCAGATGGCATCCCTGGCCGCATCCTCAGAACATGCGCAGACCAGCTGGCTGGTGTGTTTACGGACATATTCAATCAATCCTTATCCCAGTATGCTTCAAGAGGGCAACCATTGTTCCTGTTCCCGAGAAAGCTAAGGTAACGGAGCTAAATGACTATCGCCCCGTAGCACTCACTTCCGTCATCATGAAGTGCTTTGAGAGACTAGTCAAGGATCATATCACCTCCATCTTACCTGACACCCTAGACCCACTCCAATTTGCTTACTGTCCCAATAGGTCCACAGACGATGCAATCGCAATCACACTGCACACTGCCCTAACCCATCTGGACAAGAGGAATACCTATGTAAGAATTCTGTTCATCGACTACAGCTCAGCATTTAACACCATAGTACCCTCCAAACTCGTCATTAAGCTTGAGACCCTAGGTCTCGACCCCGCCCTGTGCAACTGGGTCCTGGACTTCCTGACGGGCCGCCCCCCAGGTGGTGAGGGTAGGAAACAACATCTCCACCCCGCTGATCCTCAACACTGGGGCCCCACAAGGGTGCGTTCTCAGCCCTCTCCTGTACTCCCTGTTCACCCATGACTGCGTGGCCAAGTACGCCTCCAACTCAATCATCAAGTTTGCAGACGACACTACAGTGGTAGGCTTGTTTACCAACAACGACGAGACAGCCTACAGGGAGGAGGTGAGGGCCCTCGGAGTGTGGTGTCAGGAAAATAACCTCTCACTCAATGTCAACAAAACAAAGGCGATGATCGTGGACTTCAGGAAACAGCAGAGGGAGCACCCCCCCTATCCACATCGACGGGACAGTAGTGGAGAAGGTGGAAAGTTTTAAGTTCCTCGGCATACACATCACGGACAAACTGAAATGGTTTGTCCACCCGTTGTCACAGGAAGGCCAAAAAGATCATTAAGGACAACAACCACCCGAGCCACTGCCTGTTCACCCCGCTATCATCCAGAAGGCGAGGTCAGTACAGGTGCATCAAATCTGGGACCGAGAGACTGAAAAACAGCTTCTATCTCAAGGCCATCAGACTGTTAAACAGCCATCACTAACACTGAGTGGCTGCTGCCAACATACTGACTCAAATCTCTAGCCACTTTAATAATAAAAAATTGGATGTAATAAATGTATCACTAGCCACTCTAAACAATGCCACTTCATATAATGTTTACATATCCGACATTACTCATCTCATATGTATATACTGTACTCTATACCATCTA
This sequence comes from Brachymystax lenok tsinlingensis, assembly GCA_030435695.1. Taxonomy (NCBI): domain Eukaryota; kingdom Metazoa; phylum Chordata; class Actinopteri; order Salmoniformes; family Salmonidae; genus Brachymystax; species Brachymystax lenok. The sequence continues at coordinate 12,323,375 of CM059809.1, read as the reverse complement.
CTGCATCTTGCCTATGCCTTTCGGCCATCGACTCTAATCTCTAGCCACTTTAATAATTAAAAATTGGATGTAATAAATGTATCACTAGCCACTTTAAACAATGCCACTTTATATAATGTTTACATATCCTACATTACTCATCTCATATGTATATGCTGTACTCTATACCATCTACTGCATCTTGCCTATGCCGTTCGGCCATCGCTCATCCATATATTTATATGTACATACTCGTATTCATTCCTTTATACTTGTGTGTACAAGGTAATTGTTGTGAAATTGTTAGACTACTTGTTAGATACTACTGCATGGTCGGAACTAGAAGCACAAGGTTTTCACTACACTCGCATTAACATCTGCTAACCATGTGTATGTGACAAATAAAATTTGATTTGATTTGACATGGAAACCAAGTTTTTGATACTATTCCATTGACTCCATTCCAGATATTATGAGTCATCCTTCCCTCAGCAACCTCAACTGGCACTCATATAGTATGCAGCGTAACACTATAAACAATTATGCACAAATGTAAGGATGAAAATTGCAACAAATTCACGGCAATATATTGACAATTACATGTTCAAAAAATTCTGATCACTGAAAGTGATTTGACTGACATGAATTTCCCCTAGGCCTAGAGTTTGGATGGGATGCATCTGACATCTACTGGGCATAGTTGGTATTTTTACAGTCGACAGAGACAGGCATACAGTAGACCTACATATTTACATTCCAATGATAAAGATTCCAGGCATATTTATATAAATAGTATAACACATTGGCTACTGTCAATATCTTGCAATTAATGTTGTGCAATATGAACGCTTTATTGCACTGCAGAAGAAGAAAAGATCTGTAAGGTTATACTAAGTTTCGGTTTCGATTCACTCACCAGCTTTTTTTTTCAACACATCATTTCCTCGTCAGAGTTCCGTACCATATGGAAAGAATATAACGCTGTTATATGGGTTGAAGAAACGGGTTGAAGAAATGACGGAATCGACCATAACTAAACTTATTTGTGCTAATCATGGATCAATGAACGTCGATGAATTAGATGCGAATTTTTACAGTGACTTGCCCGTCTCGGTGCGGGATGTAATTAGGAATCAAGCGAAATTTTGTTTTGTTGTTTTTAACGGAGAGCAAAGGGTGGTAGCCAAGACTGGAGTTCGACTGTGCAAATCCAACAATTGCCAGGGATGCCGAAATTTACATTTTTGTAAACGATTCATGCTTGGGGATTGCCCATTCAGTCGGAGAAGGTATGGAACTTCGACGCTTCCCAATTGTATTACTGTTGTTACAATCGTTTGTTGGTGACGTTATTTTAATCACAAGGCCTGCTCTGGGGAACTTTTGGCACATAGCCTTTCCCTTTGCTTCATGGCAGGGATCATCATTACAAATAATTTGACTGCAAATTGACTGCACGAATCCCAAACACATATAATATTTGACTGAAACGTAATAATTTCAAATCTTGATTACATTTGAATACGATCTCTCAGTTATGCTTAGGAATACTTGGAACAGATTTCTCAAATTAAAATCACTTGCTGCTGATATTTTGGTGTTTTTAGTATTTGATGTCCAAATAAAAAATAACACAAATATTTTTTTGCTCAGAAAACTTTTAGCAAATATACAACAACCGTTGCTGCCAGTTGTGGAACCCTGCTTTATGGCGTTATCCGTGTTTATAGAGAACGACCAGGGTTGCCAGGTGTTTTTAGAACAGCACACACGACCTGAGAACTATCCCCCCATTTGTTTTTCCACAGCAAGAGAGGAGTTGCCACATTTATCCAATAAACCATTTTTTCCATAACGTTATCTAGCAGTTAGGAGGGAATATTGACATCATTTGTAACAACATAGGCTGAGGTAAAATTCGGTTTTCCGTCAAAATAGTGATTCTTCTGAGCTTAAGAATATGTCGCAAGAGAAAAGAATATTCACCCTTATTAAAAATTTTCCATCAATGTATGTCAATATAACTTTTTTGGACTGCAATAAAGAAGCAATAAGGCCCAATGAGGTGTGGTATTTGGCCAATATACCACGGCTAAGGGCTGTTCTTAGGACACAGCCCTTAGCTGTGGTATATTGGCCGTATAGGCCTACCACAAACCCCTGAGGTGGCTTATTGCTATTATAAACTGGTTACCAATGTAATTAGAACAGTAAAAATACATTAAAAATACATGTTTTGTCATAACCGTTGTATAAGTCTGATATACCACGGCTGTCAGCCAATCAGCTTTCAGGACTGTAAATAAATCCAGTTTGTGCATGTGGATAACTAAAGATAAATCAGACAGGAGAGTTTGAGTGATGAAAGTTGGACAGAGGATCTCAAAATCTCTGTGCAAGAAACACTTTTTTCTGGCAATTGTGCCGTTATTATGTGCCAGATGTTAAGACTACAAACTGTTATAAATGGCCTATTTGCGAGCTTGACTTGTTATTTCAATAGGAATAGGCTACTGACTAAAATCAGTGTTTATAATTGCAATTCAACTTTGCCCTGGTTTGCTGAACTAGACGCAGGTAGCCCATAGCCCCTGGTAGGCCAACATCTAATTTCAGGGTAAAGTCCTCAATGAAACTGACTTTGAGCTGTGACCATGATTACAATTGATAACTTCCAATTTAATTAACTAAACATTGCCATTCATAATTGCATAATAACATAAGGCTACAACAACAAACTGAAGTTATAGGCTATTTCTTAAATAAGTTAGCCAGCTCCAGGTAGGCTACACAAGTGGCACAAATTGATATTGTGATTTCAACGTATTTATTGTATCAAATGGTAGGCTACAGTAGCCTACAATGGCATAGAATTTAATAACCTACTTGATGGCCAACATATGCAAATCTATCATTCTCCACATTTAATGTCATCTTTTCCCTATAACAGAAGCATGCAAGGGAATTCCAAAACTTCAATTTCAAATTTCCACTTGCGCAGCGCTTGAGACCCAAAAACCCTTTGCTTGATTTGGTTTTCCATAAGAAAAGTCGACATTAGAATGCAGTTTACTTTGAAACAACTATCTAAAGCGCTCTAGTGTGCCTAAAGTCGTTTTCCAATGCTTGGTCTCCGTCAAATAAGTTCTAGCACATTAATATGTTTTATGGAAAAAGGTTTGGAAATAATGTCTCCATAATGACTAATCTAAATAGCCTACCTACAACTGGTAAAAAGTTGTCTCCATGACTCAGCTGCCTGCTGCAGCGCTCTCTCAGCCAGTGCTCTCAACACACACAAGCACCCCTTCCCACCACTCACTCAGTCTGCTCACTGCCTGATAGTCAGCAGCAGGTCACAGTGAAATTTCCACCATACAGTTTTCCCATAGGGGATTTTAGAAACCGAATATATTGATAAAAGTCACCTTCTCCTAGAGAGATTTACATGGTTATCAAAACGTCACCCCAGGGTAAGCCGACACAAAACACAGCCCTTATTTTAAGTGTTTCTAAAATTCCATATGGGAAAAAAATGAATGTTGGAAAATGATTGGAACCATTTTCCTGTTTGACCGCTAGATTTTTGGGGGGAATTATGTCACCTCCACTGTGGGGCTCTATTAGGTATTTACATTTAGATAACATGTTGGGCCTAACCCAGGCAAAACATATAATCTGTAGCCTACTTACTAGAATTTAATAACCTACTTGATGGCCAACATATGCAAATCTAAATCTAGCCTACTTTTAGGGCCAAGTGAAGAGAAAAAATAAATAAATGGTGATGGGTGGTGGCACTTTGATTTTGCACGGATAGTACTTTAAAAAACGTAACTTTTGTGAATAAAGTGCCAATATTTTGAGAATAAATTCAAAATTACATTTTTAGAGTGAAGAGGCAATATTTTGAGATTAAAGTGGCAATATTTCAGGAATAAAGTGGCAATATTTTGAGAACAAAGTGGCTATAGTTCGAGAATAAACTCGCAGTTGTATTAATTGCATGACTCCATGGCTGCCTGTTGCTGTGCGTGCCGCCTTAGTAGATGACTGTTAAAACTATACTTTAGAATTGGCTTTAGTAACAAGGAAATCCTTGCTCTTTTAGCACATAATAACTTAATTATTAGGACCTGGAAGCGGTTTTGCCACAGATTGGGTCTTTTCAGAAGGAGGAACCACACAGACTTGAATGAGGTACTTCATCCAAATCTGTGTGTACGTAAAGTGCCTTCAGAAAGTGCCTTCACATTTAGTTGTGCAACATCCTGAATTCAAAAACATATACAAAAATAATAATTATCACCCATCTATACATAACACACTGTATATAGACTTTTTCTTTCTATTGTGTTATTGACTGTATGCTTGTTTATTCCATGTGTAACTCTGTGTTGTTTGTGTCGCACTGCTTTGCTTTATCTTGGCCAGGTCACAGTTGTAAATGAGAACTTGTTCTCAACTAGCTTACCTGGTTAAATAAAGGTTAAATAAAAAAAATAAAAAAATAGAAATACCCCATAATGACAAAGTGAAAACATGATTTTAGAAATTGTAGCAAATTTATTGGAAATGAAATGCATAAATATCTCATTTATTTAAGAATTCACACCCCGGAGTCTCTAAGAGCTTTCCACACCCTGATTGTGCAACATTCGCCTCTTGTTCTTTTAAAAATTCTTAAAGCTCTGTCAAATTGGTTGTTGATCATTGCTAGACAACCATTTTCAGGTCTTGCCATAGATTTTCAAGTAGATTTAAGTCAAAACTGTAACTCGGCCATTCAGAAACATTCACTGTCTTCTTGATAAGTAACTCCAGTGTAGATTTGGTCTTCTGTTAGGTTATTGTCCTGCTGAAAGGTGAATTAATCTCTCAGTGTCTGGTGGAAAGCTTACTGAACCAGATTTTCCTCAAGGATTTTGCCGGTGCTTATCTCCATTACGTTTCTTATTTATCCTGAAAACTCCCCAGTCCTTAACGATTACAAGCATACCCATAGCATGGTGCAGCCACCACTATGCTTGAAAATATGGAGAGTGGTACTCAGTAATGTGTTGTATTGGATTTGCCTCAAACATAACACTTTGTATTCGGGACCAAAAGCTAATTGCTTTGCCAATTATTTTTGCAGTATTACTTACTGAAAACATAATTCCACTTTGACATTATGGGGTATTGTGTATAGGCCAGTGACCCAAAAATCTAAATTGAATCCATTTTTTAATTCAGACTGTAACACAACAAAATATGGAAAAAGTCAGGTGGTGTGAATACTTTCTGAAGGCACTGTAAATAGGTAGAGACGGGTGGGTTGTGTGTATAGGCAGGTGTGTGTGTGTGAAGATAGGTGTGTGTGTGTGTGTTGGCAGTTAATAAGTAGGGGAAAAACAAACAAATGGTCATCAGTATCAATTACACTCGGTCAAACAGGCGTCACTGTGCACACTCAATCTAACACCTCATGTCCACCAGATGTAAACTCTTTGCGTTCCGGTAGAAGTTATTCATTGGCAATGGAGCAGTCCGCAATGCTTCAACTTGTGCCTTGCTTTACCGTGCAGGGTGGTACAAACGGAAGTACACACACTTCAACTAGCCAGCTTTTAGCTAGTTGAAAAGCGAAACACATGTGCCTCAAGTATGAAAAATGCAAGCTAGCCTAGGCAAACACAGACTATCTGAGTTTACCTTTGTATTTTATTATTATTTTTGCACTGTCTCTATGCACACTCACAGGGCCCTACACACTACGCACATTGATACTCCAACACACTTGCAAACACTCACTCATCATTTGCTCACACACACATAATATGCACATACATTTATACTGACTCTACACACACCCACTCACATACAATCATCATATATGCTTCTACTCTATTTATCATATATCCTAATGCCTAGTCACCTTACCCCTATACATACAGTGCCTTCGGAAAGTATTCAGACCCCTTGACTTTTTCCGCATGTTGTTACATTACAGCCTTATTCTAAAATTGATTAAGTAAATAAAATCGTCAGCAATCTACACACAATACCCCATAATGACAAAGTGAAAACAGGTTTGTAGAAAATACCCTATTTACATAAGTATTCAGACTCTTTGCTATGAGACTCGAAATTGAGCTCAGGTGCATCCTGTTTCCATTGATCATCCTTGAGGTGTTTCGGCAACTTGATTGGAGTCCACCTGTGGTAAATTAAATTTATTGGACACGAGTTGGGAAGGTACACACCTGTCTATATTAGGTCCCACAGTTGGCAGTGCATGTCAGAGCAAAAACCAAGCCATGCGGTTGTAGGAATTGTCCGTAGAGGTCAGAGATAGAATTGTGTTGTGGCACAGATGGGGAAGGGTACCAAACATTTCTGGAGCATTGAAGGTCCCCAAGAACACAGTGGCCTCCATTATTCTTAAATGGAAGATATTTGGAACCACCAAGACTCATCCTAGTGCTGGCCGCCTGGCCAAACTGAGCAATCGGGGGAGAAGGGCCTTGGTCAGGAAGGTGATCAAAAACCTGTTGGTCACTCTGACAGAGCTCTAGAGTTCCTCTGTGGAGATGGGAGAACCTACCAGAATGACAACCATCTCTGCAGCACTCCACCAATCAGGCCTTTATGGTAGAGTGGCCAGACGGAAGCCACTCCTCAGTAAAAGGAACATGACAGCACGCTTGGAGATTGCCAAAAGGCACCTAAAGACTCTCAGACCATGAGAAACAAGATTCTCTGGTCTGAGGAAACCAAGATTGAACTCTTTGGCCTGGATGCCAAGCGTCACTTCTGGAGTAAACCTGGCACCATCCCTACGGTGAAGAATGGGGGTGACAGCATCATGCTGTGGGGATGTTTTTCAGCGACCGTGACTAGGAGACTAGTCAAGATCGAGACAAAGATGAGCGGAGCAAAGTACAGAGAGATCCTTGATGAAAATAACCTGACAGAGCTTGAGAGGATCTGCACAGAAGATTGGGAGAAACTCCCCAAATACAGGTGTGCCAAGCTTGGAGAGTCATACCCAAGAAGATTCGATGCTGTAAAGGCTGCTAAAGGTGCTTCAACACTGTTTCCTTGGCGAGGTGTCATGGTGATGTGTGCACCTCGGCTTGAGTGTCATACAGGCAATCCATATTGATCCATGAATGAGAAGGGAAATGAAATGCTTGGCAGTTTCAATATCTTATTTTACTGTAACAGCACTGGTAGATAGATTATGTTATAGGGTCTGAATACTTACAGTTGAAGTCGGAAGTTTACATACACCTTAGCCAAATACGTTTAAATCAGTTTTTCACAATTCCTGACATTTAATCCTAGTAACAATGTCCTGTCTTAGGTCAGTTAGGATCACCACTTATATTTTAAGAATGTGAAATGTCAGAATAATAGTAGAGAGAATTATTTATTTCAGCTTTTATTTCTTTCATCACATTCCTAGTGGGTCAGAAGTTTACATACACTCAATTAGTATTTGGTAGCATAGCCTTTAAATTGTTTAACTTGGGTCAAACGTTTCAGGTAGCCTTCCACAAGCTTCCCACAATAAGTTCAGTGAATTTTGGCCCATTCCTCCTGACAGAGCTAGTGTAACTGAGTCAGGTTAGTAGGCCTCCTTGCTCGCACACGCTTTTTCAGTTCTGCCCACACATTTTCTATGGTTTGAGGTCAGGGCTTTGTGATGGCCACTCCAATACCTTGACTTTGTTGTCCTTAAGCCATTTTGCCACAACTTTGGAAGTATGCTTGGGGTTATTGTCCATTTGGAAGACCCATTTGCGACCTAGCTTTAACTTCCTGACTGATGTCTTGAGATGTTGCTTCAATATATCCACATAAGTTTCCTACGTCATGATGCCATCTATTTTGTGAAGTGCACCAGTCCCTCCTGCAGCAAACCACCCCCACAACATGATGCTGCCACCCCCGTGCTTCATGGTTGGGATGGTGTTCTTTGGCTTGCAAGCCTCCCCCTTTTTCCTCCAAACATAACGATGGTCATTATGGCCAAACAGTCATATTTTTGTTTCATCAGACCAGAGGACATTTCTCCAAGAAGTACGATCTTTGTCCCCATGTGCAGTTGCAAACCGTAGTCTGGCGTTATTATGGCGGTTTTCAAGCAGTGACTTCTTCCTTGCTGAACAGCCTTTCAGGTTATGTCGATATAGGACTCGTTTTTTGCTGTGGATATAGATACTTTTGTACTTGTTTCCTCCAGCATCTTCACAAGGTCCTTTGCTGTTGTTCTGGGGTTGATTTGCACTTTTCGCACCAAATTACGTTCATCTCTAGGAGACAGAACGCGTCTCCTTCCTGAGCGGTATGACTGCTACGTGGTCCCATGGTGTTTATACTTGCGTAGTATTGTTTGTACAGATGAACGGGGTACCTTCAGGCATTTGGAAATTGCTCCCAAGGATGAACCAGACTTGTGGAGGTCTACACATTTCTTTCTGAGGTCTTGGCTGATTTCTTTTGATTTTCCCATTGTGTCAAGCAAAGATGCACTGAGTTTGAAGGTAGGCCTTGAAATACATCCACAGGTACACCTCCAATTGACTCAAATGGTGTCAATTAGCCTAACAGAAGCTCTTAAAGCCATGACATAATTTTCTGGAATTTTCCAAGCTGTTTAAAGGCACAGTCAACTTAGTGTATGTAAACTTATGACCCAGTTGTGATACAGTGAGTTATAAGTGAAATAATCTGTTCGTAAAAACAATTGTTGGAAAAATGACTTGTGCCATGCACAAAGTAGATGTCCTAACCGACTTGCCGAAACTAAAGTTTGTTAACAAGAAGTTTGTGGAGTGGTTGAAAAACGAGTTTTAATGACTACAACCTAAGTGTATGTAAATTTTCGACTTCAACTTTATGTACATGTGATATTTCAGTTTTTATTTTTAATAAATTAGCTACCATTTTGCTTTGTCATTATGGGGTAATGTGTGTAGATTGATGAGGGAAAAAACAATGTAATACATTTTAGAATAAGGCTGTAACGTAACAAAATGTGGAATAAGTCAAGGGTCTGAATACTCCGAAGGCACTGAATCTATCGATCCATTATCCCTGCACATTGTAAATATGGTACTAGAACTTACCCTGTATATAGTATGCTTACTTGGTTTATCTTGTTCTTCTTTTTTATATATGTTGTGTGTTTTGTTCTACCTTGTTCTTTTTTATATTTCATTGTTTTTGATTACTGCATTGTTGGGGTTAGAGCTGCAAGAAATGCATTTCACTGTGCTTGTGCATGTGACATTCAAACTTGAAACGATTAACAACCTTATCCATGGTGCTTTACTAACAGTAGTATTTACCCTTTATGACAACTATCTGTTTAATTACTATAGGCAAGTAGGCTACATGAGCACACACATTGAAACAAATTATCTAGGGATCCTGGAGACCTGGGGCTATGTGTGTATGTGTCCCAATCCCAAGTCAAGCTGATCTCCAAATTTGCCAGATGGTGATTATTGTCATGCAAATAAGTTCCGGTTTCATGGTAATTGACCGTTAATCAACATAAATACGGTCAGCATATCTGGCTTCCACGCCTACAAGCCAAAGAATGAGGACCTTTGGAACATAAACTTTTTAAAAAGTATAATAAATCCATTTAATATAACTTGCCCTACACCATAAGAATAAATCCATAATTTATTTTAGGCAAGTCTAAAGAAAATATTGCCTATTCAGAAGAAAATAATAGCATATTCTGAGTCGTCCTTATGTTAGGCCCTGATCTGACTATGCCGTGTGGCTGTGGGCTACACAAATTAATTCAGCAGGCAAAATTAGCTCATAATTCACATGGCATTATTTTATAGTAAGAAAGAACAATACAATTGAACATAGAGTATCTGAATAAAATAGAACAAATATTTTACCCAAACGATTTCCAAGGAAGTGGGCACATGCAGGTCCTCCTATATGCTTTATTTGAAAGTTATTTATGCAACTTTAGTTGTGATACAAACTTTAGGCTATATATTTCGATTTTTAATACATTCTAAGGCTGCATGATGCAACTCTTATGATGATTTGAAAAAGTCACATAAAAGGCAAGCACTCTGCTCTGTTTCTCTCACATGGCTTCACACACTTCATCAGTCTCTCATTCACAATTTGACAAGCACTTGATAATATTCTCACCCATCAGACGATTCTCAAATTAATCTGGTCTTTACATACAGTATATAATGGTCATAATATAAATTTAAAAACAATTTAGTAACAAATTGAACTTTAATTAAATGAGTTGACTCTTCACATGGGATGATTTCACTGAACAACAAAAGAAAGGGAATATTTGAATGATCCCTAATGATCCATCACATCTCCCAAAAACATACATCTGTAAAATGATAGCCTAGAAACTAAAGCTTTGGTTGTCTTCCTCTCAGGCTTCCATGTCTTCTCTTTGGACCTCCTCAATGTCCACCTATTGAACATCAGACTCGGAGGCCTTTATCTTCACTGCCACTTTCCAACCTTGTTGTGGATGGCTCGTTGTCAGGCACAATAAGCCTCAAATTTGCCTGGATGGCCACCAATTTTTCAAGCCTTGCATTGGTCAGCCTGTTGCATGGTTTGGTGTGTGCATTCCCAAACAAGGACCAGTTGCACTCTGAGGCAGCTGATGTTGGTGGGATTTGGAGGATGATGGAGGCAACAGGGAAAAGAGCCTCAGATCCACGAAGTCCCTTCCACCAGGTGGCTGATGAGATATGTTGGCACGACTGCCATGTTGCATCACCATTCCAAAGCCCTTCCTTGGAAGTGTACTTCGCCAGACTGCCAAGAACCTTCTGCACCAGACAGGATGCTCTTGCCAGCATAGTTGGGGTCCAACATGTATGCTGCGGCATGTATTGGCTTCAGGCAGAAATCTTCACGCTTTTTGATGTATTTCAGAACTGCAGTTTCCTCTGCTTGGAGCAACAGTAAAGTGGCCAGGGCAGATTCCTTCTCTTACATCTGAAAGCAGAGTCTGAACATCAGACAGGATGGCACTGTCTCCCTCAATCCGTGCAATGGCTACTGCTATAGGTTTCAGGAGTTTCAGGCTGCTTACCATTCTCTCCCAAAATACATCATCCAGGAGGATCCTCTTGATGGGGCTGTCCATATCGGCAGACTGTGATATGGCCTTTTCTTGCAGAGACTCCGTCCCCTCCAGGAGACTGTCAAACATGATGACAACACCACCCCAACGGGTGTTGCTGGGCAGCTTCAATGTGGTGCTCTTTTTCTTCTCACTTTGCTTGGTGAGGTAGATTGCTGCTTGATGACCCTTCACAACCAAACCATTTCCTCGGCTCTCGTGTAGAGTGTATCCATTGTTTTCAGTGCCATGATGTCCTTGAGGAGCAGATTCAATGCATGAGCAGCACAGCCAATGGGTGTGATGTGAGGGTAGGACTCCTCCGCTTTAGACCAAGCAGCCTTCATGTTTGCAGCATTGTCTGTCACCAGTGCAAATACCTTCTGTGGTCCAAGGTCATTGATGACTGCCTTCAGCTCATCTGCAATGTAGAGACCGGTGTGTCTGTTGTACCTTGTGTCAATCAATCAAATGTATTTATAAAGCCCTTCTTACATCAGCTGATGTCACAAAGTGCTGTACAGAAACCCATCCTAAAACCCCAAACAGCAAGAAATGCAGGTGTAGAAGCACGGTGGCTAGGTAAAACTCCCTAGAAAGGCCGGAACCTAGGAAGAAACCTAGAGAGGAACCAGGCTATGAGGGGTGGCTAGTCCTCTTCTGGCTGTGCCAGGTGGAGATTATAACAGAACATGGCCAAGATGTTGAAATGTTCATAGATGACCAGCCGATCATTCAGAGTACAGTTGAAGTCGGATGTTTACATACATTTAGGTTGGAGTCATTAAAACTCCTTTTTCAACCACTCCACAAATTTCTTGTTAACAAACTATAGTTTTGGCAAGTCGGTTAGGACATCTACTTCGTGCATGACACAAGTTATTTTTCCAACAATTGTTTACAGTAATAAAAAAAAACAATTACGCATTCCTGCGCCTGTCTCCCGAATCTCTTCATACCAGCGTGGCATAATCTAAATGTTTTATCACTGTGCTTTCAACCATTTAAAACCACAACAAAGTTCAATTGGGAATACAATGTCAGATACTTTTGTATTTATGCATCTATTTGATGTGTTATCACCTTCACAGACCTGCAACCTTTGCATGCTATTTTGAGCATGCACACTTTCAGTGATTACGTAAGAAGACATTTATAGTTGATTATACAACAGTTGGGTCTAATCCTGAATGCTGATTTGTTAAAACCGCATTCCAGACGATGTCTATTCCACAAGTTACCACCGGCTAAATCTATGAATTAAGATGCCTACTTACTCTGTTCCATTTTACTGCGCAATCCGCTGTCTCATCAGCCCAGCCAGGCAATTTATGAACTTGATCTCCACTATAAAAAGCATCTAGACATTATCTCACATTTCTTTTAGAATGACATTTAGTTTTTAACAGCAGAGATTTGTATAAACCTTGTCTCCCCGACCATTGTCTCCCCAACATTTGCAACATTGTTTCTGTCACGATTCTCTTCCTTCGGGACAGACCAAGACGCAGCGATGTAGCCAGAATACATATTTATTGACGGACGGGACAGAACAAAACAATAAACGAAGAAACAAGACGTGAGCCCTAACGCTAAATACTAAACTCAACACAAAGATCTAAACCTAACCACGACTGGCGAAACCTAACCTAACCACGACTGGCGAAACCTGACTAAACACGAACGGAGAAACCTAACTAGACATTACTGGAGAACCTAACTAGACACGAAAGACAAGAACCCGACTGAACATGATGAACGTAACATAAACAATAACCCACGAAACTAAAGTGCAACTCCCAAATATATATATGGTTCCCAATTAGAGACAACGAGACTCAGCTGCCTCTAATTGGGAACCATTATCCCAACATAGAAAGAGACACCCTAGAACACACACACCCTACACCAAAACGAAACCAAAACGCTCCAGCCTGTCATCTCAGGCCTGGGCGTTACAGTTTCAATATTTAAAAAAATCTCCAACTGTCCAACAGTAATTAATGTGTCGGGACGATACAGACAGGCAGGCAGCGTTTCTCAGCCAGTCGAAATCATGAATCAGCTGGCATAATTTTTATGGATATATACAAATAAATGTCAATTGAAAAAAGGTAAACGAAACGGTGCAGCTAGTTTGCAGACTTTTCAGCTTCAGTTTTAAGTGATTGTGTTAGCTGTGTTGTTGGCTATCTCCTCTGAACAACAGTATCCTGACGAGTGAGCACCTTTTCTATACCAGGGGAAATCGCTCATTGTTATGGATGTATCCAAATAAATGTAATTAGAAAAAAGCTTAAACAAATGCAAATGCAGCTACTTTGTTGTTATTCTGACTGCACTGTTTGACGTGACTAAGTTAGTTGTAGTTGGCTAGCTAGCAAGCAAGGGATAAGAACGTTGCCAGCCTGTATGGCAATGTAACGTTTAGAATGAACGACTGGGTCGCGTCCATTGATACAGAACAAAAAGCCCGAACAACTGGGTCGTGTCTCTGGCAACCGGCTTGGGTAGAAACCCTAGATTTGTGTCAGGACTATATCTTGTGGAAGGATGAAATTGTATGAATAAATGTATCAAAATAACGTTAATGAAAATATGTCAATCATTATTTGAATATGTTGGTAACCCACGGTTTGCCAACATATCCCATGCAATATATCCTCCAAACACCGGCGTCTCGGGGCATTATCACTTAAATAAATACTGTTACATTCGTTTGTAAGATTTACTGTATGGCAAAAGTGATATTGAATTGTCAATGCAACCAAATATTATAATTTGAGGGAGATGTATATTTTGTGGCACTGACTTAGTCTGTCTTAAATTCCAGTTGGTCTACAAATAAGTTAAAGGACTAAATCAAATCAAACTTTAAATGTACTTTAAATACAGTTTTATTTGATTTAGTCCTATTCTTTAACTTGTATTTTTGGTTGAGATGGAGACAGGAATCCAACATATCCATAATGAATTTGTAGACCAACTGGAATGTAATCCAGACTAAATCAGTGGCACAAAATATACATCTGTTTCAAATGTTGATATTTGGTTGCATTGACAACCAAACACAATTCAATATCCAGTTTGTCTACAAATGAATAATGAATATGTTGGATTCACGTCTCCATCTCAACCCAAAATCTTAGTTAAAGAATAGGACTAAATCAAATCAAACTTTAAATGTGGTTTGATTTGATTTAGTCCTAATCTTTAACTTATATTTTTGGTTGAGATGGAGACGTGAATCCAACATATTAATTATTAACTTGAAGAGTATATTTGAAATCAACCAAAGCTTGAAACCTTAGGCCTATATGTGTTGTCTATTTTTAGTTGAACCCTGGGTTGAATTGAAACAATAGCTGTTGATTTTGCAAATGCTACATAGGCCTATTAGATGATATATGACTTTTAAAGAATGGTAATATTTGATTTGCTCTGTTAAACCTACCCTTTGGAATGACTTCGATAGCAACAGTAAATCTATTTTGTTATTAAGAGATCTCTTAATAATAATTTTCACAAAAGCACATTGGTAGTAGTCAGTGACAAATATCAAAGCTGTGCAGGGCTTGGTTAAAATCCTGTATGGGAGACCAAAGGGTTGCTGTAGATCAATTCTCCAGTAGGAGATGCTGCCAAGTCTATTGTTTTTTTTTTATATTGGATATAACGTTGAAGATCTGACGTTGTTTCAAAGGTACAAATTCAACATATTTTATATAAGCTTTGTCCATGTTGAAATTTCACCTTCAGAACTTTTTTAAAATCAAATGTACACTGAGTGTACAAACATATTTCCATGACATAGACTGACAAGGTGAATCCAGGTGAAAGCTATGATCCCTTATTTATGTCACTTGTTAAATCCACTTCAATCAGTGTAGATGAAGGGGAAGGTTAAAGAAGGATTTTAAGCCTTGAGACAATTGAGACATGGATTGTGTATGTGTGACATTCAGAGGGTGAATGGGCTAGACAAAAGATTTAAGTGACTTTGAACGGGGCAAGGTAGTAGGTGCCAGGTGCACCGGTTTTAATGTCTCAAGAACTGTGTTTTTCACACTCAACCGTTTCCCGTGTTTATCAAGAATGGTCCACTGCCTCCTGAGTGGCGTCACTACAGACCCAGGTTCGATCCCAGGCTGTGTCACAACCGGCTGTGACCGAGAGTCCCATAGGGCGGCGCACAATTGGCCCAGCGTTGTCTGGGTTAGGGGAGGGTTTGGCCGGGCGCTCTAGCGACTCTTTGGGGCGGGGCGGGTGCCTGCAGGCTGACTTCGGTCGTCAGTTGAACAGTGTTTCCTCCGACACATTGGTATGCGGCTGGCTTCCGGGTTAAGTGGGCAGTTGTTAAGGAATGCGGTTTGGTGGGTCATGTTGCGGAGGACACATGACTCGACTTTCGCCTCTTCCGACCCCGTTGGGGAGTTGCAGCAATGAGACAAAATCATAATTGGATCACAATTGGATACCATGAGAAAAAGGAGGTAAAAAGAAAGAAGAAAAAAATGGTCCACCACCCAAAGGACATCCAGCCAACTTGACACAACTGTGGGAAGCATTAGCGTCAACATGGGCCAGCATCCCTGTGGAACGCTTTCGGCCCCTTGTAGAGTCCATGCCCTGACGAATTGAGGCTGTACTGAGGGCAAAAGGGGGTGCAACTCAATATTTGGAAGGTGTATTTTCCACGTAGATTTCACGTTACAATACATTGACAAATAGCTTTGATTCAACCAGTTTGTGCCTAGTGTGATGGAAGGTTGTATCAAGAAAATGTTTACTTTTGACTACAGAGGAGGATGTCGCTTCAACCATGACCTGACCTCGGGGGACAACAGCAGAATCCTGAAAGAACACGGACTGGAGGAACTGAACAGATCTGAGCTGTGCACTCTGCTGCTTCAGAATGATGGCTTCCTCTTACCACCAGTATGTAACACTGCAGTAGGCCCCTTTTCTAAAGTATGCTCTGTCTGGTTAAGGCCTTGTGTTTAGTGATCATGATCTAAATTAAGTTCATGTTCCTCCAATCTTGTGCTGTAGTGTGCAGAAATATACATGGAATATCCCAGAATATTGTGTGTGTGTGTACTCATACATGTATGTGTCTGCGTGCGTGCATGTGTGTTTGTGTGTATTGTTTTCTCGTACAAACATTTTCCTTCTGCTAGGTGTGCCACAACTACAACAACGGCGTTGGAGAGTATGGCAAATGCCAGGAGGGTGAGACATGCAAGAGGCTCCACATCTGTGAGATATATCTCAGGGGTAGCTGCAACTGTCCCAGGTGTCATGATTTCTACGAACCCCACCCATTAAAAATCCTGCAGGACAGAGGGGTGCCCAACGAGCTCATTGCCTCCCTGAAGTCTGTGTACATGAACATCGAATGGTTGCAAAAGCAAGACCGTGTCAAGCAAGGCAAGGGGCGACATCAAAGAGCTAAAGCTAATGCAACCGCTAGCACAAGTAACAAGACTAACAGAGGCCCACTGAGTAGCCACGGTAAGGCCTACACTGTTATTAGCATGTTAACTCATAAGTCATATAATAATATTGTGTTATACCTTAATATAGTTTTACTGAAGTGTAAAGATAGTAAAGTGAGTTTGTTTAATTTATGAGAACATAGCATTTAGTGGAACCTAATGCTACTTCCTAATATCTTGTAGATGTTCGAAGAAACAGTGATTATAGATGCATTCTCATAACTGCAACCCACCTCTCACATGACCCGGGCCCACTTTGGGTATCCGACTCATGGTTTAAGAAACCCTGGGCTACAGTATAGGCTACTAATTAAAATATCCAGTGGCACTTGCTTACCCAATGATAAAGATGCATTCATGATAAAGCATGAATATACGTAGGCTACTCACTGGTGATGGCCAATTCGCTTGTGCCAATAAAAAAAACAGCTGTTTGCTTAATATTGGGAGTTGTTGAGAAAACATTTGGTCGCTTCGGCAGACAGATTAGTCTTCTCTATTCAGCAAGAGGCATTTTCCCGCGATTATCTTTATACATTAACGAAAGGCCTATAGCTTGCTCTTCACTAACAACCACAACAATATAATTAGAATCCATAGAACGGTTGTGTCCATTGAAGTCAGGACTGGCCATCTTGAGTGTACTCATGAGTTTACCAGTCAAATTGCTAGGGTTAGAGGTTCCAAGACCCTTCCATGGATTGTATTTCTATGGCCACAACACAACGAGCAGTTCGATATTTGGAGCGCTTGCTGCCCAAATTGCAGCTCTCTGTTGTATTATTTCAAATGCTTTTATCAATGTCTGTACAGACAGGAGAAGTATATATAATTATATATTTTTTTTTTATCAGAGGGTGCTGCAGAAACTCCAGCACCCCTATTTCCCTCTCCTATGCTCGCCAGACTCAGGGCGCTCCAACTCCAAAAGTTTGAGCATGATACTGATACTCCTGCTGCTGCTGCTGCCACCGCTGCCCTTAACACAAGCCGGAGATCCAACAGACCTAGTCAAGGTAATGGGAATACTGCATGTAGCATGGTGGTCATGCAGTCATAGGATAGCCCATCATTGGTATAACATTAGCAGAAACTATATTTTATGTGCTCAGTTACAGTGTATTTATATGATTTTTAACTGATATTAAGATCCGATGAATGATGAACATTAAGAACAAGTTCCCAGTCACAAGTTATCAAAATGTATAGATGTTGATTCTATTGGCATGGTAAATTAAATGTCCAATTCTCTTTTTCAGATAAAACTGAAATATGCATGTACTTCATCAAGGGCAGTTGCATACATGGTGGTAAGACAGCGTTTTGCCAAGCATAATTTTATGAATAATCAATGCTTAGAGCTTAATAAACATAAGACTTCAACACCTAACTTTACTCATATTTCAGACAAGTGCTTTAAAGCTCACTCTACCATGCCCTACCAATGGGAGGTGAGGGAGGGACTAAACTGGACAGCTCTACAAGACAACGAGGTTATTGAGAAGGACTATTGCGACCCAGCAAAGACATACAGGTGTGCTTTACGTTTAAGAAGAATGAACTTGAATGGACAGTAACACGTAGGGCACTTGGTCCATGGTGGGCAAATGTTGCTAGTTGCTAATACACTTATTATTAATGCCATATACGCTTCTAGTTTGTTTGATATACAGCTTTCCCTATTGCTGATTGTTCGCTGTCTTTTATTCTTTCTTGTCTAGTCGGGGAGTCCAGCCTATATGTTTCGATATGATGACCTGCGGTCTGAACAATGCCCGGCGTCTCTCAACCGTCTCCTCTGTGCTACAGCCTACCTTCATCCTCACAACGGAGTGGGCCTGGTTCTGGGAGGACGAGTTTGGAAACTGGATCCAGTACGCATCAGCAGTGAGTGACGACGAGCAGTGTTGGTTGAATAGGACAGAGTTCAGTCTTTCTTTAGATCAAAATTATGCATAACCCCCATGTTTTCTGTCTTGCCCTACAGAGCGGTGGACACAGGGCAGCCACCATCACCAGTGAAGACCTGGAGAAGAGGTTCCAGGAAGACAACAAGGCTGTGATAGAGTTCACCGCGGGGTCGCAGACCTATGAACTCAGTTTCCCAGGTGAGCACAGATTACGTGAAATCCAAGATAAACCAACTGCAGCCTTAAAACCATATACACCAAACATAGTATATTACGAACAGATATGCAGGGATTCTTACAGCTACTACTGTATGTGACTAATTGAGATAGTTTTGGTTGAAGTCACTATGGTAAAACAATGACATCTGCATGTGAAGTGAACTGTCTGTTGTTACAACAGCTCTGCTCCTTTTCAGACATGATTCAAACAAACAAGCAGTACAGCACCAAGAAGGTTGTGAGAAGACGGCCTGTGTTTGTCTCTTCGGCTGATGCACAAACTATCAAAACCAAGTAAGATAAAGCTGTGAATGTTTTTTGTATGGATCAATTTGCTCTTGAAATGACTCTCCTGGGGATTGTTCACTCACTTCACCACTAGGCTCCTCATGTGTTATCTTGCCTTGAAAGTAGTCTATAGAAGAGGAGTAGCTGACTGTAGATAAGGATTTCTGTATGTTTACTTTGCTAGACCAGTGTTTCCCAATCTCGGGTCAATGGGCCCCCACTGGGTGCACGTTTAGATTTTTGCCGTAGCAGTATAGCCTCGTACTTACATTCTGTTTCGCAACACGGATACAGTCTGGCAACAACCAAACCATTTGAGCACATCCCTACACTCCACCGTATGGCCGGACCAATCAGTGTCCTCTGATAATCTGTGGGGGTGGTTTAGTTGATGATGACTACAAGAAGCGCCTGGAGGTTGTTGTTGATGCTGCTATAGCAGCAGTTATATAAGAAAGAACAGCAAATAACTGCATTGAAGGCTTTTCTTGGGGGAGAAGATGTTTTATCGCTCTTCTCCCTACTGGATTCAGCAACAGCTTGATTTACCAGCTAGCTCCGCTGGTAGGCTGGACAATAGAATAAGTAAAAATTCACCCAAGGCTGAAAAACAGCCAAAGGAACGTTGGCTGAGCTGGAAGTCCAGTGCGAGGCCATAGCAAATGAATTGAAACAAACCTTCACTGAGCCTCTTCTGACTGAAGTTGTCACGCCCTAATCTGTTTCACCTGTCCTTGTGATTGTCTTCACCCCCTTCCAGGTATCGCCCATCTTCCCCATCATCCCCTGTGTATTTATACCTGTGTTCTGTGTTTGTCCGTTGCCAGTTCGTCTTGTTTGTCAAGCCAACCAGCGTTTTTGTGTCAGCTCCTGCTTTTCCCCAGTCTCTCTTTTCTCATCCTCCTGGTTTTGACCCTCGCCTGTCCTGACCCTGTACCCGCCCATATGACCACTCTGTCTGACCCTGAGCCTGCCTGCCATTCTGTACCTTTGCCCCACCTCTGGATTACCTGACCCTGAGCCTGCCTACCAATCTGTACCTTTGCCCCAATGCAATAAACATTGTTACTTCGACATGGTCTGCATCTGGTTCTTACCTTGATCCCTAAAGGTACGAACTGGCCGTTGGACTGGGGGTGGAATCCGGAGGACAGGCTGGCCAACAACCGTCTCCTTGGCAGAGGGTAGTTTTGGCAGAGGAATGAAGTGGGCGGCTTTGGAAAACCGGTCGACCACCGTCAGGATAGCAGTGTTGCCCTCAGACGGGGGAAGACCTGTGACGAAATCCAGGGATATGTGGGACCAGGGACAGTGAGGGACAGGCAGAGGTTGCAGAAGGCCAGCCGGAGCTTGCCGAGGAGTCTTGTTCTGAGCACACACTGTGCAAGCAACGACAAATGCTGGAGACATCAGGAACCATGGTGGGCCACCAAAAGCATCAAACGCCATGGTCCGGCAGGAACCCGGGTGACAGGGCAGTCTGGAAGAGTGGGCCCACTCCAGGACCGCGGAGCAGAACGCATCAGGCATGAACATCTGGTTATCAGGACACCCCCCCCAATGTTCGGGCTGGGAACGCTGTGCCTCCCGGACCTGTTTCCCTATACCTCAGCTGAGTGCCGTTGCCAGGCACGAGGTGGGAAGGATGGTCTCGGGCTCTGGGGTAATAGCTGTAGAGCTATAACGGCGAGACAGTGCATCCGGCTTGACATTCTTGGATCCCTGCCAATATGAGAGGGAGAAGTTGAACCGTGTGAGGGCCCATCTAGCTTGCCTGGAGTTGGCGGTGCGGAGATACTCCAGATATTTGTGGTCGGTCCATACGACGAACAGATGTTCGGCCCCTTGCAGCCAGTGCCTCCATTCCTCCAACGCCATCTTCACGGCAAGAAGCTCCCGATTTCCCACATCGTAGTTTATCTCCGTGCCGTTGAGGCGATGGGAGAAGAAGGCACAGGGATGTAGCTTCAGGTCCAGGGCAGAACCCCCACTCCTACATCAGAAGCATCGGCCTCCACCACGAACTGACGGGAAGGGTCAAGATGAACAAGGATGGGAGCAGTGGTGAAGCGGTGTTTGAGGTCCCGGAACGCCCAGTCAGCAGCGGGGGACCACGTGAACGGAACCTTGGGAGAAGTGAGTGCTGATGTGGGAAGCAAGGGTGCTGTAACCCCAGATGAAGCGGCGATAGAAGTTGGCGAACCCCAGGAAGCGTTGCAGCTGCACACTGGAGGAAGGCTGAGGCCAATCCATCACTGCTCTCACCTTCCCGGGATCCATCTGGACACTCCCAGCGGAGATGATGTACCCCAGAAAGGGGATGGTGGAGCGATGGAACTCACACTTCTCTGCCTTAACAAACAGCTGGTTCTCCAGGAGGCGTGGAAGAACCTATCGGACGTGGAGCACATGTTCTTGGGGGAAGCGGGAGAAGACGAGGATGTCATCAATGTAGTCGAAGACAAAACCGGTTCAACATGTCATGGAGAACATCATCTACCAAAGCCTGGAACATAGCAGGGGCGTTGGTGAAGCCAAATGGCATGACCAAATACTCGTAGTGGCCGCTGGCCATGTTGAAGGCGGTCTTCCAGTCATCCCCCTCCCGTATCCACACAAGGTGCTAGGCGTTCTGTAGATCCAGCTTGGAAAACACTGTGGCCCCTGTAGCGGCTCGAAGGCCGAGGAGATGAGAGGTAGCGGGTAGCGTTTCTTCACCGTTATGTCATTGAGTCCCCGGTAGTCAATGCAGGGTCTTGTCCTTCTTCTCCACAAAGAAGAACCCTGTCCCAGGCGGGAGAGGACGAAGGACGTATAAATCCTGCAGCTAGGGAGTCCCCAATGTAGGTGTCCATAGCCTTGGTCTCTGGTCCCGACAACGAGTACAGTCGTTCCCGGGGCAGAGTGGTGCTAGGGAGAAAGTCATAAGGTCGGTGCGGCGGGAGTGGCCCAGGCTTTGCTGATCACCTCCCGGAGGTCCTGGTACTCCACGGGAAGACGTCCCGTGGCAGGTTGTGTTGACTTCAGGCAATGGGTGTGGCAGAACTAGCACCATGATGGCACCAGTAGACCAGTTAATGAGGGGATTGTCAGGAGAATCCCAAGACCACGGGAATCTGAGGAGACTTAATGAGCAGGAACTGGATAGCCTCGCTGTGGTTCCCTGACACACGTAGGTTGATGGGAGTGGTGTTGTGGGTGACCCGGCCTGTAGAGCGCCCGTCCAGCACTCTGACGTCCATGGGAATGGAGAGGGGCTGAGTGGGGGTGTTCAGCTCGGAAGCCAGGGTAGCGTCCAAAAAACTCTCATCTGCCCCAGAGTCAATGAAGACCCGTAGAGATTTAGACTGGTTTCCTGAGAAGGTGGAGTGGCCAATGAGATGGCGCTGAGGGGCTGTGTGGTTAACACCGTGGTAGGCTGCCTCCCAGACAACCCACGGAATTGCTCTAGCAAACCGTCCAATGCCCGGTCATGGCGTTTGGACCCCCTCCGTAAGGCCACAAAGCAGTTCCTCGTGCCTCCAGATGATGGCTCCTTGGGAAGAGATGGCGTCGCGCAGCTGGCCCGTGTCTGCTGGGTCAGTCATGGTCGGTTCGTACTGTTTGTCAAGCCAACCAGCGTTTTTGTGTCAGCTCCTGCTTTTCAAAAATAACAACTCAATGGTGTCAAGTGTGCTTACATCTGCGTAACGAGGAAGTAGAGAAAATGTACAATTTCTGACCTTTTCTGGTCTAGCGATCGATGACAGCAGAGCTCGCTGCCCAGACTTGCATCATTAAAAAGAGGAGATTCTCCTGATTTAAAAATGGTGTCACAAAAATCTAAATATACACATTGTGAGATATTTGGCGAAATAGACAGACATGTCCTTGTAGAATTTCCCCATAGAGAAACAATGGGGCAGCAACCTCAACAGTAATGTGTAATTTCGGACATTTTAAAGACTAGCGTTTGATGACAGAGCTCGCATCATTACAAATATGAGATTCCCCTGATTAAAATGGTGTCAGACTTGAAAATAATCAAAAGATATACATTTTGTAGATATTTGGTGAAATAGACAGACATACCCCTATTTCCCAATAGGAAACAATGGATTGACCTCTGAAGTTCTAACTTCCAGCAATTGATCACAGCATAATACTCTGGCAAAATTTATGTCATTAGAAATAATAGATTATCTTGATTAAAATGCTGTAGAACTTCAAAACATCAGAATACATAAATATATTGATATTTGGTGAAATAGACAGATTTCCCCCAAAACAATGGCAGTCAAAAAATTCTAAGAGCAGTCTTTTATTTAACTATTTATCTGCAACCATTTGCCTTTTTTATTTGTTTTAAATGTTGTGGTTGAACTAGGCCTCTGTGCTAGACAACCAAATGTCTGTTTGCATTTACCTTTAGGAATATTTATTGTGCTTCTACATTTCAGCAAAAGGGCTCCGAGCAATCACTCAAGTTTCAGAGCTTTACCAGGACACTGGGACAAGGCACAAACTCCTGAAACAGGATACAAGGTATTATATTATATACAGTACATGCAAGGATGCAAGGAGCCTGCTATTTTAGACCAATGGAGATGTCTGTTTGTTTTGTTCCTGGGCAAATAACTTCTCCAATCTGTCCCTACATGGTAGGCTGATGGTGTATTATGACTCTTTCTCTGTCTCCCATGTCCCTATCAGAGAATTGACCTTCCGTGCTCGTCAGTGGAGTTTAAGGAGATTCAAGGGCTTTTTCAGAACACCATGAGAGGCTTTAGCATCCACCAAATCGAGAGGATTCAGAACAAAGCCCTTTGGGAAGTCTTTCAGTGGTACGTTCCCTAAGACCACATACACTTTCAACAAATTCTTATTTACAATGACGGCCTACCCCAGCCAAACCCGGACGACGCTGGGCCAATTATGCGCAGCCCTTTGGGACTCCCAATCACAGCCGGATGTGATACAGCCTGATGCTCACTTCCTGACTGCACCTGCAATAATTGCACAACTTTCTGTCACAAATATAATCTCAAACAGAAATACAAATAATTTATTTTCAACACACTCTGCACACTGTCTACAGTGCTTCTAGAGGACATACACTAATTGCAAGGCAAAGGGATGTATTTGTATTATTCTGATTGCAAGGCAAAATAATTTATTTGTATTCTGATTGCAAGGCAAAGGGATTCATGTGTATTATTCTGATTGCAAGGCATAGGGATTCATGTGTATTATTCTGATTGCAATGCAAAGGGATTTATGTGTATTATTCTGATTGCAAGGCAAAGGGATTTATGTGTATTATTCTGATTGCAAGGCAAAGGGATTTATTTGTATTATTCTGATTGCAAGGCAAAGGGATCTCATGAAGAAGAACAACAGAGGGAGGAATGTGACGGAGAAACAGCTTTTCCATGGCACAGACTCCAAATACCTCGATGCCATCTGCCTTAACAACTTTGACTGGCGTATCTGTGGACTAAATGGAACAACCTATGGGAAAGGTGAGCTGTCTCATGTGCATGTGCTATTACATTTAATTCTAATTATTGACATAAATCGAGATGATATGTCGTTGATATAATGTATTTTCCTGTGATTAATGATTACTGCTTACCCCTTCATCCCCCTAACATCCAATTTCAGGGAGTTACTTTGCCAGGGATGCCAAATACTCCAACAGCTACACTGGCCAATTAAATACGAGGTCCATGTTTGTCTGTCGTGTGTTGGCGGGAGATTACATCAAAGGGCACTCCAGCTACCTCCGGCCCCCCTCAAAGGACGGAGGGGACACCATCTTCTACGACAGCTGTGTGGATGACGTCAGCAACCCCTCCATCTTTGTGGTGTTTGAGAAGCACCAGGTATACCCAGAGTACCTCATCCATTATGGTGAGGACGACGCATGGTCTCAAGACATCCAGCCATACTACCGTCCAGCTCCTGTACCTGCTCCAGCACCTAGACCAGCACCAGCATACAGACCAGCGGCTGCCCCAGCGCCTAGACCAGCACCAGCATACAGACCAGCGGCTGCCCCAGCGCCTAGACCAGCACCAGCGTACAGACCAGCGGCTGCCTCAGTACCTAGACCTGCACCATCATACACACCAGCACCAACCCCTGCATCTAAACCTGACAACTCCTGTGCCATTAGTTGAGGCTGACTGCAAGGGGTGAACTGTGAACCCTTTGATATTAAACTGATGCAAAAACGTATGCTTTTGTGAATTAGAGAAATGGATTTAGCACTCTGTTAAATGTGTTTGACAAATTACAGATAATCTTGAGATGCACCTTACTATTATTACTAGATGTGCTATTATCTGTTTTCTACAATGCTAGCATTTTTGTAGTGCTATTGACTTTATATAATGGCAAATTGTGAACCTCACAACATGAAGTAGTTGTGTACATTATAAGCTTCATACCTTTACAGTATCTGCTGATGTGCATCAGTTCAATGGTTGTACGATTATGGGTTTCATTAATTTTATTAATATAATCCATCTGTTTTCTTTGCATTGATGAGTTCTGATTTCTAATCTTGAAAATATGAAATATTATTCATGTCACTGAGGGAGGGAGGGAAATGCAGAACGTTTACATTCTGTCAGAACATGTTATGGTTAGACATCAGGTATCCTATGGAGAGGAGAAAGGCCACCGTCAGGTACAAGTCAACAAGACAGCCGTGAGTTGGGGAGGAG
Organism: Brachymystax lenok tsinlingensis; assembly: GCA_030435695.1. NCBI lineage: Eukaryota > Metazoa > Chordata > Actinopteri > Salmoniformes > Salmonidae > Brachymystax > Brachymystax lenok. The sequence continues at coordinate 12,297,643 of CM059809.1, read as the reverse complement.
TGAGAGATTTGGGCTGAGGTCAGGTCAGATGAAGTGAGAAAGAACAGGAATCACTAAAGTCCTGTCTAGCAACAGAGATCTATTGGCTGTCCAGATATGTAAGGAGGAGACTCGGCATAGGAGGATGGTTTAAATACCAGTGCTTGTGTAAATATGTCTTTGTCTTTCAGCTGTTTGACCCATTTGGTGAATTAACTTGGTTTGAGCTTTACTAGTCGTCCATGAGTTTTTATTCTGTTTATTTAGAATCTAACAGTTGGCACTGCGAGCAGGATTCACCGCGATTTACAGTCGAACTAGAGAGTCCGAATCAGTGAAACAGGAGCTGGCACCAGAAACAGGGTAGGCACAATTCCTACACCTGTTACCACTCATTCTTACATCTTGGAGAGATGAGAATCGTAGGCTGAACAATTATAGGAAACGGACCTAGAAAACCTGAGTTTATTCAGTAGGCCCATTGTGTAACAACCGGTCGTGAATATATGGTGTAGGGTAACTTCCATAAGGATAGGTGCCGAGTGGAGCTAGTTCTCTGCGAGATCCATGAGTGGCATGTAGGATAGGTCCCTAGTGGGGGGTATTCCCCTGTGAGATCTGTAAGAGGGAAGAAAGTCCCAGCCGCAGTGGCAGTGGCAGTGAGGCAGTAGAGTGTATGTAGATAGTGAAAAAAGGTTTCCTATAAGTTCTGGAGGAGAGACTCATCCATGGTTAGGAAAAATATATTTTCACATTGGTCCAAATGCAAATCAATTTATAACATTTTTCACGTGTTTTTCTGGATTTTTTTGTTGTTATTCTGTCTCTCACTGTTCAAATAAACCTACCATTAAAATTATAGACTGATCATTTCTTTGTCAGTGGGCAAACGTACAAAATCAGCAGGGGATCAAATACTTTTTTTCCCTCACTGTATATGGTCATAGGAAATAGACTTAAGACAGCCTACACTTAGTCAAAGGCAACACCCTCTCCTTCTTCACATTGGTCCAAATAACAAATATGGCTAAGAACTATAAACTTCATAATTATCAATATTACAAATTACCTTCAAATCAGTATTACACATGTCCTTAAATTCATTATCCAAATGGCTTTCAAGTGATGGTGATCAAACCACACAGGAAAGTCAGGACAGAGGTCAGAGGTCATACAAACAGGTCCGGAGGGGAATCCAAGGTAGTGGTGTTGAGTTAAATCCAGAGCAGGGTAGTTGGGTGGTAAGATGTGGAATGGGAGACAGGAGCCAGAGACAGAGCGGTAAACTGCAATGAGAGGATAAACAGCATCAGGCAGGAAAAACAGGCACAGCAGAGTAACAGGATCTTGAATAATCAAAAATGGCTTGAAGAATGAACTGACCGAGCAGAGATTACGAACTGGCAGAGTGGAAATTGCAGGACTGAGTATTTGTAGAGGTCTTGATTATGGAACGATTTGCAGCTGGTAGGGATCTGCTCTGACTCCAGCACACCTGTCTCCAACCACACAATTACAGAGAGAGAGAGAGAGAGAGAGAGGGGAGAGTGTGTACAGGGGGAGTAACTGCAGGTCAAGAAGACACCGGATGAACACCAGAGGGCGTAGCAGGAGCAGATGTGACACCCCTTTAAGATACCTTGACACAAAGACAAATGGAAAACTAATATAACCCAAATGAAATAGAACACTTACAATAAAATCAAACGTAGCATTTTAAAAACACCAACAAATAGTAATAACTACTTAGGGAGTGGTGGGGCGCTACCCGGTGAAATGCAAGGCGCCAAATTCAAAATCCAAAAGTTGAATTATTAAACATTCATCAATATACAAGTGTTGCATAGTCATCAAAAGCTCTGCTTCTTGGCAATATCACAGTGTTGTCAGATTTCAAAAAGGCTTTACGGCGAAAGCACTACATTTGATTGTTTGAGGGTAGCACCTCCAATATATTCCCATTAGCATCAATTCATAAACCATCGTGGTTCACACAAAACACATTTCACAGCGAAAACAAATCCCTTACCTTATGAATAACTTCTGCTGAGGGCTTCCCAAGTGTCCAACGAAGACATCCAATGGTTCTTTTGTTAGAAAAAGTAATTTAATATATCCATAAATCTCAGTTTGGTTGGCGCATTATGTTCATAAAATACAGCGTCCACTCGCCCATTGAACCGTGAACTCGTTCAACCTATACCTTTACACTTGTCCAAGAACAATCAAATATCATTGATAAGGTATCCTTAGGAACACTTTTATGTATATTTACTATAGAATTTCAACCGGATTATAAACTGGACGATAGGAAAGGAAAAAAACACAGCGCACGCGAGCCTGTGAACGCGCATCCTCTTCTGTTTACATCTGGTGACCAGTTCAAAATTCTTCTTCTATTACCATCCAGAGCATTCTAACATCATCAAACACTGTCTAGAGACTGTTGACATCCAGTGGAAGCAATAGGTACTGCAATCTTACTCCTATATATAGCTGTTTTCAATAGGGAGGGGTTCAAAATGAGGCAATGTGTCAAATACACTTTTTCCAGGACAGAAATTCCTCGGGTTTTCGCCTGCTATATCTGTTCTGTTATACTCAAAGACAATATTTTAACACTCTTAGAAACTTCAGAGTGTTTCCTATCCAATAGTACTAATTATGTGCATATCCTATTGTCTGGGCCTGAGTGGGAGGCATTTTACTTTGGGCATGCCAGACTCTCCAAAACCGTCACCTCGGGAGCCGCTCCCTAAGAAGATAAGTGTGTTGTGTGTCTGGGTATTTGCAAACCTTAAGAATAAATTTGAACTAAGCAAGCTGTTAAAACATTCAGTTAATATATATTTTTTAAACAAACACTGGCGGCAGTATCTGTCCAGGCAAAACATACCAATACTTGAATTACAATCAGAAACCCATATTTTAGTCAATATCATAGACCCAATGGTATTGAAATGACGAAGAAATCCCACAAATAACCCCAATTACAATAGTTTGTAGTCTTAACATCTGACACATAATAACACACAATTCCCATAAATAGCCCTACAGGTCCACACGTGTCTCCGCAGAGATTCTCACATTTGAAAAAAGGAATAGATTAGCAGTCAATGAGTTAAATCGACATTCCTTGATTTAAAACTAGATATTGCGCCTTGTAATAAAAGCAGATTATCTTTTCTCAAGTGACATATTTATAATATTTTACTACATCACATTAGCTCCGCAATGATTCTTAGTTTGATGGAAACCCTAGGCTTTGTATGACGTTATAAATTACGTCGAGATTGCATCTTAATTCGTTCTAATTTAATGGAAAAAGGTTTATTCGATAAATATAGCAACTCCTCTCATACTGCCTTATGGGCAGTTTATTTTAAATGTAGTACCCGTACAGAGAATAATCCAATAAACGTTTTATAGTTACATCGTTAGGGTGAGTTAACCAAAAGTGGACACACTCCAATCAGTTTCTGAGACAATTGCCCAGATTTTGTAGACAGTTGAATAATGCTTAAACCTCATCTTTATCAAATGATCCATTAAAGGGACCAACTAAAGTACGTCTACGTATGGGTAGTTTAAGTTGCATCTCATTATATTCCCAGTATTACTTTATCAAATCTCCAGTAATCGAGTATACACACATACAATTCATCATATTTTCATATCTCCACAGAATCCATATAAAACGTAAGAAATACTTAGGTACTCACATCAACCATTCCATTTGCGTTTTCAAGGACTCTCCACAGCTACGAAGCAGCTCTCCAAACATACTCCCAGCGGAAGCCCCCAAAAATTACTTTTATTTCCCAGTCAATGACCAGCCTGTCATGGGATCCTAAACGGTTCTCTAACCTCCCAGAAACCACAGCAAAGTCTAGGCTCCCAGAAACTATAGACTTGCTGCTAACGTCCCGCTCTCAATACCACCCCGAGACATTCTATGATGGGCAGTGATGGACGAAACCCCAAAATAACATTATATCAACATTTATTAACCACATTTCAATCATCTTATTATGCAAATGTTGATATCTTATTTACACACTCACACAACTCTCATATCACATTCACACAGTACTGTTCCCAAACACATTTAATCAATATTTTTATAACCTTCAGGAATATTTTCTTACTTCTATGAGTGGATTTGGTTTATATGTACCTAACTATTTTAAACCACTGCAAATCATTAACTTATCTACTAATTATTATGTATCTCTTAATTAGTATTTTCTAAGTACCAGGAATATGAAAAACACGCATAATAACACCTAACAATAGTAAACCAGGGCATACCTGTTTACCACATTTAACAAAACATTTTATCAATTACAGTTGAAGTTGAAGTTTACATAGACTTAGGTTGGAGTCATTAAAACTCGTTTTTCAACCACTCCACACATTTCTTGTTAACAAACTATAGTTTTGGCAAGTTGGTTAGGACATCTACTTTGTGCATAACACAAGTAATTTTTCCAACAATTGTTTACAGACAGATTATTTCACTTATAATTCACTGTATCACAATTCCAGGGGGTCAGAAATGTACATACACTAAGTTGACTGTGCCTTTAAACAGCTTGGAAAATTCCAGAAGATAATGTCATGGCTTTAGAAGCTTCTGGTAGGCTCATTGACATCATTTGAGTCAATTGGAGGTGCACATGTGGATGTATTTCAAGGCCTACCTTCAAACTCAGTGCCTCTTTGCTTGACATCAAAATAAATCAGCCAAGACCTCAGAAAGAAATGTGTAGACCTCCACAAGTCTGGTTCATCCTTGGGAGCAATTTCCAAACGCCTGAAGGTACCACGTTCATCTGTACAAACAATAGCACGCAAGTATAAACACCATGGGACCACGCAGCCGTCATGCTGCTCAGGAAGGAGACGGGTTCTATCTCCTAGAGATGAACGTACTTTGGTGCGAAAAGTGCAAATCAATCCCAGAACAACAGCAAAGGACCTTGTGACGATGCTGGAGGAAACATGTACAAAAGTATCTATATCCACAGTAAAACGAGTCCTATATCGACATAACCTGAAAGGCCGCTCAGTAAGGAAGAAGCCACTGCTCCAAAACCGCCATAATAAAGCCAGACTACGGTTTGCAACTGCACATGGGGACAAAGATCGTACTTTTTGGAGAAATGTCCTCTGGTCTGATGAAACAAAAATAGAACTGTTTGGCCATAATGACCATCGTTATGTTTGGAGGAAAAAGAGAGAGGCTTGCAAGCCAAAGAACACCATCCCAACCGTGAAGCACGGGGGTGGCAGCATCATGTTGTGGGGATGCTTTGCTGCAGGAGGGACCCGGTGCACTTCACAAAATAGATGGCATCATGAGGATGGAAAATTATGTGGATATATTGACGCAACATCTGAAGACATCAGTCAGGAAGTTGAAGCTTGGAGGTGTATGTAAACTTCAGACTTCAACTGTACATACACGTTAAAATTTGAACTTCACCGAAGTCAGATGCCTCGCAAGGCGTTACCTGCACTCATGTTCTTCGTTTAATACAGTAACCTCACCAGTCCTACTGTGATCAAGCCAGTACCATGGATCTGGACATTTGGTAGCCCGCACCTGGCTAATTAACAATCATGTCCAAGGATACCTCACTTAAGAACACTCTCATCAACTCAACTCAGTCCTGCTAGTTACCACACCTGTGGCCCTCTTAAGGAAGACCTCGCTCTGAGCGTACCCTCAACAAGGGCGTTTGCTATTTTTTAAATTTGTTTAATTTTTTCTTATCTTTTCATCACTTAAATGTTCAGTTAATGTCTAATTAGTACTATAAAGTCTGTGCACTTTCAAGTTCAATTATTGAAAGAAACCAGTCCCTTAATCTAATTCTGTGGAAATGATGTATCCATTCAGCTGACGCTTCCAGCCAGGTGGGGATCCGATCTGCTCCAAATAGTGGAAAGTGGCTTTTCCCTGGTTGCATCTAATGCAACCTACCGGTGTACAGTTAACCTGAGTTTCACTGGGAAGAATCCGAAACATTTAGTTCATCATCCCATCCTCTTCGTCAAAATTGTGGTGGAATTATTGTAATCAAAAGGAGAGACTTTTAGATTTCTTCAAAACAATCAAACTTGATTATTTAATCACTGCAGTAATGGAGCTGGTCGGTAATCGCCCCTGGAGGTGATCACTGAGAGCTCAACGAGCTGGTTTGAGCCACAGCATTTTATATCAAAGTCCATCCTCCTTCAGTCTACATGACAAACAACACATGTATGGAATGGGTCACAAGGTTAAGATTTGTATGAAAGATACTTATAATTCACAGCAGACAGTATCTGCTGTAAAAACTGTCCTGATTGTGTAATGACCAGGGTCTGGTCCCCCAACTCCATACTGGAGCCATCACCCCCTGGTACCCCAGTACAGAAACATGAACTCATGCTCTGGAATGCGGTATCACCCAAAGAAATCGTATATCTCCTGTCAGTGATAAATCCCCCAGAGGCCCACATTCAGTTCACACAGACACAATACAGTTATAATAACGCTCTATTCTGTTGCATAAAACAACCATTTGATGCAATCACAGCATTATAACATAATCTTGCAATTTTGCTCTCACAATTGTCAGAAGCTTCAGTATTGTTTCTAACATAAGGTATCAGGTCCAGTGACCAAATTATTAGGTACCGATACCGTAACTACTCTCTGGGAAGTTGGACAACTACATAAAAACATACAGTACCAGTCAAAGGTTTGGACACACATTCCAGGGATTTTATAAATTTTTACTATTTTCTACACTGTAGAATAATAGTGAAGACATCCAAACTATGAAATAACACATATGGAATCATGTAGTAACCCAAAAACTGTAACCCAAATCAAAATATATTTTATATTTGAGATTCTTCAAAGTTGCCACCATTTGCCTTGATTATAGCTTTGCACACTTTATATAATGGCAGATTGTGAACCTCACAACATGAAGTAGTTGCGTACATTATAAGCTTTATACATTTTAAGTACAGTACAGTACTTTTACAGTATCTACTGATGTGCATTAGTTCGATGTTTGTACGACTAGGGGTTTCGTTCATTTTATGAATATAATCCATCTGTTTTCTTTGTCCTTTGCTTTAATCACAATTTTTGAGAAGTATAATTTGGCTGATTGAAGTAGCACTTTATTCATTCTTATGAACAAACCAGAATGTACAGTTGAAGTTGGAAGTTTACATAAACCTTAGCCAAATAAATGTAAACTCAGTTTTTCACAATTCCTGACATTTAATCCTAGTAAAAAGTCCCTGTCTTAGGTCAGTTAGGATCACCACTTTATTTTAAGAAAGTGAAATGTCAGAATAATAGTAGAGAGAATGATTTACTTCAGCTTTTATTTTTTCTTTCATCACATTCCCAGTGGGTCAGTAGTTTACATACACTCAATTAGTATTTGGTAGCATTGCCTTTAAATTGTTTAACTTGGGTCAAACATTTCGGGCAGCCTTCCACAAGCTTCCCACAATAAGTTGGGTGAATTTTGGCCCATTCCTCCTGACAGAGCTGGTGTAACTGAGTCAGGTTTGTAGGCCTCCTTGTTCGCACACGCTTTTTCAGTTCTGCCTACAAATCTTCTATAAGATTGAGGTCAAGGCTTTGTGATGGCCATTCCAATACCTTGACTTTGTTGTCCTTAAGCCATTTTGCTACAACTTTGGAAGTGTGCTTGGGGTCATTGTCCATTTGGAAGACCCATTTGCAACCAAGCTTTAACTTCCTGACTGATGTCTTGAGATGTTGCTTCAATATATCCAAATAAGTTTCCTACGTCATGATGCCATCTATTTTGTAAAGTGCAACAGTCCCTCCTGCAGCAAACCACCCCCACAACATGATGCTGCCACCGTAGTCTGGCTTTTTTTATGGCGGTTTGGGAGCAGTGGCTTCTTCCTTGCTGAGCGGCCTTTCAGGTTATGTCGATATAGGACTCGTTTTACTGTGGATATAGATACTTTTGTACCTGTTTCCTCCAGCATCTTCACAAGGTCCTTTGCTGTTGTTCTAGGATTGATTTGCACTTTTCGCACCAAAGTATGTTGAATCTCTAGGAGACAGAACGCGTCTCCTTCCTGAGCGGTATGACCATGGTCCCATGGTGTTTATACTTGCGTACTATTGTTTGTACAGATGAATGTGGTACCTTCAGGCGTTTGGAAATTGCTCCCAAGGATGAACCAGACTTGTGGAGGTCTACAACTTTTTTCTAAGGTCTTGGCTGATTTCTTTTGATTTTCCCATGATGTCAAGCAAAGAGGCACTGAGTTTGAAGGTAGGCCTGGAAATATATCCACAGGTACACCTCCAATTGACTCAAATGGTGTCAATTAGCATATCAGAAGCTTCTAAAGCCATGACATTATTTTCTGGAATTTTCCAAGCTGTTTAAAGACACAGTCAACTTAGTGTATGTAAACTTCTGACCCACTGGAATTGTGATACAGTAAATTATAAGTGAAATAATCTGTCTGTAAACAATTGTTGGAAAAATTACTTGTGTCATGCGCAAAGTAGATGTCCTAACCGACTTGCCAAAACTATAGTTGTTAACATGAAATTTGTGGAGTGGTTGAAAAACTCGTTTTAATGACTCCAACCTAAGTGTATGTAAACTTCCGACTTCAACTGTAAGTGTAAAGTTATGCACCAAGAATGAAATGAAACCAAGTGATTGTAATTGTAATGATGGGTCGCCTGAAGCTTCCAAGATGACTGAAGCCGTATGTTATGATTCTGAACGGTCAGATAGCTGGTAACAATGACAAGAAGCTGCCATGTGGGCAATTGTAGGTGGCTCGTTTCAGCTAGTTTGATCTTGTGCTTGAAACCATGTCTTGTTTTGAGGTGTTTTGACTGATTTCAAGTCAATGCTAATATGGCAAAAATTCACTAGCTAGCTAATCAACAACTGTAACGATGTATTTGAGGGACAACAAGTGCTCATTGTGCAAATGTATTTACATTTTCAATAAACATTTGGAGACATAATAGAGTTAACATGTTGTCAACAATCTAAGATAACCCCATCTGTTTTGCCCCATAGTTGGCACTTGTCGGTTTTGTTGCTAAACAACCATCCCGTCTATGAGGACTGCTCCTTCAGAGTTGTACCAATATGGCGGACGGTGGCTTCAAAACCTCTCATTGGGCAATACGAATAATCAGCAATCTAGGGTTTATATACATCATTGGTAAAGAACAAGTGACCGGGTCCAGAAATCTGACCTGGTCCGTTCTAATTGTCCTCGTTCAGGTCTAGAACCAACATTTTGGACCTGTGAAGTAGGGCGTCAATTGGGCATGGCAGAGTATGGCAGTTACCAGACCCTACCTAGCTCAACACCAACAATTTAAAACTGGCAACTAAAATCATTCCAATCCCAATTAAAAGGCAAGTGCAGTTTAGCGGTATTAGAGGGCTGGCTTTAGAAACATGTGGAGGGCTCAGAGCAGAGAGGGAAGGCTGTTTGCCCGGCTAGCTGGCTTTAGGACTATTGACAGAGAGAACATTGACACAGTTCTCCAGAGAACAGTGCAGATCTGGAAGATGGCTAGGTAACTGTTTGACTTGACGTGTAACTAAACTAGAGTGTTTGACCCCTGTGCTGAGCTAGTGCGTAGTAGCTAATTGCAGTATGACATGTTTGTAGAATGTTAAGTCCCCTATCGACTGAGGTGAATGAAGCTACTGCAGCCAAGGTGATAATGGCTGGAGTACATTTAGGTTGTTTTTGCTGTTCTCCTAAATGCATTTGAGAGTTTTTGAATTGTGTAGAAATGCAGTACATGAGCTTCAAACCCTCCTCCAATTGTGCCATACCCTAGGTTTAGATTAAATGAAGACCTCAACCCCTGGGAGCTTCATCCTCATTGTCCATTGAAGAAATTACAGCTTGATCAGGTTTGTCACTAGGGGGTGCCATCCAACCAACTATGTGGGTTTCATACTGTACTGCTCTGAAGGAGGACCCCATCAATAGTTCTATATCTTGTCCCATAATAAGTCCCATATCTTCTCTTGCTGCGAAAGGTTGCTTCCATGCTGATTTAAAATAGTTGCCTACACAGCTGTCTAGAACTATGTGGACAACCTTTTACATAACAGAAGTCACATTTTTGTTAACTGTCGCTGTCAACTACTTTCTAGTCCTGACATGGAATTTTACAGGCAAATGACAGTCAATGCTGTTTTAAAATACTGTATGTGGCGACCTCAACAAAGCCCAACAATAAGATAAGATAGAAATCGGTAGAAATTAATGGCACTTAGCCCAAAGGCCGGCAGATGGCGATATAATAGACTCAGTTTCGTTAGTTTCGTTTTTACCTAAAGTTTGCCAGAAATAGAAAGTGATGCCGCAGTAGTCGCGTCAAGTCGCGTCTTTTCCATATTATTTTTTTTCCCCAAGGCTGTGGATAGTCAATGAGATCGATAAAGTAAGTGAAATCTTTGCTTAAAATAAATACATATTATACTATATGCAGTGTTTTGGATTGACAAAAAATGCACTCCTAATGTTATCCGAGTTTCTCAAAGTTAAGTAAACTCAGCTATGTAAAAATGTATGATGACGATCCAGTTATTAATTTGCATTTCACTCACAGGGAGGTGGTCCCCCTTGGACTTCTTAACTCGACAACAGTAGTCCAACAATAGACAAGATAAAACGATAACCCTGATGGCACGAAGAAGATTCTTAATGTATTTCCGTAGTCGGAGTCTACCTATCGGGAGTAGGTCACAAGGTACGGGCTTGGACTGAATGCATATGGTGGAAAGTAGACACTGAAACAAGCCAATGGGCTGGTTATTTTTCCCTGATCACGGGACCAGTTTTACACTTTTCCTTATAACTGAACACTACTGAGCCGCTATCGGCCCTTGTGTTTTCCCTGTTCCCGATCACATGGTGAAGAAGAAATTCTGACCATAATCAGCAGTAGCATCGCTGCAATTTACACCACACACTTTACATTGATCAATATGGAAACAAGCACAGGAGGCTGCTGAGTGAATGGAATGGCATCAAACACATGGAAACCATATGTTTGATGTATTTGATACCATTCCACTGATTCTGCTCCAGCAATTACCATGAGCCGGCCCACCCCAAATGAAGGTGCCACCAACCTTCTGTGAGACATAGGACATTATTATTACTTAACTGTCTGGATAGAATTGAGGCATGCAGCTATGTTCTGATCATATTGATGCCCATAGGCCTAAGAGGTCTGATGAACTATGGCCTGTCATGCTGTGTGAACGCTCTGCTGCAGTCCTTCTCTGCCACCTGGGAACTGGTAGATCTGCTAGAAGGGTAAGCCAGGTGGCAGGTTACAATACTTATATGCTATTAAGAATCAACATGTAACAAAGACATTAGTTAGCTTACTGGTAGTTATCAGGCTGCTTGTTGGAAAGCATTGAGTTCTGGGAATGTTATGTTCTTAGGTGGAACCCAGTTGACAAGGAGAGTGTCCCTCTGTATCTGAGGGAGGTGCTACTAGCCATGCAGAGTGACCAATCCCAGCCTGCTCCTCATCAAGACTTCCTGCACTGCCTGGACAGAAATTACATCCCCAGTATGAGTAGTCTACGTGTCATTACATGGAGAAAAAAAGCAACGACATTTATGAACTACAAAGAATATAATTTTTCTGTCTGCAACTTTAACATTGACAAGAATGTGTTTCTCAGTCCATGTTCAGCAGGATGCAGATGAGGTATTCCTCTCCATTCTAAACCTTATCCAACAACAGATGAGTGACAAGGCCTTGGTATGTACTACTTAAATTGACATAATATTAGATCAACAAAAAAATAACAACAGGGACACCCAACAAAAAGCATGTTGGAGATGATACGATAGGAAGTTTCTCTGTCTGTGTTCTCCATCCCCAGGCTCAGGAGATTCACTCTCTGTACAAGGTTACTGTGGAGACATACCTTCAGTGTATAGAATGTACATACATCGAAACTGGGACCAGCTTTCTGCTCAGCCTCCCCATGCACATAAGGGAGAGCCACAACTCCCTGGTGAGGGTTCCCTCAAACTTGGCTCGAGTTTTCTCTTATATTGGGATTATATTCAAAGTACTTACCCCTGTATGTTACATTGCCCTATTTGATAGCTGTCAAAGGGAGGATGTGGTTTGTTTAAAATGAAAATGTAGTCTCTGTGTCTTTCCTATTCTGTGGTCTTCCAGGAGGGCTGTATACGGTTGTTCTTCGAGCTTCAGGAGCTAAGGGATGGAGATAAGTGCTACTGTGCGAGGTGTGGAGAGAAGAAGCCATCCAAACAGGTCAGTTCTTTCTAACTGAAGGGATGTTCCATTGTAGAGACTGTTGTGATTTGCCTGTTCACTGAATTACTCCGTCTTGTTCTTTCTTATGTAGGGCTTCAAACTCATCTCCCTGCCCCCTGTCTTGTGTCTTCACCTGAAGAGATTCCGTAATTCCCGTGGTTACACCAGTAAACTACACTGCAAAGTCACCTTCCCAGAAACCCTGAACATTTCTGAGATCTTGACAGTAGAGGCACTGTCAGAACGTTATGTACAGGTAGATAGGCATATGTTTACAATTTTTGTTTGAGGTATGCTAATATACAACATTATGCACATAAAACAATTACACATGGCCTACATAAACACAGTTACATTTTATAACAACATCATTGGAGGGAAAAAGTACAGCTGAACTGACAGACATCAAATTGTATTGGTTCATTCTTTCAGAGTGACAGCCAGTACAGTTTGTGTGCAGTCATAGTGCACTCTGGCGATGCCATGTTTGGACACTACACAGCATATGTTCGTCACAAGGACCAGAGCTGGTACTACACTAATGATAGTTATGTTTTGTCTTCATGTAGCATTGGGGATGTCATTTATCTTGATGATTTTCACATCAAAGTGATGTTTAATGGGTCTTTGTTTAAGTGCAATTACATGGATTTGTTTAAGTATATTTGGTGTGGTGTGTATATGTTTTGAGGTTTTGTTTGTGCTGGATACGTTGGACATTCATAGGGCGTTACTGAGCTTAGCCAATAGGTGGAGGCAAAGACCCTTCACCCTGTCATTAGTACAGTCATCTTGGAAGCTTCAGAGACCACACGTTCTGAAACCACTATAAAACGGGTGATTTAAAGAGAGTGCTGAGTTGAGGTATTCTGGGGGGAAAACCTGAAAAAGGCCATTGACTCATTGGTGATAATATTTGCCTGACATGGAAAACATGTGACTCACCTTGTTTTAGAACAATTGGTTTATACAGTAGTTACCGGTACTTTGTTCTGTTTCGATTTCACTACCGATATAATGCTGTCAACAGAGAAATAAACTGTAATTTTCCCAGCTAGACCTGAAAATGTATTGCGTCTTTTTCCAGTTACTGATGTGAGCCCTGCAAGACCTAAACACCCACAGTATGTGCCACAGGCTCTCTCAATACTCATACTTAAATGTGGTTTGGAATAACATGCATTGACATGTTATGTTCTTCTAAAGTATTTTCTATTCTGTTATTTTCTTATCTTCTATTTTCTTCTATTTATTCTCATTTGCCTATCATCTTTCTCTCAGAAAAGGAGAGTGAGGGACAGATAGAATATCTCCAATCCACCTATTCCTTCTCAACATACTTTACAGTACATGTACAACTTGGTATAGGCAGTCTGTCTGGGGAATCTCACACATAGTTGATAAAAACTGTTCCCACTACCTTAGCCAAGACACTGAGGACCAGTTGAAATGGTGCCCGTGTGCTCGCAGCCTGCCTCGCACTGACAGAATGGAAGACGTCTGCACAGTGCCACAGGTAGTTGCCTGCGTGGGCATCTCCCACCCACAGCCAGCGGACCGTAGCAGAGTAATGCATTCAGTGTGTACAGTGGTGATGTAGAGTGCTTTTGCTGGCGTGTCACTGTTCTTTTTAGATGTTGAATTTTCTAGAGTTGACGCTTGAGTGTACTCTCGACACTACAGAAATGTGACAGTTTTGTAACTAAGTCTTATACCTCACTCTTGATTGGCAGATACATATTTTTGGTCTGCCCCCTATAAATGCTACTCTGTTTTTGAATAGAATCCAACAAAATGTCATTTGTCACATGCTTTGTAAACAACAGGTGAAATTCTTGCTTACTTTCCAACAATGCCAATAGAAAAATAATAACATGAGGAATAAACAGAAAAATAGAAGATATTTGACTTTGATAGTTGAAATAACAGTTTTGAATTTCAGTACTTACAGCAGTAAGACAATGACATAGAACAATGCGTCCAAAATAATTCTGAACTTGGAGTAAGATGACAGACCCATTTTCTCTCTATTTATCTCTCTTTCTCTTCTATTATAGTTGTAAATTAATTATTGATGCCCAGTTACAATGAGGCCAACACTGACCAGGTGTTATTGCGTGAATGTCCCCTTATAATCACAGGATGGCTGGCGTGTGTCACAATTTTCACTCAGGAAGAACACCTGCTGTGACACACCACTCCATACCACATCATGTGGCTCCAGTGTACGCTTAACTTACCTTAACATAGGTGACACATTAGCTCCTATTCATACGTGTGGCACACGCTACATGTCTGCACCACCATTGTTGAGCCTCCCAGTCTGTCCTTTGTACTGTCATTACCCCCTCGACAGTGGACACCTTATGGGAGGCACCTTATGAACCGTTCTTGTAGGTTTTCAGTCGGTCTGGATTGGTTACTGTATTGTGTGTATTGTGATCTACTGTTCTAGATCTTGGCAAGGTGACTTATCTCTGCCCAAACAGTGACCGTTCTTGACACGCCAAGAGCGAGTGAAGAAACTAGCATGTGGCTCAGCTGAACTCATTGCCTTACCACAGTGTCATCTAGGTCAGGGGTTCCCAAACTTTTTCACTCAGACCCCCCTTCGATTTCTATGGGCATAAGCACTGTTCATGACACAAACTGTTCACAGCCCTCTTGTTAGCAGAGAGAACATTTTGCAGGTTTAAAGCTTTATTTCCTGCAATTCTACAAATTTTGTCATGGGGTGCAGAGAACATTTAGCAGTTTTAAAGCAAATGTTCTTGCAATTCTATATATTTTCCCATGTCTAATGTGTATGGGTGTGATATTTGAGTGACTTGAATATTACTACAAAATCTATGGGCTAAAAATCCTAGCTAAAAAAACTTTAGCTGACATGGGCTACTTGATCTGGACATTTCTGACAAGTTATAAATAGCTCTGTTAAGGTATACAATGACTGACATGACCAGACAAAAACTGATGATGCACTACCCAATTTCTAAATTACACCTTGTGCATTCGTTCGACTATTACAACTTTCAAGAGTAAGTTGAAAGCTGGACTGAATTCCCCCCAAAACTGATCTAGGTGATGATATTCTACAGGCTTTGCTGTGTGGAAACGCTCAAGTGCTAGTGTTGTCTTTGGACAAGGTTTCCTAATGCTTTGGGTTCTTTGTTTATGTGTGTGTACCAGTTACTAGGAGAGTGTGGATGGTTTATGGTGGATTTCAGGAGCTCAGGTCAGTGGTTTGCTTGAGAATGTGAGTGAATCTGTGTGACATATCCCCTACCCAACCCAGTATTCCGTCTGTCTTGCCAAAGATGGCAGTTTCAGAATTCAACATGGCTTCCTTCGGGCATTTCTCACTGCTTTCATCCACTTAGTAGCTGTGAAAGAGGGGTGTTACATCACTGGTGTCATCCGTCCAGTCTTCCTTCCTTCCTCTTGAGCAATGTTTACTGCACAATATGCTGTTATGCAGAGGATTCCATTCACAAAAATGCCCGTTGATTTTGAGGGCTTAGTAGTCTCATGCAACATTTTCAAATTATTCAGAGGACAATGACTTTCTTAGGATTGAGAGACAAACCATCCCTTTGTGTTGTCTTTGCAGTCACCATCTCTTATCTAGAATCAGGACATTGCCAATGGTGTTAGTTAGAATAGTTTGATTTACTGGTGAACTTTCACCTACTTCACCATGATGAAAAGCCCATGTTCCTCCATATGTCCAATGACCACTACTTTAATCTCTGACATCCACCCTGTCATGACTAGGCCTACTCTTCTACTTTAATCCAAGTCAACCTATCAGCATGAAATCTCTAGCTTATCTACTGGCTGCCGTGGTTATGTTTTCAAAGAGGAAATGATTCTGCTTCACTCCCCGTGTTGAGTTGCAGACCCTGGTGACCATGGTGAAGTGAGGATGTAAATAATAACTAACAAGAACTGAATGCGAATGTCTTTTGCATGACTTTGATATTTCCATTTGTATCAATGTAGAATAATATAATGGAATGTAGCACTGAAACACTATCCACTTGTTGTCTCTTGAAAAGTAAAGGTGCATGATTCTGACCTGCCACAATAGGTTTATCAAAAGTTCTAGCTGTATACCGTCTAGTGGTAAATGTAGACCAACGCCTAATTCTTGTGAGACGGTCGTCCGTCTGCTGAGCAGTGAGACATCCATCTGTCAGTTCATTGTAGAGGTATCCCTGTGATGTACTTTGATTGGTGGCCTGTGACACTTCACCTTTGTGTCTAGGGTCATGACCCTTGACTCATATTGATGTCAGCACTGACTGACTGTGAATGCAGGCATGTGTTCCTACAATACTCTGGCTAAATGGTATTCCTAATGGTCCTAGTTTCCTACCAGTAACCCTTGTCTAAGATTCACTCATAAATTAGATTCTGTCTGGAAACAGTGGAATCTTTTCTCTGGTCATATATAGGCTGCCGTGCTTCAGCTTTCCCCTTCTGAGTTCATAAAATATATCCTCTCCAGAGGGAGTCTGGACCTCATGAAGTTTACCTCTCCCCTCGGACAGCTTTGCTCCCTATGAGTCTAGTTGGCGTGAGGGTCGTAAAACTAAAACCGCACATCTGCTGGGTTTTCTAAGAGGATGTTGTATCATATGTCTGACCACCATAACTAAAGATTCAAGACTCAGGGAGGTGTGGTTCGGATTTGGTTTGCTTTGTGTTGTCACCCAGGAAATGAACTCAGACAATCTTATCTTCTTCAGCACGTTGGCTAACATGATATGATGTCCCGGTCTCTATTCATTCTACCTATATTACTACCTCTCTGTTAGCACCTTATCTTCGTTAGTTGTCAAACTGGGATTCCAGGCCAGATCAGTGATCGGTCTCACTCTGTGAGATAGGCCTTCTCAGGTTACAGGGGAGAAACGGTCCTCTCTGTTGACTTCACACAGGGCCCTTCTAGCTGGCTCTGCCTGTGCATGCCATCGCAAAGCCTCTGTATTCTCTTGCTCCGACATGTACAGCGGCATTCAATGGTTCCCACGCTTACAGTGGCTTTTTATTTTGACTGGTACTGCAAATGATTGCAAATGTTTAGATTCCTCTCAAGTAAACTTTGAGAATGTGGGTTTCTTGTCCAAGGAGTTACTCATGTCTCATGTAGCCTATCTAAGTTAGCCGTTATAGCAAGTGGAGTACCATGTGTGGCGTTTGCACAGTTTCAGATATAACGAGCTAGCCTTCCAGCTCAACATTCATATCAGAAGAGCAGTATGCTGCCGTATCATGTCAGGAAATAGGTGCATCGGTTTAGGAGTTACATCACAAATTACTGTTCTGCAGAGAGTCCACTTTATGCGGGCTATAACATAAAGACTTTTAATGAATTTATGCACCGAATGTAACCCTTCTCTTAGCAGTGCTGAAAGCCCAGACTATGGTTATTCCATCTAGCATCCTCAGGTCTCTCTCGCTGTACTGCAAGCATGAACATATGGAATTAGAACCCCAGGCTAAACAGCTGCCTCATCATTCCAAGCTCTGGGCTGAAGTGATAAGTCCACAGCACAGTGTTGTATCTGCTCCTGACACATTTGGGGTGTGTCTCAAAACACCCTATTCTCTATTCCCAAAGGGCTTTGGTCAAAAGTAGTGCACTATATTGAGAATAGGGTGCCATTTGGGACACTACCTTAGATAGTGATCGTGTTGAGTGTGCTATGCGTGCAATCAGTTCTCTCATCAGCAGAAAAGTTAATGATTTGTGCAGGGGGACGTGTGGGGGGAGGCTCTTGTGACCCGTGACTCTGGCCTGCGCAAAAATAATTGTTTTGCCTCTGCTGGTGCCCCTTTTCCATGTTTAAACATCGATCCAGACTGTATGTACTGTTCATTTGCTAAGGATTGTGGGCTTGGCTCCTTCGAGCAGAGGTATCAACTGTCAAACCTCTTTGACCTGTTCTCTTCTTCAGCCGCTCCTATTTCCGGACAAAGGCCCTCTAATGCAGGTAGCTGGTGTTGGCATTCCGGCTGCATTCCTACCATGGAGAAGTTGCTGGGATCTGGAGGAAAAATGCATGAAAACAAAGGCAGACTCTCATTCACAGGGTTCTGTGGGAAACTGTGGGCAGGACAGGAGGTGGATGGCAGTGGAATGTGAACCATGGCATAGCTCACCAGTTACTATGACAGTGACACACACAGCCTTGCAGACTGATAGGGTGGAGGTCCATAGAGAGTGAGAAAGGAAGCTATATAATAGGGTGTGATCTTAGTCAAGAGGACAGAGCAGAGTTATTTTTTTAACATTTAGGCCTAGACTGTCGTTTTAGATCTTCCTTTGTAGTCGTTCGTAAACATTCAGCAAACATTCAATCTATCATGAGCCATGATTGACAGAGATTGGCCGAGGGGACTAGGGGGGTAATTTCCTCTTAACTCCAGACTAGACTGTCCTATGGGTCTTCTCAATGGTGTTCTCCTCTTAAAGATGACATTTTGAACAGAGCGTAGCATACGAATGATCAGTCTTCTGTTGAGCTAAGTTACATTGTCTGAAGCCCTACATCGTTCTATGGTAGCCAGGCTCGTTCTACCACACACAATCACACTTTTTGAGGAGTGATACAAGGAGAGTTCAAGGTTGATTAAGGTTTGTTAAGGTTCTGACCTCATCTTACTCCAACTACTATGACCCTCCTCTGAGCTGTATCTGAACTGTGGTCTGTGAAGATTAAGAGTGGAAGTTCCATCAAAGTGCTCCGCTCTGCTCTCAGCAGAAGAGGAGCCCAGATGCTCTAAAAAAAATTCAACTTAAGGGGAAGTGAAATGAGCTGGACAGTGGCCAAATGTTGTCAAATGGCCACTGTCACATACCTTTGAATGTTTCGGCCCCCCCAAAAACATTCCCTCAGTTCCCAAGCCTCTTACTGAGGATGAGAGACATTGGGCCTAACGTGATGTCACACAGGAAGATTGATAAACATCCTGAATGTAATCTCTTGATCAACACCCCAGTCATTTTCAAATGTAATCTTGTTTAGCACTTTCTCTTGTCTTAACCTGCCATATGTTCATCTTGTTTTGTGTATGTGTTGGTTGGTTCTTCTTACACACAGATATCATGAAGTGCATTCTTGTCTTGCAATTTCTGAGACCTTCAGGCCACTGCTATATTTAAAGGAAAACTCCACCCAAAAACTATATTTTGGTATTTGTTTTGTTAGTCCATTCTTGACAATCACATTTTCAAGATATGTAACTTTCAAAATATAGAAATCATCGGCGTAGGATGCATTTTGCATCATATGAAGCTGCTTTTTGCATCATATGATGCAAAGTGCATCCTACACCGATGATTTCTATATTTTGAAAGTTACATATCTGGAAAATGTGATTGCTGACAAACAAAACATGTTGGGACTATGTCAAGAATGGACTAATGAAACAAATACCAGAGTTTCCCTGTCATGTAAGACTACGTAACAGTCATTCGAAGTCACTGCACCAGCAGTTTTCTTTTTTACTATTTCCATTACACGCCTAAAAGGGTTATAGAAAGAGCCTATACTCCTGGTGGGGAGTGTGTGGTTGGAGAGTTCTGGATGAATTACATGGGGAAATGAAAGGAGGCCTGCTGTAACCCACAGGTCCATTCTGAGAGGGGAGACAGCCTCTGATGTGGCTTTATAACATTTCCTAAAAAGCGCAAAGCCCTCTGGGATGATACCAAAACCAGTCATCAATGGAGTGGTTGTGCGCGTGTGTGTGTGCCTCACTGTGCTGTATTGTTCATCCTTCTTTTGATATCTGAGGACACAGTTGGCTATCTGTGGCTTTCCACACAAAAAAAGAATGTCCTCGAGATCCCTAGAAGGGACCAGGGGAGCACACCCTATCAGACAGTGGTTTTCTCTGCTTTACACAGTGTTGTGTCTTCAGGGGTGTGGTTCATTAGAGCTGAAGCCCTCTATAGAGGTCCTGCCTTGGAGGCGTTTTGTGCTGTCTCACAGCTACGACATCAGTCATTAACACCCATGTGGTCGGCCACACCCATCTGTAGCCTGGATTGTTATCTGAGACAGCTGGTGCACTAATATCTATTGTCGGAGTGTTTCTAATTCAATTCTTACACAACCTTTGATTTTGCACCGCAAAGTGACGCAAGCGACCTTTTAATATTGAGGAAATGTTAATTTTGTATTAGAAGTCTGTATTTCTGCAGTTTTTACAGTCATCCTCCTTGTTTTAAGCCTTCAGCTCCTTTGCTGTGCCTGTGTGAGGCACATTAATTCGGCTTGAGACCCAGCCCTCTCTAGTCCAAACCCTCGCTCATCTGCAGTCTGTTATGGCGGACCGGGGATGACATCATGCTCGTCTCGGAGAGAGCAGTTGCTGGTAATTGGCGCGCTCTACTCCACCAGCGATGCGGGCCAAACGGAACACACACGGCGGAGCCAGGCAATGCAAGTCAGATGCACTGCTGGGTTTTTCCAGAGTGGCTGACTTGACTGGGGCCACAGAGAGAGACAGATACAAGAGGCCTCCGAGAGGGGGCTGCTCCAACTGTAAATGTCAGAAATGAATGAAGGGGCCTCAACCCCAAATTGAATCTGATATAATTCGCCCCAGGCTAGCCCAGACGTTTGATCTAATTCACAATGCAGCGCTGCAGCGCTGGGATAGAGCTGTGCCTTTTCTGGATGTTATGACATGGCAGAAAGTATTTTCATGTGTTCTTGAATGCTTTTGTAGAATCAGAGCTAGGCCTACATCAATGAGTGCACAGCTACCCACACAGTTTTCCATTAAAGTTGCATTAGAGCACCGTACCTCTGTAGATCTCTCTGGTCAATAGGCCTATAATGGTATTTAATATTAAAATCAACCCTCTGTATCCCCGTTTCAACGTGGCTGCAAACGTCTTAACGACGGGCAGGGCGCATGTTTTTGTATCTTTGGTCTTTATGATACAAAGGTCCACGAGGCATTCATTCACTGCTTATTCTGAAACCCTTAGCACATGTTTGGTGATGGTAGGAAGATTACACATCTGGAAATAAGATTAGGCATTTGTTTCACGGTTTAGATGTCTTTGAGGACGCAAATTACATCAGTGGGACAATAACATGCAAAAACAGATAATCCCATTAGTTTTGTAACCAGCCATTTGTTGTGGCAATGTGAGCTGGGGCTAATTAGCTGCAGTGAATATGTAAAAAAAGCATGCTTTTGCCCTCTCTTTGGCCAGCCATCCACCTCTGTCTTGCAAAGGATTCTATTTTTTTGTACAGAGAGCTTTCACCATGTTTCCTGCTATGTGGTTGTTGAAGGCAACACCAGAGCCGAGGCATGTTTATTCTGTGATATTGTTGTTTGTAGAAATGTTGCATAAGCTTCCTCCTCATCTTTGTTGTTATCTGTAGATGTTGTGAGAACATGTTTGCTGCATTTGGCATGTATGGGAAAACCCCTAGTCTATGACAAACAAGTGAGGGCAGAGCGTGTTGGCACGTGCCCGTCTCCCGCCTTCTCACCCATGTTTGAGAGTGCTGGTGCCCAATATATTTATACGAGGCAGTCTGGGTGGTGAACAGAGGGTAGGGTGACAGGCTCAGCGTGCCTCGCAGGTGGTGAGAAGAGATCATCACAGTTCCTGTCAAGAACAAAGTGTAACTCGGCGTTTGTTGGTGAAGAGCAGAGTATGCAAAACTGTCAGAGGAAGTGCCCATGCAGACTTACCAGCATTGGGAAGATGCCTCACTGACTATCAAAAGGAGATGTGTACTGTAGAGTGGTTGTTGCAATAGCCAGGCCTTGAGTTTGTTAATGCATCGTATAAGTGGGTATCTTAGGCAAGATAGTGCCGTAATTTCTTTGTCTTTGCAGTCACCACCTATTTAATACATTTCCATTAAAGTGAAGAAATCTTTGAATCACACTTAATGTAAGATACAAATGTATTTTTTTTTATATAAGCTATTCCTGATTATAATTTATTCCCTGTGGACTGTGTTGGGAAATGCTTGCTAGTTTTAGTTTGGCTGGTGTACGCCGTTACTGTGATGACCTAACGTCCTGACTTCCTGTGACAAGTCATCTTAGGACAGGAAGTGCAGCTTGTGAAGGGTGACCCAGCTAGCTCTAGTCAAAGCCTATCTCATGACACTGCCTATTTGCTTGACTGTGAGAAAAGACGTTTCCAATACTGCTGAAGCATCTTTCCTTTTCTTCTACAGTAACTCAATGCCGAGGCATATTTTCCAGCACACCCTCTCCCAACTGGTGAGCTAGCTGTCGAGGCAGCAACAGTGCCTGAGAGAGGAAATGATTGTAGCTTAAGGGAATGTGTTATCTCTCTTCTTTCCCCCAGTAGATCCCTCATGCTCCATACTGTACCCCACACTTGGTAGAACCTTATCAGTTAGATGTGAAGAAACACATTTTGCGGCTCTGACCGAATGACATGTTTTCTTTCTGTCACCCCATTTGATGTGAATTGTTCCTGACATGTAACGTCAGCCAATGTCTATTCTAAGGTCATGTGTATTGAAATGTGTTTGCCGAATGTCATGTTGGTTCTTGTGGTTAGCCGGCACACAGTGGAAAGTTGCTGTGTCATGTTCCCCTTGTATGTACCACTCTCTTGAGGAAGCAGACACAGCTGGGTAGTCATACCTCTGTTGTTCTTCTTCCCTTTTTAACAGTCAGATAGCAAGCAGGTCACAGTGTACACTGTCATAGCCTGTTTATCCACTTATATGGCTGCCTGTATGTCTGTCTGCTTACCGGTAGGTGCGTTACCTGATTTCCTTTGCTTGTGTCTTGTGGACTTGACTGCTTAAATGCACTGTAGTTCTGCATGGAAGAATGGGTCATGTTGTTCAAGGCAACGTCCTACCTAAAGCTGCAGCAGCCCCCCAACTGCTGTGGGAACTGGGAATCTCCACAGGACCTTCATACTCACCCTAGTGTGTACCCACTGGGCACCGATGTCATTTCAATGTCTAGTTTTGATTTACATTTGGTTGTCAACTAACCGGAATTCAACGTGAAATCAACAGAATGTCACCATGTCATTGGCATATTTTCCAGCACATCCTCTCCCAACTTGTGAGCTAGCTGTCGAGGCAGCAACAGTGCCTGAGGGAGGAAATGATTGTTGCATATGGGAATGCGTTATCACTCAGTAGATCCCTCATGCTCCATACTGTACCCCACACTTGGTAGAACCTTATCAGTTAGATGTGAAGAAACACATTTTACGGCTCTGATCGAATTACATGTTTTCTTTCTGTCCCACCTCTTGATTTAAATTGTTCCTGACGTGTATTGTCAGCCAATGTTTATTTTTTTTTACTATTTTCTACATTGTAGAATAATAGTGAAGACATCAAAACTATGAAATAACACATATGGAATCATGTAGTAACCAAATAAGTGCTAAACAAATCAAAATATATTTTATATTTGAGATTCTTCAAAGTAGCCACCCTTTGCCTTTGTGACAGCTTTACACACTCTTGACATTTTCTCAACCAGCTTCGTGAGGTAGTCACTTGGAATGCATTTCAATGAACAAGTGTGCCTTTTTAAAAGTTAATTTGTGGAATTTCTTTCCTTCTTAATCTGTTTGAGCCAATCAGTTGTGTTGTGACAAGATATGAGTGATATACAGAAGATAGCCCTATTTGGTAAAAGACCAAGTCCATATTATGGCAAGAACAGCTCAAATAAGCATAGAGAAATGAAAGTCCATCATTACGTTAAGACATGAAGGTCAGTCAATGCGGAACATTTCAAAAAAGTGCAGTCACAAAAACCATTAAGCGCTATTATGAAACTGGCTCTCATGAGGACCGCCAGAGGAAAGGAAGACCCAGAGTTACCTCTGCTGCAGAGGATCAGTTCATTAGAGTTACCAGCCTCAGAAATTGCAGCCCAAATAAATGCTTCACAGATTTCAAGTAACAGACACATCTCAACATCAACTGTTCAGAGAAGACTGTGTGAATCAGGCCTTCATGGTTTAATTGCTGAAAAGAAACCACTACTAAAGGACACCAATAAGAAGAAGAGACTTGCTTCGACCAAGAAACACAAGCAATGGACATTAGACCGGTGGAAATATGTCCTTTGGTCTGAATTTGGGATTTTTGGTTCCAACCGCCATAAGTAGGTGAACGGATGATCTCTGCATGTGTGGGTAGTGTGGAGGAGGTGTGATGGTGTGGAGGTGCTTTGCTGGTGACACTCTGAGATTTATTTAGAATTCAAGGCACACTTAACCAGCATGGCTACCACAGCATTCTGCAGAGATACTCCATCCCATCTGGTTTGCGCTTAGTGGGACTATTATTTGTTTTTCTACAAGACAATGACCCAACACACCTCCAGGCTGTGTAAGGGCTATTAGACCAAGAAGGAGAATGATGGAGAGCTGCATCAGATAACCTAGCTTCCACAATCATCTGTCCTCAACCCAATTGAGATGGTTTGGGATGAAGGAAAAGCAGCCAACAAGTGCTCAGCATATTTGGGAACTCCTTCAAGACAGTTGGAAAAGCATTCCAGGTGAAGCTGGTTGAGAAAATGCCAAGAGTGTGCAAAGCTGTCATCAAGGCGAAGGGTGGCTACTTTGAAGAATCTCAAATCTCAAATATATTTGGATTTGTTTAACACTTTTTTGGTTACTACATGATTCCATATGTGTTATTTCATAGTTGTAATGTCTTCTCTATTGTTCTACAATGTAGTAAAAGTAAAGAAAAACCCTTAAATGAGTAGGTGTGTCCAAACTTTTGACTGGTACTGTATATTGAAATGCGTGTGCCAAATGTCATGTTGGTTCTTGCGGTTATCGGGCACACAGTGGAAGGGCCTGTATGATGTTCCTCTTGCATGTACCACTCTCTTGAGGAAGCAGACACAGCTGGGTAGTCATACCTCTGTTGTTCTTCTCTTTTTAACAGATTGCAAGCAGGTCACAGTGTAGACTAATAGCCTGTTTGTTTTGGGGAACTGGGAATCTCCACAGGATCCCATATTCACACTAGTGTGTACTCACCGGGCACAGACATCATTTTAACGTCTAGTTTTGATTGAGTTGTCAACTAATGTTAATTTAATGTGAAATCAACAAAAATGTTAGGTTTTCAAATCCAATCAGTTTTCCATGTTGATTCAATGTCCTCACATTGCAGTTGTTGTTGTTTTTTATGTGGAAACAACGTTAATTCAACCAGTTTTTATTCCAGTGGGTATGCCCTGGGCCTGCAAACACACACTCAGTTGCACACACCCAGGAGTAGTGGTCTCAGAATGAATGACTACCATGACAGCAAAGGACATGGAGAAAAGAGCCACACCTTCAATGCTCTGTCATGTCAACAAACATCTCAGTTTGCATAATCACTCCTCCCACACTGTGCATTGCAGAGATTCCTGAAAATCTTTGGCCTCTGTACCAAGACTTCAATTTGATTAGTTGGAAATGAAAATGTCCTGTTGCATTGTGGTCAGTTTCATTGCTCAATGTTTTATCCAGTTTCTCAGTTTTGTGCATTGTGCAAGATAGAATAAGTCCTCCATTATTTTCCAGCATTGAAAGTCCTCCTCCTCCTCCTCTGGAGTATTTATGTCTACCAGGGCTAACCATAAAGAGAGCCTCCCTTTGCCTTAATTTCCTCAGTGACAGTGGGAATCCTGACCAAGGGCCTGAGCCCCAGCACAGCCATCGCTCCAACCATAACATATGCCTCACTACTTCCTGTTATGGATGCTTACATAAGGCTCGGAAACACAGACATCCAAGGTCGTCCAATTCCAAAAACAGCCAGGACACTTTCTCTGTATTTGGCATCAATGAGAGTTCCAATAGGGTTATTGTTCTGTAACCCAACCTTGCTTTTTTCTTATCAAGACATTCCCCAGATTATAGAATTACAGTATGTGCATCACTGTGTGTAAGTTGATGACGGCAGGTGGATAAAGCAAGATTTTTTATTATGATTTGTTTACATGGCTTTAGTCTGACATAGACTAATGGAAAAATGCAGCTTCCAGCAGAAGAAAGTTTGTTTTTTAAACATTGGATATGTCACATTCATCATTCCTAGAAATGAAAAGGCTACAACGATCTGAGCGCACTGTATGTCTAATGGATTTGATAGATGGGCACCATCCAACAGTGCGCAATGTAGGTCAGTGTGATGGCCTGATGGGCTGTTTTCCCAGTCCGGAAGACCACGGAGGATCCAAAGCTATGGGGGCCAAAACTGGACGAGTGATCCCCAAGGATGTGGCCTTGGTCCTGGGAAATGGTGGCCCAGGATGAGCCTAGAGCATCGCAGCGAAGCCTCGGCAGCACTGTGAACCTCGCTCTCTCCTCTCACACAACTGGGCCGGCTGGTGTGGGGCTTGACATTGGAATAATAACGTTTAAGGGGAAAAAGACTCTGGGCCTCTATTCTTCTTCCCAGAATTTCGGTGGGAAGAATCCATGGCTTCCTCTCGTTTGACCTCAGGGACGAGGGAGGGATATGTCTCTTCAGAGGGGTATCTGGTATTAAAATGCCCAATAGAGCGAACTGAACAGTCCTTGTGGGAAT
Organism: Brachymystax lenok tsinlingensis; assembly: GCA_030435695.1. NCBI lineage: Eukaryota > Metazoa > Chordata > Actinopteri > Salmoniformes > Salmonidae > Brachymystax > Brachymystax lenok. The sequence goes on along the minus strand of CM059809.1, from coordinate 12,270,700 downwards.
GCTTTAGTCTGATTATCTATCACCTTGTTTCTCGAAATGTTGAAATAAGGCTTGTGTGTGTGAAATGTTGTGTGTATAATATACCTGCTACTCTCTTGAGTGGTCCCTTCATAATGACATCGTCATAACCCTGCTCTCTGATTGGCCCCAGCCTTTATTATGACATAATGATATCATCATAACATTTCTTTATGATTGGTCCCTTCATAATGACGTCATAACCCAGCTCTCTGATTGGTCCCTCATTATGACATCATCATAAGTCTGCTCTCTGATTATGAAAGGACAAATCAGAGAGCAGGGTTATGACAATGTCATTATGATGCACTAATCAGAGAGCAGAGTTATGATGATGTAATAATAAGGGACCAATTTTACATTATACACATTATCTTATACCATGGCATTGTTGAATACTCATTTCTGATTGGCTTGAAGGGCATTCGAGAGCGTGCATTATTTCCCTAGAACTCGGTATTAGCACAGTAGAATTCAATGGCTCTAGTTCATTCTTATATGTTTTATGTTTGTGCTGCTTTTGACAGCAAAACTAGAATAGAAAATATTATTGGCATTGTTGAATTCGATTTTCATAATAGCAAGCTAGGACTGATGGTTTGGTCAGCTAAACTGGTTACCAAGGAAACTACTGTAGCTATCTAGTAAACTGCTATCGACTTCAGTGGATGTTGAACACATTTCTACCTGCAAATGGACACATTTCTAGTGGCAAATGTGTTAAATTATAGCCATGGTATAAAAGCGATAATCAACTCGAAACAATGCAACTCAGTGGAGGGTCACTTCCACTCCGCTAGCGCGACGTGGAACACACCATCCACTTCGTTCATTATTTTCCATAACATGCATAGCCTCTTGTTGATTATCCCTTACATAACCCTGCTCTCTGATTATTCGTTCATAATGCCATCATCATCATCATCAGCCTGCTCTGATACACCTCCCATTTCTTGGGTGTCCCTAGCTTTGTATGTGACAACACCAGTATCAGGTTCTATTAGGTTCTTCTCCAGGTTTGTATTTCAACTGGTTTTCACTGTGGAGAAAGAAAGTGCTTATTGCCCCTTGCTAAATAAAGATCCAGCCTGTCGAACTGAATTTAGGCTCCCAGCTAAAAAAGGGCTGTGCCCAAAGTAATGTGTCATGGGAAAAAAGACATGGGAAAACACTGACCATAATTCTGAACGGACAGGCAGGGAGTTATGGGAGAACAATTAAACATATTTTCAGTGTAATTTGGAGGATGAGGAACAGGGACGAAGAAGAAAAAGACATGACTTAACACCACGTTATTGAGCAATCAACACTGGCTTCTTACCGTTCATGTTTGAGTCTCATATTTCTCCAATTGAGTTTTGAGATTAGATGATTTCAGTGTGCAGTTGGCAGTATGTGAAATTCCTTGGCTTGGTCCAAAGGAATGCCCTGGTGGGTACAGAGCACTGCCATACCAGCCTGATGGTACCATGCTCTGATCCCAGGCAAACCACCGCAATACTGGGCCCACCCTGGTCAGGTCAGCCTCCTCTGCCTCCCTGGTCCTCCACGCCTGGAGAGAAATCACAGGATCAAAGCCAGGCCGTGTCCCAGGGGACGGGGGGTAGCATGGGGAATGGTCACTGCCGGTCACACCGACTTCACCACTCTAATTCATATTATGGCATTTCCTGCAGATAAGGTGATACGGCTGGTATGCCTGGTGCTTATCTCGGATCTTCTCTAGGTTATTTGGAATGTGAGATTATGCAATCTTGTTGGGATTTTTTTTTATTACCATCGTAATGTGAGAGGGTTTGTTTGTTTGCTTTGTTAATCACCGGTCTGTGCTGCTGGACTGGTTTGTGGTGAGCGGTATGGGACCGTAGTGGCCACTGCCATCTCTGGGCGATAGGCCATACCGCCCCCACCCTATGGTCCCTGAGTGCGCTGACCAAGCCTGTGCTGCAAGATTATACTTTACCCAGCCAAGATTCCTAGAATGGCTTTTCAATTTGAGAGAAGTATGTTGGGAAATCAGTCAGAAAGACTTACTGTACCTCAGACATGGATGGTTTTTTCCCCTTGAATTGCTTGAAGCCCAGCAGTGTCCCCAGCCATTGCTTGCTCCAGACTATATGACATTTTTCTAATTTGTTGAGTGTTTGCTTTAGCTTGGCTGGAGTGCCAGGTGAGCGGGGTTTGAACTTTTGGGGATTTTTCTATTGGTCCAGTAAGCCAGGCAAGCTCAATCAAGCACAGATAAAGTATTTGAAATATTTCAACCCTGGTCTGGCTTGTTCAACCCTTTTAACGGGATGGAATCCAAGTCCCACTTTGGGCTGCACGATGACTTCCATCGTCTTGTTGAATGGCTGAGTCTGGCGACAGGGGAGCTTTTTCATCCTGCGTCCTCCCTCAATCTAATCAATCAATGAGACGAATAAGGTGAATTAAGACATGAGCTGAGATGGCTATCCTCTCACAGAGGTCTCTTTGTGCCTGGTATAGGAATAAGAGGCCCATGTTTAGCATGCATCACACACAGGAAAGGAACAGGGCCGTGAGCAGAGCCAGGAGTCTACCCTCCCCTGCTAGCGATTTATAGGGAGTCGGATCACCTTGCTATAGCAGTTTTCAAAGCACTTTCTTCAGCCATGCGAGCTAGGGCCCCATTTCCTCCTTTCTCTCTGGAGGGAAATGTAAGTGTGCTGAGGAGGAAATGTTGCAAAGACAGAGGGAAGTTACAGAGACTAAGAAAGCAAGGTTATTTGTAGACAAGTGGGCCCAGTGCCTTAAAATAAACTTCTCTGAAAATGTTTACTGGAAACTGCTCGCCACTGATTAACACACCATGTCTTCAACAGGCTACAGAACAACAGCAAACATCAGCTTGTACAACACTTTTGTTTGGGGATGCTGTATGTATGACCAGCTACTGTTGGTATATCTGCCCCCTGGGCCTGTCTTCCTGTTGGACATCCTGTCCCTGATGAATCAGCCTTTAAAGAGGATGCTGGTGGTCGCAAGGACACACCCCCTCAGCCCAGCACAAACAAATACAGCATCCTCCTCATTCAGAAAGCACCAGCCGACGCTGCTGCTGCTGCTGACAGGAGCTCCCTCACCGGAATCTTTTTTGTTTGTGTTCTCCCTTCCCCTGATCTTTGACCACACAGACCCGGTCCACTTGTGACAGGCAGCCCACTGCCTATTGGCTCCCACTCAGACCGCTTCCCTTCATCACTGCCTTGAGATGTCTGTGATGTGAGGAGAGGCAACCGGAGGGAGAGGAAGGGAACTGACTCAGTGGAGGCTGCTGAGGGGAGGACGGCTCATAATAAGGGCTGGAATGGAGCGAATGGAATGGCATCAAACACATGGAAACTGTGTTTGATGTAGTTGATACCGCTGCACTAATTCCGCTTCAGCCATTACCACAAGCCCATCCTCCCCAGTTAGGGTGCCACCAACCTCCTGTGAACTGACTGTAGAGCTGACAGACGGAGCAGCACGGGGGGGGGCTCAGCCTCGGCCTGGTTAGTTACATAACGCAGAGTCCAAGTATGGCATTCACAGGAGCTACATCACTCGCTCATAGCCTACACACACATCACACTCATGTATGCATACTGCATACTGTACGTACAGGTTGACATACAAAGACACAGACCCCGTCTCAGGCTGGGCAGGGTGCGCTCCCCCAGGCGTAAGAGGATGAGTTTTGTTCTCTGTTCAGAGGAGAGGATGTGATCTCACCCAGTAAAAATCCAACCTATTTCGCTAGCTGCTCGTGACTTAATCCAAGCTCCCCCTTTGTGCTAGGCGCTCCCCCCTTCCCTCCCTTCCTCATCTCCCCTCCTTCTCTTGCGCCCTCTCTCTTTCCCTCACTCCTGAGTGTATGGAAGGGACAGAGTAGGCCAATGTTTTCGGAGAGATGCTGGTTACGAGATAGAGACACAAGCTGATGGACGTCAGAGAGAGAGCTAGAGGGAGAGAGAGATAGAGGTATATAGGAAGGGCTGAGAGAAGGGGGGATAGAGCCACTGACTCAGGTCTGTGTTCAAGACCGAAGACTAAACCCGGAAGTGCTTACTGTCTCAACATTGTCTTCTCAAATGTTACCATTGGGTTTTGAATAAGGGCTTTCAGTTTCACTGAGAATCTCTCAATGCACAATGTGGGAAACACCCCTCTTTTTCCTATTCTGAATGTATTCCATTAATTTCACTGTTTATGTCTGCTTAGACTATGTCTGTGTGTCTATGTTTTCTATGTAAATATTTTAGTCTTCAACAGGACTCAAATTGGAAGGAATGACTTAGGCTGCAGTCAGGCCAACCCACATGCCTTTTGCTCTCTATGGTTTTTATTCTGTGCCAGGTCAGCTGTTCCGCATTCACTGGCTTCTTCATAGGTTCACTTTGCTCTGGAAAATAACCATAGGAGTGATGGAAGTCTCTTATGTAAAATGCCTGCTACCCTACACATACATAACTCGACTGAGTGTGTTAACTCCATTACCACACACAAACCTTGAAGCTGTGCATGTCATGTCCATTACCCAATATCTGTAATGCAATTATCTCACCGCATTGGCTTCCAGTACCACTCCGCAGCTCTGAGAGAGGTTCTTCCTGCATTGGCTTCCAGTACCACTCTACAGCTCTGAGAGAGGTTCTTCCTGCATTGGCACCAAGTACCACTCTACAGATCTGAGAGAGGTTCTTCCTGCATTGGCACCAAGTACCACTCTACAGCTCCGAGAGAGGTTCTCACTGCATTGGCTTCCAGTACCACTTTACAGCTCTGAGAGAGGTTCTTCCTGCATTGGCTTCCAGTACCACTCTACAGCTCTGAGAGAGGTTCTCACCACTGACTGTTCACACACAGGCATTCCAGCCTGGAATGCTCGTCTCTGCTGCAAATAAACCAAAATAGACTTTGTGCCTCTTCATGTGCCATCGTGGTGCTCCGAGTTTTCCCTGAGGGTCAGACTGTCAGGAAAAACTCTGGGCCCTGGCTATGTGGGCATGCTATAATCAGGTTTGGCAGTTAACTGGCACTTCATGGCGGTATTTATTTACCTGTTTCGCTTGCATTACTCGTTCGATCACACATCATTCATAACATTATGACGTTGACCTTCAGGCCAATTTCAGGTATTAGCTAATATCTTTCTTTTCTCCACTATCTTTCTCTCCCCCAGTGTGTGTGTGTGTGTGTGTGTGTGTGTGTGTGTGTGTGTGTGTGTGTGTGTGTGTGTGTTTCTTTCTCTGGTGATCATCCTGTGATCTGCTCTGATCTGGGGGCCTGTATGTCTCGGAGCCCCTGCTCTAATGGGTTCAGTGGGCTGGTATGCAGCAGGAATCTTTGGATCAAGGTGATTTCACGCTCCTCCACGTTTTCCCAGGCCTCTGCCCAGTCTCTGTTACCTCTGTGCGACTTGGACTGTGTGATAGTGGCTGACACGTGTTATCATTAGACACATGCACACACAGCAGCACTGAGCAAAGGGAGCTTTATCTGTCTGACACCTCAGTTTCCCCCAAGGTTTGGATTATGGCTGCCTGGTATGAGCATGGCAGCCAGGGTTCCATACCGTCTCCAGCTGAGACTTATGCACACCATAACTGAGTTCATAAACTTGTTCCCTATATTAATTGCATATCTGTCTGACTTGAAAGTGGGATGCAAACTGAATGCTTTCAGCCTGTCCCCTTTGAAGTAAAACTAATTAACTAACCTTGACATTCCCATAGAGACAATACTCCCTCTCTTTCTGCGCATTCTGTTCTCACAAAAACTCAGCAGATGCTGCATATTTCATTCAGTTATTTTTGGTAATGATTGTGAAAGAGGAAATGTGTGTAATCATCCCAGTAAGATGTTGCCTTTTCAACTCAATGGTTTTCTGTTCCACTTTCAACAGTATAGGATATTGTTCTGTAAACATTGAGATAGTTGAACTAAAGAAAAGCTTCCAGTTTAGTTTGCTAGATTCCAAGCTCTTGATAATTAACTAATTAAGTGCCAATTAAGAATGGCCTAGTTAAGAATAGCCTAGTCATATTCGTAAGCCGTAGTAGAAGCAGTAGCCTGGTTAAATATGACAAGATGTAAGAGATACAGAAACCTCACAATGCTAGTGTGATCGATTAGGTTTATGTCTGACATTTATTTAGACTAATTTTCGATTTCACTGCATCAGCGCATGTGTGAGACCGGAGTTGGGGTGGGGAGAGGGACAAGTTAAACGAGTGAGGTGGCATTCATCCGGTTCCTGCTTCTAGCAACACAGCAAAAGATAGTTGTACAATCTATCACTATAGCCTAGCCAACTGTTGTGCAGAATGAGATATGCTTGCATCTTAGCCTATCCTGCGTTTATTCAGACTTCAATAAGCGGCAAATAGCCTAAAGTCCAGGGCTGAGAGGAAACAGGCTATCGAGAGGCAGGACTACGCTGGAATAAATCCTGCAGTCTCACCCATGCTTCCTCCCGAATAGCCTACTTCTCCAGCTGTTTTACACTGTCCCCACTACTGTTTTGACGTTATTATTTTTTTCTGCAAAGGAAAGAGCCGAACCATGGAACTTCTTTGCTTCGAGGACAAAGTCGTGCTTGCCAAAATTGACCCCAACATTCTCTATGACGGCAGAGTATTGCAAAGTCTGCTAACCATTGAAGACCGGTTTCTACCGCAATGTTCGTATTTTAAATGTGTCCAGAAGGACATTCAGCCACATATGAGGCGAATGGTTGCAGGATGGATGCACGAGGTTTGTGAGCGTTTTTAGCCTACATATGCATTGGTCAGGTATATTGCTGTTTTGAAGGCATTTGTGCATTGGGCAGGTATATTGTTTGAAGGCATATAATTTACTTCTCTCACTCTAAGTGTGCTGTGTATAATACGATTTGATTTCTCTAATACAAATGAACCTACAGGGGTGTATGCGTTTTGTGTAAGAATGTGGCATGTTGCTCATTGGCGCATGTTCTAATAACGCTGTAATAAGTTTGTCTATTTATTCAGATGGTTTATTAAAGTTTCATAGCATGTTTGTTTTGAGAGCTGGCGTGCATGGCATTTAGCCGAATTTTTTATTCACTGAGAAATTACCCATGCAAAGCGTGTGGTGCCTGGGAAGTTCCACCAAGGCTAGCTAAAGTCATCACCATGCATTTAAGTTCGCTGAATGTCTATCTTGAATTGTATTGGTTATGGAATCAGTAAAATGAAAGAAGACATTCCAAGCTTCATTTTCATGTTGAATTTATCCAATTTGTCCGTTCTAAATAATTATGACAATTAAAAATATATATATTATTTCCAGTTCTTGCTGCCTCAAAATGGCAAGCACGCACAGGCTACTTTCGTTTTTCCCTTTATAAACTTTAATCGAAGACAACTTATTCTCTCAATTTTCGGGAATGGTTTGGGAATGGCTTACCAACATTACGCATACAATTTCCCTGCTGTAGCTAATTTATTTATATTTGTAATTATTTTTTGAAAATATGGCGAAATGAGCAGCGTGGGTGTTTGAGGATGACTTCCGCTACAGGCTATAACGAATGAGAGCTCTTTGATATACTTTGATATTGAAGCGTTTGATGCGGATCCACTGACTATCGACACCATAGATCACATTTGGTTTTCCAATCATGCAGATGTTGAAACGGGATATTTTCTTGTATCTGCAGACAATGTAAATATTGATAGAATAATAACAAATAATAGGCTTAATATAATTATAATCCTATTCTCTCCCATCAGGTTTGTGAAGAGGAGAACAGCGAGGAAGACGTTTTCCCCTTGGCTATTAATTATTTGGACAGATTTTTAGCGGTGGTGCCCACTAGAAAGTGTTATTTGCAACTTCTAGGTGCTGTATGCCTGTTCGTTGCAACAAAGTTAAAGGAGTGTCGTCCATTAACTGCAGAAAAGCTGTGCATGTACACAGACAACTCCATCACACCAAGGGATCTGCTGGTAAGAAACTATTGTCCATGCATTAAGAGAAAACAAGTATGCAATTACTTAACAGCATACATTAATGTATAGCCCAATAATTGTACAATATTATACTTTTTTATTCTGCCATACTTAGTTAAATTTGTCGGTGTACAGTTCTGGGGACTGATTCATTCCTTGGCCATACAATGGGCCTGTGCATGCATGAGGAGAGTGCCTGATCAGGTCTGAACTGAAGTGGCCTGAGTTGCCACCTAGTGGCAGTTATTCAGTTTGTCTTGTGGGAGAAGGATTTCAACATTTCCAACGTAGTGGATTAATCATTTGTAAAAAGGAACAGTAGTGCATAAATCCACAAAGGGTTATATTAATATCCACTGGCTGAGGAAGTTTATATGCATTAGTTTCATAATATCCAACTGTTTTCTTGACCACTCTGTTTCTTAATTGAATGATTGGTCTCTCTCAGGGGACAGTTATTCACAGTTTATTCCACAGGGACCACCCAGTTAACCCCGCCCCCTTAGCAACCATTTAAAGTCTCACTCCTTAGTATCAGATAAGACATTCCTCCCTACCATTACATCAGTATTTTTACAGTAAATGGCATGTCCCACCCATGTTGCTCAAGTGTCCAAATATGAATCACCATAGGAGAGCTGTAGGACTGTGTCCTATGCTGTCCAGCTGCCGGGGTTGCATCATCACACAACCCTTGTGCTAGAGGTTTCTGTGGAAAAAGTGAATGGAAACTTATAGTTAGAGGCTGGTCCCAGATGTTTGTGCTGTCTCGCCAATTCCTAAGGTCACAGTAATGCCAACTCATGCTGGACGGCACAAACATACCTGGGACCAGGCTAAGAAGAGACATGGTGAAATTGAGATTGTTTGTCAATGAGCCACTGCTGGTGCATCAGCTGGGAGAGAGAGGGGAATTCAGGGGGTTTCTAGCAAGGGCAGCTGTCCAGGAAGTGAGTGCAGCAGCAATAACATCTTCAGTCAACATTCTCCACGGGCTTACCATAGGTTAATCGTTTGCATGTGTGGTGCTGCGCTGGTAGGAAACTCATATAGATTAATGAAGTCTTGCTGTATGGCTGGCTCTTGTCCTGGGCTGCCCCTATAATCTGATAGAGCCACTCAGAGGGGCCTGTCCCTGCCCACACTAACAGAGGGGTTTCAGTAAACCTGGGCGTTCCCTGCCACAGCCTCCGTCTCGGGTTGACACATCTCAAAATAGGAAACCAGTCGGGGGATCAGCTGAATTTGTCACATCGGCTGTTTTGTTCCATTCCTTTTCTCCTTGGGGTGAGGCTGCTTTTAACATGAAAACTCCCCGCAGCGTGCTAACCAACGCGGGTCGGTGCAGACCAAAGACTCTAGCTAAGGCTTGTGACAGGAAGGAAGCAACTGTGCCTGTGATGCTGCTGTCTCTGGCTGGAACCAGTGGTGAGGCTCGACACGTCACATGAAGAGCAATTAGAGAACCATGCAGACAAATATTCAGAAAGAGAAACAGAGAGTGAGAGGGAGCGAGCTAGAGCAAAGAGCGAGTCAAGGAAAATGTTGCTCCGGTGTTGAATGAGATCTCCTCTGAATTGAGACAGACTTGTTGGTATGCATGGTATTTCATGGCAAACAGAAGAGTAACAGGATCAACAATCTTCAAACAGCCCCACAATACCCTATAGTGCAATAGAATAAAACCATTTATACAAGCCCATTTACTGCTTATCACTTATGAACCATCCTTTCACATGATTTTACTTTTTATAAAGTTTCAGTTGTGTATATTACACTTGTTTTATTTGAGGACTATTTCATTCCAAGTCATCTCAAAATCCAAAAATACTTTTCACTTTCAACCAAGACTGAAGGAGGCTTTTCTTTGCAAAGTTTTGGTAACCCAGAATATCATTCAATTGAAAATAGAGCATGATATGACAAAATCACAATTTTAGTAGTTCTTCAAAGTAAATAAGTCATATATGTATGACTGCCGAATACCAACAATCTATTTTCAGGTAGATTCCTCGCGAAGCAACAGCTGCTCTCTATCACCTCATCGTGCATTTATCTCTCTTCCGTAGCAGGTGTAAAATAAACCCAGACCGGACAAGTAGATGCGCAATGGATTATGGTCATTGTAGTTAATTACCACGCTAAACTATGTAGAATATTGGCCTGTTGGAAACGACAACACCCTACTACATCGCACAGTTCAGGTTCGATATGATTTATCTCTAGAGAAACTGGACGATGTGCGCATTGAGCTCACAGAAGAAAAAACCCGAAATGGAATTCTAATAATTGAACCGACGTCAGTCAATTAGTAGTTTAAAAACCGACATTTTGGTTTACCGTTCAGTACTTATCCCCTATAAAGTGTCAGCAGCTTATAAACCCAGCTCATGCATTTTTTTTTTACAGTAAGGCTGAGTAGTGGTGAATGCATAATAATGATCCACTAGACATTGCAATTCTTCTCATGCTTTCTTTTCTTCCTTCCGTCTCTGTCCTCTAGGAGTGGGAGTTGGTGGTCCTAGGGAAGTTGAAGTGGAACATGGCGGCAGTCATCCCAAACGACTTTGTGGATCACATCCTACACAGACTGCCCCTGCCCAAAGATAAGCTATCTGTGGTCCGCAAGCACACACAGACATTCATCGCCCTGTGTGCCACAGGTAATAACAGGAAATTACCTCAGGAGACCTCCTGCTTCCTGATAGGATAGTCTCGCCTTTTTCTCGTTCACAATCTATCTGACATTGTGACTCATTGTTGATTGCACTCATCTGACCCTCTACTCAGCAGTCCAAGGGCAGGGACCACAAACACACATCTATCCAATGGCTGTTCTCCACGTTTCTCTTCCCATCACTGGAACACTGCTCGTAGCCTAATGGGGTCATCTTTACATTAGAACGGCTGCTAAAAGCAGATGCAAGCTGTATCGAGAGCACTTTGAGCATATAAGGCATTAATAGTATAGTTAAAGGAGGCTGGGAGAATCCTCAGTGCGTGTAGTGTTTAGGTTAGCCTCTCCCTGGGATGACAGTGGGTGGATGAGTCTCCTCGCCTGCTGTTTGACTCCCCTTCCACCTCCTCCTCTGGACTAGGATGACTCTGGTGCAGCAGCTGGGTTGCTCTCTCTGCGTATTGTTTGTTGACAGAGGCCCTTCCAGGTTTGATAAGACAGAACTGGCAGCCTGCGGTCTTCCTTCCCTAGCCTCTGTACATCCCAGCAGGATGGACTCAGATGCTGCTTCAGACCCCTCCTAAACTCTAAGGGTGAATCCCAATGGGTTTGTTTCCTTTATCCTACTGTATTGGGCCAGTAACCTTTCGGTTACTGGCCCAATGCTCTAACCACTAGGCTACCTGCCCTACCTCCTATGTCCTTGTTCTGATTGAATGGACTGCAGTAATAAGACAGTCCCAACTAGCTGACTTGTAGGCAGCTGCTGCTCTCTCTCTCCTATATATTACATCTTTCACGTCGGACAATTTTAGAGGGAGGAAATGCAACTTTGGAAAAAAGTCCACTTTGATGTATTGAGATTTACTGCCATGTGTCTCTTTGATCCGATCTGGCCCATAAGTCCTTGTTTACTACAATATGGTATTCAAGCCATAGGCTCCTTCAATGAGGTTCATGCCCTGTGGCTGTTTAGTGCCATTTTACTGTTGCATTTTTTATTTGGGCGTGTTTCAGCGGTCTCCCCACTCTTCATAAGCAGCCCGTTTTTATATCGCAAGCGCAAAACAGCCACAATAAAAAGAGTCCGCTGTGGTTTAGCAGTAATGTAAATGTTTGGGGTTTTATGTGCTGCTCTGAATGCTGTTCTCATGACAGGGGAGCTCTCTGGCCTCTGCACAGCTGGCCTCTTGAGGAGGAGATGAGTGGTTGGACTACTCCCTGGGGTTGACCCAAAGCTATCAGTCGCATCCCCCCTTTCTATAAAGAGAGAGAAGGCCACAGCACAGAGACCAGGGTCTGTGCTTGGCTGGACTGTGCTTGGGCTGTAGCTAAAGCTAAACCCAGTCCACTTTAGGGTCGTTTCCTTTCCGCCAGGCCTGCTTCCTCCCTCCCTCCCTCCCCCCGCCAGCCAGCCAGCCGGCCGGTAGGGCTATTGTCACTGAGGGCTCTGGGCCTGGTTGATGGAGAACAAGAGGGAGTAGTTCCTGGAACTCATTGCTCACTGAGTAGGAGGATTCCTTTCTGTTTTCCTAATCACAGCTGAGGCAGAGTGAGGGAAAACACACAGGCTCCACCACGGCCATGTTGGACATGTGTTAGACTGTGGGAAAGTTGGGTTAAGCTCTTTAAGAACTCATATTAAGAGATTATGAAGATGTTTGAATGTCTTTAAATGCGCAGCTCCTGTACTTCATTTGGACTACATCTTGACTTGATAGTGCATCTTGTGGCAATGTGTTAGTCTGTGGGAAAGTACAGTCAGTTCAACTCAGTTCGTAACTTATTGTAGACTACTCCTTGACTTGAATGTGCAACTATGATTCTGATTTGTCACCCCTTGACTGTTGTGAACTCACTGATGTCCGACAGGCGACTGATCACGTTGTCTCTTATCCTCAGATTTCAGCTTCGCCATGAACCCCCCCTCCATGATCGCTACAGGCAGCGTGGGGGCGGCCGTCTGCGGCCTGCAGCTGGACCAATCGGACCAGGCCCTGAGTCGAGATCGTCTGACTGACCTGCTGGCCAAGATCACCAACACAGAGGTGGTAAGTAGTGTCTATAGCCTGATCCCAGGTCTGTTTTTAATGTTTGGCCAATTCCTTGTTATGTCAATGAATGACAAGGAGTTAGCAAGACGGCACAAACGGATCTGATATCAGGCTAGGTAAGTGCTACACGGCAGACATTTTATGAGCATGGCGGGAAACTTTTGAAGAGACTGTAATATCAGTGTTGGCGAGCGTATAGTGCAAAATACTTAATGTGTTCCAACATTGGGCACTGACACTCTCTTCGGCTGCCTGTTAGACTTAGCTATTCACCAACGTTCCTGGGCTTGGAGCACGGAGCTTCTCCCGGTAAACAAGAGCGATCCTACAGTAGTCGCACATTGACGCTATTGACTTTTCATGGAGTCGGAGCCTGTGGGTCTTGGCTCGGGACCTAGACTGCAGCTATAAAGAGCAGAGGCGAGGGAATGTCTTCTTAGAACCCAGGGCCTACATTCTTGTGGTAGGACACAGGCAGGCAGTTCCTTTGCATGGCTCCCATAGCTCTTCTCTTATGCCTAACAGAGGCTCCATCTTTCCAGGGGAAATGGCAGATGAGAAACAAACACAGATTTCCTAACTGCTTAAGATGACATGCGTTGAAAGCTCTCTCACACCAAATATATTAGTGGAGGCTGGTGGGAGGGGCTATAGGAGGACGGGCTCCTTGTAATGGCTGGAATTAAATGAATGTAACGGTATCAAACGCATGGAAACCACGTTTGACTCTGCCCCCTTTATTCCATTCCATTCATTACAATGAGCCCGTCCTCTTATAGCTCCTCCCTCCAGCCTCGGCTGCTGTCACACACACATACAGTGCATTTGGAAAGTTTTGTTAGGTTACAGCCTTATTCTAACATTGATTTAAAAAAAATCCTCATCAATCTACACACAATACCCCATAATGACAAAGCAAAAACAGGTTTTTAGGAATGTTTGCTAATTTATGTATTTTTTAAAACGGAAATATCGCATTTTACATAAGTATTCAGACGCTTTTCTCAGTCCTTTTTAAAGCACCTTTCACAGCGATTACAGCCTTGAGTCTTCTTGGGTATGACACTACAAGCTTGGCCCACCTGTATTAGGGGAGTTTCTCCCATTCTTCTCTGCAAATCCTCTCAAGCTCTGTCAGGTTGGATGGGGAGGGTTTCTGCACAGCTATTTTCAGGTCTCTCCAGACATGTTCGATCGGGTTCAAGTCCGGGTTCTGGCTGGGCCACTCAAGGACGTTCAGAGACTTGTCCCGAAGCCACTACTGCGTTGTCTTGGCTGTGTGCTTAGGGTCGTTGTCCTGTTGGAAGGTGAACCTTCGCCCCAGTCTGCTGTCGTGGGCGCTCTGGAGCAGGTTTTCATCAAGGATCTCTCTATACTTTGCTCTGTTCATCTTTGCCTTGATCCTGACTAGTCTCCCAGTCCCTGCCACTGAAAAACATCCCCACAGCATGATGCTGCCACCACCATGCTTCACCGAAGGGATGCTGCCAGGTTTCCGCCAGACGTGACGCTTGGCATTCAAGCAAAATATTTGACGCTTGGTTTCATCAGACCAGAGAATCTTGTTTCTCATGGTCTGACAGTCTTTAGGTGCATTTTGGCAAACTCCAAGCATGCTGTCATGTGCCTTTTACTGAGGAGTGGCTTCCGTCTGGCCACTCTACCATAAAGGCCTGAATGGTGGAGTGCTGCAGAGATGGTTGTCCTTCTGGAATGTTCTCTTGAGATCTGTCAGTGACCATTGGGTTCTTGGTCACCTCCCTGACCAAGGCCCTTCTCCCCCAATTGCTTTGTTTGGCCAGGCGGTCAGCTCTAACAAGAGTCATGGTGGTTCCAAACTTCTTCCATTTTAAGAATGATGGAGGCCACTGTGTTCTTGGGGACCTTCAATGCTGCAGAATTGTTTTGGTAACCTTCCCCAGATCTGTGCCTCGACACAATCCTGTCTCTGAGCTCTACAGACAATTCCTTCAATCTCATGGCTTAGTTTTTTCTCTGACATGCGCTGTTAACTGTGGGACCTTATATCAACAGGCGTGTGCCTTTCTAAATCATGTCCAATACATTCATTTATTTATTTTATTTCACCTTTTATTTAACCAGGTAGGCCAGTTGAGAACAAGTTCTCATTTACAACTGCGATCAGTGGTTTCTACAACTTGATTGGATTCCATCTCAAGGATGATTAATTGGAAACAGGATGCACCTGAGCTCAATTTCGAGTCTCATAGCAAATGGTCTGAATACTTATGTAAACCTGTTTTCACTTCGTCATTATGGGGTACTGTGTGTGGAATACTGAGGATTTTTATTTATTTAATCCATTTTAGAATAAGGCTGTAACGTAACAATGTGGAAAAAGTCAATGGGTCTGAATACTTTCCGATGGCACTGTGTGTGTATGTGTTATTTATATATATGTAGATATATACTGTAGATGCGAAAATCTATAATTTTACGTCACAGATTAAATCGCTGTTTGTTGTCTAAGATATTTCTTTATCACTGTAAGTCTGCGCTTTTTGCTTACACAAAGGAACCTGAGGCCAGTTCAGCAGCACACAGGGACTCAGGGGCCACAGTCAGTCTAAGACTAGGAACAACCCAGCAGCTCTCGATAGACCTGTGGTTATTATGTGGCCATGGCAACGCTGGCGCTCAGACTGCGGCCCATTTAAGTTTTAATTATCCGTACATTTCAAAGGAATGTTGGCCTCTTTGCAAGCTGTGTGCACTCTTAAGGGCCCTCGCTTTCGGCTCCGTAGTCAGACCTTCCATGAGAGGATGCACGGAATCAGGGAAATTACTTTTGAGATCCACCTGCTGTGTCCTGGGTGATGAGAAAGGTTTCTTTGGTCTCAGGGCTGCTGTGTTCCTCTCAACAACCCAATGGGCCTTGGTCGAAGTTGTTGTGCTATAAAGGGAATATGTAACCATTTGGAAGTCAAGCCCATTATTGACTTTAGGACTAATAGGAATGTTCTACCCACACCTCACGTGTGTTTAGGAGGATTCAAGGGTCCAATGAGTCGCCACTCTCTGCCTGGTGTCTGTGTGCACTGGTACCCATTGTTCTAGTGACTGACTGGTCATGAAACGGGCACGACCACCTATCACAAGACTCATAATACCCTCCCGGTCTGCCCTGCCATGCATGTGACCAAAGCTGTTCCAATAACAGTCAGATGACAAACGTGTAACTGCATGACAGCGTTAACTGTTTGTCCACAGGTGTCTGGGGTCAATCGTGTGTGTGTGTGTGTGTGTGTGTGTGTACAGCACCTAAAGTAGTGTTAGTGTATTGATGTCTCTTCTCTGTGTCTGTTGCAGGACTGTCTGAAGGCGTGTCAGGAGCAGATAGAGAGGGTGTTGGCCAGTAGCCTGCAGCAGAGGGCCCGAGGCAGGCCGGGCAGCAAGGCCATGGAGCAGCAAGACCAATCCAGCACCCCAACAGACGTATCCAGCACCCCAACAGACGTACGCGACGTCAACCTATGAGCTTTCCACCATCTGCAAGAGTGACGTCCACCAGCGAGCTCCCACAAATTACTTCGCTCTGTCAATCTATGGGATCCAACAACATTTGCAATGTCAAGCAATGAGCTGCCAGCACATACGCCAAGTCAACCAATGAACTCCCACCACTAAATGCCACACCAACCTATGAGTTCCCACCCTTGTTTGTTAAGTCAACCTGTAAGGTCCCACAAAGTTTGGGATGACAATCTATGAGCTGCCAACAGCGTCATGCTGGAATTATCAACTGATAAGAGCTTTCACAAACAATACAGAGAATAGGTAAAACATGTAATGGAAGCTCCCATCTATATTTAGCTGGTCACATATTGACCTATGTGCCTTATTAAATTAATCAAGCTTTTTAGACAATGTATTTGAAAACTTGATAGTGCCTTAGGTTTGCAGAAAGGAAACCTGAATAGATTTGCATCATTGAATTATTAAATATAGAAATTAGTTTTTTTACTTTATAAAAATACAAAATAGTTTTTCACTATAAAAGCTAGCAAAAACATTTAGTTATTATTCATTATTGTATTCTAATTATTGTTCTAAATATTATCATTATTTCAATATAATTTAGTTTTATGATTTATAATAATTGTTAATCATTATTAAGCAATTTCACAGTGAGTGGGTGTTTTCACTCAATTTCAAATACAGGAAGCCCCTGTAGTACTGTGCATTAAGTGCTGGTTTGGTTCTGCACAGTGTTCATACACCTTTATTTAGGAGAAGCTAATGTACAGGATGAGGAGAGATGCATCTCCTGCCTGCTAAACTGTGCATCTGTAGCACTGCTTCATATTTATGCTCTTATGCTGGCCAGGAGAGGGCTGGGCCCACTCACACAGAGAGAAAGCGCGATAGAGCGGGTAGAGAGACGCAGGTAAACAGTCCTGAATGTTTGTATATACTGCCCCCTAAGGGTGAGAGCGAGGACAGAACAACTATCAGCTGTTAATGTCTTGATTTCATTGCCAAGTTAATACCAAGCCAATATTTACTTTTCTAATTGAACAAGGCTATTTTTGTTATATGTTATTGGGTTGTGTGCTCTGAGAAACTCTTGCACGTCATTGGAAAATGATCGAGGATCATGTATACCTTTTATACCAGGGAGCACTGTTTAAGTCAGTAAAGTTGGCGTGAAAGCATGTTTTTGGTCTGGGTCAGCCAATGCCAATACTAGGGAAAGGGAGACTGCATGTTGGAGGGATGGTCTGAGTCTAGAAATGTAAATGAAACTACAGTTGTTAGTGTCCGATGGATTGTTAAAAGTTTGGTAGAGTTTGAGTGTATGGAGTGTTTAGAGCAGTGAAAGTTTGGCAAAAGTGGAGTAGCCTATTGGAGAGTGAGAGGAGATGGCAAAACAGGGAGGTTTTGACAGTGGAACTAGAGACGGCACGATTGGTGCCATGAAATGAAGGACTGCAAACAGTTGAAATGAGGGGGAAGTAGATGACATGGTAGGAAGCTCTCGAGTGGCACATCAGAACAAGCCTGTTCTTGATTGTAAGGGCTACAGACGGTTGTCATTCTGATAGGTCAAGCGTTGATCACGAGGGAGCATTTTGGTGTGCTGGAACATTTCCTGTAAGGGCCTCCTGTTAAATCCAACTCGATATTTAAGTCATGGTCAAAGACTTGGATCAACCTAAATGCACTTTTAAAAACACGTTCCTTAAAATCTGAAGGGGATGGTGATCAAACTGGGTGGGTGGGTTTTCAATGTTTTTATTTTTTTATATTTTTTCTTTAAGTTATTGACATTCTCTGGGCTGGATTCCCACTTAGGGTGATTCACAAGGACTAGAAAGCATTTCCTGACCAATGAGTAGGAGAAGGGTTTACCAACGTTGAACCAAATCATTTGCAATGCAAACCTAGGAAGCTTTAAAAATCACATGTAGACTTGATTCTTTGATTACATCCATTTAACTTGAATTGTATTTTTGCCTGCTTCATATCCAAATCAATATGATGGTCCTAAAAAAAGGATTACACAATGTTATTTTTTTTTTGTATTTTGTTTTGCTCCACAGTTCAGCTTGTTTTTCAGAAAAAAAAACATACGGACTTCAAACCTATGGGCAAAACTTTGCTCTTTACTTTTGGCATCCACGCTCATGAAACGCAATTTGTTATAAACTGAGAAAGATATTGGTAAGCATTTAAAGTTCTGTTAATTACTTCAAAATTAATTTAAGTGATGAAAGCCAAAATAGATCTGTATCTATCTTTTTCTTGCTGCTATTAAGCTTTTTGTTTTTTTCTTAATTGTGATATTCACTTGCGTGTGCTGCTAAATTATGAATTTTAAAGTATCCGATTTGTTTCCTTTTTCCTTGTATGTAAACTGGAGAGGGGGTAAAGTGGGACATGTCTTTGACTGGAAGTACCTTCTGCAGTTTTCTCAAATAGCATGTTTTACTCTTCTTTCCATTTATCTGGTGTTCTGTCGTTTCTTTGCTGCATTCTACCATTGAAATGTTGTACCTCAGGTTCATTGGACAATACCTCACAACTCAGCAGTTTTTCAGGGAGTTTGTGGAATCAAATCTGCCACTTCGATCGGTTCTAGATTTTTTTTCCTGGATGAGATGCACAAGATTCAAGTGGCACCTCCTCTCTTCAGAACACAGAAGTTCCTTGTCATCCGTCAGATTACACTGATCTGTCGTTGGCCAAGTAGAGGACCATATACCAGGTATTTCATATCATACCTGGTGCTAAATAAGAGACTGCTATATAAAACGTATTTGGCAAACAAAAAATATATATTTTGTATCTTATTTTTCCTACTTATGAGTTACAACTGAATTGGCACATTTAGAATCAGTGTATTGGATTAAGTGGAATGCATTTTGTGAGGTACCCATTTAGTGAGTTTTCATATGATCAAAACATTTTTGTGTAATCCTTCAGTGTGGAAAACTGTGGGTTTCCAGTTCGTTTTGACCACTGCCAACCACATGTACCTCAGAAGTGTCTGATCCACAACTTCTGTTCAATAAATTTGACCCACAAAAAAGAGTGAAGCATCTTTACTGGCTAGTAATGTACTTCTGGGCTGGGTAAGGGAAGGTTAACCTCGTCCCCAGGCTCAAATTGCTGGTGCATAGACAGCGGGCTGGTGGACGAGATTAAGGGAAGGTGTAGAATGATTGGGTTCGTGGTGGTGTACTGTGCAGTCAAGTAACTATGCAGGCCCGTATGAAGGTAAGTTAAAGCTTGAAGGTGCTAAATGGCTTCTCATTTGATTGAAGATATGCTGCACCAAAAGGCTATTTTGTGTCTGCAGCTATAGGCTTATCTGCCACCTAGTGGCTGTGGGTTCAAACTTCTTATGGGGTGGGATCCTTATGCCTGAACCACAGACTTCTTCAAATGTTCTTCCCTTTGTAATTTTGACATTGAGTTGCAAAAATGTATACAAAAGCACAAGTCTGTACCCCTTTCCTGTAGACAAATTACCTAGTGGTCTCGTGAGGTGAATTGTATTAAAATATATAATTTCATAAATAATAAACATTTATTTTTACTCCCCAAAATCGTGTTTATTTAAAACTGTTTTGCTATATTTGTCTTCTATGATGTCTATAAAGTGTAATATTGGGATGCAGACCAAAAAATGTATACATTTCAACTCTATATCTGATATGGTACAGGTTTTTTCTTTTTTAAGCCCATAACCATGTGTGTGAGGTGTATACTTTTGTTTCAAAGTAGATTTGTTTGACTACCAAGAAACACTGCGTGACCCTGATACTGCCCACTGCAGTAAAATGTAAATCACATCAAATTTATTTATAAAGCCCTTACACACCAAGTCATTACACACCAATGGATAGGAAAACAGGCAATCCCATTTGGATAATTTCCCCACTAATTCAGCCTCCCTTCATTGACAAATGTATTACTTTTTTAATGCTTTGCCTAGTCTCTCTGGAATTACATACAAAACTGTTATCTTCACCTCACGAAAGGAATTTAGTGTTCATGAAATTATTATTCTAGACAATGTTCTAAGAATTGTTGAATTGTTCAATTGTTCAAGGAATTGTGTTTGTTCCCCGATCAATCTTAATAAGAGTAACATTTGTATTTCTTGTTAATAGGGAGCGGCAGCAGAGGTGTCGGTTTTGGAAAGTCTGGCATGCCCGAAGTAAAATGCCTGCATCTCAGGCCCAGAAACTAGGATATGCACATAATTAGATAGGAAACACACTGAAGTTTCTAAAACTGTTAAAATAATGTCTGTGAGTATAACAGAACTGATATAGCAGGCGAAAACCCGAGGAATTTCTGTCCAGAAAATGTTTGACCTTCTCTCACTTACAATGGATGCCTATGGAATTTCCAGTATAGTTCCCAGGTTGCAGTACCTACGGCTTCCACTAGATGTCAACAGTCTTTAGACATTGTTTCATGCGTTTATCATGGAACAGAGCCTTATAGAAGAAGAATTGGTAAGAGGAGTGACGAAGTGGATTCTGAGTTTTATGCGCGAGACCGTGAGCACGCTCCTCTGTATTTTCCTTTTCTATTGTTTAGGATGCTATCTGTGTGAAATATAACCGTTAATATACATAAAAGGATACCTAAGGATACATTATAAATTATGTTTGATTTGTTTGGGCAAAGTTGATAGGTATAATTTGAACGCTTTCTCTTCACTGTACAACGGGCGACTCCACGGTGGATTTTCTGAACATAACGTGCCAACCAAACGGTGATTTATGGATATAATAAATTACTTTTTGTAACAAAAGAAACATTGGATGTCTTGCTTGGACACTTCGGATTGCCCTCAGCAGAAGATCATCAAAGGTAAGCAATTTATTTTAGCTCTTATGTGTTTTGTGAGACCCGCGCTGGTTATGAAATTATGCTAATGCCTAAATATGAGAGGTGCTATCCTCAAACAATCAAATGTTGTGCTTTCGCCGTAAAGCCTTTTTGAAATCTGACAACGCTGTGATATTGCCAAGACTGAGCTTTTGATGACTATGCAACACTTGTATATTGATGAATGTTTAATAATTCAACTTTTGGATTTTGAATTTGGCGCCTTACTTTTTCCTGGGTAGTGTCGGGAATGGGGCGCTAGCACCCCGGTTATCCCTAAGAGGTTTTAACTAGAACATTTATTATTAATTTCTCACATTCTGCAATGCCATTGGTCTGTTAGAGTAGACCTCTTGACGGTCACGTCCACGTGTCATAGAAAATAAGAAAAAAAAGAACCTGTAAACATTGAGCCAGAAAGGAGGCAGAAAATCTTTTGGCTTAGCCTAAAATGATAACATTTAGCTTGAACGTTGTTAGACAGTAAGTAAATACGACCACCTTTCTGTTTAGTGTGCTGTTTAGATTCTGTATGTATAATATATTTCATAAAATGTACGTAGGCTTCTGCATAAGTGACAACCCTATTGAACCACTTCAAAGCAAAGCTGTCAGTTGCCGACAATATTAGCTAGCAAGCGTGTTGCCTATTCAAATGTATCATCTAACATTATTATTATTCGGCTGCCTAGCTACATCTATAGGTTTCTTATTCTGCCACCATATCGAAGCAGTGTCACCCTAAGTGTCCTTTCTCTATAGACCGCATATAAATCCTATCTCCCATGCAGCCACCTTGAAAGACATGCAAGTGATCAAAGCTATTAACGTTAACTTTTAAACTATTTATGCACCTCTAGAATGTATCTGATACTGTGTATTCCAACCTTGACCAGTAATGACCTTCACTCGGGAATCCTGTGTGATTTAAAAACAAAGGCTGTAAGAACTTGCTATAAACCTTTCCTTGTTGCTCATGTATTCGTGTTCACTTGACGGGGTGTGTATACCTGTTGGTCTTGTGCTGTCAGGTCAGGGGGTGCACTTCCCTGTCGGAGCCGGGGCTCCAGTAGGCAGAGGCTGCAGGACTGTACCTCAGAGAGCTCAGGTTCTCCTACGTGTTTGTCAGTAACCTGCAACGCGCCAGACAGGTGGGTTTTCCTGAGATGCCACTGGTGTTACATGTGATGTCGTCTTAGGTGACACTAATCTCGTCCACCCAGCTGGCTCTATGTAGCAATTGAGCCTGGGAACAAGGTTAGGTGACCACCAGAAAGACGAAACTTTGCACAGCAGATGTAGGATGTAATCTCTATTTAGTTTAGATTCCCAGTGTGCAATTTATAATTGTGGCCACCGGCTACACTGTCACTGCCGTTCAATTGCAGAAAATGGCAGGAGATGTTGACAACTGATGTAAAAGTAAAATCATTCCCTTACTACAACACCTTTTCAGTGGGAAACACTCAGATAAGACATTAAAGTCACTTCAACAATTCCTGAAACAAAACTTCTCCATTGTATATGTTACTGTGAAGGAGGGAAGAGAGCAGAGGATATATTAAACCACCGATATAGACTACAGGATATGAGAAATGTCAGCTGGTAGAACTAAACTCAGCAAAAAAAGAAACGTCCTCTCACTGTCAACTGCGTTTATTTTCAGCAAACTTAACATGTGTAAATATGTGTATGAACATAAGATTCAACAACTGAGACATAATCTGAACAAGTTCCACAGACATGTGACTAACAGAAATTGAATAATGTGTCCCTGAACAAAGGGGGGTCAAAATCAAAAGTAACAGTCAGTATCTGCATTAAGTACTGCAGTGCATCTCCTCCTCATGGACTGCACCATATTTGCCAGTTCTTGCTGTGAGATGTTACCCCACTCTTCCACCAAGGCACCTGCAAGTTCCCAGACATTTCTGGGGGGAATGCCCCTAGCCCTCACCCTCCGATCCAACAGGTCCCAGACGTGCTCCATGGGATTGAGATCCGGGCTCTTCGCTGGCCATGGCTGAACACGGACATTCTTGTCTTGCACAAAATCACGCACAGAACGAGCAGTATGGCTGGTGGCATTGTCATGATGGAGGGTCATGTCAGGATGAGCCTGCAGCAAGGGTACCACATGAGGGAGGAGGATGTCTTCCCTGTAACGCATAGCGTTGAGATTGCCTGCAATGACAACAAGCTCAGTCCGATGATACTGTGACACACCGCCCCAGACCATGACGGATCCTCCACCTCCAAATCTGTCCCGCTCCAGAGTACAGGCCTCGGTGTAACGCTCATTCCTTCGACGATAAACGCGAATCCAACCATCACCCCTGGTGCGACTCGTCAGTGAAGAGCACTTTTTGCCAGTCCTGTCTGGTCCAGCGACGTTGTTGCCGGTGATCTCTGGTGAGGACCTGCCTTACAACAGGCCCACAAGCTGTCAGTCCAGCCTCTCTCAGCCTATTGCGGACAGTCAGCGCTGATGGAGTGATTGTGTGTTCCTGGTGTAACTCAGGCAGTTGTTGTTGCCATCCTGTACTTGTCCCGCAGGTGTGATGTTCAGATGTACCGGTCCTGTGCAGGTGTTACACGTGGTCTGCCACTGCGAGGACGATCAGCTGTCCGTCCTGTCTCCCTGTAGCGCAGTCTTAGGCATCTCACAGTACGGATATTGCATTTTATTGCCCTGGCCACATCTGCAGTTCTCATGCCTCCTTGCAGAATGCCTAAGGCACGTTCACACAGATGAGCAGGGACCCTGGGCATCTTTCTTTTGGTGTTTTTCAGAGTCAGTAGAAAGGCCTCTTTCGTGTCCTACGTTTTCATAACTGTGACCTTAATTGCCTACAATCTGTAAGCTGTTAGTGTCTTAACGACCGTTCCACAGGTGCACGTTTATTAATTGTTTATGGTTCATTGAACAAGCATGGGAAACAGTGTTTAAACCCTTTACAATGAAGATCTGTGAAGTTATTTGGATTTTTACAAATTATCTTTGAAAGACAGGGTCCTGAAAAAGGGATGTTTCTTTTTTTGCTGAGTTTAGAAGTACAGTAATGAAGACAATGTTAGTTTCTCGTGATGGCCTAGTAGCTGATTTGGTTGTAGGTGTGGAGATTAAGACAACACTGTCATTGTTCACACATCCTTATCCTTTGTCAGACTGCAGAAATCATTGAGGAACAATGTTCACTCCTCGGGCGTTGAAATGGTCTTTGACCCCTTACTCAGAGAGAGGGTAAGTCTTTCATATACCTCCTATTGCATGTATGTAGTATACAATTGATCCAGCCCAGTCTACCTCAATAGGGCCCCTAGAGTTTGACATTCAAATACAGTGCATAGAAATTATCATCAAAGTGGTTCATCAATCATACAGGGTTTTGGGATCGCAGAAGGACGGCCCAAGGTGGATCTGAAGAACATGGCTAACGCAGCCGGCCAGTCGTGTCGAGACTATACTCCTCCTGGAGGGGAGACCTTGGAACAGGTTAGACTGGGATCTGAACATTTGATCAGTTTTCCCTTTGGTCCTGCTGTAGACTAGCTTCCAACAGCTCAGAGCTGGATTCCATGGCCAACAGTGCCATGCAGGGGTTCAACTCGGAACTTCCAGGCAGAAGCTCAACACATAATTAATAGATTTTTTTCTTCTAGGGAGATAAGTACTTTTTTAATCCTTGAATAATTTAAATGTGGGTCTATGTCTCCCTCCAGGTAAGGCTGCGATGCAAGAAGTTTCTGAAGTCCCTTTACCATCGTGTGGTTGACAACCATGGCTGCTCAGGACAGAGTTCTGCTGCTGTAGGGACAGAGGCCGGGGCCGGTGCAGCCGAGTCTGGCACAGATGGGTCCCTGGCTGGTTTGCCTGACGACGGGATGGAGGGTGTCCCTCTCCCTGCCCTGGTGGTGAGCCACGGGGCCTACATCCGTGTGGCTGTGAGACATTTTGTGGAGGACCTGCAGTGCTCTCTGCCCCAGGGCCTGAAGATGTCCAAGGTGTTGTCGGCCTGCCCCAACACAGGCATCAGCCGCTTTGTCCTCATCGTGTCTCCCAGTGAGTCTGGCCTGGCGCTCTCTGCTGTCCACTGTGTTTTCACCAGCAGGAAGGACCACCTGACCTCCCGTAACATATGTTACATCACACATTAAAGATAGACAAGGCAACACTTAAGGTTTAGTCACTACTCTGTTCTGTTTCAATGTTATTTACTGTAGCTAACAAACCACTAAAAGTAAAGATATCTGGCACAGTGGCTTGTCTATTGATAATATGAGTTGGGGGGGAGATTCATCGGAGAACCCTAATCACCAATTGATACATTTATTTTATACACTGTAAATAAATTAAGCATTTTTGCGCAGTTTATATCTCCGCTTGTTTTAAAGCTTTTTAAGTAACCTCCACGTTATGTGACCTATGTAACCATGGTGACCTAGGCTCTTTTATGCATATGTATTGTAAGTGCCCCAAAGTGGATAGATTTTGAAGACTGGTATCTTCTACCTTATCTGATGTTCTTGGAGTCACTATACCAGTCCTTAATGATGACTCATCACACACACTGTCACTCCAACAATGATGTGTAATGCTGACAGGTTTAACAACAGCAGAAAAGATGCTACCATTGAGATGGCAGTTACACACAAAAATGTACTACCTCAGTTGTTCTTTCGATTGTTTGATTGTGTATTTATTTGGCTAGAGATCGGGGTGGGTTGGCTTGAGAGGTCGGATGGGGCAGCTTGAATCAGTCTGAAGTTGGGTCCATATCTCTGTAGTGATATCATGTATCTATTTTACAATTTTTTTTGCTCCTTTGTCATTGAGGTTTGTCTGTTTTCCGTTCTATTGACAAATGTAATCAGAAATTGATCACAAGAAAGGAATGAATACCCGACCACAGACAAAGACACTGAGAAGTAGAGGACACAAAGTATTATGGGAATACAGGGTAAATGTTTTGCTCTTCAGCTCTCAATGGTCCCTTTTTTTCAGTAGATCATTGCTCAGTGCAAATTCTGCAGAACTATTGGCGGGATGTATGTATATCCTGTGTGAGTGGATTTCCCGGTCTTCCAATAATTATCCATGGAATGTTCTATAGAAACTAAACACTTCCTGTGTCATCGTCCAATGAAATGAGGACTTGTTTGGAATGTTTTAGTGTGGATAATGTAATGGTTTGTTTCCACTACTATGTCGATCATGTTGAAGATTTAGTTGTACTGTTTTTGTCTTATTATACCAAAGGCAGAAAAGTGTGAGGAATGTCAGTATCTTTTAAAGCCTTTACAATTCAACATGGAGTTCTCTTATTGTGGTCCCTGTCCATTATGAGATAATAAATTATACACTGCAAAAAGTACAGCGTTACAGTATTGTATTGATTGATCACAACCAAAAAAGGCTTCAATATTGGTGTTTAACATGTTCAATGGCTATGTATTTCAAGTGTCCATAAGTGGTCACAAGCTTCCTCTGATCTTGCACAAATATAATTGTCACTAAAGGTTGCATAAGAGGCAATAGTGTGTGCAAGTCTTATAGTTTCTTTATGCAAAGCAGGATTTGAACCCGTGGATGTTTGCAGGCTGGGAAATATCAGGTTTGAGGGGCCACTTCCAAGTTACGGACTTTCTCATGTTTAAAACCTGATAGAAATCACTTTGCTTCAGTGCTCAGGCTGAGCGTGACAGGTCAAAGAACTGGGGCAATTAGATTATGCGACAGCTATTGACCTGTGTCTACATTGTTCCAGAGACAACCATGAGTAAATGTTCCGAAGGCACCAGTGGACCATTCATTTCCGTTTAAAATGAAACGTCACACTTGAAGAACATGCATTATAACATGCAGGCCTACTGGCATATTCAACACTTTAGTAGGGCTAATTTTAGATGCAATATGTTTAAGTTTCATATCAATAGTATTTTATTGCAGTCTTCTTGCAATAAACTTTAAGACATGAAGGTCATCAATGCGGAACATTTCTAGAACTTTGAAATAACATTTCATGAAGTGACTTCAGCTCAACTCCATTTTTTTTCAAACAAAGACGCAAAATTATTTCGGGTTTCAGCATGATTCTCATAAGAATCCTACCCGTAAACAGAGCGCAATCAAATACAGAATTTGCGTCCTGGAATCAAAAATCACGGAAACCAATAGTTACTCACTGTGCTGTAGTGAAGAATGGCCGAAATAAAGTGTTATAATGTGGTACTTTTTTTGACTACATATTTCATCTTATCAATTACATATCAATTACTAATATGCCATAATAAGGGTATCACGGTCCGACTTTCACAAGTATAACATAAGTTTAATACATTGAGGGTTGATTGCAGAACTGCTGGAAAAGGCCCAACGTGAACGCATACATAGCTTACATTGATAAACCCAATTGTTCAAACTGCGAGTGTCCTGTCCTCTTATCCCATTATTCCATTCATGATACGGGGGCTGGGAGGGGGGTTTGGGGAATGCACGTTCCACGGGTCGTCGGAGTGAGATTGGGGGGTCTCCCTGGAGATGTTGGGTCCCTCGGGGGAGTTCAGCCTCCTGGTCCATCTCCAAGGTGTCATCCATTTGCGGCATCGCCCGGGAGTCCCCATTCTCCTCAGTTTGACCCAGCATGTTGTACGGATCAGAAGAGTCAACCACCCGGTTCCTCTTCTCCCGGTGCAAGAGGCGCTCCAGCGGCACCGTGTTCATCTCCGATAGGAAGAGGGAGGTTAGCGGTAGATTCTGACCCACCGTGTACACTTGCTTTATCCCTTCCAAGTTGAGCAGAATACCAGTTCTGCAAGAGTAGTACACGTTGCGGTGGTTTTCCAATAGCTTGTGATTAAAAAGACAGTCTTCCTTGTGGCAAACAGCCTGTAAACAGATTAATAGATTAATTTACGCAAACAGACCATTTAGAAACGTACATAAATTAACTTCACTTTCAAAGTGCTACTTGAATGCTAAACACGAGAACACTTCGACCAATGTAAAAATGATGGTGATCTTATATTGGCTATGTGTTTGGATAAAAGTGGTCTGAAATCCGTGCGTAAAAGCGCATTTTTTGTAGGGATATGTCAGAAAGAGCTCAGTTAGGAAACTTCTCTCACGAGTCTAATTCTAAATGTTAAGAAAACATGTATTTCCGTTCAATGGATAATGAAAATGGGCATTTACTTACAGAGCTGAAAGGGTTTCCCAGGGCATCCATGCACAGGTAGCGGTTACTTTTGACTCCAAGTATCGCTACACGCTCTCTTGTTTCCGCCTTCAATAAAATCACACCTGTTGACAAAATTAATTGTGTTAGCCTATAGAAGCAGATTAAAGACAAAAACTTAAAACCACATTTCAATCAAAACGAAATGGCAAAAATGTAATATGAACTTACTGTATGAGCTTCGAAGTGTAGTTTTGCGCACGTGGCCATTTAAACTGATCTCAAGGTAGAAATTGTTCACGTCTGAAGACGTCTGCAGGTGTACGTATCTTCTCGGATTCCCCCAGTTGGATCCCAGGAGAGGTGATGGGTTTGGAAGAGCGTCTACTAGTCGAAATCCCTGAAGAACAGCCAGTAAGAGCACAAGGACCGCGTCCCTCATCCCAGATGTCTTGGTTATTTCCATATTTTTTCCCCTAAAACACAGAAAATGTATCCCAGAGATTTCGGATGTAGCTTTGAATTCTGCAGCAAGCTGTTGGCAAACTCCAGCTGATCTGATGGTCCAACGTTTAAGGACGGCTCAATTTAAAGGGACCCAAGTGCCACTCCTGCTCGCATTCTTTAGCCTACGCAGCACTAGCAGATGTGGGTCTTTCTCTCGGCGGAAGGAAGGGGGTGCATCTCCACCTGACTGTTTGTCTAAAGGTATTGGTCACCAAATAACGTAGTAGTCTCCTTGAGCAATGTCTGTACAAAAGTGACGTCATATATATATTTTTTCAAACATCAGCACATTCATAATCATGATCCTTGCACAATCTTTAAATCGCATATGTCAACACAATGTGTGCAATATAACCCTCTGTCCAGTAAGCATATTATAATAGACCTAGATATTTTTTATAGATATAGAAACATATTAATAATTTCACATTGAAAAACTGACTATAGATAAGTATATAGATAATCTATACAACCAATTCCCAAGGTTTCCTGTCCCTAATCTATACAACCTATTCCCAAACCTTTCCAATGTTTTGAAAACTTAATTTTATGATAGTAATTGAACATTATGGTACAATCTGTTTGAATGAAATTATATGACATCTTAGACTTAGATACATATTTTACCATTTAAAAGCACAGATCTAATGTAGTGCTGTATTTATGTCTAGTATTTTCTATTTCATTATAAAAACATAAATCCATGCCTGAATATGACTAATTAAGCTCCAAATTAACATTACACTGTGTGTATAGTTGATGATGACTGGGGGAGCTAGGCTTACCCCAGTCTATAGTCCAATATTACCCCTTGTGTAGAAACAACACTGCTGCGTCTCTTCCTACATGCATTGCACAACCATTGTCCTGTCTTCCTTTTGATCCCTACATATCTGTAATGGAACCACTTCACCATTCTGTCTTAGTTTGTGCAGCAGATGATCTTGCCGAACAGATGTCTATTGCAGGAACAGATTGCTGCTGATCCCTCCTCCTGTTCATTCAATACCATTTGCAACTTCCTTTTCTGCAACTCTGGAATCATGTGATGTTCAACAAAGGCTTGGGTTCTGATCAACAGGTCTTGAATGAATGCCTCATCTTGGGGAAGATTGATGACAGAAATGCCTTGCTGTGTCCAGACAACAAAGTTACCCTGTTGACATCCTGTGACAAGCAGTTGTGTTTGAACTTGAGTGAAGTACTGATGTGTTCTCTTCAACCAATTGGTGTCCAGGCAAAATGCAGGATCCTCCAGTTGAACTACGGTACCAGTCAGAAGTTTGGACACACCTGCTCATGCAAGGGTTTATCTTTATTTAAAAAAAATTCTACATTGTAGAATAATAGTGAAGACATCAAAACTATGAAATAACACATATGGAATCATGTAGTAACCAAAAACGTGTTAACTTGTTAGGGACTGGCAGCTGAGGGGTCGGTTTTGGAGAGCCAGAAAATAGGATATGCACATATTTGATACCATTGGATAGGAAACACTCTGAATTTTCCAAAACTGTTAACCATTTGTCTGTGAGTGAAACAGAACGCATATGGCAGGCGAAACCCAGAGGAATTTCTGTCCTGGAAAAAGTGATTTTGACACATTGCTCATTTGGGCACCCCTCCCTCATGAAAATGACCATATAAGGGCATATGAATGCAGTACCCATCGCTTCCTTTAGATGTCAACAGTCTGGAGACAGTGTAAGTTTTCATTTTGGATGAATTAGACCAGAGAAGAAGAGCAAACCAGGAAGTGTATCTTTCATGTAAACAGTACCCAGCGTGCGTGCCCCGAGAAGTCGCGCAGTGTCTTTTTTTACCGTCGTTATCGATCAGTTTATATTCCGATTGATTTATAATAGTAAATATACGTAAAAGTGTTCCTAAGGATACATTTAAAACTATGTTTGATTGTTCTTGGACAAGTTTATAGGTATAAGATGAACGAGTTTGCGTCACGTTTCAATGGAGGAGTGGAAGCTGTCGTTTCTGATTATAACGCGTGAACCAAATGGAGGATTTATGGATAAAATACATGACTTTTTATAACAAAAGAACCATGGATTGTCTTCGTTGGACACTTAGGATGACCTCAGCAGAAGTTCTTCAACAGGTAATTGATTTGTTTTCGCTGTGAAATGTGTTATGTGTGTGCCATGATGGCTAATCGATTCATGGCTATGGGAAAAATATGTGAGGTGCTACCCTCAAACAATCAAATGTGCTGCTTTCGCCGTAAAGCCTTTTTGAAATCTGACAACGCTGTGATATTGCCAAGAAACAGAGCTTTTGATGAGTATGGAACACTTGTATATTGGTGGATGTTTAATAATTCAACTTTTGGATTTTGAATTTGGCGCCTTACATTTTACCTGGTAGTGTCGGGAGCAGCCCGCTAGCGCCCCAGTGATCCCTGAGAAGTTAAACACATCAACATATATTTTAAATTTGAGATTCTTCAAAGTAGCCACCCTTGCCTTGATGACAGCTTTGCACACTTGGAATTTTCTCAACCAGCTTCATGATGTAGTCACCTGGAATGCATTTCAATTAACATGTGTGCCTTGTTAAAAGTTAATTTGTGGAATTTCTTTCCTTCTTTGAGCCAATCAGTTGTGTTGTGACAAGGTAGGGTTGGTATATAGAAGATTGCCCTATTTGGTAAAATATTAAGTCTATATTATGGCAAGAACAGCTAAAATAAGCAAAGAGAAACAACAGTCCATCATTACTTTAAGACATGAAGGTCATCATTGCGGAACATTTCAAGAACTTTGAAAGTTTCTTCAAGTGCAGTCGCAAAACCCATCAAGCGTTATAATGAAACTGGCTCTCATGAGGACCACCACAAGAAAGGAATACCCAGAGTTAACACTGCTGCAAAGGATAAGTTCATTAGAGTTAACTGCACCTCAGACTGAAGCACCAAATAAAGTAACAGACACATCTCAACATGATATTCAGAGGAGACTGCGTGAATCAGGCCTTCATGGTCGAATTGCTGCAAAGAAACCACTACTAAAGGACACCAATAAGAAGAAGAGACTTGCTTGGGCCAAGAAACACGAGCAATGGACATTAGACTGGTGGAAATATGTCCTTGGTCTGTACAAATTTGAGATTTTTGGTTCCAATCGCAGTGTCTTTGTGAGACGCAGAGTACGTGAACAGATGATCTCCGCATGTGTGGTTCCCACCGTGAAGCATGGAGGAGGAGGTGTGATGTGTGGGGGTGCTGCTTTGCTGGTGACACTGTCAGAGATGTATTAAGAATTCAAGGCATACTTAACCAGCATGGCTACCACAGCATTCTGCAGCGATACGCCATCCCATCTGGTTTGCGCTTAGTGGGACTATCATTTGTTTTTCAACAGGACAATGACCCCAAAACACACCTCCAGGCTTTGTAAGGGCTTTTTGACCAAGGGCTATTTGACAATCGCCCGACCTCAACCCAATTGAGATGGTTTGGGTTGAGTTGGACAGTAGAGTGAAGGAAAAGCAGCCAACAAGTGCTCAGCATATGTGGTAACTCCTTCAAGACTGCTGGAAAAGCATTCCTCATGAAGCTGGTTGAGAGAATGCCAAGAGTGTGCAAAGCTGTCATCAAGGCAAATGGTGGCTACTTTGAAGAATCTCAAATATAAAATATATTTTGATTTGTTTAACACTTTTTGGTTACCACATGATTCCATATGTGTTATTTCACCATAATTCTAAAATGTAGAAAATAGAAAAAATAAAGAAAACACTTGAATGAGTAGGTGTGTCCAAACCTTTGACTGGTACTGTATGTCCATTGGAGGAAAGTCCTTGTATTTGTGGGGACACTTGATCTCGAGGACCGTATACCCATGGCAGTCGTCCAGGAAATCCCATCAGGTGAGTCGGCTAGGAAGGGTGGGTGTGGTAAACAACAAGGCCTGAGGGTTTCAGTTGAAAGTTGATGTGCTGGTCTGTCATCTGTCGACAGCATTCCTTTCTTGTAGTTTCCTCATGCTCAATGTCCCATTTCACTGTCGGCACATGGGAAATGCTGACAGTGTCATACTACATGACAGCTGACTCACTGTTGTAGTGAATGACGTTGTGCATATTATTGACCTTGTGCAACAGTCACCCTGTTAAAGGGTAGGGAGTAGGGACTTTCCTTGGGGGAATAACTTTCAACTTTTGTGACTTGGGCCAACCAGGGTCGTAATGGTGGGCAATGTTCCCTTTAAGCTGCGCACATGCATGACCTTGCAGCTCCCCGGGACTGCCACACAGAAGAAATATCAGCCTGCGCAGAGAAGTACAAGATTGAACTTCAGTACATTTTCAGAGCAGTATCCCTATATGCAAATAGACCATTGCCATATATGGATCTGTGCTGTTCACTTTGAACTGGACTGTGTTTCCATCATGAGTGGTAGAGAGAAGATGTGCTTGTTTTGAGATCAAAACATGTAGCCATGTGTGCACAATTGTTCATATTGTTTGCAAGCAATTTAGTTATTAGCCCAGTTAAAGCTCATTTCTAGTCATCAATGGGTGTGTGGTTGCTTCCTACAAAAGCACAAAACCTATGCATTTCTAGCACTCCTTTGAAGTGAGTCAGGTAAAGCGCTTTTGTTTTGTCTTAAAGCGGCAGTGTTGTATTTTGAGACAGGCTTGAATAGGCTAAGTAGCCGATTCTCTGTAATAATGCAATGGGAATAATAATGAATTTTATTTTGTAAAGTGGTTTCTTGCATCAAACACATTTTCAGTCACCTCCTTGTCTGAAGGACAAGTGGATGAACAGGTTAATGTCAAGCCCTGCATGTTTTTTCCAAATCCTAATGGAATATACAGTGGGGGAAAAAAGTATTTAGTCAGCCACCAATTGTGCAAGTTCTCTCACTTAAAAAGATGAGAGAGGCCTGTAATTTTCATCATAGGTACACTTCAACTATGACAGACAAAATGAGGAAAAAAAATCCAGAAAATCATATTGTAGGATTTTTAATGAATTTATTTGCAAATTATGGTGGAAAATAAGTATTTGGTCACATACAAACAAGCAAGATTTCTGGCTCTCGCAGACCTGTAACTTCTTCTTTAAGAGGCTCCTCTGTCCTCCACTCATTACCTGTATTAATGGCACCTGTTTGAACTTGTTATCAGTATAAAGACACCTGTCCACAACCTCAAACAGTCACACTCCAAACTCCACTATGGCCAAGACCAAAGAGCTGTCAAAGGACACCAGAAACAAAATTGTAGACCTGCACCAGGTTGGGAAGACTGAATCTGCAATAGGTAAGCAGCTTGGTTTGAAGAAATCAACTGTGGGAGCAATTATTAGGAAATGGAAGACATACAAGACCACTGATAATCTTCCTCGATCTGGGGCTCCACGCAAGATCTCACCCGTGGGGTCAAAATGATCACAAGAACGGTGAGCAAAAATCCCAGAACCACACGGGGACCTAGTGAATGACCTGCAGAGAGCTGGGACCAAAGTAACAAAGCCTACCATCAGTAACACACTACGCCGCCAGGGACTCAAATCCTGCAGTGCCAGACGTGTCCCCTGCTTAAGCCAGTACATGTTCTAAAGTTTGCTAGAGAGCATTTGGATGATCCAGATGAGGATTGGGAGAATGTCAGATGAAACCAAAATAGAACTTTTTGGTAAAAACTCAACTCGTCGTGTTTGGAGGACAAAGAATGCTGAGTTGCATCCAAAGAACACCATACCTACTGTGAAGCATGGGGGTGGAAACATCATGCTTTGGGGCTGTTTTTCTGCAAAGGGACCAGGACGACTGATCCGTGTAAAGGAAAGAATGAATGGGGCCATGTATCGTGAGATTTTGAGTGAAAACCTCCTTCCATCAGCAAGGGCATTGAAGATGAAACGTGGCTGGGTCTTTCAGCATGACAATGATCCCACACACACCGCCCGGGCAACGAAGTATTGAGATAAACTTTTGTTATTGACCAAATACTTATTTTCCACCATAATTTGCAAATAAATTCATAAAAAATCCTACAATGTGATTTTCTGGATTTTTTTTCCTCATTTTGTCTGTCATAGTTGAAGTGTACCTATGATGAAAATTACAGGCCTCTCTCATCTTTTTAAGTGAGAGAACTTGCACAATTGGTGGCTGACTAAATACTTTTTTTCCCCACTGTAGGCCTACATTGAACACCACACATTGGCTGTTACTGTAGGCTAAATGATAGAACAGCTATTTCCATGTTAAAATGTTATGGGACGTATTTTCTCCAATGTTTTTAATGGTAGGCCACTCTGGTAGGCCTACATTATGGTAAAATAGCCACAGTAGCCTACTTGACCACTGTTAAAACTGTAACTTAAAGTGGGTACAGCCTCAGTGTTCACAGTAATTGCGTGCCAGAAGTTGCACAGAATTTTCACAACTTTCAAGTTTGAGTTCAGCAGACCTGAAATTTGATAGGTGCCCAAATTCTTTTGAGGGAACATTGCCGTTAGGTATAGTTCATCTTCTGACTCAGAGGCTTTGTCACTCTCAAATCAAATCTAATCCAATTTTATTTGTCACATACACATGGTTAGCAGATGTTAATGCAAGTGTAGCGAAATGCTTGTGCTTCTAGTTCCGACCATGCAGCAGTATCTAACAGGTAATCTAACAGTTTCACAACAACTACCTTATACACACTCCTGACTAAAACCACTGCTGAGGGCAGAATTTGATGTAGCTGACCAAGAGCTTCCTGCTGTTCCTCATTGAAGAGGCTTGGATTTTGCCGTTTCCTACGTTTGCAGGTGACCTTCCCGCCATGTCTAGGTTTTCTGCTGCATGGCTTGTTACATTTCTCTTCTGATAACCTTTCCACATACACTTAACATCAGTGCATGAGAGCTCTCTATTTGCAGTGGCTTGTGTGCACCCCTCAACAGCAAACAAAACAGCAGCACAAGTGCAGTGGGTTGCCACTGCATAGCCATTCTTCGTGTCTAGACACAGCCAAGGTTTGTATGGCAGTTCACTGACTCTCTGGCCTGGGTCCACTGTGGCTGCCACAAATGTGACTGGGCTTTCTTCAGATAAGTCATGGCCTGATGCTCTTTAGATGACCACACACATAGTAATTGTATTCATCAAGTGATTTGTACTCATGTAACGCTTCACCGGTGCAGGGACCAAAGGTATTCATTAGGTAATCATATACAGTTGAAGTCGGAAGTTTACATACACCTTACCCAAATACATTTAAACTCAGTTTTTCACAATTCCTGACATTTAATCTTAGTAATAATTCCCTGTTTAGGTCAGTTAAGATCACCACTTTATTTTAAGAATGTGAAATGTCAGAATAATAGTAGAGAGAATGATTTATTTCAGGTTTTATTTCTTTCATCACATTCCCAGTGGGTCAGAAGTTTACATACACTCAATTAGTATTTGGTAGCATTGCCTTTAAATTGTTTAACTTGGGTCAAACGTTTCGGGTAGCCTTCCACAAGCTTTCCACAATAAGTTGGGTGAATTTTAGCCCATTCCTCCTGACAGAGCTGGTGTAACTGAGTCAGGTTTGTAGGCGTCCTTGCTTGCACACGCTTTTTCAGTTCTGCCAACACATTTTCTATAGGATTGAGGTCAGGGCTTTGTGATGGCCACTCCAATACCTTGACTTTGTTGTCCTTAAGCCATTTTGCCACAACTTTGGAAGTATGCTTGGGGTCATTGTCGATTTGGAAGACCCATTTGCAACCAAACTTTAACTTCCTGACTGATGTCTTGAGAAGCTTCAATAAATCCACATAATTGTCCTTCCTCATGATCATCTATTTTGTGAAATGCACCAGTCCCTCCTGCAGCAAAGCACCCACACAACATGATGCTGCCACCCCCGTGCTTCACGGTTGGGATGGTGTTCTTCTGTCACGATCTTCATAATTGACAGACCAAGACGCAGCGATGCTTCCAGTATACATTTTTAATACGAACGTAACTGGGTAAACAACAAACAGAAAGTAATGAAGATCGTGAATGTTGAACGTAACTAAACACAAAAAACAAGCTATGATCAAACAATCACCCACAAAACCTAAACGAAAACCCCAAACATATATATGGTTCCCAATTAGAGACAACGACACACAGCTGCCTCTAATTGGGAACCATTACCCCAACATAGATATATAACACCTAGAACATAAAAACCCTACACCAAAACCAAAGCAAAAACACGCCAGCCTGTCTTTTCAGGCCTGGACATGACAGTACCCCCCCCCCCCAAAGGCGCGGACTCCGACCGCGCCACCCAAAAGTCCATGGGGGGGTCTTCGGGTGGGTTTCTTTGTCCCAGGTGGCGGCTCCGGTGCTGGCCGTGCTGGTCCGAAGTCACGCACTGGAGGCCCTGGGCCATTTGCAGGACTGGGGATCCTCCCTGGCGGCCCCGGGCTGGGGACCCTCACTGGCGGACCCGGACTGGGGACCCTCACTGGCGGACCCGGACTGGGGACCCTCACTGGCGGCGCCGGACTGGGACCCTCACTGGCGGCGCCGACTGGGGACCCTCACTGGCGGCGCCGGACTGGGGACCTCACTGGCGGCGCCGGACTGGGGACCTCACTGGCACTCTGGTGCGGGAGCAGGAACCGGCCGTACTGGGCTCGTGACGCGCACTCTGGTGCGGGGAGCAGGAACCGGCCGAACTGGGCTCGTGACGCGCACTCTGGTGCGGGGAGCAGGAACCGGCCGAACTGGGCTCGTGACGCGCACTCTGGTGCCGGGAGCAGGAACCGGCCGTACTGGAATCCTGGAACGTGGAACAGAACGTGCTGGGCTGTGGATGCGAACCGGAGACCCCACACGCAGAACCGGTGCAGGATATCTCAGTCCCAGGAGACGCACTGGAGACCTGGCGCGCAGAGCTGGCACCACTCTTCCAGGTAGCACACTGACCTTGGCCTGACAGACGAGTGGCGCTGGGATCTCTCGCACTGGGCTGTGGACACGTACCGGAGATACTGCACTCAGAACCAGTGCAGGATATCCAGGTCCTAGGAGGCGCACTGGAGACCTGGCGCGCAGAGCTGGCACCACTCCTCCTGGCTGCACACTCAGTCTAGCCCGACTGATGAGTGGAGCTGGAATTTCTTGCACCGTGCGCAAAACTGCATAGCGCGGTGTCCTCTCCGTGCGACGCTCTCCCCAACGCTCTCTCCACAAAGCACGAGGAGTTGGCTCAGGAGTCCCTCCTGAACCGGCCAAACTCCTCGTGTGCCCCCCCAAAAAAAAATTTTGCGGCTGTCTTTCGGGTTTCCGTGCCAGGCGAGTTCCAACATATCTCTCCCTCTTCGGGTTCCACGCTCCATATATATCCTCGAAGCTCCCTCGCTCAGTCTTAGCCACTTCCATCCTCCTCTTAGGGTAACGATGCTCCGTCGTCTTCTCCCAAGGCCCCTTCCCAGCTAATATTTCCTCCCAAGTCCAGGACTCCCTTACACATCGCTGCTTGGTCCTTTTGTGGTGGGTGATTCTGTCACGATCTTCATAATTGACAGACCAAGACGCAGCGATGCTTCCAGTATACATTTTTAATACGAACGTAACTGGGTAAACAACAAACAGAAAGTAACGAAGATCGTGAATTTTGAACGTAACTAAACACAAAAAACAAGCTATGATCAAACAATCACCCACAAAACCTAAACGAAAACCCCAAACATATATACGGTTCCTAATTAGAGACAACGACACACAGCTGCCTCTAATTGGGAACCATTACCCCAACATAGATATATAACACCTAGCACATAAAAACCCTACACCAAAACCAAAGCAAAAACACGCCAGCCTGTCTTTTCAGGCCTGGACGTGACATCTTCGGCTTGCAAGCCTCCCCCTTTTTCCTCCAAACATAACGATGATGATTATGGCCAAACAGTTCTATTTTTGTTTCATCAGACCAGAAGACATTTCTCCAAAAAGTACGATCTTTGTCCCCATGTGTAGTTGCAAACCGTAGTCTGGCTTTTTTATGGAGGTTATGGAGCAGTGGCTTCTTCCTTGCTGAGCGGCCTTTCAGGTTATGTCGATATAGGACTCGTTTTACTGTGGATATAGATACTTTTGTACCGGTTTCCTCCAGCATCTTCAGGTCCTTTGCTGTTGTTCTGGGATTGATTTGCACTTTTCGCACCAAAGTACGTTGAATCTCTAGGAGACTGAGCGCGTCTCCTTCCTGAGCGGTATGACCATGGTCCCATGGTGTTTATACTTGCGTACTATTGTTTGTACAGATGAACGTGGTACCTTCAGGCGTTTGGAAAATTTTCTTTCTGAGGTCTTGGCGGATTTCTTTTGATTTTAGCCTATCAGAAGCTTCTAAATGACATCATTTTCTGGAATTTTCCAAGCGGTTTAAAGGCACAGTCAACTTAGTGTATGTAAACTTCTGACCCACTGGAATTGTGAAACAGTGAATTATAAGTTAAATAATCTGTCTGTAAACAGTTGGAAAAATTACTTGTGTCATGCACTCAGTAGATGTCCTAACCGACTTGCCAAAACTATAGTTTGTTAACATGAAATTTGTGGAGTGGTTGAAAAACAAGTTTTAAAGACTCCAACCTAAGTGTATGTAAACTTCCGACTTAAACTGTATGGACATACAGTACCAGTCAAAACTTTGGACACACCTACTCATTCAAGGGTTTTTCCTTATTTACATTTTTTTTCTACATTGTAGAATAATATTGAAGACATCAAACATTGAAATAACACATATGGAATCATGTAGTAACCAAAAAAGTGTTAAACAATTCAAAATATATTTTAGATTCTTTAAAGTAGCCACCCTTCGCCTTGATAACAGCTTTGCACACTCTTGGCATTCTCTCAACCAGCTTCATGAGGTCAGCTTAACCTTTTATAGATTATATTGAATGAACAAGGGGGGAAACATATCGCAATGGAAAATCGATTAATGTTTTAATTTAGTATTTGGCTGTTTTGGGCTGCCAGAGGCAGTCTACCTCGGAAAATAACATGTTGTTGGACTTTAAGGAGTAATGATAATGTTAGGCTCCTTAAAGGTCAGATCGAAATGTCCTAGGGGGGAGGGGCTTGTCCAACTCAAGGTGTCATAAAAAATGAAAATGCAAAGTTACAAATATTTCCACATGACCTTCCTCTCATTCTTTAAAATAAATGGAACACCCTCCCACTCATAGAATTACCTCTAAATAATGTTTACGACCACAAATAACATTAACTGTAGTGACCCTGTGTTTATAAACGTCGATATCAACTTTGCCACTTCAGCATGCTTTTGTGGCACAGTCGATGCCACGCAGAGCTACGGGCCAGAAGGTTGATGGTCTGCCGACCACCACAGACGAGCTCACTTTTCCTGCCTGTTTCATTACATCCTAATCAGAGCTGGCTTCAGACTATGATCAGCTAGGGGGAAATAAGATTTTCAACAGTTTGATGCCATTTATAATTATATAAAATATACTGAACAAAAATATAAATGTGAGACCTCCAGAGTGGCGCTGTGGTCTAAGGCACTGCATCACAGTGCTAGCTGTGCCACTGGAGATCCTGGTTTGAGTCCAGGCTCTGTCGCAGATGGCCGCAACCAGGAGGCCCATGGCAATGCATGCTGACACGGTCGACAGGTGTACGGTGTTTCCTCCAACACATTGGTGCGACTGACTTCTGGGTTAAGTGGGCATTGTGTCAAGAATCAGTGCAGCTTGCCTGGGTTGTGTTTCGAAGGACGCACAGCTCTTGACCTTCGCCTCTCCCAAGTCTGTATGGAAGTTGCAAAGATGGGAC
Organism: Brachymystax lenok tsinlingensis; assembly: GCA_030435695.1. NCBI lineage: Eukaryota > Metazoa > Chordata > Actinopteri > Salmoniformes > Salmonidae > Brachymystax > Brachymystax lenok. Next base: position 12,230,095 of record CM059809.1, on the reverse strand, counting down.
AAGACTGTAACTACGAAAAAGGGGTCAAATATAAATGTGACATACAGCAATTTCATTCATTTACTGTACATATGAGGAAATCATACATTTATTAGACCCAAATCTATGGATTTCACATGACTAGGGATACAGATAGGCATCTGTTTGTCACAGATACCTTAAATAAATATGGGCCTCAGGATATCATTATGGTATTTTTGTGGAATGGAATTGTGTTCGTTGTGTGCAGCTTATGCCTGCCCATACCATACCCCCACCACCATGGGGCACTCTGTTCACAACATTGACATCAGAAAACCGGTCGCCCACAAGACACCATACACGTGGTCTGCGGTTGTTAGGCCGGTTGGACATACTGCCAGATTCTTTAAAATTATGTTGGAGGCGGCTTCTGGTAGAGAAATAAAAATTATATTCTGGCAACAGCTCTGGTGGACATTCCTGCTGTCAGCATGCCAATTGCACGATCCCTCAAAACTTGTGACATCTGTGGCATTGTGTTGTGTGACAAAACTGCACATTTTAGCATGGCCTTTTTATTGTCCCCAGCACAAGGTGCACCTGTGTAATGATCATGCTGTTTAATCAGCTTCTTGATATAGGTGGATGGATATGTCAGGTGGATGAATTATCTTGGCAAAAGAGAAATGCTCACTAACAGGGATGTAAACAAATTTGTGGACAGAATTTGAGAGAAATAGGCTTTTTGTGAGTATGGAAAATGTCTGGGATCTTTTATTTCACCTCATGAAACACTTTACATGTTGCATTTATATTTTTGTTCAGTGTACATAGATACAGACACATTACAGAAATAGAGATGCAAAGAGTTTAAGTACAATTCTTACAAGCTTGTCAGGCTGGTAGCTTATTCTTTAGATGCGTGGGGTTGCTGGTGAACCATGATGTACAGATACAATCAAAGTGACACTTGACTAGCACACTTGCCAGAGTCTTTATGGTGTTTATAGCTAGGTTTCCATCCAGTTGGTAACAGATTTTCATGTGAATATTCAAAAATAATGTAATAGTTTCCTTTGGGAGAATTTGGCGCCGGACAACATGACAGGGGAGTTTTTAATTTACTGAACATTTGATGAATATAATGGACATCCATATGTATTCAGACCCAACATGGCGTAGCCAGCGCCATCAATAAATGAGACCAAATGAGCCAGATTTACATGTCCTTAAAAACAGCGCATTGCATGCAAAGTCCTATAAGCAAGCAAGTTAGACATTGAAGTAGTCAATGATAGGGAATATGGTGAATTGACGTCTAATTTATTGTTGTTTCATTTCTCGATAGCCATCAGCTTGTTTGACTGTAGCCAACTTTATGCCCACTGGTGCGATTGCTAACCTTTCAAACAGTAACACACAGCAAGTTAAGTTTTAATGTAAAATACACAAGTACAGTGAAATACGTTTCTTGCAAGCTCTTAACATAAGCAAAATAACACATGATAAATTTTGTATTGCTGAATATGGGATTTATTGTGATTTGTATAGTTACAAAGTCCCTAACGTTGTAGATTATTGTCAAAAAAACAGAGTACGCCTTTTTCTCCACCAAGAACTGCATTTGCTTGCTATTGTGACATCATGGGGATCTCAGGAATGCCGTTTTTCATCCTTAAGTACTAAAATATTTATCTAAAATATAATCACAAAAAATGAATACATTGAAAAAAGTAATATTTTGTTCATAATAATTTATTTTTTCAAGATAAATGTCACCAATACTCACACACATCCTACTCACAACTAACCTAATGTAGCAGCCATAAACGAAACGCCTGAGCTGAGTCCCCACATCCGGTTTTCTGGGGAAACGGAAGCTATATAACAACAAAAGCTAACTCAGAATTCCTCTTTAACAGTTAAGCATCCATATAAATACTATAAATAACAATAAATGAATTGATTTAAATAAATAAATACTTTCTTTCAACTTTCTTGGGATTCGCTTTGTTGCTTACTTTTGCTGGCCAGCACATATCACCAACCTGTCCTTGTGTTCTGATACCTTGTAGGGTGTAGGCCTACCATTCATTCCTGTTTTAAATTAAATGTCTCACTGCAAGAAAATGGCCTATAACATGTAGGCGTACTGGCATATTAAACATTGTAGTAGGCCTAATTTTATATGGAATAGTTTGATCATCATAATCTGTCCTTGTACTCTTAGATTTAAGTGCTGCGTTCGACACTGTGACCATGATGTCCTTCTGGACAGACTGGAGAGGTGGGTTGGCCTCTCCGGTCCAGTTCTAAATTGGTTTAGGACCTATTTAACTGGTCAAGAGTTCATTGTCACCCTTGGTGAACATAACTCAGAGAAAATACATATTATGTGGTTCCACAACGTTAGATTTTTGGTCTGGCACTGTTCGGTTTATATATGCTACCCCTTGGACCCGCTATCAGAAAGCGTGAGGAACATTAACAAGGTGAGGCCGTTTCTCACTCAGGTTGATAGAGAGAGACTCATCCATGCTTTTATTTCAAGCAGGCTTGACTACTGTAATGCTCTCCTGTCTGGTCTACTCAAGAAAGCCATTGGTCAACTGCAAAACATACAGCACGGGTACTGACCAAGACCAGATGGAAAGCACACATTACACCGGTTTTAAGGTCTCTGCACCGGCTCCCTGTGAGTTTTAGAATTCATTTTAAGATACTTCTATTGGTTTTTAAATCTATCCACGAGTGTGCACCTCAATACATGTCAGACATACTTTTATGTTAGGACCCTCATTGCCATTGGCACTGGCCTTTTAACTATCCCAAAGCCTAGGACCAAGAAGCATGGAGAGGCATGCCAGACACTGTGGACATATTTAAAAGAGATCAACTGGGGACATATTTAAAAGAGATCAACTGTGGACATATTTAAAAGAGATCAACATCTTTTTAGCTTTGCTTTTCCTTGGGGTCCTTTTTTGTTGTTCAGTTTGTGGCATTCTTTTGTTTTGTATCTCATGTTTGTTGTTTAGTAAATATTTCTGCTTCTATTTTCATAGTTGTTTTTACAATGTTTTTCCTGTAAAGCACATTGTGTTGCATTCCATGTCTGAAATGTGCTGTATAAATAAAGCTTGATTTGATTTGATAACCCGAGTATTTTCTTGTAGGCTTCTTACATTGTAAAACATTTAATAAAGTGACTTCAGCTCAACTCTCTTTTTTTCTTCAAAGAAGACGCACAAATATTTCGGGTTTCAGCATGATTCTCATAAGAATCCATTCCGTAAACAGAGCGCACTCATGTGCAGCATTTGCGTCCTATAATTAAAAAGCACGGAAACCAATAGTTACATACTCACTAACTACTGTGCTATAGTGAAAAATGAACAAAATACAATTTTCCATCTTATGACTATATACAAATTACTCATATGCTCTAATAAGCCTGTGACGGTCAGACTTTCACACGTGTAATAGTTGGGGTTTGTTTCCAGACCAGCTGGAAAAGAACCAACGTGAACGCGCACACAACTTATATTCTTAAACCCAGGTGTACAACGGCAAGGGTCCTGTCCACTTATCCCACCATTGCATTCATGATACGGGGGCTGGGAGGGGGGTTTAGGGAATGCACGTTCCACGGGTCGTCGGAGGGAGATTGGGGGGTCTCCCTGGAGATGTTGGGTCCCTCGGGGAGTTCAGCCTCCTGGTCCGTCTCCAAGGTGTCATCCAGCTCCGGCATAGCCCGGGAGTCCTCATCCTCCTCCGTCTGCCCCAGCATGTTGTACGGATCAGAAGAGTCAACCACCCGGTTCCTCTTCTCCCGGTGCAAGAGGCGCTCCAGCGGCACCGTGTTCTTCTCCGACAGGAAGATGGAGGTATGCGGTAGATTCTGACCCACAGTGTACACTTGCTTTGCCCCTTCCAAGTTGAGCAGAATACCAGTTCTGCAAGAGTAGTACACGTCGCGGTGGTTTTCCAATAGCTTGTGGTTAAAAAGACAGTCTTCCTTGTGGCAAACGGTCTGTAAACAGATACATTTACGTAAAAACTGCAATTTAGAAACCTATATCCATTAACTTAATTGTTTAAGGGTTGCTTGAGTGCTAAACACAAGAACACTTAGACCAGTGTAAAACAAAAAAGGATAAGATATAGGCTGTGTGTTTGGATAAAAGTGGTCTGAAATCCGTGCGTAAAAGGGCATTTTTGGTTTATGTCACGAAGGTTTCAAATTAGGAAAAGGTGCCATTCAATTATCTCACGAGTCGAATTCTAAATGTTAAGAAAACATGTATTTCAGTTCAATGGATAAGGAAAATGGGCATTTACTTACAGAGCTGAAAGGGTTTCCCAGGGCATCCATGCACAGGTAGCGGTTACTTTTGACTCCAAGTATCGCTACACGCTCTCTTGTTTCCGCCTTCAATAAAATCACACCTGTTGACAAAATTAATTGTGTTAGCCTATAGAAGCAGATTAAAGACAAACACTTAAAACCACATTTCAATCAAAACGAAACGGCAAAAATGTAATATGAACTTACTGTATGAGCTTCGAAGTGTAGTTTTGCGCACGTGGCCATTTAAACTGATCTCAAGGTAGAAATTGTTCACGTCTGAAGACGTCTGCATGTGTACGTATCTTCTCGGATTCCCCCAGTTGGATCCCATGAGAGGTGATGAGTTTGGAAGGGCATCCACAAGTCGAAATCCCTGAAGAACAGCCAGTAAGAGCACAAGGACTGCGTCCCTCATCCCAGATGTCTTGGTTATTTCCATCTTTCCCCCAAAGAAGACAGAAAATGTATCACAGAGATTTCGGATGTAGCTGTGAGTTCTGCAGAAAACTGTTTGCAAACTTCAGCTGATCTGATGGTCCAACGTTTGAGGACGGCTCTATTTAAAGGGACCCAAATGCCACTCCTGCTCGCATCCTTTAGCCTACGCAGCGCTCGCCCCCAAAGCAGATGTGGGTCTTTCTCTCGGCGGAAGGAAGGGGGTGCATCTCCACCTGACTGTTTGTCTAAAGGTATTGGTCACCAAATAACGTAGTAGTCTCCTTGAGCAATGTCTGTACAAAAGTGACCTATTTTACACATAACAACGTTCACAATCAGGATTCTTGGACTCACGTACCCTCTGTCATCTCAGTGTGTGAAATATACCCCTCTGTCCAGTAAGCATATTATAATTACCTATATATTTTTTTGAAGAAAAAAAACAATTAGTCAAGGATAAGCCCTTTATTGAATCTTGTTTTACCAATTTTATAAGGCTATAGATAATCTATACAACCAATTTCCAAGGTTTTCTGTCCCTAATCGATACAACCTATTCCCAACACCATTCTAATGTTTTGAAAACGTAATTTTATGATAGTAATTGGACATTATGGTACAATCTGTTTTAATTAAATTATATGACATCTTAGACTTATTATTTGACCATTTAAAAACACTGATCTAATGTAGTGCTGTATTTCTATCTAACATTTTCTATTTCATTATAAAAACATAAATCCATGCCTGAATATGACTAATTGAGCTCCAAATTAACATTACACTGTGTGTATGTGACGATGAGTGGCCCCCTAAATTAAGTATGGACTGTCCATCCCAAACAATTCCACCATTACAGAGTTCGGCCAGCAGAGGGAACCACAAAGTAATTTATACCACAATATTGACGGCACAGGGGGTCCAAGTGTGCGACCAAATAAAAATAAAATGACCATTCATAACTATCCTATTTCATATATTTCAAATTCATTTAATTATTCTGTTTATATGTTTTATTTACTTGGTCTTTTTAAGCACCTGACTAAATTAATTTCCCCCTGGTGGTACAATACATTTGATCTAATCTAATCTTCAGACATGATTATTTTATGTTAGACACTTTTCCAAGCATAAACTACTGCAGATTTGCCTTTGTTGTTGGTGCTTCAACATAAGAAGGGTCAACATTCTATAAGGGGGTTCAGGGGTCACATGTTGTAGAGCAGTGCCCCTGAACCTTAAAATAGTAGATCACTTTAAATATTGCAATAGGCTGTAGAGGGCATAGTGCACTGGTCAGTGTCCATTACACACTATATGCTTGCTAAGTCACTCATCTTTGTGTGTGAGATGCTAGGAAGAGATGAAGTTGATCTCTCCTAGGTGACGTGTACATTATTCTCTGTCACCTTTTACAAACCCATCCAGCCCTGGGCTCAATAAGAAACCAAGAAAACAACATGTATAAAACAAACGTTTATTGGTATCTCAGGAATACAGTAGAATGCTGTGCACAGCACATACGTACAAAAATAAAAGGAAAAACATTTTCAATATATTAATATTCTTACGTAGCCTCATCAGTTTTTCAGAAATAAATGATTGCAGAAGTCTACTATTTTACAATCGTCATAACAAATTAAAACTAAGGCAGAAGGTGAGGTATATGTTAACAGAGAGAAGGGGCATAGGTGGAAGCTCACTCCCCTTAGTGCAGGGGTTCAAAACCAAGAGAAAGAAAGTTTTGCCGAAACACACAAGGGAAACATGCAGACACACTCCCAATCAAGCTTGGTGGGCTTCAGACAGCTTTTAGAGTTAGCGGAGCATGATAACAGGATGTCTTCTCTGCTGAAGTTAATTGACACATTTCACAAATCATTTTCAAAAAGAACTAGAATTTATTGCGGTCATATGTTTTGGTCAAGTCTGATAGGGAACAGAATATGAACCTGTAATCTTTAGGCTTCCAGCTTTTAGTTGCCTCACTATCCCGTTACCATGCTCAGACATAGGAAAGACAGCATTTTATAAGCTCCTTTAAGATAGCAAATTTTCACTTTTCACAAGCAGCACTACTTTCAATATTTTCAAGATCTCTGATAAGGTGCACCTTTGACATCTTGTTGACTTTGAGGGAGGGCGTGCAAGACTCTTACACACACACACACACACACACACACACACACACACACACACACACACACACACACACACACACACACACACACACACACACACACACACACACACACACACACACACACACTTCACACCCTGGTATGTTGACATGAGGATTTAGCTGTTCCAATGAACTGACAATGAACTTATTAAATACATATTTGCCTCACTTTTATCAGAACAATGTATCTGATTATTTTTTCATTTTGTTACTTTTACCAATGTCAATAACTATCCCAGATTGTTTTCATGTAATACCACATGCAGTCACAGCGGAAATACATATTTAGTCTGATCTCTGAGACCACTCTTTAACCAATAGACAATATTTACTTCCAGTATATATATTAACATTACAACAAGTTAGGAAAAGGAGATTTGATCCAGGCCACTACACTGTATGTATGTCCATAATAATCCATCCTAAAAAAGTAAATTCCTGTTGCACACCACACTACAGGTAGGTAGGTGCTGCCCTTTAGAGAAAGCTTCCATCAATCCTGAGAATAACCTCAACGGACTCTTGTAAACTGTGGAAATCGTTTAACAGTTACACTGAAATATGAAGCTCCCCTGCAATACTCCAATGTGCCATTAAAATCTTTAAATAACCGTTCCAAGACCTCTCTGTAAAGATTGTGAAAGTGTAAGGGAAGGGTTGTTTTAGATAGGATTGGAAGCTCTTGTCCACAGTCTTTTGACACAAGAGCCTTGGTTCTCAGGCAGAGCCAGGTGATTCATGAAGAACAGTTGGTTGGTTGACGTCACAGTGGCCCACAAGGCCTGCTGTAGAGACACAGAGAACTGGGAGGATAGAGACTTGCAGTGACTTTGCACTTTGTCTCAAGTACTGCATCAAGTCTGCCGAGGTCCCCTCCCCGGAAGTATTCGGATGTAGTGTGTGAGGGAAGGGGTGTGAGATGAGCAAAAATGAATTCTGCATTCACATTAATGCAGGGCAGACGTATCAAGTGTTTTAACTTCGGCAAGAGAAATTAAAGACGTAAATCAAACAACTTTTTTTTTTTAAGCTACAGTCTATGATTCGAAAAACAAAACGGTGCCTAGCCACTAGTTTTTATAGTTTTAACCTAGTTTTAACCCACAGGGTTTGTTTACAATTACATTGTTCACAAACAGGGGAGTAAAACTGTAACGCCCAGTCCTGGGTTTTCAGGCTGGAGCGTTTTGGGTTCATTTTGGTTTAGGGGTTTTCACAGTTCTATGGTGTCTAGTTCTATGTTGGGTTAATGGCTCACCAGAGGCAGCTGAGTCTCGTTGTCTCTAATTGGGAACCATTTATATGTTTGGGAATTGCACCTTAGTTTCGTGGGTTATTGTATGTTCATAGCTGTGTTTGTTTGTTTGTTCAGTTATGTTCATCGTTACGTTCTCCGTTCTTTGTTTTGTTCCGTCTTGTTCCCGTGGATTTATTAAATCATGTATTCTGGCTACATCGCTGCGTCTTGGTCTGTCCCTCAGAAGTGAAACGTGACAGAATAACCCACCAGCAAAAGACCAAGCAGCGAGAGACTCGGGAGTGCTGGACCAGGGAGGACCTCATCGGATCTCGCCTGGCACGGAGGTCCGTAAGGCTGCCCCAAGAAACTTTTTGGGGGGGCACACGAGGAGGTTGGCCGGTTCAGGAGGGACTCCTGAGCCAACCCCCTCGTGCTTTATGGAGAGAGCGTTGGGAGAGCGTCGCAGCGAAGGGAGGCCGTGCTATGCAGTGTTGCGCACGGTTTCCCTATAGGATTCAGAGGCCGGTGCGAGTGATTCCCGCTCCACTCATCAGTCGGGGAAAATAAGGGTGCAGCCAGAAAGAGTGGTGCCATCGCTGCGCACTAAGTCCCCGGTACGTCTCCTGGGACCCGGATATCCTGCTCCAGTTCCGTGTGCGGTGTCTCCGGTACGTGTCCGCAGCCCAGTGCGAGAGATCCCAGCGCCACTCATGGGTCGGGCCGAGGTCTGTGTGCTACCTGGGAGAGTGGTGCCAGCTCTGCGAGCCAGGCCTCCAGTGCGCCTTTTGGGACCAAGCTATCCTGTGGTCCTACGGGCAGAATCTCCGATGCACGCATCCACAGCCCAGTCCGAGAGATTCGGCTCACTCACCCGTAAGGCCAGGGTTAGTGAGCTAGCTGGAGGTATGTCGGCTCTCCGTATCAGGTCCCAGGTCCGGGTGGAGGTTTCTACACGTCCAGCCCCGGTTCCGCGTTCAAGATCCCTGTTCCACGTTCCAAGATCCCTGTTCCACGTTCCAAGATCCCTGTTCCACGTTCCAAGATCCCTGTTCCACGTTCCAAGATCCCTGTTCCACGCTCCAAGATCCCTGTTCCACGTTCAAGATCCCTGTTCCACATTCCAAGATCCCTGTTCCACGTTCCAAGATTCCAGTTCCGTGTTCCAAGATCCCAGTCCGTGTAGTGGTTTCTACACGCGTCCAGTCCTGCTCCGCGCACTCCAGCTCCCGTGCGCCCGAGAGTCCAAGCACGTCCTGCCCGGCCCGCGCACCCAGCTCCCCCCGTGCGCTCCGAGAGTCCAGCACGTCCTGTCCCGGCTCCGCGCACCAAGCTCCCGTGCGCTCAGAGAGTCCAGCACGCCCTGTCCCGGCTCCGGCGCACTGCAAGTTCCCTGTGCGCTCAGAGAGTCCAGCACGTCCTGTTCCGGCTCCGCGCTGCAAGCTCCCCGTGCGCTCAGAGAGCCCAGTTCGGCCTGTTCCGCTCCCGCACCAGAGTGCGCTAGCCCGAGCCCAGTTCGGCCTGTTCCCGCTCCTCGCACCAGAGTGCGCGTCCGAGCCCAGTTCGGCCTGTTCCCGCTCCGCGCAGAGTTCCAGTGAGCATCACGAACCGCACTGCCGATGCCCGCTCACGCACCCAGAGTTCCAGTGAGCATCACGAGGTCCGCACTGCCAGTTCCCGCTCCACGCACCAGAGTCCCAGTGAGCATCCACGAGTCCGAATGCGACCAGTTCCTGCTCCACGCGACCAGAGTCCCAGTGAGCATCACGCAGTCCAGTACTGCCAGTTCCTGCTCCACGCACCAGAGTTCCAGTGAGCATCACGAGTCCGGTACTGCCAGTTCCTGCTCCACGCACTCAGAGTTCCAGTGAGCATCACGAGTCCGGTACTGCCAGTTCCTGCTCCACGCACCAGAGTCCCAGTGAGCATCACGAGTCCAGTACGACCAGTTCCTGCTCCACGCACCAGAGTCCCAGTGAGCATCACGAGTCCAGTACGACCAGTTCCTGCTCCACGCACCAGAGTCCCAGTGAGCATCACGAGTCCAGTACGACCAGTTCCTGCTCACGCACCAGAGTCCCAGTGAGCATCACGAGTCCAGTACTGCCAGTTCTGCTCCACACACCAGAGTTCCAGTGAGCATCACGAGTCCGGTAGGAGCCAGCTTCTGCTCCACGCACCAGAGTTCCAAGAAAGGGTCCAGGGCCTCGATGCGTGACATCAGACCAGCACGGCCAGCACCGGAGCCCCCACCTGGGACAAAAGGAACCCACCTAGATCCCCCCACAGACTTTTTGAGGCGCGTCCGGAGTCGCGCCTTTGGGAGAGAGTACTGTAACGCCCAGTCCTGGGTTTTCAGGCTGGGCGTTTTGGAGTTCATTTTGGTTTAGGGGTTTTCACAGTTCTATGGTGTCTAGTTCTATGTGTTGGGTTAATGGCTCCCAATTAGAGGCAGCTGAGTCTCGTTGTCTCTAATTGGGAACCATTTATATGTTTGGGAATTGCACCTTAGTTTCGTGGGTTATTGTATGTTCATAGCTGTGTTTGTTTGTTCAGTTATGTTCATCGTTACGTTCTCCGTTCTTTGTTTTGTTCCGTCTTGTTCCCGTGGATTTATTAAATCATGTATTCTGGCTACATCGCTGCGTCTTGGTCTGTCCCCTCAGAAGTGAAACGTGACAAAAACAAGCTTATATTTTGGGTTCTGATTGCGTAAGACTGTTTAACTAAGGTCATGAGGCATTTCTAAGTTATAAGAATTAATGTCTATAAAGGCTCATTACATTACATTTCAAGTCCAAAAATGGATGCACCAATCACAGACTGTAGCTTTAAAGCGATGCATTAATTAAGGACAAGATGGAAGTCTTGGAGGCCACTGATGGTCTTTCTATGGAGACCATTCAAACAGTGCATAAAGAATTCCATAAATAAATAATCAACCCAGTTCAGCCCTGTACGTCCCTTTAAAACCAATCAACTAGCTTTACATCAAATTCATTGCAAATTAATCAAATAGAGAGATAACTCTATTAAATAGAGACAAACGTTGATTTCATGGGAGGTGACCCAAATACTGGGGGACCCAAATAGCAGACCACCCTGGACACAGGGTCAACACTGGTCCATGACTCTGCCCATGAACTAAAAAAGGACTAAAGCCGGAGAGGAAGCTCCTGGGTTACTGCTGGAATCCCAAGGTCCCTCCAGCCCCATGGGTTTTCACAGAGGTATCTGACGACCGGGTGGTACTGGTTAAAGGGGAGTGTGTGGGGAGCAGCCAGTCATCCTGGCCGAGACACATTCTTGCAGGGGATTCAACAAACAGAGACAGCAGGCCGCATCCCATAAGTCTCTCCTAGGTTAAAATAGTCCTGCTCCTCCTCGGCTCCACCAAAGAGAACATTCCCAGAGGGTGACTTGGGGTGGGCAGAATGAGAAGCCTCAGTTTTCAAGTAAGCAGCAGCAGGGGCAAGAACACTATCAACTATGAGGCACTGCACTGTCCTTCAGTCCGGTGCTACACATTGACTCTAGGAACTGAGCCTCCCGTAATTACATTTAAAACCATCCAACTACAGCTTCCAACAACTTTCTGCCACTGCAATGGTGCTGCAGAGCACACTGATCTGGGATTTCACCAAACACATTAACAAACAACTAAATAAATAATCATGTATGGGAAGGATTCTCACCAACAAAAAAGACATCAGGCACCATCATTGATGGTCATTGTGCAACTTGAACTACGCCCCTTGTTCCTGGTTCTTTTTTCTGTTTCACATTTGTCAATATTTACATAATTTTTCATTGGCTTAATAGACATCTTTATGTATGGCGATGCACAAAAGCTTGCAATTTTACATTTCACACACTTACCCAAAGCCAAACGCTAAAGCTTTTGGGTATGTCAGCAGTGTCCCAGTTTGTGAGCAGATACATGTTTTATTGTGCGTTCTAATGCTAGTTCCTTTTTCAGTTCATTTCAAGCCATGATACAAATGAGCTCTGAGACAAAGGAGGTTTGAATCCAGTCTGTTACACATAACTGCCCCACCATGTTTAAATGACCTTGTGGAGAGACTAGGGTCTCGCATGGTGGTTAAACTTCTACTGTGGGTGGGCAACTGTGCTTCTCTACCTCCCCACACTCATGGCTGACTTCTCCTCTAGTCTTCTCTCTGTGTACCAGAGTGTATATTACTTAATCGATCTAATAACAGAAAAAGAAAATAAACCAGAGATAGACCTGCCCCCTTTAGGCTCTCCTCGGAGTGTCAGCCCTATTTCTGACTACAGTGGGTGTCTCTTACATGCAAGTTTAAGGGGGCCACAAGTGGGAACACCAAGGCACCTTCACATCGTGCAGCATTGGAAGTGCATTTAAGTAGTCTCGTTCTCAATCCTATTTTTTGCTAGAAAATAGCAATCTTGAATACAGGGGAGTGAACCAGCAAGTGCTCAAAGGTCTCAGAGAAAGTATAAACTAAACAGGTATTACCTTGAGCATACAGTAACTCCATGCATCTCTTTATCCAGTGAAGTGGTTCTTTGAGGTAATAAAAAGTATCCATTTCACTCCTAAAAGCTAAGGATATTAGTCATCCACCCCAAAGACAAGGTGAAACTGCCCCAGTATCTATGAGTTAGAGATGCCTTTAACGTCCAGGAATCTCCGATTCAAACTCCCATTAGACAGCTATGCAAGCGTTATAATGTCAAAATCCGTTTGTTATGGAGTTTGGCTGAGCAACTATCTTAATTTACTCAAGTTACGACCGGTATGTACTTGCAGAAAAGGTGTAAATAAAAATTGACAAGCAACAAAATGGCTATTTAGCACCTCCAATCACTCATCACTCATTACTGCCACGCACAGGTCTGAAGTCTGCAACATCTCAATACTTTGGATGTGCCGAATAGGATTTTTTTTAGTTGCTTGTAAATTTTTTGACCTGGCAAAGCCTTACACTCCTCAATCGATAATGATACGTGATAAGCAGCAAATAATGGCATATACATAAGTTCTAATACAAAGGTAGCTATCCAAATATACATATATAAAGATAATAAATACTTGTGTAGTTTTTGCAGTCCTTTTGTTATGGTGTACATGTATATTGTATAATTCTATATTACCTGGGAGAACATCCACATGTGCAAATTAGTGAGTTATTGCCAGCTTTGATCATAATAATCGGGGGAGGAAGTGTGTGACAGTCATGGCGGTGGTGGCCTTGTTGCCTCTCTTTGCACGGCCATGTTTGCTGAGGGCGATGTAGGAGCCCTTGTAAACCGAAGACTCATAGGCATTATAGTTGTTTGGCAGCAAGGTCTCCTTGAACTTGCACTCGTCCCGGAAGAATTTCTAAAAATGGCAAATGGAGAGACAAGGTCAACAAAAAACTCACGTGAAGAGGACCACAGGATGAACATTACACTACAAGCGTGCTTTTAAGACAACCTTTCCTTTGGCAAAAGCTTAGACGGATGGCATAGTTCCTTTTGCTGCACCAGACCACATGACACAGTTCAGTAAACAAATATTGTTGGGGAACATTTCAGATGGAGGATATTTTGCTCATTATTAAAGGGGCAGTGGAGTCAAAAACCTGATTTCCAGTTTTTTAATGATATTTCCAAACTATGAGATTGAAATAACACTCTTAAACTGTGAAAATTATGATAATGTCCTTTTAGTGTAAGAGCTTTTGGGGAAAAAACGCCTGGAATTTCAGCCTGTTAAGGTGGGATGGAGTTTTTGGCCCCCAGCATAACGTCATAATCTGATCTGGTTATTCTGACCAACGACCAGTCATCTTTTATTTGCATATGTATCCTCCTACTGTGAAGGGGTAAACGGCTCAGGCTCTATAGTCTAGACAATCCTGTCTACCAATCAGGGTTGTGTATGTAAATATATTTGAAATTTGTATCAACCCACCTACATGATCAGACATAACTTCAAAGGCAAAAGTGAAATAAATTATAAAAAATATATTTTGAGTTATTTTCCATGAAATAGACATACAGTGATGATTAAAAATGTTAATTAAAAAGACTGCATGCTGGCTTTAAATGACCACTTCAAACTTCTAAAACCACATGCTCTAAATGTCTGTTGTAATGCAGTCATTCATATTCAATAATTGCCAAGTTCTATAGTAATCATTTTTTTGATAATTTTTCATGATTCAAGTATTGGGTTTTCTGCCAATCTAACATAAACATACAGACAATAAACTATTTCAAGAATTTTCAAAATACAGAGGAAACAGAGGACTGGACTAAATGTGGTTAAAAGAGTTCAGACCCTCCTTGTTAATCAACGTCATGATGAATCATTGCCTGCTGATTTACAGCGTCTTGTCAAGCTGAACACATTAAATACATTTCAGCAAGTTGTAGATCTCCTCCACGGCAATAGATTTGGATGTTTACTGCAGCTAAACACTACTCAGTTCAGTCCGTTTCTAAACCCAGAGGACCAACATCGCGAGACTTCCAGAAACCTTTGAGAAGTCAATGAGAGAAGTGAAAGAATCTTCCTTAGTTGTTAATTTTCTCGACATCTCACACTTACATGTTGTAATTTTAGTCAAAAACAACTTTATATCAAAGGAGTGCCTTTGATTGGTGGCCTGCACATGCGCAGTTCGGCACCAAACGACCATTAGTACCGATTATGTGTTTCTGCGCATGACTTTAGCTAGCCAACGTTGCCATGACATCACCCACAAGCGTGATCGGGGATTTCTATTGGAGATGCAGTTTCTACATACTGTAAAACTTAAATAAATAGCCAGAGCTGTTTATTTGCTTCAATCACCGAACACAACTGGCGCATACATTATAACACTTGCAGATCTGTCTAATGGGAGTTAGAATTGCAGGCTTCCATTTGAGCAAGGCATCTATTGCTCAATAAACTGTTGAAAAGACTACCACACTTTATTGTGACCAGTTTAAACATTATAATAACACATCCATTGCTGATCAGACTTACAATTTCAGCTTCAGCATCATTCTCTCACTCTTTGTATCCACTGTAATTGAGGCGACCATGTCAAACCACACTGCAGTCTCATCCATGGCAATAACGTTGCTCTCCTGTATCTTCTATTGCGCAATCTTTACCATATGCACTGAAGTTCACTTGTAAACAATGCATTTAGATCCATCGTTTATTTGAAACAGGCGTTTATTTGCTGAAATGTGTGACGATGCCCGGGTATTAAAAGGAACAGGCGGCTATTTGAGACTGCATTTAATTGAAGTTTTATGGTATCTTCATACTCAACCATCTTTGACTGTAGGACAAAAGCAGGGTGCAGTTTTATAGGCTAAAATGTCAGAGCCAAATGTTGGCCAATTCAGACCAATTTACAGCAGTAGGCAAACACTAGACTATACTATATATTTTCATACAACAATGGGCCATAAAAGCAATCTTAATATCATCAATGCTAAAACACATTCTCTTTAGATTAGTAGGCCTACCTTAAAAGTTGATTGATTCCTTCAATAAATAACTTCAGACATTCAACTCCCAGAAAAGCAATCAGATGATTGATAGACTATTAGGCTAATGTTAACTATCGAGTTCAATAAGCATCGTTTATATCGTCTTATTCAACAGATCATATTTCAGTAATAATAATATTTTTGTTATCGTTTACAAAACCCTTTTCCATTATGCTACACAGGCTACAGAAAGACCATTCTGAAACAAGTTATACCCTGGGCAATTTGGAATTATGAATCATTTATAATGGAATCATGCCGTGCCTCATGAATGCTCCCATCAGTGAGGTAATATTTGATTCACAGAGAACAAAATAATGCAGAGGCTCTACTTAACAAAACAAATTGTTGAACAAATATAATTTGTAATAACATATTAACAAATAACTTAGCTCATCTCAAACACATTGCGTTTTTCTCCATCTCTCTTAGAAACAGCATGCCAGCAATAGAGGGAAATACAATTGCGCACACCTACCGTTCCATACAACCTTCCTCTGCTGTTCATTGCGACAAACAGCTCACTTCTCACCCCATACATACTTAGCACTCCTATCTCCACCGTAGAGATCTCTATTAGACCTAGTCAAACAAAGCAGGGTGTTATACAGAGGAACCTTGTCAAAATGACAGTGTATCAATGCGTTTGATTGTGGGGGAACAAAGACGTGCATAATGCAGCGGTGGGTGTAACCTTGTAGGTGGCTACCCTGCATGCATCGTCTTTGTTCTGTATCGTTTGGGGAGCAATGCTGTTCATTTCATATTGCCCAAATGAATGTCTATCATAACTGCACTTTCTGACGTGCATGGCGAATCCTTTACTGGGCCACAGAAGGAGCCAGTGTAAAAATAAGTTGGCGTCTATATTGGTCCAAGCATTCATGTCATGTTTTGGCCTGGGAAGATATTTAGCACTGACTGATACAAGGTTTTTTAATAGATTTGTCTATGCTTTGAGAGCCATTCAATGTTGCCGACCCCAATAATTAAATATCATGCAAGACCGACAAGGAGCTCTCAAGTCGCCTTTACTTGGGACCGCTCATATTATATGTTCTCTTATTGAATTACATTTCAGGATGCAACTCACTGTACTGGTTCTCATTATGTACACCGTTTATCCTGCCGTCAGGGAGGATCTGCAGGTGAAATCCAATGCCCACGTTGCAGTAAAGTCGCCGCACTCTCTTGATGCCCAGCAAATAGTCACTCTCCCAGTTCATGTCAGATTTCGTCCCAGAGATTCCCAGAACAGA
The DNA here is from genome assembly GCA_030435695.1 of Brachymystax lenok tsinlingensis. Taxonomy (NCBI): domain Eukaryota; kingdom Metazoa; phylum Chordata; class Actinopteri; order Salmoniformes; family Salmonidae; genus Brachymystax; species Brachymystax lenok. The sequence goes on along the minus strand of CM059809.1, from coordinate 12,213,143 downwards.
GCGGGAAAAGAGGGTCTCCCACCTTTGCTCCAATAAAGTTGCATTAGTCCTGCTTGGAATCGGATACGATGACACAATCCCCAATAGAGACCCCAAAAGAACAATTGCAGTCAACGTCCAGTGCGTGCTGGCCTCGTTGCACATACCGATGAAGAACCTTTGCGCAATGGCCATCCAGTTTACCTTCGGGGCACGTGGTCAAAGTTAATGGCCCTAAAAATACCTCTCTTCTTGTTTTTCTTCCTTCGGCATGGTGGTAAAGGCTTATTTTTGGAAGGCAGATCAGGTCTTCTGGCATGAAATGACAGCCCGAAAGAGGAGTAGAAAAAGGAGAGAGCGTGACAGAGCTTGAGGTGGTGGTGATGATCATCTTTTGCAGCTCCGCGCCTCTCTCGATAGGCAACGCTGGCTGTGGAGAATACCACTCACCAAAAACCTATGTCACCTTGCCAGGCACTCGCATCCTTATATGACATCACTCTGACTTCGTTGCTGCCCGTCGAAGTGAGGGAGGGGAGAGAGAGAGAGGAAGAAAAAGTTGCAACCCAGCAAGTGTATGCATCAAGCGCTGAGCTGCAAGTCTAATGAGAGTATGTGCAGCCGCTGTGTCACTTCCCATGTGAGATGGGGCAGGGGGAGAGGAGTTTCATTGGGTAGAGTTGAGCAATCATGAGATGCGATGGGTACTTTGACGGAGCCCAAATTGGGACGCTGGTCATATGTCTGACAGGCTGCTTCCTTATTTAGAATGAAGGTGTAAAAACAGTCCAGTAGTCACCGGAGAGCAATGGCAATCCTGTCCACCACTTCCTTCGCTGTTTGTTCAGGAAATGTACACAACAACACATTTCGGAATGCCTGGAAAGATTTCTGTTTATTATAGAGAGAATGCACTTGTCACCGATTAAAAAAGGAAAACCCATATTATCATGTCACTTGAATGTGAGTGATCATTCCGTCTCCGGATTCCTTTACCCCCCTACCTTCGAGATACAGGAAAAAGCGGTGTTATTGTCAGCCTTGAACAGACTACATAATACGTACGCCGCGGGGAATGCCCATACGTCAGAGAGTACCATGCTACGTGGTTCCCCAGGTGCTCTGGGTGCCAAGGAGTCAAGTCATACCTTGGCAACCACTAAGAGGGGCGCTGTTGCTGATACACAAACAACACTTATATGAAATCATTGCTTTGCTTTGGCAACATTTTCAATTTGAAAAGACAAAGCATTTGTCTGCTATATCTATACATTTATTAAAATCAGAATGTAGACCAGTTTCCATGAGAAATAAGACTTTAGCCTATAACATTGTATTACCATGTTATTACATAGCAAAGATTGCATTGTAATTGTATAGGTCTACAGGAATGGAGTTGAGTAGCCTGATTTTTGTTCTTCCAGAAGTAGTATACAATAAGCAATGACTGTTGTTAATGTTGTAACTTCCAAAAATGATTGCTATAAAAATTATAATTGGGACAGTTGTAGTGGGGTACCAAAGAGTCAGAGCATTGCAATATGTTTCACAATTATACAGTTTAAGTGATCTACAGTTCAAGGGAAAGGGGAACAGTAGAATAGGCAAGCATGGCAGAGAGTTTATTCAGCAGGCCCTCAGGCCAACAAACAGTTACAGAGGCCAACAAACAGTTACAGAGGCCAACAAACAGTTACAGAGGCCAACAAACAGTTACAGAGGTCAACAAACAGTTACAGAGGCCAGCAAACCGTTACAGAGGCCAACAAACAGTTACAGAGGCCAACAAACCGTTACAGAGGCCAACAAACAGTTACAGAGGTCAACAAACAGTTACAGAGGCCAACAAACAGTTACAGAGGCCAACAAACAGTTACAGAGACCAACAAACCGTTACAGAGGCCAACAAACAGTTACAGAGGCCAACAAACAGTTACAGAGGCCAACAAACAGTTACAGAGGCCAACAAACCGTTACAGAGGCCAACAAACAGTTACAGAGGCCAACAAACCGTTACAGAGGCCAACAAACAGTTACAGAGGTCAACAAACAGTTACAGAGGCCAACAAACAGTTACAGAGGCCAATAAACAGTTACAGAGGCCAACAAACCGTTACAGAGGCCAATACATTTTTATGGAGGCCAACAAATAGTTATGGAGGCCAACAAACAGTTACAGAGGCCAACAAACCGTTATAGAGGCCAACAAACAGTTACGGAGGCCAACAAACATTTACAGAGGCCAACAAACCGTTACAGCGGCCAACAAACCGTTACAGCAGCCAACAAACAGTTGCTGTTGATGTGCCCTTGGGCAGGGCGCTTGACCCTGGTTGCTTGCTCTGGATGGGAGTGTCTGCTAGATTATTAGAATGCAAAGTACACTTTGAAGGACCTGACTACAGGTAGATTGTATGTTTGAAAATTCAACAACACCAAAAAACTGTTACATAGGCGCTTTGCAGTCTTCACTCATTAATCAAATTAGCTACCTGCGCACAGCGCTGTTCAATGACCGTGGTGCTGAATCAGCAATCTTTTGTTTTCTTTCCGCTGATTGCTGTGTTGTCCATGGTTGCGAATGTTTGGCTGCACTGTACCGTTAAGTTCGTTCTGATCGAGGTACTGTCTATGGTGCTGAATGTTTGACCACACTGTTCTGTTAAGTTCGTGCTGATCGGAGTGGGCCTACTGTCCATGGTGCTGAATGTTTGACCGTACTGTTCTGTTTAGTTCGTGCTGATCGGAGTGGGCCTACTGTCCATGGTGCTGAATGTTTGGGATCGCGCTTTTCTGTTTACTTTGCGCTCATCGAGGTACTGTCCACGGTGCTGAATGTTTGAGCGTGCGCTGTTCTGTTTACTTTGCGCTGATCGGGGTACTGTCCACGGTGCTGAATGTTTGAGCGTGTGCTGTTCTGTTTACTTTGCGCTGATCGGGGTACTGTCCACGGTGCTGAATGTTTGAGCGTGCACTGTTCTGTTTACTTTGCGCTGATCGGGGTACTGTCCATGGTGCTGAATGTTTGAGCGTGCGCTGTTCTGTTTACTTTGCGCTGATCGGGGTACTGTCCACGGTGCTGAATGTTTGAGCGTGTGCTGTTCTGTTTACTTCCTGCTGATCGTGGTACTGTCCACGCGGTATTAGGGGGTATTAATATGCAGTGATGCGTCGCCTAGCCACGCAAGCTTTGTCCAGAGTGGCTCGTCATGTGGTTTCTAGCAAGCCGACAACATGCTAGGTAGTGCTCGGTATCAACAGCCAATCCAGTAGGGGCTTGAAGCTATAGTGAGCTTCGATTGGTCAATAGCCCCGCAATATTGCTGAGAACTTGCATAAAGTTCAGTTTTCCCCAACTTAAGTCCTGCATTGGTCACGCTCCCTCGCCCACTTCGCTTCTCATCACTTCTCTTCCATTGAAAATGAATGGCTTCCGTTGATTCATCGGCCCACATCGTCTTCATTTAACACGGGCCGTTAGTGCACAACAATGGTTATCACTATCTGGCCAAGAAGCCCTGGTTTCTTAATGTCTGATTTTGAACCTAACCCTAAGCAAATTCTTTACCCATACATTTTGACGATATTGGCAATTTTGACGTTGCAGCTTGGCCATAGTGGGAACCCACAACAATGGATTCCTGCAAGCTAGTTAGATATCTTCATTGCACCTGCTGCTTCTACAATTTAAGTTACAACATCAGTAAACCATGTTGAAAAGCACATTTATTGTATGCCTACAGCGTTTAACTTGCTGGGCAAGCAGAAAGTCCTGCAAACAGGATCTGAATAGGCAAAAGGAAGATGTCATTGACAAAGTAAACCTTAAATCAATTTTGGGAGAGCTATGTTAATGAGAACCATGCTGAGGCCCTGACACTGACGCTGCTGAGCTCTCAGACACAGACATGGACCACAGAGAGCTTTCAATAGTCTGATTAAAGTGCAGCTAAAACTGCTGTGTGTAGTGACATAGCCTAACAGATAGTGATTTTAGAGTAGACCTTGCTATACCACCACCATCATCATCAGCTTACCACCACATGTCCAGTCCTGACAATACTGCAGGGATACTCGATGATAATGTATATACCTAATATTGGCCATAATATCTGTATCCTCTGTACAAAAAAATGTGATTATCTGTTTTCGTCCAGAATTTCCATATCAAGTGCATCTGTACTGACAAAATTTAGGGGTTTCTTTAACAGAAATTTAAGAGATCCACTGGCAAATTTGAAGTGCACAGCAATTATGGGTTATTTTGTTGTATTGGGATATCCTAAAAATAATGTTCTGGAACAAAGTTAATATTTCAAATGCTTAGGGGGGTTGCCCAATGGCCACGTTAATCTTGTTCATTTTATGAACGACCCCTAGACACCTCTGCATTTTGAACCGTGACAATACTTGCAAATCCCCAATACAGACCATGAGGAGATGATAGTATGGGAGGAAAACTAATGGGCATCAGCCAAGAACATTGCAATTTCCCAGAGCATGTTCTGACATACTTTCCATTAGCACTTAGAATGGATTATATCACACAGCGAGATTAAAAGAGAACAGATCTAGATGCATGAATCCTTGACAGAGCGACTGTACTTGACCCATTAACAGCTGGGTTACTATCCACAGCAATCTGACTAGAAAAATACAATGAAACACAGCTGCCTGCAGCACAAGAAGGAAACAGAAACAGGTCAACAGCAACTGCCGTTGTCTAACAAACTGGGTCTCAAATGTGTGTTTGCTTTCATTTATAATAATATACAACCAATTTCAGAAAAACTAAGGATACCATCGAAAAGAGAAATTCTCTACTCTGAGAAGAAGTAACCCCCTCTATGGAGTTCATATCATCGTTTCTCTTCCTCCCTCCCCATCACATTTCTAAGACCATACAGTTTGTTTGATATGTAGAATATCACTGAGTTGGCAGGATTATTCAACACTGAGGGTGAAAGAGAGACTTACAGTACTATAAATGATTGATAAGCAAACTCAGCCTAGGCCTACTACTAATCTGGCACAACGGCACATAATATCAAGATGTGATTTAGCCTTCTGTAAGGTTAACAGCTAGATCAAAATGCATTAATTGACTTACTTGCCTTGACCTCAAACATTAATAGTGTGTATGTGTGTGTGTATGTGTGTGTGTGTGCGTGTGTGTGTGTGTGTGCGCGTGTGTGCATGTGCATGTGTGTGTGCGTGTGTGTGTGGAATGATTATATACGAAACAAAGAAACAGGCAGTTACCCGGAGGGAAATGTGCCAGGGAGGTTTCTTTTGTTATTGGCAGGTCAGCTGTCTCCATACCAATTATAGGGTCCTCTATTCAACACACACACAGACACACACACACATACACAGAACGGGCCGAAGGGTATAGTCATTCAGGCTTTGTGTACAAGTGAAAGTAATTGGATATACTGGGATATCAAGCTCTTTCAATTAGTCTTTTATTAACGTGGGGTTAGATGATATTGAAACAACAGCTGGGGAGACCCAGTATGCATTGGAAGAGAATTGTTCAAGGATGACATCAGAACCACTAGCATACCCCCAGCAGTGTATTCAGCACAGCTATCTTCAAGCATCTAGCCCAACCAGCACTGTTAGTGTAGCCTACATGATAATGGTGCCAACAGCGTTCTTCTAACACAGGATACTATGAGAAACATTGTGTTGCAAGTCGATACAGTACTTAAAAATGGTTGTACAACTGCATGTCTGCTCATCTATCAATTATCCGTTTCAGTACTAACATTCCTGACCATTACATTTCAGGAATTGACATCCCACTGGGCACAGACGTAATTTCAGCGTCTAGTTTTGATTTAGATTTGGTTATGTTGTCAACTAACGAGAGTTCAACGTGAAATGAACAAAAATGTGACCATGTCATTGAATTTAGGTTAAAAGTCGGTTGAAAAAAAGACAAAATTCCCTTACGTTGAAGACTTTTTGCAAATCCAATTCGTTTTCCACGTTGATTCAATAACGTAGATTTTTTTGTAGTTGAAATTACTTGGATACAACATTGATTCAACCTGTTTTTGCCCAGTGGGATGAGAAATTCACATTTGAACTTGAACAAAACACTAGCAGTAACTATGCTGCACGAGCTCATTCAGATTACAATGCTGAATTTCCATCTTACTGAAAGCAATAAAACTCACAAAAAACAAATTGGACAAGCATTCACTTCAGTGATATGGTGACAATTAAGAAACCCAGTAATCAATATGGGATAGACTTGAAATGAAAAGCATTGGATTTCAGTTGGAAGGAATATAGGCCAGTCAAGTCAAAGGGGACTGGATACAACGTGGGGACTGGATACAACTTGGGGACTGGATACAGCGTGGGGACTGGGGACAATTTTCTTGCTGATGCAGCTGATCCATAATTCATCAGCAGAAAAAGAAGCAGTATAACTTTGCCATTTGGCGTTTTCTACAACAGCAGGAACTGGCAGTGTTGTATTTATTTATTAATTCTGTTTGGAGCATGTGCTTGTACACTTCAGCGAGCAGGCCTTTCTAATCGATCTGGCCCGGGTATCCTGGAAGGATATTGACCTCATCCCGTCAGTAGAGGATGCCTGGTTGCTCTTTAAAAGTGTTTTCCTCACCATCTTAAATAAGCATGCCCCATTCAAAAAATGTAGAACTAAGAACAGATATAGCCATTGGTTCACCCCAGACTTGACTGCCCTTGACCAGCACAAAAACATTCTGTGTCATTCTGCATTAGCATCAAATAGCCCCTGCGATATGCAACTTTTCAGGGAAGTCAGGAACCAGTCAGGAACCAATATACACAGCCAGTTAGGAAGCTAAGGCTAGCTTTTTCAAACAGAAATTTGCATCCTGTAGCACTAATTCCAAAAAGTTTTGGGACACTGTAAAGTCCATGGAGAATAAGAGCACCTCCTCCCAGCTGCCCACTGCACTGAGGCTAGGAAACACTGTCACCACCATTAAATCTACGATAATCAATAACTTCAATAAGCATTTTTCTACGGCTGGCCATGCTTTCCACCTGGCTACCCCAGCCAACAGCTCTGCACCCCATGCAGCAACTTGCCCAAGCCACCCCCGCTCCTCCTTCAACCAAATCCAGACAGCTGATGTTCTGAAAGAGCTGCAAAATCTGGATCCCTACAAATCAGCTGGGCTAGACAATCTGGACCCTCTCTTTCTAAAATTACCCGCCAAAGTTGTTGCAACCCCTATTACTAGCCTGTTCAACCTCTCTTTCGTATTGTCTGAGATCCCCAAAGATTGGAAAGCTCCACGGTCATCCCCCTCTTCAAAGGGGGCGACACTCTAGACCCAAACTGTTATAGACCTATATCTATCCTGCCCTGCCTTTCTAAAATCTTCGAAAGCCAAGTTAACAAACAGATCACCGACCAAGGCTATTGAGTCTGCCAATAAGAATGCGGTGATTGACAGAGTCGAGAGCAATCTGGTTTCCGAGCTGGTCATGGGTGCACCTCAGCCACGCTCAAGGTCCTAAGTGATATCATAACCATCATCGATAAAAGAGAGTACTGTGCAGCCGTCTTCATCAACCCTTCGACTCTGTCAATCACCTCATTCTTATTGGCAGACTCAATAGCCTTGGTTTCTCAAATGATTGCCTCGCCTGTTTCACCAACTACTTTTTAGACAGAGTTTAGTGTGTCAAATCGGAGGGCCTGTTGTCCGGACCTCTGGCAGTCCCACTGGCTCCAGGTCATCGATAAGTATTTTCTAGGTAAAGCCCCACCTTATCTCAGCTCACTGGTCACTATAGCAACATCCATCCATAGCACTCGCTCCAGCAGATATATTTCACTGGTCATCCCCAAAGCCAATACTTCCTTTGGCCGCCTTTCCTTCCTTTCCTTCCAGTTCTGCTGCCAAAGACTGGAACAAATTGCAAAAATCACTGAAGCTGGAGACTTATATAACTTTAAGCATCAGCTGTCAGAGCAGCTTACTGATCACCGTACCTGTACACAGCAAATCTGTAAATAGCCCACCCAACTACCTCATCCCCATATTGTTATTTATCTTCTTGCTCTTTTGCACCCCAGTATCTCTACTTGCACATCATCATCTGCACATCTATCACTCCAGTGTTAATGCTATATTGTAATTATTTTCCTCTTTGGCCTATTTATTGCCTTACCTCCCTAATATTCTACGTTTGCACACACTGTACATCGATTTTTCCATTGTGTTATTGACTGTACGTTTGTTTATGTGTAGCTCTGTGTTGTTGTTTTTGTCGCACTGCTTTGCTTTAACTTGGCCAGGTCGCAGTTGTAAATGAGAACTTGTTCTCAACTGGCCTACCTGGTTAAATAAAGGTGAAATAAAAAATAAAATAAAAAAATAAAACATGCATGATACTATGCTCACATACCTATGCATGCCGCTTACTCAGAAACGTAACTGATAGCCTAAGTTATGTACTGTGGACAACGTGCATACATAACATTCTGATAGGAATAAACATGTGAAAGAGTCAGAGGTGTGTGGGAGAGATTGGGAGCAGGATACTGAACAGCAGTGAGCACGCCACACAACACAGTAGCCTACATTCACTAGCCTAACAAAACATAATAAATAAATACACTACTAAACAGACAGGCTGCCACAGAGGGCCCACTGAACATAATCAATAATAAAACCCTGGTTCACATGGCATGCTCAGTGCGACCTTTCAGCGGCATTGAGTTCGGTAAATGCAGCTTGGCAGACGGGAGTGTTCAGAGTGGAGAGCAGGTTTCAAGGATTCAGCCTCTGCAGAGAAAGGAAAAGTGCATCTGGTACACAAGTGTCACAGAAATTCTCAAATGGGCATAAGTGTTTAAAGGGAAATGTACCAAGGCAGAGGTGACCTTTCAGCAGGTCCACATTAATTGATGACACAGCAGAAATCATTGGCATTTTACTTGAGTCAAAAATACTATTTAAACAGGAACCGCTAGCAAACATCCAGCAAAATGTTCTGGACTGTCTTAGAAGAGGGCTTTAGTCGGAAGGATATGATACTTCTCCAGTATCTCCAAAGAGGTTTCTCAGTCTATAAATACAATACACCATGTATGACAACAATGTAACCCAATGCCGATAAATTGCCAGCCAAACTCAATTGTGCATTTAAGTCCATTCAATACACATTAAGCAGAAACTGATATGAAGTCTTTAGATACTGTAGTTACTCTCATTTCGATTACAAGGTTGCAAATTCAATGGACAAAATTAATTGGAGAATGTTGACCATGGGAACATTTTCTCCTTATCTGGCTTGAGTGGTGAAAAGCAATTCCTGTCGAGCCACATCACTCGTAGGCTAACTAATAGATTGGCTTTCAATCCAAATGACAAAAGGATTCTTCACAACATGGACATTGATTCACCCCGTGAGAGGTGAGGGGAACAGCAATGCCTCCTCAATGAGATGTGATCAAACAGATTAGTAAAATGTTTAACGTGCGCTTTCCAATGTGCTGGCTCAGCTCTACTGACAAAGTTGGCACCAATTAAAGATTTATGTGTCATATTCATCTGCACTGTAATTTTTTTAATTAATTATTATTAAGCAACTGGTTCCACAGTTGTTGTTTTTTTTACTCAACTTTTCCATCCAAGTGTTACCCGAATATAAACATTTAGTTGGCCTTTACTCCAACTTGAGAAAACCTTGACCAAAATGCAGTCAATTTAAAATGATGCATTTGCTCAAATTGTCTCATATGTTCTTCCAACTATATATTATTATTATTATTTGGGCATTTTAACTAAAACAGTCTGTGCAACTGGTTACACACAAACAGTGCTTTTAACGTACAATGTTTTCAACTATGTAAATATGTATACTTGACACACTTTGACAAACATGATTACATTGTGCATGTTAATTTCTACAGTAATTATTATTCAACATGTCCTTACCTGCGATTTGAAATCACAACCTCTTGGTTCATGGCATTCCAATTGTCCTGCTACACCACCGTGTCTGTGTCAATTTTCAGTTAATCTGACTATTCTCTCATCATTTAATATTTAGTATTTATTAGGAACCCAAGTTAGCTTCTTCCTGGGTTCCAAACAGGAAACAACACAACAAATAAAATACATAATATACATCAATATACATACATTGCACTACATTTACATTAAATTTGGCCATTCAGCAGACACTCTCATCCAGAGCGACCCACAGCTATTGCATTCATCTTAAGATAGCCAGGCGAGACAACCACATATCACAGCTGTATCCCAAAGACGTATCACATACATAATACAATACACAATACAATGCAAAATACAATACAAAATACATAAAAATGTCTGTGTGTCTCTTCACTGTCCCTGTAAGGTGTTCTTAGTTTTGTGTGCCAACTGCTTGAACAGACAGTTCGGTACCTTCAACACATCACACCTCACACAAAGACCAATAGTGATGCTGTCAATCTCTCCTCAACTTTGAGCCAGGAGAGATTGACATGCATGTCATTGACATTCACCCTCCGTGTACATCTAAGTGCAGTACGCGCTGCTCTGTTTTGTACCAACTGCAATTTGGCTATGTCCTTCCTGACCACACAACTGGACAGTAGTCCAGGTGTGATGAAACTAGGGCCTGTAAGACCTGTCTGGTTGACTGAGATATCAAGAAATCAGAGCTACGCCTTATCATGGACAGACCTCTTCCCATTTCAGCAACCATTGAGTCTATATGTTTTGACCATGAAAGCTTGCTATCTAGGGTTACACCCAGCAGTTTAGTCTCTTCAACTTGCTTAGTAGCCACATTATTCATTAATAGATCCAGATGAGGTTTAGGGTTGAGCGAGTGATTTGTCGCAAAAATTATGCTTTCAGTTATTTAAAAAAAAATAGTTGTTTTACTTTTTACGACTTTTTCTCCCCAATTGGTAGTTACAGTCTTGTCCCATCGCTGCAACTCCCGTATGGACTCGGGAGAGGCGAAGGTCGAGAGCCATGCGTCCTCCGAAACACGACCCTGCCAAGCCGTACTGCTTCTTGACACACTGCTCGCTTAACCTGGAAGCCAGCAGCACCAATGTGTAGAAGTAAACACTGTACAACTGGCGACCGTGTCAGTGTGTATGCGCCCGGCCTGACACAGGAGTCGCTAGAGCGCGATGGGACAAGGACATCCCGGCAGGCCAAACCCTCCCCTAACCCGGACGAAGCTGGGCCAATTGTGCACCCCATCATGGGGCTCCCGGTCTCGTCCGGCTGTGACACAGCCCGGGATCGAACCCCGGATCTGTCGTGATGCCACAAGACCACTGCATCACTTGGGAGGCTGTATACTTTTTGTTTTTGAGATATTTAGCACCGGCCTATTGCTAGTTACCCATTCAAAAACTGACTGTAGCTCTATGTTAAGGGTGTCAGTTATTTATTTTACTGTTGCACATGACATGTATAGTGTTGAGTTGTCAGCGTACAGGGATATACAGGCTTTATTCAAGGTCAGTTGAAGGTCATTAGTAAACACCAAAAACAATAATGGTCCAAGCTGTCTGCCCTGCGGTACACCACACTCAATCAAAATTGCATTAGAGAGGCTTCCATTAAAGAAAACCCTCTGTGTTCTATTAGACAGGTATCTGTCCATCCATGATGAGGCAGAAGATGTTAATCCATAACACCTAAATTATTTCAGCAATATGTTATGCTCAATGATACCAAAGGCTGCACTGAAGTCCCTCCGAAACAGCCAATCATCAGTCATTTGTGTCAGTGCCAAGCATGTTGAGTGGCCTTCCCTATAAGCATGCTAAAAGTATTTTTTTTGTCTGATGTTAGTGGGGCATATTACTCTGTTTTAATGTTACTCCTTAATCCCTAAGATAAATAAAATTGTTTTTCTTGAGTGTACTTTTAACAGAGCTGAAATTTACTTTAAAGTGCAACGTGTAGAAATACAGGTGAAATCAGTTATTGACACAGACATGGTGGAGTAGCAAAACAATTGGAATGCTGTGAACCAAGATGTTGTGAGCTCAAATCCTAGGTGAGATAATGTTGAATATTAATTACTGTATAAATTAACATGCACAATGTAATCATGTCAACATGTTTTAAATATGTACATTGAAAACATTGTATGTGTGCGATTTTCATATTATGAGACAATTTTAGCAAACACATCATTGTATGTTTTTTCATTTTTTTGCCTTTGTTTTTCTCAGGTTGGAGCAAATATGAGCCAACTAAAAATGTTAAGTTCAGGAAACATTTTGACCGAAAAGTTGAGTAAAAAAAAAAAAGGCTGTGGAACCAGTTACTTAATAATATTTAATTGAAACATCTAGATATTTTTTTTACAGTGTGGCTTAGTATTTAGTTAAGGGTGGAGGACGGAGGGAGGGAGAGAGAGAGATCAGAGGTGTCAGCTGCTGAGTCGGCACCCTATTCCCCTGGCTCCTCTTTCCTTACCCCCAGGAACCCAACACCGAGCCAGCCGCCCCAGACCTATCCCGGGAATGTAAGGAATTCTGTGACATATTCACTCACCGCTTCGCACGTTCTCACCCCCACTCAACGTAAACTGTGCCACCGGCTTTGAGCGCGGTGTGAGGGTGTGACCACCTAGCCTCCGCAGAGTGATTTGTGATGCAATAGGCATCCATAAAGGTAATCATGCTGATGGAGACGTTCAGGGATGGCACACGGCTGTAGGTGTGAGTCATCGATACACCGATTCTGTCATTGTGCCAGCAGACCAAAGTTGACATAATCTCTGTCTATCAAGGCCTCTACAGAACAGACAGGATGTCCGCATTCACTGAATTTATCAAACAAAACTGAGGGGATAACTGTAATGAACTGAATTAAAGTTGATTGTAAATCAAGGCCACCTGAAAACGTCTCAAATGTTCAATAATGTTAATCAAGGCCCGCATCCACAAAGCGTCTCAGGGTAAGAGTGCTGATCTAAGAATCAGGTCCTCACCTGTCTTTGCAATCGTATATATTGTGATCTAAAAAGGCTAAATTGATCCTAGATCAAATCAAATTGTATTAGTCACATACGCCGAATACAACAGGTGTAGACCTTACAGTGAAATGCTTACTTACGAGCCCCTAACCAACAAATCAGTTAAAAAAATTAGAATATGAATAAGAATAAGAAATAAATGTAACAAGTAATTAAAGAGCAGCAGTAAAATAACAATAGCGAGACTATATACAGTGGGGTACCGGTACAGAGTCAATGTGCGGGAGCACCGGTTAGTTGAGGTAATATGTACATGTAGTTAGAGTTATTAAAGTGACTATGCATAGATGATAACAACTATGTAGCAGTGGGAGGAGGGAGGGTTAATGCAAATAGTCTGGGTAGCAATTTGATTAGATGTTCAGGAGTTTTATGGCTTGGGGCTAGAAGCTGTTCAGAAGCCTCTTGGACTTGGCGCTCTCCGGTACCTCTTGCCGTATGGTAGCAGAGAGAACAGTCTATGACTAGGGTGGCTGGAGTCTTTGATAGTTTTTACTGCCTTCCTCTGACACCGCCTGGTATAGAGGTCCTGGATGGCAGGAAGCTTGGCCCCAGTGATGTATTGGGCTGTACGCACTACCCTCTGTAGTGCCTTGCGGTTGGAGGCTGAGCAGTTGCCATACCAGGCAGTGATGCAACCAGTCAGGATCCTCTCATGGAGCAGCTGTAGAACCTTTTGAGGATCTGAGGATCCATGCCAAATATTTTCAGTCACCTGAGGGGGAATAGGTTTTGTTGTGCCCTCTTCATGACTGTCTTGGTGTGCTTGGATCATGTTAGTTTATTGGTGATGTGGACACCAAGGAACTTGAAGCTTTCCGCACTCCTACACTGAGAGGCATTGTGGATACGGGCCCTGGTCTTTATCTAAATCTAATACTGTTTCACCGTTTTAGTTCGGAAAGCTAATTTATTGTATCAAAATCTGTGTTTCTTTTGGTTACATTCTTAAAATTCAGTTCAACCTCTTGAAAGTCCCCATATTACAACAAGTAGTCAAATTCATACTCCACCTTGTTGTCCAGATAGAACTCATTGGATTTTTATTTTTTAAATGGTAGTTAGCATATTTGTTAGGAAGCACTGTTGGATCATAGTCAAAGGGCAATGCTTGACATTGATGAAAAAGGCTTGGCGTAGCACTGTGAAATGAGTTTCCATTCTGGGCTGTGTGAGTCACTGTTGTGAACATCGCCATCTGGTGTGAAACAGGTGGAAAGACAACACACCCTGTCCAACAGATAATAATTCACTGCATTGCAGCATTCATTGGGCCACCACCAGCACATGGCTTGACTGAGCACCAACTCGGTCTTTTTTTTTTAAAGGACATAAAAGATAATTTTTTAAGAACTGTACATCTGCATTGTTTTCACAGACAATCTTTCCTTAATTGGAGCACGAACATAAGCAGATTTACTTTATCAAGCCAATGCATCATGCATTGTTTTAGTGATAGGACACTGTGTCAGCTCCTGCATTGCAGGCAGTGAGTCTCAGTGGAATAGAAAACAGGGGAAAAAACTGCCCAGGAGCATCTACAAGAGGGAGCTACATTAGGCCTAAATCTTTTTAATAGGGCAGTTTAATTGGTGTAACTCTTGTTCCCTCCCTAAAGAGAACTAATTTGTGTTAATTTATCTCTTCCATTTGCTATACATGGAGAAGTTGTAGAAATGTTACAAATGAAATGGATTGTGAATATTTAATTGAGAAGGGTGGGACTGGAGTCATCCCATGTGCAGCAACCAAATGCCTTGATTACATCGGAAGCGACGAGTGCTGTGTATGTGGGTTTGTGGGGACTCTGATTGGTCTGCAAGCTGGGCTTGTCTCTCTACGTCAGCACAGAGAAGGAGAGTGTGAGGGTAAGGATGACAGGGAGGGTCTGATACAGACAGTTGCACAGTGAACACACACGCAATACACCTATCGCTACATGAATCACAAAAAAACTGTGTTTATAGAGTAATTTACAGATTTTAACGAGAAACAAAACACACATATTGTACAAAGAATATTCAATCAGTTTGCAAGTTGTCTCGTCCACCAGCCGGCTCTCTCTACAGTAAGAATTAGCCTGGGTGGGGACAAGGTTATTTGGAAAGTAATACAATAAGACTTGTATGTCATCTTCTCTAATTAAATGTGCCAGTTACATAGTTACGTACAGTTGACTCCTACATAGGAACGCTGGCTATTGAGATGGGATTGTTAGTGCTTGTGTCTTTCAGCCAGACACTTCACTTGGGGGAGAAATAGTCCTAATGAGGCTGATCACGGGTGCCATTCAAGTGCCACGCCGGAGTATAGAAAACTATGCTGTTTTAAAGATGCTATTTTGAATGGTGTCAGAGTGTAAGACTGGCAACACTGAATGCTGCGAGGCCCTTCAGATGCTGTTTATATCCCCTGAGTCTGTCAACACTTGTAATCATACTACAGATGCCTGACCCATGCACTGAGACTGGCAACAACCCCCTACATCCCTTTCCCCAGAACTCAAGTGCCTACATTCCTCCCCAAGAATGATTCAGCATATGAATTATACAACAGAATTGATATTTATTCAAATGAACTATTCTGATAGTGCTCCATCATCAAATATACAACTCTGTATTTTTGTTATATTCTATTCTGGAGTGTTTGAGGACTGAGTTCTGTGTAAAGGTTACATAATAATATGCCATTGATGATCTACTATACAGCTGCAACTGAATTCGGATGTTTTCAATATACTTCCTGTACAAAACATTTACAATTTGGATACAATGTTTCACCGTGTCGGCTGGGCGATATCACAGATATTTACACACAAGGCCAGCTCAGTTCTGGGACCGGAATATGCCTACCTCACTCAGAGAAGCACTGATGAAATTGAGTCTGTGGTGAGTCCCTTTGTGATTGTTTTTCTACCGCCTCACATCCCCCCAGCAATTAGCATCGTGGCCGCTTGGTGAGTGCATAAATAAAGTAACTGAAAGCGTACACTTATGAAGAGGAGTCTTAGACGACAAACTCCGGAACACACTGATCGAGTGACTGGTCTGGCCCACTTTGGTCCGCCTGAGGGCTGGAGCGGTGGCTGCTGTGGTCAGAACTGTTTGGTGCCCAAAGACATCAGCCCTAAGGCCATTTCTGAGTTACAACAACACCACGCTGACACAACCTCAGTACCGGCGGATATCCGAAACACTTATGAGCCAGACAATCCATATTTAGCAAAGGGTTGTGTGTG
The DNA here is from genome assembly GCA_030435695.1 of Brachymystax lenok tsinlingensis. NCBI lineage: Eukaryota > Metazoa > Chordata > Actinopteri > Salmoniformes > Salmonidae > Brachymystax > Brachymystax lenok. The sequence goes on along the minus strand of CM059809.1, from coordinate 12,196,882 downwards.
CATATATACAGCACCACCTATAGAGTACAAATTACACTATCCGGTCTAGCAGTACTGAATTAAATGGTAAACAATCAATTAAATTAAACGATTTCAACATTCAATCCAATATATTGGTGTGATTGCTGTGAGATCATCAGGGTTGTGCCTCCGTAAAAAAAGGCCTTAAACTTGTGATTTCCAAGGATATTCTTAATGTGAATACTAAAAAATACATGCACTGGATGCATGTGGTAGATAAAAGCGGGTAGTAGATAGTGCCCCTGTGAAAGCATCTTCCTGTCGATTGAGCCTCTATTAAAGGAGACAAGTCAAACAACGGAAATCTGTGTGGTCAGACAGCCGAACCAAACCAATGTAAAGTTGGGTTCAATGAGACTGTGACCAGTAACAACATCAATATCTAGCAACAGACCTAGATATTTAAATATATGTTTTTTAGGGGATTTGTTTTATTGTATTCCAATGTAAAGCATGTAAATAACAGCATCAAAGGGTGCAGAACTTCCATATAAGGACAGCCTGTCTATACTAGGAGACTCACTCAAACTGACACTCATTAGTCTTATTCATAATGATAGGAGTTACGGTAGTGGTTTAAAGAGAAAAAAAATCCAATCTTTTCTACTACATGCTCACAGTAAGTAGCACACAGTAAGTAGATAAACACTCAGTCATAAGACTGAATGACTGAATTATTTGTTGAATTTGTCAGCAAATATCCTACCCCTGGTAGATGATTTACATGGTGGTTACTCCGGCACTAGGCAGGTAATTACATTGTCACATGTAATTAGCCTGCCTTGTCACAGAATGGGTAATTACACTGGAAATCTATTCATTAGATATTCACTCTTTACTTAAACTGTAATTCATTGTGTTTAATACCCATAACCTCCAGTTATTGATTACATGGTAAATGTAGTGCAATATAGTGTATTTATTTGCATTAGCTGCCTGCCTTAGCAGAAACAACAGTGATGTTTGCTCTTACTGCCCAAAATATTATGATTGACTTTGTTTGGGTACATATAGTGGTCAGGGAGTGTGCTATTTCCCCTTTCCTGTACCAAGTTAAAAAGAGCTAGAAGTCTATAAGGATAAGTGCCAATGCAAATTTCTGATGGGTATGTCCTAGATCAGTTTAGTATAGTCTTGTCTCTCTAGCCTCCGACTGTCAGACTGTCTGGTCTATGGCATATGACACCAACTATCAAAGTTTTACATTCTGTATGCTATTGAAACACCTTTACCTGTGAAAGAGAGTGTGATGTTATGACCACAAGATGGTCGGCACTGATATTTTAGTCTGAAATGTAGGCTGTGTTGTAGGAGTAGAGGAATGTGACCGCAAGCCCTTTAGCCTGGCTGCAAAAGCATTCCGTCCTAAGTCTGGGTCCAGGGATATGGACCATCACTAGAAAGGTCCACTGCGTGACAAACCACACCCGACTGTCTGCCACCCACCCACAAACTAGAAAATGACAACCCTCCAAAGTGGTGCTTGTTCAGAAGTCTCGTTATAAGAGAAAATGAGTGAGTTGTGATTGCTTCCAGCCGGCGTGTGGGCGGGCTGGGGACGTGTCACGTTCATGTCACTCGCCAGGTCACCAGGCCATCTGAAACTTACCCAGTAGGATAAGTCAGATAGTGCCACCTGCTGGATCACTGGCTTCTGTGGAATTGTGGATGTCACTCAAGTCTGGGCCTGTAACAGTGATCGAAGGTATCAGTACACTATGTACTGCTTTGGTCATGTGACAAATGCAACTCTAAATGTAAATAAAATAGCTTTGTCTTCTCACCCTAAACCCTGATATGCATTAGTGAGGGCTGGTGGGATGAGCTATGGGAGAACAGGCTAATTGTAATGTCTGGAATGGAAAAAATGGAACGGAGTCCAACATGGGATTTCCATATGTTTGATGTTTTGATACTGTTCCATATATTCCATTCCAGCAATTACAATGAGCCCGTTCTCCTATAGCTCCTCCCACCAGCCTCCGCCGATGTGCATGTTATGAATGATGATCATGACGCAGGAGCTCCCTCTAGTGTCAGTCCTTCAACATATGCAAAATAAATTATACAAATTCAAAGTATTCAAATTCAAACAGTTCAAACATGGATACCAGGAGGGGTAGTAAGCTAACATATTACATTTTTTTAAGATGGTCATACCATGGATAATTTTTCTGTTTCATTTTTTTTATTTTAGGACCCCTTTGGGTATATATATATTTTAAAAATGACAGTCAAAGAATTAAGGAATACGGTTTTGAAGTCTGTCCTATATCTGGGAGATATAAGAAAGCTCAGGAAAAATGCTGAAATGCTTACTTACAAGCCCTTAACCAACAGTACAGTTCAAGAGTTAAGAAAATATGTACTAAATAAACTAAAGTAAAAAATAAAATAAAAAGTAACACAATAAAATAACAGGGGGCTATATACAGGGGGTACCAGTGCCGAGTCAATGTGCGGGGGTAGAGATTAGTCGAGGTATATTGTACATGTAGGTAGGGGTAAAGTAACTATGCATAGATAATAAACAGCGAGTAGCAGCAGCAGTGTAAAAACGGGGGTGATAACGTAAATAGTCTGGGTTGCCATTTGATTAATTGTTCAGCAGTCTTATGGCTTGAGGGTAGAAGCTGTTAATGAGCCTTTTGGACCTAGACTTGGCGCTCCGGTACCGCTTGCCGTGTGGTGGTTTTTGTGCCTTCCTCTAGTATATAGGTCCTGGGTGGCAGGAAGCTTGGCCCCAGTGATGTTCTGGGCCATATGCACGGCCCTCTGTAGTGCCTTATGGTCAGATGTTGAGCATTTGACATACCTGGCGGTGATGTAACCGGTCAGGATGCTCTCGATGGTGTAGCTTGAACTTTTTGAAGATTTGGGGACCCATGCCAAATCTTTTCAGTATCCTGAGGGGGAAAAGGCGTTGTCGTGCCCTCTTCACGACTGTCTTGATGTGTTTGGACCATAATAGTTTATTGGTGATATTGAAACCAAGGTAGTTGAAACTCTCGACCCGCTCCACTACAGCCCTGTCGATGTGAATGGGGGCGTGTTCTGCCCTCCTTTTTCTGTAGTCCACGATCAGCTGTGCTGATTTGCTTACGTTGAGGGAGAGGTTGTTGTCCTGGCACCACACTGCCAGGTCTCTGACCTCCTCTCTATAGGCTGTCTCATCGTTGTCGGAGATCAGGCCTACCACTGTTGCGCCGTCAGCAAACGTAATGATTGTGCTGGAGTCGTGAACAGAAAATACAGGAGGGGACTAAGCACGCACCCCTGAGGGGCCCTCGTGTTGAGGATCAGCGTGACAGATGTGTTTTTGCCTACCCTTAACACCTGGGGGCGGCCCGTCAGGAATTCCAGGATCCAGTTGCAGAGGGTGGTGTTTAGTCACAGTGTCCTTAGCTTAGTGATGAGCTTTGTGGGCACTACGGTGTTGAACGCTGAGTTGTAGTCAATTAACAGGATTCTCACATACAGTGCATTAGGAAAGTATTCAGACCCCTTCCCTTTTTCCACATTTTATTATGTTACAGCCTTAACTTTAAGTGTCAGCTGTCAGAGCAGCTTACCAATCGCTGAAGCTGTACAGTCATGGCCAAAAGTTTTGAGAATTGCATAAATATTAATTTCCACAAAGTTTGCTGCTTCAGTGTCTTTAGATATTTTTGTCAGATGTTATTATGGAATACTGAAGTATAGTTACAAGCATTTCATAAGTGTCAAAGGCTTTTATTGACAATTACATGAAATTGATGCAAAGAGCCAATATTTGCAGTGTTGACCCTTCTTTTTCAAGACCTCTGCAATCCGCCCTGGCATGCTGTCAATTATCTTCTGGGCCACATCCTGACTGATGTCAGCCCATTCTTGCATAATCAATGCTTGGAGTTTGTCCGAATTTGTGGGGTTTTGTTTGTCCACCCGCCTCTTGAGGATTGACCACAAGTTCTCAATGGGATTAAGGTCTGGGGAGTTTCCTGGCCATGGACCCAAAATATCGATGTTTTGTTCCCCGAGCCACTTAGTTATCACTTTTGCCTTATGGCAAGGCGTTCCATCATGCTGGAAAAGGCATTGTTCGTCACCAAACTGTTCCTGGATGGTTGGGAGAAGTTGCTCTCGGAGGATGTGTTGGTACCATTCCTTATTCATGGCTGTGTTCTTAGGCAAAATTGTGAGTAAGCCCACTCCCTTGGCTGAGAAGCAACCCCACACATGAATTGCTTAAAATGTCAATTTATGTAGCTAAACCTGGACAACTCGAATTAAATTAAATAAGTTGATATTGTTAATTCACAAAACAAAAAACTAAATTGGTTTATCTAATTTCGGCGATTTTTAGCCCACACATAACACTTGCTACTTCTACAACTTCAATGACATAATTTACAATTCAATGATAATAAAGCAGCAAACAATATGTACAAAACAAAACCTCTCGAATTATTAATTGATTAATGATTCATCTTTAATGGGCGGCAGGCAGCCTAGTGGTTAGAGCGTTGGAATAGTAACCGAAAGGTTGCAAAATCGAATCCCCGAGCTGACAAGGTATAACATGTGTCGTTTTGCCCCTGAACAAGGCAGTGTTCCCTAGGCCGTCATTTAAAATAAGAATTTGTTCTTAATGACTTGCCTAGTTAAATAAAGATAAAATAAAAATTATACTTTGGTATAATCTGATCATAGACCTATGGTTATAGATTGGTGAAAGTTGTATTTCTTCTCAGCAGATTCGCTTCTTCTCACAGTCCCACAGATGGAACAGGGAGGGTTAGGTATAAATATCTTTGGGAAGATCTCAATTTTTTTATCGATGCGTCGTCTGTCCTCGTCTCCTTCTCATAACACATTGGATGAGAAAGCCAGAGGTCCCACCCCTCTGACATCTTCTCCGTTGGGTTTTGAGAAGGAGACGAAGAGAGAGGATGAAATGATATTATAGAATTGAAAATCTCCCTTTGTCTCACACACGTAAAGAACAAGAAACGACGAATCATCGAATCTGAATCGTGAGATTTGTAATCACATTTTCGGGCGGAATGATTGAAAGTTTGTTTTCATGGACAAGTCACCACTGTTGAAAATCTGCATAGTATGTTTTATGGCTACTTTTATGATACGATCATTAAAACATTAATATAAATTTGACCATCGCTAAAGAAAATAAAACTGATATGGAGCGACCATCGAGGTTTGTAACCAAGCGTACCTTTTTTATTAGCTAAGCTTCACTAGTTGTTGGATATTTGTACAGTAGCTTGCTAACGACAAGTGAAGTTTATTGCTTTGCTTGATCTTTAGTCTCGGAAATGCCAGACCTAGATCAAGTACATTGTGCGAGGCAACCGGTCTGTCTAGAGAGACAGCTTGATCTTACAAATCTCGTCACGTGTGTGTGTGTGTGTGTGTGTGTGTGTGTGTGTGTGTGTGTGTGTGTGCGCGCGCGCGTGTTTGTTTTTGTTGACAGGAAGACAAAGCTTGTAAATTATTCAGATTTCCAGGACTTGGCTAATGGTATGTCAAATCCAATGTATTTAATTAATTTATAGTGTAAATAGCCAGTTGGCGTTGCAATTCCCTTCTCATTTTATGGTTTGTATGTAATAATGTGTCCCACTGTTCACGTGAAACAGATGATGATTTTGCCTCTGTGAAAGCACCACCCAGCAAAAAAGCCAAGGAGAGTGTGAAAGAACCAGCGCAGGAGAAGAGCAAGAAACCTTCAAGCAAGGCCTCCAGTCAAGAGACTGGCTCACAGCCCATAGGCCACAAGGACAGGTAGGAAGTGGAATCAGAAACAAGCAGAAACAACCCTTTCAATAGAATGACATGTTGTTTCTTTGTTCCTCAATAAATATGTTGTGGAGACTAAAGGTATGAAACATTCTTAACAGTTTTGTAGTGTGACAGCAGCTATACAAACAGAAGCATGCATGCAGAACACAGACACACTGAATGTCCTTGTTGCCCTCAGTCAGTGCCCCTTCACCTTATTCTGCATAGAGACAGATAAACAATAACAAATATCCAGTTGCAGGCAGTATTAGGGACACTGTGTCTAGATGGTGTATGTAATGACATCGTGCTGACCACTGGCCCAGAGAAGAACTCCATAAATCAGTGCTCAAACTCAAATGAGTCTTTTAGCCAGATGCGTTGCTTGTGATCTACCCTGCATCAAATCACAAAAAGCCACAAGGTGTGGTGAATCATTGGCAAGGTCTCTAACTTCCGTGATGCATACAAGGCTATTTCTCCGCCCTCCTTTCGGCAAGTCTGACCATGACTCCATTTTGTTGCTCCCAGCCTACAGACAGAAACTAAAACAGGAAACGCCCATGCTCTGGTCTGTTCCACGTTGGTCCGACCAATCGGATTCCACGCTGCAAGATTGCTTCGAGCACGTGGACTGGGATATGTTCCAGACAGCATCAGACAACAACATTGATGTATATTCTGATTCGGTGAGCGAGTTTATTAGCAAGTGCATCAGTGATCTTGTACCCATGGCAACTATTAACCTTCCCCAACCAGAAACCGTGGATTGTTGGCAGCATTCGCGCAAAACTGAAAGCGCAAATCACTGCTTTTAACCAGGGTAAGGCGACCGGAAACCTGACTGAATACAAACAGTGTAGATATTCCCTCCGCAAGGCAATCAAACAAGCTAAGCGTCAATATAGAGACAAAGTAGAGTCACAATTCAACAGCTCAGACACAAGAGGAATGTGGCAGGGTCTACAGTCAATCACGGACTACAAAAAGAAAACCAGCCCCGTCGCGGACCACGATGTCCTGCTCCCAGACAAACTAAACAACTTCTTTGCTCGCTTTGAGGACACTACAGTGCCACCGACACAGACCGCTACCAAAACCTGCGGGCTCACCTTCACCGCAGCCAACGTGAGTAAAACATTTAAATGTGTTAACCCTTGCAAGGCTGCTGGCCCAGATGGTATCCCTGGCCGTGTCCTCAGAGCATGCGCAGACCAGCTGGCTGGTGTGTTTACGGACATATTCAATCAATCCCAGTCTGCTGTTCCCACATGCTTCAAGAGGGCCACCATTGTTCCTGTTCCCAAGAAAGCTAAGGTAACTGAGCTAAATGACTATCGCCCCGTAGCACTCACTTCCGTCATCATGAAGTGCTTTGAGAGACTAGTCAAGGATCATATCACCTCCATCCTGCCAGACACCCTGGACCCACTCCAATTTGCTTACCGTCCCAATAGGTCCACAGACGCAGACAACGCAATCGCAATCACACTGCATACTGCCCTAACTCATCTGGACAAGAGGAATACCTATGTAAGAATGCTGTTCATCGACTACAGCTCAGCATTTAACACCATAGTACCCTCCAAGCTCGTCATTAAGCTCGAGACCCTGGGTCTCGACCCAGCCCTGTGCAACTGGGTCCTGGACTTCCTGACGTGCCTGCCCCAGGTGGTGAGGGTAGGAAACAACATCTCCACCCCGCTTATCCTCAACACTGGGGCCCCACAAGGGTGCGTTCTCAGCCCTCTCCTGTACTCCCTGTTCACCCATGACTGCGTGGCCCAGCACGCCTCCAACTCAATCATCAAGTTTGCTGACGACACTACAGTGGTAGGCTTGATTACCAACAACGACGAGACGGCCTACAGGGAGGAGGTGAGGGCCCTTGGAGTGTGGTGTCAGGAAAATACCCTCTCACTCAACGTCAACAAAACTAAGGAGATGATCGTGGACTTCAGGAAACAGCAGAGGAGCACCCCTATCCACATCGACGGGACAGTAGTGGAGAAGGTGGAAAGTTTTAAGTTCCTCGGCGTACACATCACAGACAAACTGAAATGGTCCACCCACACAGACAGCGTGGTGAAGAAGGCGCAACAGCGCCTCTTCAACCTCAGGAGGCTGAAGAAATTTGGCTTATCACCAAAAACACTCACAAACTTCTACAGATGCACAATCGAGAGCATCCTGTCGGACTGTATCGCCGCCTGGTACGGCAACTGCTCCGCCCACAACCGTAAGGCTCTCCAGAGGGTAGTGAGGACTGCACAACGCATCACTGGGGGTAAACTACCTGCCCTCCAGGACACCTACACCACCTGATGTCACAGGAAGGACAAAAAGATTATCAAGGACAACAACCACCCGAGCCACTGCCTGTTCACCCCGCTATCATCCAGAAGGCGAAGTCAGTACAGGTGCATCAAAGCTGGGACCGAGAGACTGAAAAACAGCTTCTATCTCAAGGCCATCAGACTGTTAAACAGCCACCACTAACATTGAGTGGCTGCTGCCAACATACTGACTTAAATCTCTAGCCACTTTAAATAATAGGTATTGGATGTAACAAATGTATCACTAGCCACTTTAAACAATTTTGTATATAATGTTTACATATCCGACATTACTCATATCAAATGTATACACGGTACTCTATACCATCTACTGAATCTTGCCTATGCCGTTCGGCCATCGACGAAATAAATGTATCACTAGACACTTTAAACAATGCCATTTATATAATGTTTACGTATCCTACATTACTCATCTCATATGTATATACTGTACTCTATACCATCTACTGCATCTTGCCTACGCCGGTCAGCCATCGCTCATCCATATATTTATATGTGCATACTCATATTCATTCCTTTACTCTTGTGTGTATAAGGTAGTTGTTGTGAATTTGTTAGATTACTTGTTAGATACTACTGCATGGTCGGAACTAGAAGCACAAGCATTTCGCTACACTCGCATTAACATCTGCTAACCATGTGTATGTGACAAATAAAATTTTATTTGAGGTCAGTGGCAGTAGAGGTGTTTTTGATGTGTCATGGTGATACAGAGTGACAGTCACTCTGAATGATCAATCTGCTCTATGTTGATCAGTATTGTCTGTGAAACTTCAGCACTGCAGGTCAGGATGACCAGAATTCAACTACACGTATCACGTTACATGTTAAATTTGTCACACTTTTGTCACATGTCCCTTTGAGAAGAAGGCCTTTAATGTTAAATATGCTAACATCAGAATTGTACCTGTGTTTTTCAGGAAACCATTGGATGAGAAGCTGTATGACAGAGATTTGGAAGCAGCTCTTACTCTGTCGTTGCTTAAAACCACAGAGATAAATGAGGAACAATGTTCTTATAATCCAGGTGTGCAGGACTGTTGATTCTTTACAACTGGTGTTTGAAACATTGCTGTTCAACGGCAAAACGGCAATTTGGAGTGGTTTTGCTCCATGGTAGTTTTATCACAATGTGCACACTACATACAGTAGAGAATAGATGACTCATATTTGCAATTTAATTTTGTTTTATTCTATTTATTTTTAGAAACGTATGTCAAGAATCAACCGCAAAGAGATGGTGAAAATCTGGATCCATCATTACGCCTTTCCAACTGCAGTGTGGACATCAAACTTTTGGGTATTTATTTTTGATATCTCAAATGCATGGGTGGTGATGCTACACATGCCCACCACTGACGAATCTATTTAATAATTTTGAATCCCATGCATCTCAGTCACTAGTGATCCCTTTGTGATTAGATAATCTCCTCCCTTAGGCCTTGACCAGATCACGAATGATCGGGGATCCCCTTGCGCCCCTTCCAGACAGAGGAAGGCAGCCTCCAAGGCTACAGAGCAGCAAAGGAGCATGCTGAAGGATGGCGATGAGGACTACAATCCCAAAGAGACACCAGGTTGTCATAGCAACCCAATGGCATAGGCTCTTTGTTTTTCTACATGCCAGGTGTATTTCATGACACACATTTGTTATGTACTGTATACTGAATATTTCTTTCTATTCAGAGAGTGATGCTGATTTCAGTGATCCAGCTGAAAGTGATGATGATGAGTTCACAGTAAAGAAACCAGAGAAAAATTAAAAAAACACGAAAGAGAAGACAGCCAAGAAGAAGCAACCAAAAGCTAAACCGCAGGCGGCCTCAAAGGAAGAAAAGAAGCCTTCAAAACCATCAAAAACCAAACCACATTTGACAGGTACTTAATAGCTTTAAGAACTACGAACTGCCATTCCAATAACTCAATCTCTTAATGCTCCCAGCCTGCAGAGTTTCAATCAAATTGTCCTTCTGTGCCTTACAGGGACTCCCAGTCTAAAAACTCTCACCTTAGGTAGAAGTTCAACTGCCAAGCCAGCCTCCGTGCCCAAGAGGTCTCCTGGCACTTCTCCTGTCTCCAGACCTGCAGTCTCTGGCAGACCTGCAGTCTCTAGCAGTCCAGCGGGGGGCAGAATACCCAAGTGGAATCCTCCAGGTAAGACTGACTGAAAGGTCAAGGAGGTCATCGTAATCTCATAAGCAGGTGTAGGACTGCATGTTTGGAAACAAGGTTGTGCCTTGTATTTAGGCATTTTAAGACCCAGTTCACCCATTCTTTTTCTCATACAACTTCATCAGGTCATGTTGGAAGAAGTCCCGGCTCATCACAGAGTGCCCCAGTGAAGTCTCCAGGGCAGGGTCTAAGACTTGGACTATCTCGCATGGTGCGGGTCAAACCCCTGCACCCCAGTGTTGCTAGTCACTGACCCCACCTATCTATCAGAGAGGAGCTCTGTGCCTCTCTGCGTAATTGACTGTTGACTTTCAGGATTTCAATTGTAATCCTCTAGATCTGTCTATTTTAACAAGAGGCATTATAATTGTACTGTTTATTATTATATAACAGCTCATCTTTTGGACCATTTGACTTAACAAAGGTCAGTTCCCAACTTTTACTGTTATTCGGCCTACAGCAAAGCCTTCAGATTTCAAACCCTTTGTGTCTTATTGTTTCAAAGAGAGGTTTTTGTCTTCTGTCTGTTTTTAGTTTTCACTCTGTGTAAATGAAATGGTGCAATGGCGCACTCTGCTGGATATAATTATCTTAAAACGCTAAATTAGCATTGTTAAAGTGGCAATCCGTTGAATCAATAACAATAGCTTTTTACCAAAACAGTTGAGGGATGAGGCTGGAGAAATGTAACCACTCTGAAATGTATAGACAAAGCTGTGGATGCAAGGACTGACCATCCATGATATCAAAACAATAGTTTTAACCATGTTTTGAGCCTATATACCCAATTAGCAAAAACTGGTTGAATCAACCTTGTTTCCACGTCATTTCAACCCAAAAAATATATGTGAGGAAGTTGAATTGACGTGGAAAACTGATTGGATTTGCAAAAAGTCAAGGTAAGGGCATTACATATTTATTTCACCCAACTTTTAACCTTAAATGACATGACATTTGTTGTTAAATTCTCGTTAGTTGACAACTAAACCAAATGTAAATCAAAACGAGAAGTTGAGCTGAAGGCTGTGCCCAGTAGGTAGTGTTTGTTTGCATTTAATTGATTTACAAACGTTGGAGTAAAACAAAGCTTTAATTTTGGGGTCTGATGGGGTATGACCATTGAACTAAGCTCATGATGAGCCATTTATAAGTTATATTCTTCAAGAATCAATGGGCTAATATCATTAATTAAGTAAGTACAATAATGGACGTAGCAACTACAGAATGCCCCTTTTATATAAAGTTTTACCTTGATTTTATGAAAATCCAGTAGAATAGGCTATTTGTGTTTAAAGTTTTGTGGATTTTGTTTGTTTAGCAAAAGCTTTGTACAATGTGTAAGTATTAAAGATTCCATAGAAACTGTTTCCTGTATAGGTCTAATGAGTTTGTGCAACATCTGTGGTATTGAACATTGTGGACAGCTGTTTTTTGTGTGAATGATAATGCTCATTGCTCCCAAAACCAGAAATGTAAAGTGAATCACTAAACATTAATCATGATTTTTAGTGTTACATAATGCGTTGTTTTGCGTGTTGATTTCACGTTTAGCGCGGATCAGTCAACAGCGCGCCGCCGTCAGTCCGAATGTCTCTCCATTACGACATCATGAAATCACAATGACATGACGCGTATGTATACATAGTTTGTTTTACCATTGCGTTTGACTGAGTTCAATATTTAGTTTACTCCGTTACCTTGCAGCAGTAAACACCGAATATGAGCGAAGTAAATCCATCCAATGAGCGAAAGTAAGTATGAATTAGTTTGATGAACAAAATCGGAAATGGAAGTCATACATCTTTTTTTCGTGAATTTGCCTAGATTTCGAGTGCATTTTCCATTTTTTCATTATATTGATGTGTTATTTACTAATTTACTGACTGTATGCAAACATCTAAAGGGATAATGGACAAAATCTTCAGAGACTCCTTAAACATCTCAAGTTGATGACCCTTCTGTTTCAATAGGAAAGAAATGAAAAAGAAATTGAAGAGACTTATCGAAAACAAGAACCAACCTCTCCCATTGTTGAAAAAGGTACTGTATTTCTCTTGACATTTACAATATAGGCATTTAGCAGACACTCTTAGATCATATTCTGACCACCTGAGATCAGCCCACAATCCAACAGTCGGATCCAACTGGGCCTACCACAGGAAGAAGGTAAGCTTACAATCAATCTGAAGCCCTACCCCAGTTACATTTCAATCATCTGGCAATTAAAAAAGATAATGTATTGATATCTGAGTGGCACAGTCTGCACAGGCTGAATTCTATGCAATGCTGCAGTCCCAAATAATTGAAACAGTAGTCGGTATCCTCTGTGACTGGGATCTGCAGTAGGCTACCTGGGATTTGGGATACAAATAGCTAGACCACTGGGGGACAGGATAGCCACCAAGAAAAGAAGAGTGGGAGGCCCTGATCCAGTGGTGCTAATTCATTGCGTGTAGCATACCAGTGAGAGGAAGCCTGAAACCAAAGGCAGGAATGTGAAATAGTTAGAGATGATGAGTTCCCTCTACATGCCATGCACTCAGGAAACATCTCCGTGCTACTAGAGATGTCGTTATACAGACTGCTCCTCTGATCAAATGTCTATTTAGGGCTGCTGCCACAAATTCTGGAACATGTACTATCAGAACTCAGCCGAGGCTGATGATGAAAGTGAAGAAAAAGACACGAGCATTGCAGATACATCAGCACTACAATACCTAGAAGAAATACAAAAATGTCCTAGAAATTTAATTTTGAAATTGTATAATGAATCTAGCTTGATTTAAAGCTTTCTTTCATTGGTCACTATTGGACTCAAAAGAAACATCCCATTATACATTTTGTTTCAGGTAAAATGCTCATGGCTGTACATTGTTCCCATAAGTGGTTGCTAACGGTGGCAACCAAAAATGGCATGTTAGAGCATTAGCCCATTGCCCTCGACAGGGGGTGGAGGAGGTGATGTAAACCTGTCTTGACTTACCTGGCTGACATTGAGCCAGACTGCCTGTCTCATCTCCAGCACCATGGACAGCGAACAGGGAAACAGAGAGTGCAGCTCATCCCACCCCACCACATGGCGGATGTGCCGACAGATGGTTCAGAGTGGTAGACAATGCAGACAGGTCGCTTACACCGTGTTCAGGGGTTTAGGGGGGAGTGATAAGCCAAAGGCGTTGGGTGCTCTACAACGTGTTATACATGCTATATAGACAGTCCACTGAGCAGTCATTTCATACATGGCGATGGACATTTCTGTTGATTTGTCTGTGGTGTGTGTCCGGTGTTTTCCTGGTCTTGTTGGAGTCATTCTCAACAAAGTATTTAGTTGGAAATTGTGGAGTTACATCTCTATGTTACAGCACAAATAAAAGGATGTATGTGCATTCTCTGACCCCTTGTAGCCAAGTCAAATAACCCACACATTCACAGAGGAATGAACCTTTAATTTAGCCCACTCTGTCATTCACTTCCCATTCCTCAGCCACCGCCTGCAAGGTTAGACTGGTTCTGACCCCTGACAGACTGCACTGTTTAGGGTAAAGCCAGCAGCGCCAGATTAGTCTACTCAATACATTATTTTGTCTAGCTGTCGCTGTACGCAGATAGAAGTGGATACAATCTGTGTTATAATATGGGTCCTTGGGAAAGGCCAGCTACACAGGCCAAGCCTGTCTGTCCCCGACCTGTTCTAGTTATTGTTGGATTTACCTTGGACTCGATCATAGAAATGAAAACTGCATGAAGTGCATTTGGTTTGTGTGTGTGGAGGTCTAAACAATAGAGATGTAGGCTTGGCCACTGTGTTCTAGTTCTATTGCTATAGTTAGCACTGCATTGTGTGCTCTCAGGGTTGTGTTGCTATTGATGTCCACCACAGTGCTTATGCTACTAGCTCTGCTCCTTCCAGAGTGGTTTTCCTCTGTGTCTCTGTGGCAGTCAGTCCAGGGCAGGCTGCTAATGGGATTTAGCCTGATCTGGATTAGACCAGTGGGTGGTCCCTCCCTACTCCATAGCCTTGGATGCCTCCCAATACTAAAGTTAGAGAATAAACACCCACCTACAACAAGACAGGTCTACTGGTGCACTCCATCATGCTGCAGGAAAAACCCACCTTTGTTTCCACTTGAAAATAAAAAGGGCTATATTTTACCTTTGCACAATTTTTTTCCAGTTAGTCTACTGTTATAAGCCCAAAAATAGTGTGAAAAAATTGTGTGTGGACAATGACCCTTTGCAAAATTACCTCAACCGCACTGTTGGGTATAACTGCTACACTGCATTAAGACACTCTTCATAACAATTACTGGGCTTAGCCTATAGCCATGAACAGATAAAGGCTGGAGGCTTACTAGTGAGGACTGGTTGTGACTGTATTCGCTTCTTCAATATTGTGGACTGAAGCTGGAAATCATATCACCATGGAGACTGCAGCTTGTGTAATGGCAAAAAAACAACAACATATGGATGGTATATCAAAGGTGAGAGAAATACACTGGGTAGCAATGGAAAGAAAACAGCTATTTTCTGTCAGCACTGATAAAAACGTGTTATGAAACGACCACTGTTATGTAGTCGTGTCTACCCCCGAGATGACTGACCGTGCCGACGTAGGCTTCAGTAGAACATACTGTACCACCCACTTCACAAGTGGGGTGTGTAGGATGAATCATGTGAAAGTGTAGCTGGCTCTCCTCCGCATCTCAAAGGATTCTCCACTCTGGATGAGCTAGCACATGGTTTGCCTTGATATGTCATTCACTTTCAATTCTAAGGTTTGTGTGTGCATTTGTTTTTTTTTACAACACCTGTACCAGAAGTCCTCACAAGAATGATAAACCAACTAACATTTTGAGAAGTGAGGACATGCTAGTCCTCACTTATAAAAAGGTTGTTTTAGGCTAAGGGTTAGGGAAAATAGGATTTTTAATGGCAATCTATTGTTGGTCCCCCCAAAAGTCCTCACAAGTATAGTATGACATAGCTGTGTGTGTGATTTAAAAACTGATCCAATTATTAAACATTTCATGATTTACTATGTTTTCTTGACACTTATTTTTACAACTAAAGATCTTTACAAATGTAAAGCTGTTGTGAATCATTAAATATTCCATGTTTAAGGTGGTTATTTTGATGGTGCCTTCTTGGGAGACTAGAGTGAAGTAGTAATCAATAACCTCAGATTTGTGGTTGCTATTCAGCAGTGTTGCTCAGAGTTTCAGTTCCCGGACAGTGAGTCTGACACGTGAGCATTGAACCAGTGTGGGTGCATCTCATTCTCTACAGTAGGCCTACACGATGAGATAAAATCCTGCGAAGACTGAACTCAAGGATTTGAGGACTTAAGAAAGAGGGGATGTGTTGCTGTTTGAGCTTGGTTACAAACTGTCAATGGATTTTGTTTTGTTGGAGGACTTGGCAAATACTGTACATGGTTCTATAGGCTACCAGCTACATAACGGTTTTACGCGCAATGTTGATTCTCATGCTTGGAAAGTTATGACTGAGGATTCTGCGGAGTTGGACAGTTGAATGAATTGACAAACAATCTATACCGGGAGTCGAAGGTGTCGCTTGTCGATGTGGAATAAACGGTGACCGTAGAATACCTTAACAGGTGGCTCTCCGACGATATGCGCGTCAGGCTAACAACAGCTTGCACACTCCATAATCTTCGGCTGACAAAGCTTTTTCCAATATTACAGTCCGTTCATTACTATTCAGCAGCACTACTCTGCAGTTTCCACCGAGCCCCAACATCGTTTTGATGCGAGTGCAATATTGGTTTCTGCGTTTACTCGGGAATAAAATTGAGCCTGGGAATGTTTTCAATCTGTGCGCTCACGTGGACCAACTAATAGTGATTATCGATGATAATTGGAATTCACCCGGGTTATAAAGCAATGTTTCCAGAAATTCATATCAAGGTGAGGTTTAAAGAATGCTATTGCTTTGTTTTATGTAGCTTATTGGATACAAATTCAACATTGGCTTTTGCATTTTGTTTTAGTTCACAGTACTGTATTTGGAACCTCTGCACTCTTTCATCGCTAACTGTAAGTGTACTGTACAGACTGTACTGTAGACTGTACTGTAGACTGTACTGTACAGACTGTACTGTAGACTGTACTGTACAGACTGTACTGTAGACGGTACTGTACAGACTGTACTGTAGACTGCACTGTACTGTACAGACTGTACTGTAGACTGTACTGTACAGACTGTACTGTACAGACTGTACTGTAGACTGTACTGTACAGACTGTACTGTACAGACTACTGTAGACTGTACTGTACAGACTGTACTGTACAGACTGTACTGTACTGTAGACTGTACTGTACTGTAGAGACTGTACTGTACTGTAGAGACTGTACTGTAGAGACTGTACTGTAGAGACTGGACTGTAGAAACTGTACTGTACAGACTGTACTGTAGACTGTACTGTACAGACTGTACTGTACTGTAGACTGTACTGTACAGACTGTACAGACTGTACTGTAGACTGTACTGTACAGACTGTACTGTAGACTGTGCTGTACAGACTGTACTGTAGACTGTACTGT
The DNA here is from genome assembly GCA_030435695.1 of Brachymystax lenok tsinlingensis. Taxonomy (NCBI): domain Eukaryota; kingdom Metazoa; phylum Chordata; class Actinopteri; order Salmoniformes; family Salmonidae; genus Brachymystax; species Brachymystax lenok. The sequence goes on along the minus strand of CM059809.1, from coordinate 12,179,988 downwards.
ACAGACTGTATTGTAGACTGTGCTGTACAGACAGTAATTAGGTCTGAAAACACTTTCCAGCGGTTTTCAGAATCAGATGTCAATGCGTTGACATAATTACTCCCATGGTGTCATGGTTCCATTGACCTTCAGATGGACTAACCCACTTTAATCCCCATGATGTACAGCTTGGTGTGCTCAGGAATGGATCATTGGCTTCCTGGGGTCTACTGGGTTAATATGATCTGTTTGTCAATGCTGACACCTAGCTGGTGTCAGTGCTGGATTCACAATATATTTGGACTACTGCACATTTTTATATTGCAGTATTCAAAAATGGGCTTACTGTGTCTACTGTAGCCATAGTGGAATACCCCCCCCCATATGAACCACATTTGAGACTCATTGCTAATTCTAAAAATACATTGTAATTTAATTAGGACGTTGGCCTTCATAGATTTTCTATATGCAGTTGGTGTGTGTGTGTGTGTGTGCATGTGCACACGTGAGTGCTGGGGCCAAGCAAAATAATGTGTGCCTATGTGTAGGTGTGTGCACGAGTGTGTTCATCTTCAGCTAGCGCATGTTATATGACATCCTTTTCTCGTCCAATCCCCACAGACAGGGAGGCCCGATGCCTACGCCCAGCAACACAAACTTCAGCCTGAATGCACACGCCTTGGGTCCAGCCGGGCCTACCAGCAGCAGCAGGTAAACCTACTCCCTGGTCCTCCAGTACCCAGCTCTTGTCTGTGGGTGTGCGGGGGAATATGATCTGGTCGTGTGGGGGAGTACTATGACTAGTGTGAGCTGTGGGGGAATACTGTATGACGGAACAGCCCAGCCCGCACCTCTGAAAAGACGGAGCAGGGTATTGTGGATCCTGAGTTTTAAGATTACAAGTCATTTGCCTTATCCCAAACGATTCAATGTTCATGATAACAGAGTGTAAAAACGTGCTGGCCGGGTGCAGAGGTAACTGTCTTCGGTACCATGTTGCTATATATAGCTTTTTATGAATAATTCATATTGCAGATACTGCAGTAAAGCCCTGGAGATTAAACAGTGCATTCTATAAATATAAACTCCCCTCTCAATTTGGCAGAGCTGTTTCAGTTCAAATCAATAAGACCACAAGAGCCATACTACTGTAACCACAGCAAAGCTCTATCCTTCATTCAGAGGTGATACCCTGGTATAGCCTAGCCTTTTGGGCAGATTTTGAGAGGATGTGTTACATAGAGTACCGAGAAAGATTAGCAGTCAATAAACAAGAGAGAGTGAAGGAAAAATACATGGAGAGAGAGACTCCGAGTCGGGCTGCAGTGAAAGCTTCTGTCGAAAGCAGACCTCCAAGGCTTTAGACCCTACTTCATTCTCGCCCTTGCAGGTAACACTATAGGCTACTTGCTGCCTCATTACTGAATCAGCAGGAAAACTAGAAACACCCACTGCCTCAAACCTCATTATGTAACAACACCTGTATTTTCTCTGTTTGATTTAACCTAGATGACCCTCTAAATGTGGGTCCTTCTCTCTCTCCCTCTCTCTCACCCTCTCTCTCTTGTTCGGCTGTAGAATTGTGGCTCGGGCAAAGGCACCCTGCCTAAGCTGGATACTATGCCCTTGGTTGTAAACAATGCCAAGTACCATCACCAGTCCGAAAGCATCCTGCCCCAAATCACCAGCAAGGGCCTTCAAAACACCTGTGATAGGCAGCTTTCAGGAACCAGGCACCAGGAACGCTTTCAGGTGAGTCCTTGGTACAATTAGGCTCATCTCTTGGTATTATGTACTTAGAGCCTAGTATATTGAAGCAATGAAACATTCCACTGAGAAACGACTTAATTTCTTGTTTGTTTTGTAATTGACAGGATGAGAGATTACGGAGCTCCACAGTGGAGAGTCTGCCAGAGTCCATCAACAGGAAGAACAATCAGGAGCAGGAGAGGAATATTGAGGGACACAATCTGCCCATGTCTCCTGCAGGTGTGCATGGGCTAAGGGTAGGACTAGGCCTGAGTTGGAGAGTAGGGAAGCGTTGGTGGAAGTTGCTGGTGTTGGTTTTGGCAATTCTAAAGGAGATAGGGTTTTCTGTCCCTTGATCTTATTTAATCAGGAAGAAACAAATGCAAACTGTGATTTGCTGACAGGAATTCTTTTCCCTCTTATACAGAGGTCCTGAAGGCGTTCAAAGATCGTCTGACTGAGCATGAGCAGGAGGAGATCATGGACTACTCCGAGGTCTGGTACCTGGGCCTGGATTCCAAGAAGACGGAGGGTTCCCCCAGCCTGCCACACAACTCTGGCTACGACGATGAGAGCGGAGGCTATCTGAAGGTAACATAAAAATGGGCACAAAGATGGCAGTAAAGAAAAGATTTCAGAACCAGTTTTAGTGCCATTTTGTTTTTTGCAGTATTGTTTTAAAGTCAATGATGCCCTTTTTTCTGCAGGTCGCGCATGACCACATAGGTTTCCGGTTTGAGGTGCTGGAGGTGATCGGAAAAGGATCCTTCGGACAAGTCTTGAAGTGCCTGGATCACAAGACCACTGAACTTGTCGCCATCAAGGTCATTCGCAACAAGAAAAGGTGACTAACGCCACTAGCTAGCTAGCATATTGTAGTACAGCTAGGTTGTCAAATACAAACCTTTCACTAATAACATGTTATGACACGCAATGACACATGTTATAAAAGGTTCCACCACCAGGCCATGGTGGAGTTGAAGATCCTGGATGCGTTGAGAAGGAAGGACAGAGACAACCAACACAACGTCATTCACATGAAGGAGCACTTCTACTTCCGAAACCATCTCTGCATCTCCTTCGAGCTCCTGGGGTAGGATTGACGGACACTGACACTGTAGGGCCAAAGATAAGATCATATTCAGAAATACAATAATACCTTTTTGTTATTTGTTGATTTAGTTCTTTAGTTACTTCTGCTATATTTCATACACAGGAGGTAAACATGTAGTATTAAGATTATTTGAGCATTTAAATCTAAAGGATGTTTTCTTATCTTTGACCGTGCAGAGTGAACCTGTACGAACTCATCAAGAAGAACAACTTCCAGGGCTTCAGCCAGATCCTGGTGCGCCGCTTTGCCTACTCCCTCCTCAAGTGCCTGCAGATGCTGCACAAAGAGAAGATCATCCACTGTGACCTAAAACCGGTATGACCCCTAGCCATGACCTTTAACCCCTAACAACCTTAACATTACATAATGAAAAGTGAAGCATATTTGCAAACATATTCCTTGTTTGTTCAGTTTAGTGGTGCCACAGGAGATGGAGAGAATGTGCTCATACTTGGGTGTTTATTTTCCAGGAAAACATTCTTCTGTCACACAAAGGCCAAGGCAACATCAAGGTCATTGACTTTGGCTCCAGCTGCTACGAGCAGCAGAGAGGCGAGTGTCTTAGTTTGTATGTTTCCTAATGTAAGGTTAGGTCAAGTAGGCAAACGGGGCACAAACTCATTATAGCATCACATTATAGCATACATAATGCCTGGCTCTCCTCCACAGTTTACACCTACATCCAGAGCCGCTTCTACCGTTCCCCAGAGGTGCTCCTGGGCCATCCCTACAGCATGGCCATCGACATGTGGAGCTTTGGCTGCATCCTAGCTGAGCTCTACACAGGCTTCCCCCTCTTCCCTGGGGAGAGTGAGGTGGAGCAGATTGCCTGCATCATGGAGGTACCTACCTAGTACCTACAATATCATGCTCTCTTTGTTAATGGCTCTTTCAGCCTTCTGGTTTGGCTAGCAACATTGATGTATCACTCACTGTGTGTGTTTGTCTGATTTGTTCTCAGGTGCTGGGAATGCCTCCAAATGATTTCTTGTCGACAGCGACCAGGAAAAGGCAATTTTTTGGTAAGCGTTTTTGATCTAGTGCAGTCACATGGTTTTCTCTTTGACTGTTCGATTGAAATTCTGTTTAACTGAGACCTTTCACTTCTACTGATGTACAAATAGGATCACAGTTAAATGTATACATTTCTGACGTAGGGATTTGCATAATTTTAGTGTCACAGGGTGTTTAATTAAGCAATAAGCCTGAGGGAGTGTGGTATATTGGCCATATAACACAGCTGAGGGCTGTTCTTATGCACAACGTGAAAGGGAGTGCCTGGATACAGCTCTTAGCTGTGGTATATTGACCATATACCACAAACCCCCGAGGTGCCTTATTGCTATTATAAACTGGTTACCAACATAAATAGAACAGTAAACATGTATGTTTATGTCACAACCGTGGTATATTGTCTGATATACAGATGGCTGAAATGCTGTTTCAGCCAATCAGCATCCAGGACCCAAACTACTCGGTTTATAATTCTTAGTAAGATATCCTCTTGTTGATTAATCACTGGTTGTGATTGTGCAGATTCCAAGGGCAACCCCAGGAACATCACCAACAGCAAGGGGAGAAAGAGACGGCCCAACTCCAAGGATCTGGCCAGTGTCCTGAAGACCAACGATCCTCTCTTTCTGGATTTCATCAAACGCTGTCTCACGTATGTACTGTACATACTGTACACTTGTCAATAACACAGGAATCATGTTAAACTGTCAGGTGAAGTGAGCCCTCTTTCGCATGATTAGTTCATTTGCCCTTTACTTCTCCAGGTCAGGCCCATTGAGATTGAAATCTACAAGGAAGCCCAGTGTGTGGTTTTACCTCTGGTTCTCTCTGGGAGAATCTCATATGCATACTCCTCGCGTTCTCTCTTCTCTCTCCTCTAGATCCATCTCCAAACCCAATGGAGGAAAAGCATAGAGAGGTCAGAGGGGAGGGACCTCTGACTTTCTCATCCGATCGGTTTTGAGAAGGAGAGAGGACACGAGGAGTATGCAATTGGGATTTTCCCTCTGACTGACTCTTTTCTCTCTGTCAGGTGGGACCCTAAGAAGCGCATGATGCCCGACGAGGCCATGCAGCATGAGTGGATCCAGGAGGCACGCTCCAACAAGTTTCGGCCCAAGACCCGCACTGTGAGAAGGCCCAGCGAGAGCCTCAGCAACGTGGAGAACAACAACAAGATAGAGCAGCATATTTCCCACAAACCAGCCCTTATCAACAGAATAGGTAAGAGGAGCAGTCATTTACCATACTACCAACATGCCTTCTCATATGTATGTGTTTACATGTAAAAAAAAATCTGCACTAGGCATTTTTTACACTTTGAGAGTGGCAGATTGACACAAAGACTATATTTTCTCTATGATTGACATGAAGTAACAGGCATCTTACTTTCCCCTCTCTGACGCAGTTGACAAGGCATTCTCCAGCCCGTTCTCCAACGCCACAGACAGGCCCAAGAGAGAGAACTCTGTGAAGCTGGCGTCCGCCGAGCGCTTGCGTCCGATCGGGGCTTCGGCCGAGGGCCAGATGGGCGAGGGCAGGACCAAGAGCACCATGGCTGTTAGCAGCAGCAAGCAGGAGGTACCCAAGGAGAGATCAGTCCACATTGTCATCAGGCCCCCACTGGAGCACACCGCAGACCGGGACAGTCTGGAGCACCAGCAGGGCCTGTCCCCCATCCCATAAAGGCCCCAGGGAAAGAGGGCTTGGGGCTGGGAGGGGGTTGAGGGGAGATGCATAGGTCACATCAGGGTTAATATCATCAGAGGTCAAACATAAGACACATATTAATAACATTAAATGGGGTCATTGTTGGAGTATATCCTGTTTTGTAGATGTTTTGGGTTATCAATTTGTTATATTTGTGCTGCACTTTAGAATTTATTTCAATGTCCAATCATATGTTTAGCGCTTGGAACACAGTCTTTGGTGGGTCTTTTGGTAGAGTAAAATGAGCTGTGTATCAGCAAATGTTGGTCTTCTCTGTTATTGCAGTAGTCACAAATGGGCTTACTGCATCTAGAATGTGGCCACATTCACTTGTCATATGCTTGGAAAGTAGCACAGGTCACTTGCATTAGTTTAAAATGGGATCCCTTAGCTTAGAACCCACATCAATGCCCAGATTGGCCTGTTTTCCACTTTCGGTCTAGCCAGGTTAGGCCGAGCCACATTTACTGTCATTTCGCCAGAGGTTTAAAGCTCTTTGAGTAGGCTAATTCCCTGCACGTTTTTTACTGGCATTGACAAGACGTTTTGGCTTTGACAACACAGACGTCAGACCCGAAATATACACAGGTTAAAAGCCACAGAAATACGCAAGGCAAGCCCAAGGAGTTGCCCGTGCCATGGATGCGATGTTTATGGCTCTTAGCAGCGCAAGGTGTCTCCCATGCACAGAGATGATGGTGAGAGTGGAAAAACATAAAGCATTAGTGTGCACAAACTCACCTAGAGATTACTCAAGAGTTTACCATGTTTATGGAGTTTGACTTTGACTCAATAATTTGTGGTTGTTGACCATAGTATTATTATTGGTAGTGTTTTGTTACTAGTTTATTATGAAAATTACTGAATAAAATTACAATCACTTATAAGTCAGAAAAATCGCTGTCCACCTGACAACAACTTTTACCTCAAAAATGTTATTTTCCTGACATGAAATGCCTAGCTTGGACTGGGATTGGATGGTTTGATATTCTTCATACGTCATTGTCACATACAAAGTTTCCCAGTGTCTACAAAACAGGAATATTCTGACCAGTGATCCTCACCACTTGTTATTCAAATATGCCTTTCAGCATCCAAAGTGACTTCCCTCTGACCCACAATGCATCATCTGTTTTTTACTCCTCACACAAACTTTATTTTTTAAAAAGCTCTTAGTTCCTCATCAAAGCAGTTCCATCTATTTTGATTAACCTCTTATCTTGACAAAAGGACAATTTGCTACAATGTTGAGCTTTCTTCAATAAAACCTGGGCCAAATTAAGGAGAGTAGATTTTTTTTGTTCTCTGTAAGCTTCTTTTTAAGGAAACTGTTGTGATGCTTTTCACGTGCTCCATTTAGAGAACGTAATTTAAAACAGTGTTTATATTTGTAACATGATCAGAAATGGAGTAGATTTTCTTTTTAACAGTACATAATTGAATGTACATTTTACACTTTTGTTATGATTAAGTTATTGGTTTAAGGTGTGACCTGTATATGAAATATTTGTGGTAATATATCTCAAGCACTGTATGTGTACATAACCAAGTCACATCGGCAATGTCTCAATGAAATATATATCTTTTTTTACCATGTTTCAATTGTAATTTTAATAGTTTTCTTGTTTATTTTTCCGTGCTCACTGAACATTATTATTTAAGAGAGCACAGACATTAGCTGGTGCCCTTAATGATGATATTGTGGGATGTACTGAATTACTGTTTTGCTATCTTTCTCTAAGTCAGTATAATAGCATGCCAGGACATTGTTGATTTTATTGTACTGTACTACAACAAAAAGAAAGTGGTTGCATTCATTTCAACCAAATTATTTCACAATCAACCATTGTGGTGTATTTGGAAATACTTGAATTGAGGGAATTCCACCTGATGAACTGTACATTAATGAGAAAAAATGAATGAACATGTAATTGAATGAACATGTAATTGAATATATTGGTGTTTTATATTCCTTGCCTCTGCCCATTTGATTGGACCTTTGATCATTTTGATGCTGTGTAACACAAACATTCAGCTTATGAGTTGATGAAACGATAGCAACCTGAGGGGTGAACATACAGGCCAGAGGAAGCAGAGAAGGTATGGTGATCACAGAGTTAACAAAGTATCATTGTTCCTTGCCTCTATTCATCATACATTCTATGCTCAATCCTCAATTACCAGACTGGGTCAGTGGTTAACCGTTAACCGTGTGCATACTTCAATGCTCTATTCAGCCTGGTCTCATAGACTAGACGTAGCATACTAAAAGTAAATCCGGGATGCTCAAATTTGTATGATATGTTACATTTGGTATGGTTACATAAGACAGAAGGTCACTTAAGGCAAGAACAAAAAGAGGGTGGTTGGTTGAGTGTATAACGTGAATGTCTAGCAACCCAAAGGCTGTGTTTGAACCTCATCATGGACAACTTTAGCATTTTAGCAACTTTGCAACTACCTACAGTACTACTTTTTTAGCTACTTTGCAACTACTTAGCATGTTAGATAACTCTTCCCATAGCCCTAACCTTAACCCTTTAACCTAACATTAATCCCAGCCTAGCTAACGTTAGCCACCCCCTAACATTATCGTTATCCACCTAGCTAATTGGAATTCGTACATACAGTATCATACGTCTTGCAAATTCGCAACATATCATACGAATTGTAATTCGTAACATCTGTATCATACTAAATGGATGATGGACAACAAAATACATACCATACGAAACATAACATATCATACTAAGCGGAGTGTCGTGAATTTTACATACAGAATAATCCGAAACGCTTGGAGACCAGGTTGCTCCGTTACCTCTTAAAGCAGGTGGTCAACCAGCTTTTTGGTTACTCTAGAATGGGAAGAGCTACAGACTGAGTTTGAATTACAAGACAAAGTGCTAGTGACAGCCAAGACCATCACTTTCAGTGAGCCCCACCTTTGTAGCCTGTAGTATTGAGGCTTTTGGCATTTATTCCTAGGCCTCAACAATTACTTGAAAGCCAAATGAACGGTTGAGTCAATTAGGTGCATGTTTTTGATCTGTTCAGTTGTGCAAATATAAAAAAAAATGTGTTGGTGAGTGGCAGCCAGGGGTGGTGCGCCTCACACTCCCCCCTTTCAGGGGAGCCTGGATCTTAGTGGGAGAATGAGAGAGGAAGGCCGTCCTGTCTGTATCCCCAGGCTGAGCACTCACACGCAGAGGGATGATGAGGCTAGGCTGGGTCTGAAGGCTGGCCCCTTTGCTGGCCATGGCTGCTGGAATGCTCTACATCACATCCATTAAGTGGGAGGTTCATTCTCATGAGGAAACACTGCAGAGGGTCCATCACGATGACTCGGTCAGGGGCCAGGACATGCTCAAGAGGCTGGAGAAGATTGAGAAGCTGGGTAGGTCTCAATATCCTTCATTTAACTGTGACTTACCTGGAAGGGAAATGCCAGTAGCTCTGTCCACATACTCAGTGGTGTAAAGTACTGAAGTAAAAATACTTTAAAGTACTACTTAAGTCATTTTCTGGGGTATCTGTACTTTACTTTACTATTTACAGTGGGGGGGGGAAAGTATTTAGTCAGCCACCAATTGTGCAAGTTCTCTCACTTAAAAAGATGAGAGAGGCCTGTAATTTTCATCATAGGTACACTTCAACTATGACAGACAAAATGAGGAAAAAAAATCCAGAAAATCACATTGTAGGATTTTTAATGAATTTATTTGCAAATTATGGTGGAAAATAAGTATTTGGCCACATACAAACAAGCAAGATTTCTGGCTCTCACAGACCTGTAACTTCTTCTTTAAGAGGCTCCTCTGTCCTCCACTCATTACCTGTATTAATGGCACCTGTTTGAACTTGTTATCAGTATAAAAGACACCTGTCCACAACCTCAAACAGTCACACTCCAAACTCCTCTATGGCCAAGACCAAAGAGCTGTCAAAGGACACCAGAAACAAAATTGTAGACCTGCACCAGGTTGGGAAGACTGAATCTGCAATAGGTAAGCAGCTTGGTTTGAAGAAATCAACTGTGGGAGCAATTATTAGGAAATGGAAGACATACAAGACCACTGATAATCTTCCTCGATCTGGGGCTCCACGCAAGATCTCACCCGTGGGGTCAAAATGATCACAAGAATGGTGAGCAAAATCCCAGAACCACACGGGGACCTAGTGAATGACCTGCAGAGAGCTGGGACCAAAGTAACAAAGCCTACCATCAGTAACACACTACGCCGCCAGGGACTCAAATCCTGCAGTGCCAGATGTGTCCCCCTGCTTAAGCCAGTACATGTTCAGGCCTGTCTAAAGTTTGCTAGAGAGCATTTGGATGATCCAGATGAGGATTGGGAGAATGTCAGATGAAACCAAAATATAACTTTTTGGTAAAAACTCAACTCGTCGTGTTTGGAGGACAAAGAATGCTGAGTTGCATCCAAAGAACACCATACCTACTGTGAAGCATGGGGGTGGAAACATCATGCTTTGGGGCTGTTTTTCTGCAAAGGGACCAGGACGACTGATCCGTGTAAAGGAAAGAATGAATGGGGCCATGTATCGTGAGATTTTGAGTGAAAACCTCCTTCCATCAGCAAGGGCATTGAAGATGAAACGTGGCTGGGTCTTTCAGCATGACAATGATCCCAAACACACCGCCCGGGCAACGAAGGAGTGGCTTCAGAAGAAGCATTTCAAGGTCCTGGAGTGGCCTAGCCAGTCTCCAGATCTCAACCCCATAGAAAATCTTTGGAGGGAGTTGAAAGTCCGTGTTGCCCAGCGACAGCCCCAAAACATCACTGCTCTAGAGGAGATCTGCATGGAGGAATGGGCCAAAATACCAGCAACAGTGTGTGAAAACCTTGTGAAGACTTACAGAAAACGTTTGACCTCTGTCATTGCCAACAAAGGGTATATAACAAAGTATTGAGATAAACTTTTGTTATTGACCGAATACTTATTTTCCACCATAATTTGCAAATAAATTCATTAAAAATCCTACAATGTGATTTTCTGGATTTTTTTTCCTCATTTTGTCTGTCATAGTTGAAGTGTACCTATGATGAAAATTACAGGCCTCTCTCATCTTTTTAAGTGAGAGAACTTGCACAATTGGTGGCTGACAAAATATATTTTTTCCCCCACTGTATATTTTTGACAACTTTTACTTCACTACATTCCTAAAGAAAAAAATTTACTTTTTACTCCATACATTTTCCATGACACCCAAAAATACTCGTTACATTTTGAATGCTTGGCAGAACAGGAAAATGCTCCAATTTACAAACTTATCAAGAGAACATCCCTGGTCATCCCTATTGCCTCTGATCTGACGGATTCATTAAACACAAATGCTTAGTTTGTAAATTATGTCTGGGTGTTGGAGTGTGCCCCTGGCTATCCATAAACACTTTACAAGAAAATTGTCCCGTCTGGCTTGCGTATATAATCATTTTGAAGTTATTTATACTTTTGATACTTAAGTATATTTTTGAAATTACATTTACTTTTGATACTTAAGTATATTTAAAACCAAATACTTTTACTCAACTAGTATTTTACTGTGACTTTCACATGAGTAATTTTCTATTAAGGTATCTTTACTTTTACTCAAGTACTTTTCCACCACTGCACATATTGTACCTGGACTACAGTCTGCCATTGTTTTAGAAGGTAGTGCAGATTTAGAGGGGAGGGTTCAAGAACACATTAGAATCTAGCCTGAGCCTACATGTAGAGTTGATCCCAGTAAGTTATTTCACACTTCACAGTGATGATTGTAAAAGGGAATTTGTTCTCTTTTAAATAAAGGGTTTAAATGAACTGATAAAGGCTCTAATAAAATAATCATTTCAGATTGTTATTTAATCCTGTATGCTGTTGCTTGTTGAACAACATTTGTTAACATTTTTGATCTACCAACTTCTGTGTGCCAAAGTTTGCCACATTGTTTACTATTACAAACAAAAAATAAATAAAGTTTTACATTAGTTACTTCAAGGTAATTCTCCAAGGCAGATCAAACATTATTAATCTTAATCTTTTTTACATGCAAACAGTGACTTAAGCTACAGTAAATTAGGTCATGCCCTGTTTTTATAAGGAGTAACTTGTGTTGATTCCTGCAGCCTTAACACATTTATTATAGTGTGATGAACAGCTGTCATGTGTGTCCACAACAAAGTCAATCAACAACGGGCTAGTCTGAAAGAGGGACAGTGTCATAATCGTCGTTACAGTTCTCAAAACACAGGTGGGAAAAGGACTACCTAAGTATGATCCCCAATTAGAGGCAACGATAATCAGCTGCCTCTAATTGGGAACCATACACAAAACCAACATAGAAATTCCAACATAGAAAAAAAAAACCTAGTCACGTCCTGACCTAAAACACCATAGAGAACCCTGAGGGCTCTCTATGGCCAGGACGTGACAGGCAGTCTGTGAAGGCTCCCAAGGTCAAGAAGGAGAGGAAGGTGGTGAAGAAGTTGTACCCCAACTCAGCTCTGTTTACAAGCTGGGGTGATGAGCTCTCAGAGGAGGAGCAGAAAGAGGCAGAGGGGCTGTTCCAGATGTATGGATACAATGCCTTCCTGAGTGACAGACTACCCCTGAACAGGGAAATCCCTGATACTCCGCAATCCTAAGTAAATAATTTCCCTCATCTCTCTGACACCTCTAAACAAAAAAATATGGATAACTCAAGACTTCTGAATTCTAACCAGTCTGTTCCATTGAGGTAATCCAAGGTCAATTCCATCTCCAGCACTTTTAATGCAATTTGACAAATGACATTGAATGATATGAGGTGGACCAAATGTTTTTGTTGTGTCTGTCAGGTGTGTTAATCACCAGTACCCCGATGACCTGCCCACCATCAGCGTGGTGTTGATCTACTTGGACGAGGCCCTGTCAATCATCAAGAGAGTCGTCCACAGCATCATAGACAAGACCCCCCAACGCCTGCTCAAAGACATCATACTGGTGGATGACCACAGCTCCAATGGTTCGCCTAATTGGTCTCTTCTCTCTACTTAGAAACATTTGAAATTATATTTGTTAACATTTAGATTGAACTTAGGTGTGGCTTTTGCTGTATACCACTGATATGCAAGTGTCTGCTCTGCATTCACAGAGGATCTAAAGGAGAAGCTGGATGCCTACATCATATTCATCCATGAACAGCGTCCGGGCCTGTTGAAGAGAGTGAGACACCTGGAGCAGCTCGGTCTCACACAGGCCCGCCTCTCAGGGTGGAGGGAAGCTGAAGGAGATGTGGTGGCCATCTTGGATGCCCACATAGAGGTCCATGTGGAATGGTAGTCTGAATGGTTGCTATTATAAAGTTACTCAGTGAGATGTTTTTGATGTTTTTTCCCCCTTAACACAATGATTTCCCTCTGTGTTTATGTAAACAGGGCGGAGCCTCTGTTAGCTCGGATTAAGGAGGACTGCACGTTGGTGATGACACCGGTGTTTGACAGAGTGTGTTTCGATGACTTGACAGTCACACATTATCAGCCTTATGCAGATGCATTTGATTGGGCCCTGTGGTGAATGTACGACCTGAGTGGTATGCCTTAAAAGACGAGTCACAGCCAGGAAAGTGAGTTGTTCATGATTCCTGTTTGAATAGGTGATAGGGAAAGCACAACATTGGGAGGAAAATCTTACCTAATATTTACACATGGATAATATTTTTGCGTCATCTATTCATTAAAATGAATGTCACTTCTCCCAGTGTAGAAATGACCATGATTTGTCATGTATGTTTGTCAGGAGCCCCTCCATTATGGGCATACTAGTGGTTGAAAGCCTGTTCTTTGGGGAAATTGGTGCTCTGGATGGTGGTATGAAGATCTATGGAGGTGAAAATGTTGAACTGGGCATTCAGGTAAGTCCCTCTGCTACAGTTTATAAATGAATGTTTGAAATCAAAGCAGACTTGTGTTTGCAGAATTACTTTCTGTTCTTGAGTCGTTCAGTTTGAACAAACCAATCTATGTCCAACATCCAGACACTTCAGTCTATATCTATAAAAACTTGTCCTTCTCTCTTGGTGTTTGGTTTGTCTAAGTGTGGCGGAAGTGTCAAGGTCATACCTTGTTCTAAAATAGCCCACATCGAGAGGGCCCATAAACCCTATCTCCCGACCTGAGCATTACAATGAAGAGGAATGCTCTGAGAGTGGCTGAGGTCTGGATGGATGAGTACAAACATAATGTCAACATCGCCTGGAACCTCCCACTGAAGGTACTGTACACAACAAACCATTCAATCAGCTGCTCCTATAGAATAACAACCATTGCTGTTATGCATGCTTTGTGTATGAAAATAAGTAGACTAGACATTCAATATTATACAAATGGTCTATTACTCAATGCCATAATAAAGATCATAGGATCTATGTAAAATGATGGCAGTAAGCAAAAGTGGATAATAGGTGGATTGCTCACATAGCCTGTGTTTCTGATTTAAAATCTTCCTCTTTCTCACCACAGTCACGGCATATCAATTGGGGATGTTTCAGATAAGAATAAGTTGAGAAAGAGGCTGAACTGCAAACCCTTCCAGTGGTATCTGGACAACGTGTATCCCATGTTAGACCCCCTGGGTGACTTGCTGGGTTATGGAGCTGTGAGTGATGCTAAAACGTTACTGTTCTGGAATTTCCTCACCAACTATGTTTGGTGCATGGCATTCTTTTTCAATAGGATGCAGGGTCATAAATCCAACTCATTATCAGGAAAGGAATCTGCACTTTTATAACTGTTCAATCTGTGTCCATAAAATCAACAGCTGGTCAATGACCTGAAGACGGATCTCTGTATAGATCAAGGCCCAGTTCCAGGGAACACACCTATTTTATATGGATGCCATTATTTTGGTCCACAGGTTTGTTGAATCATTGCTTAGAATTTAGCTAACGGTGACTAACCCCATTCTGTACAAACCGCGACATTCAAACAAGGCTGCAATGAAAACTAATGGGACTGTAGGGACTGTGTTGACATCAAAATCTGGGGTGTGGACTACGTTTCTATTCAAGTGTTCATTGACATGGTAATGGCTCTATAGTATTGGAGAAAAGTTGATAAAACTGACCCCTCCGATGCTGTACGTTACATTGTGACGTGTCATGGCGTAACGTACAGCACGCATAAAGCAACTAATTCTGTCTTACAGCCTCTCTCCACCAGGTGTAGCACTTTTCTCACCGTTTAAAAGCAAGAAAGGGACAGAGACAGGGTAAGGGGGGATACTGCAAGCTATCATGACTCTCAAAAGCCGCGGTTTACTACTGAAGATTACTTTAGCACCGCCCTAAAAACCCGATTGAAATTCGACACAAACCTTCAAATAGGTATGTGTTGACACATTATAGTGTTTTATTTACATTTTAGAGGCAATAAGGTGATAAATTGGACAGATTGAGTGAAAAAAGCAGTTTCCCCACACGACATCTCTCCTTCTCACTATTACACAATAGGTTTCGCTTCCCCACCCACCATTTTTAAAAAGACCCGACAGAGCTCATTGCCTTCTTGAATCATGTAGAGATGGGGATCATGAAGACTTAACCATTAGCTCTATTTGAGAAAACAAACCATACTAGGGCATGACCCTCAGCTCGTTATTGATTTTGTTGGAAAGGGGAGACAAAGGGGAGACATTGTGCTTTTACTTAATCTACTTTGTGCATGACTGTTATGTTTCTGTGTTGTGGTTTGTGTATTTGCATGTATTTCAGGAAATGGCTTCTTGGAATCCCCCAAGCAGCTGATTGGTCGACTCCATGGCAAATTGGAGCTGACCCCGCCCTCTCGTCAGAGGACACAGCTGTCTTCAATTACCGACTCCTTCTGAAGCTGTATATAAGCCTTTGCTCAGAGAAGAGAGCTGAGGGTGATACATGTGTTGGTTGTTTCTTAGAACGAGCGTATTGTTATAGCCTGTGTTGGTTGTTTCTTAGAAAGAGAGCTGAGGGTTATGCCCCAGTATGGTTTGTTTTCTCAGATAGAGCTAATGGTTAAGTCTTGTGTTAGTTTATTTGTGAAGTATTTTGTAACCGGTCCAGCGTAGGTATGTTAATGTCCAAAGGACTGTTTTGATTTTTGTTCCCAGGGGGGGAAGGGAAGGCACCCAGGGAGTGCTTAGGCAAGAGGCCTGCGGGCATACATATACCCGTAGTATGTACTTTGTCTATGCACACTAGGTAAGACCTGGGCGAACCACCCCCTGTATTTTGGTTAGTGCACCAGGTGGTGCTAAGTTAGGTAAGTAGTGGGTAGGCAAGTAAGGTAGGAGAGGGGGCTTTGACTTTTACTTTTGTTGCTTTGGTTCTGTCCAGCCCCTTTTCCCCAAATTACCGTGTGATGGAATAAATGCCCTGTTAACGGTAAACTTCTCTGCCTCTGTCATCCTTACCCGCACCTACAATCACATTAATCTTTCACTCCACGGGGAGTTGAGTTGTAGCAGGGTGTTGCGTTCCCTCTTCCTAGAGGCGTGCATAACAATGACACAAGTCATTTTTCCAACAATTGTTTACAGACAGATTATTTCACTGTATCACAATTCCAGAGGGTCAGAAGTTTACATGCACTAAGTTGACTGTGCCTTTATGTCTTGGCTTTAGAAGCTTCTGATAGACTAATTGACATCATTTGAGTCAATTGGAAGTGTACCTGTGGATGAATTTGAAGGCCTACCTTCAAACTCTTTGTTTGACATGGGAAAATCAAAATAAATTATACAAATATTTGTAGACCTCCACAAGTCTGGTTCATCCTTGGAAGCAATTTACAAACGCCTGAAGGTACCACGTTCATCTGTACAAATAATAGTACGCAAGTATAAACACCATGGGACCACGCAGCCGTCATACCGCTCAGGAAGGAGACGTGTTCTGTGTCCTAGAGATGAACATACTTTGGTGTGAAAATCAATCCCAGAACAACAGCAAAGGACCTTGTGAAGATACTGGAGGAAACCGGTACAAAAGTATCTATATCCACAGTAAAATGAGTCCTGTATCGACATAAGGTGAAAGGCCGCTCAGCAAGGAAGAAGCCACTGCTCCAAAACCGCCATTAAAAAGCTGGAATATGGTTTGCAACTGCACATGTGGACAAATATCGTACTTCTTGGAGAAATGTCCTCTGGTCTGATGAAACAAAAATAGAACTGTTTGGACATAACAATGGTCATTATGTTTGGAGGATTTTGTACAGTAGAAGGTTTGCTGTGTTTTACAGGGAAAAGCCATACAGAACAGACAAATAGATATCATCCTTGAGCTCCGACATCTTCCAAATGCTAACATCTGACGTCACCTACTAAGGAAACTATCTTTAACAGCATTTTCAGCCTTTAAATGCAACAACAAAACATTATTTACAAAAAGCAATCTATAAATATGGTTTTTGAACACATTTTTTTTTTTCAAACATGGTTGCTGTACTTAGTTTATTATGGCGCCGACAGAAATGGTCGCCTCTCTTCAGGTCCTTAGAAAACTACGCAGTTATTCGTTTTTTTGTGTACTATTTCTTACATTGTTAGCCCAGAAAATCTCGTGTTATTACATACAGCCGGGAAGAACTATCGGATATAAAAGCGATGTCAACTTACCATCACTACGACCAGGAATGTCTTTCCCGAAGCGGAAATTAGTACACGAGTTGCCTTCCAGAGAGACATCAGAGATTGTAACATTCTCTGTCTCACGGAAACATGGCTCACTCGGGATATGTTGTCAGAGTCGGTACAGCCATCTGGTTTCTTCACGCATCGCGCCGACAGACACAAACATCTCTTTGATAAGAAGAAAGGCGGGAATGTATGCCTTATGATTAACGACTCGTGGTGTAATCACAAAACATACAGGAACTAAAGTCCTTTTGTTCACTTGACCATAGAATTCCTTACAATCAAATGCCGACCGCGTTATCTTCCAAGAGAATTCTCTTCGATTATAGTCACAGCCGTGTACATCCCCCCCAAGCAGATACCTCGTCAGCCCTGAAAGAACTTTACTGGACTCTATGTAAACTGGTTTACTGGACTCTATGTAAACTGGAAACCATACATCCTGAGTCTGCATTTATTGTAGCTGGGGATTTTAACAAAGCTAACCTAAGATCAATACTCCCTAAATTCTATCAGCATATCGAATGTGCGACACGAGCTGGCAGAATTCTGGATCATTGCTACTCAAAGTTCCGCAATGCATACAAAGCCCTCCAGAGCCGTGCCTTCGGCAAATCTGACCATGAATCCATTTTGTTGCTCCCAGCCTATAGACAGAAACTAAAACAGGAAACGCCTGTGCTCAGGTCAATACAACGCTGGTCTGACCAATCGGATTCCACGCTTCAAGATTGCTTCGATCACGTGGACTGGGATATGTTCCGGATAGCCTCAGACAACAACATTGATGTATACGCTGACTCGGTGAGCGAGTTTATTGGCAAGTGCATCGGAGATGTCGTACCCGCTGTGACTATTAAAACCTTCCCTAACCAGAAACCGTGGATTGATGGCAGCATTCACACAAAACTAAAAGTGCGAACCACAACTTTTAACCATAGCAAAATGACTGGAAACATGACCAAATACAAACAGTGCAGCTATTCCCGGCGCAAGGCAATCAAACAAGCAAAGCGTAAGTATAGAGACAAAGTAGAGTTGCAATTCAACGGCTCAAACACGAGATGTATGTGGCAGGGTTTACAGTATATCACGGATTACAAAAAGAAAACCAGCCCTGTCGCGGGCATCGACGTCTTGCTCCCAGACAAATTAAACAACTTCTTTGCTCGGTTTGAGGACAATACAGTGCCACTGACACGGCCCGCTACCAAAGCCTGTGGGCTCTCCTTCTCTGTGGCCGGCATCCCTAGCCACGTCCTCAGAGCATGCACAGACCAGCTGGCTGGTGTGTTTACGAACATATTCAACCAATCCCTATCCCAGTATGTTGTCCCCACATATTCTATTCATCCCTTTACATGTGTGTGTATTTGTGTGTATAAGGTAGTTGTTGTGAATTTGTTAGATTACTTGTTAGATATTACTGCATAGTCAAAACTAGAAGCACAAGCATTTCAATTTGTGGTTTGTTATTGATGCACTATAAGAGGGTCATAGAATATTTGTCTGCATTGACATCATATAGAGCTGACTTGACATCAGTGTAGTTTTGAAGAAGTCCTGTCCTCAACTGCTCAGAGATTTCTCTATGAGTTCTCAGAGATTAACTTATCCCATGCAAGGCCAGCCCTCTCTCCTACAGCTGTGGTGGCAGTGAGCTATATACTTTATAAAGATATATTTTAGCTGTGGTTACTAGGACATAAAACTACTGTACTACTTTCACAAACGCATGCTTTTCACTACTACAAATGAGGTTGTTGGTAATTTCAGAACCCCAAACCAAAACTTCCATACACTAGCTAGCTAGCATTGTTAACAGTCTGTCATAAATTAGACAGTTAGTATCCAGAGCAAACAGAGGTAATACCATAGAGATAAATGAAATACTATTTTATTTTAATTCAATGAACAACTCTTGACCTCAACTTATGGAGTTGATGGCCAGCTCCTTGAGAGTGCCCAGGTTATCACTAAACCCACAAACCTCTATTTTCAAGTATTGATGTGGCAGCATCATGTTACGAGTATGCTTGTCACCAGTAGGGACTAGGAAGTTGGTCAGGATCAAAAGATATATGAAAGGACCGTCGTGCAAATTACCACTAAGGAACCCAAAGTCAAGCTTAAATTGCAGCACTTAATGTGGAGTTTAGTCAGAAGCTCTGATGAGGTATTTTCCTCTCACTATATTTATACTATCACTATGGGTTACACAAAGATAGCCAAGTGCATCCTTTCTCAGCAAAGCGTTTGCTCCCAGAGACCGGCTGCAGAGGAGGAGAACACCTGACAACAACAGAGTCTGGGCATTCAGTCAATATTTCCACTCCCGCTGAGCCAACCTTGTGAGAGCAAACCTTAGACACCCTGTCTGTCTACAACAGGCGCATTTCTAAGTATTCAACAGGTCAAATATGTATGACAAGCTGTTTTCGCCCACAGGACTGTCGCTGTTTTTTGTTTGTCGCACTATTCTTGATTAACCGTAGACAATGTTGTGCATGAAAAGCCCTGGAGGGCGGCTGCATCTGAAATACTGGATCTGGCGCGCCTGGCACCAACAATCATACCACGCTCAAAGTTACTTAGGTCACTCGTTTTGCCCATTCTAACCTCCAATCAAACAGTAACTGAATGCCTCTATGCCTGTCTGCCTGCTTTATATAAGAAACCACAGCCATGTGAGTCACTGTCTGTACGACCGATCCACTTTTGTGAACGGGGCATGTTCACATTAACATAGGCAACATAAACTTTCTCTAACTTGGGAGAGAGGGTAGACTGCCTCAATATCCCTCTAAACCAAAGGAAATTGTTCTGCCCCTTGCTTCCAGGGTTAGCAATATGTATAACGCTCAGGAGGTCTTCTTTCTCTAGGTGGGTTGCGTCATAACCTGGGATCAGGCACAGGTGTAGGCTCAGGCTGAGCCTCAGGTGCAGTTGGTGGTATAGCCTTTGTTGGTGGCGGTGAAGAAGAGGCTGATGCGGGTGCTGACTTGTTCTGGTGATGTGTCAGCTCGCTTGTGATGGGAAACTGGTGCCTCTGTTTCAGGGATTGTAGCTGCAGGTTCTCTAGGGAGCATCTGGTCAACATGTCTCCACCAGGTCTGGTTGTCTTGGGTGTAGACTCTGTATGAGACAGGTCCAGCCTTTCGAAGAACAGTTGTGGGTGCCCACTTTTCTTTAGTGGTGTAGTTGCGTGCAAGGACTGGATCTCTGACAGTGAACTGTCTGTCTTATACCGTTTAGCTGGCTGGTTGACATAGTCTTACTGCTTGTCTTGGCAGTCAGCACATGTGTATCAAAGGCAATCAGTTGTATGTGCAGATTTAAGATAGCACGAGGGCTCGACCGTCTAACTGCATTCACAAAGGCAAAAACTACCTGTAAGACCAGTCTTATGACTGGTCCAACAAAGACAAGTTTGTATCAGGTTAGAAAGAACACTAGCATATAACAAGATACAATTCTTTAAATAGTAAAACATGGGATAGCATGACTAAATATGTAATTTTCCATGATATTTCCTCCATTTCGACACTAAGTCTCAACCTAATAGAAAATTACTTACAAGCATTTTCATTAAACAAGTATTAACGTGAGGAAAAATGAAAGACTTTCTTACACTTAGTAAATTACCTCCGTTGTCATTGAGTTTCAACCCTTCACATAGTGCAATTCATTATCAGAAGGGGGAAAGGAACGTCTTTTTAAACCTACTAATTGTACTTTTAAGTTGAGAGAATTCTCAAAATGGGGCATTGTGAGGGCAAAATTACAAGATTATTTTACTGTTTATGCATCGAATAGCTTTGATGAGTACTTTCTCATCAAATGTCTGTGTGAACTGAGAGGAGCCTAAA
Organism: Brachymystax lenok tsinlingensis; assembly: GCA_030435695.1. Taxonomy (NCBI): domain Eukaryota; kingdom Metazoa; phylum Chordata; class Actinopteri; order Salmoniformes; family Salmonidae; genus Brachymystax; species Brachymystax lenok. Next base: position 12,158,901 of record CM059809.1, on the reverse strand, counting down.
TACCTACAGCTGTCATTCCATAGATAAGATGTGGTGGGTGTAACCGAGATAGAGATAGCCTGGAGGAGCAGAACAAAGGCCTCTGTATTCCTAATAATCATTGCATCTGGGGAACAACACCAGAGGCAGATGTCCACAGGATGAACCTAAAGTGGCTTACGGTGCCCCCCAATCTTTACTCAGCAAAAAAAGAAACGTCCTCTCACTGTCAACTGCATTTATTTTCATTGAATAATGTGTCCCTGAACAAAGGGGGGGTCAAAATCAAAAGAAACAGTCAGTATCTTGTGTGGCCACCAGCTGCATTAAGTACTGCAGTGCATTTCCTCTTCATGGACTGCACCAGATTTGCCAGTTCTTGCTGTGAGATGTTACCCCACTCTTCCAGCAAGGCACCTGCAAGATCCCGGACATTTCTGGGGGGAATGGCCCTAGCTCTCACCCTCCGATCCAACAGGTCTCAGACGTGCTTAATGGGATTGAGATCAGGGCTCTTTGCTGGCCATGGCAGAACACTGACATTCCTGTCTTGCAGGAATTCACGCACAGAGCGAGCAGTATGGCTGGTGGTATTGTCATGCTGGAGGGTCATGTCAGGATGAGCCTGCAGGAAGGGTACCACATGAGGGAGGATGATGTCATCCCTGTAACGCACAGTGTTGAGATTGCCTGCAATGACAATAAGCTCGATCCGATGATGCTGTGACACACCGCCCCAGACCATGATGGACCCTCTACCTCCAAATCGATCCCACTCCAGAGTACAGGCCTCGGTGTAATGCTTCCTTCGACGATAAGCACGAATTCGACCATCACCCCTGGTGAGACAAAATTGTGACTCGTCGGTGAAGAGCACTTTTGCCAGTCCTGTCTGGCCCAGCGATGGTGAGTTTATGCCCATAGGCGATGTTGTGATGTGTGGTGATGTGTGGTGAGGACCTGCCTTACAACAGGCCTACAAGCCCTCAGTCCAGCTTCTCTTAGCCTATTGCGGACAGTCTGGGCACTGATTGAGGGATTGTGCATTAGTTGTGTAACTCGGGAAGTTGTTGTTGCCATCCTGTCCCTGTCCCGCAGGTGTGCGTTCGGATGTACCGATTCTGTGAAGGTGTTGTTACACGTGGTCTGCCAATGCGAGGACAATCAGCTGTCCGTCCTGTCTCCCTGTAGCGCTGTCTTAGGCGTCTCACAGTACAGATGTCTTAACAACCGTTCCACAGGTGCATGTTTGTGAATTGTTTATGGTTGAACAAGCATGGGAAACAGTGTTTAAACCCTTTACAATGAAGATCTGGGAAGTTATTTGGAATTTTACGAATTATCTTTGAAAGACAGGGTCCTGAAAAAGGGACGTTTCCAGCAATGGCTAAGCATCTTTAGTGTCGGCTATATTTAAACTCTGCATTATTTGTAAAGGTTAGGCTCTGGGTTGGGTTGACTATTCTCATTGTTGCAATAATTAATCAATATTGAATAAAGATGATTGTTTGAAGAAATGACAAAGTCTCTCTCACTTGATTAGAATATTCCACAACATTTTGCAATGGCACATGTTCAAAGTGATAACGTCTCTCACCTGAGCCGCCACTGTCCTTTACAGTCCATTATGTCTTGTTCATTTTCCTACCAGTACACCAGCAACATGAGAGAAGTTTGGACAGGATCTCTATCCATGCTCACTCCACGTGGACTCATGTCGCACTTCTGAGAGAAAAAGGCATGAGAGAAAAAGCAGTTGATAGCTTCGACTGGATGCTGTGTTCAGGTTGCTGGTTCGGTCTCACGGTAGGAGTGGTGCAGGACCATGCTGAACACCATTGTCTCGATTGCTTCAGCCGGTTAGGGGGGGTTGAGGTTCACACTGTTCTTGGTCAAATTATCCCTTCCATGCATCTAGACACCATCTGTGGTCACCTACGACATAACCTCGAGAGAGGATCGAACAAAACAACAGTTTAGTTTAGGGCATTTCTGATTCAGGAAATCCAGACAAATTATTTAATGTATGACCAATTATTACTACTACCAATATTCTTAATACAGATTTCTAAAACAAATGTCAAAGAGAATAAGAATACACAATTGAAAAAAAAAATCTCCCAAAATGACTTATACTCCTCTATCATCTTGGCGATCTCACTGCAAAGTTACAGTGTCAGGATTTTAGAGGGCCAATCCTTAGGAAGACATCCCGACCATACAGCAGACCCAATCTGATGAGATTTGTATTGAAACAAAGAGAAAGACAAAAACAAAAACAAGAACAACCAAATAACAGCAGCAGCAATACACATATATCAACAACAATACACATAAATCACTCTAGGTGTGGAAAACTTCAATCCATTTGGACTAATGGTTAACCATTACCAACATATTTTGCTTCCTTTTATATGCAGACGTGAAGAAAACAAATGTGCATATTTACCAAAGGGCCCCAGGGGATTGCTAATTATTTTTTTTAAACACCGCCTGTTAATCAAAAATAAACAAATAACAAATCTAATTAAAATTACAACTCTTGATAACTCCATAAGGAAATAAGTATATCCCATAAGGTAAATTATAAAATAGAATAGAGGCAGGTGTTCCTCATTCAGGGTCAACGCCCTCTCTGTCTCCTTCTGGTATTCCAGAAGGACTATTTCTAAACTATAAACTTCTTTATTATTAGTGTTTACATAGCCCATTTGAATCTCACGCAATGTCTCCAGTCTTTCTAGTGAGGGTGATCAGGCCCCACCAGAATGTCAGAACAAAGGTCATTCAACCCCATTAAGTGTTTTCTTTCCCTTTTCTTTCCATGTACCTCAGAAACCATTTAAAAACATTTAAAACATTTCCATCATTCTGCATACCCAATTTACCACCAAATTAAAAAAGACCACACAATAAATCAAACACGATATTAACACCACCTAACAAATATTCATAACCGGTGGGTTGTGTGCATGCTGGTAATACATAAGGCAAAACAAACAAACCAATAGCCAGGCCTTACTTATTTGGGAGCTCCCTTTACGGCCAAATCCGGATACCTTTATACTTTATAAAACTGAATAATTTCACTAACTGTTCTCCCAATTTCAAAGAGAGAGATAGGGACCCCCATCTTCTCCTAAAAGATAACATTTATATTTTGTTAGTTTTCACATTGCTAAATCTTAAACCAATATAATTTCCAATTAATCTACATCTGTTTCCTTTAACTCAGAAGCCCTCTCAATCCCCATCACCCAGGACATTCCTCTTCCACTTTAACAATTGTTTCCCTCCACAATCTCTACTATACTCGACCTCTGTCTTAGGCGTCTAACGTTTACTTTACCATGTCAACACAAACATTTAAATTACAGTCAAAACAAACATGATAACTTCTGTTCACAGGGAGGCCACTTTAATTACTCATTACTGTCACATCCTGATCTGTTTCACCTGTCTTTGTGCTTATTTCCACCCAACTCCAGGTGTCGCCCATATTCCCCATTATCCCCAGTGTATTTATACCTGTGTTCTATGTTTGTCTGTTGCCAGTTAATTTTGTTTCATCAAGACTACCAGCATTTTCCCTGTGCTCCTATTTTCTCTAGTTCCTGTTTTCTAGCTTTCCAGGTTTTGACCATTCTGCCTGCCCTGACCCTGAGCTGGCCTGCCGTTCTGTACCTTGTCACATCACCCTGGATTACTGACCTCTGCCTGCCCTGACCAAGGAGCCTGCCTGCCGTATGGTTCCTTTCAGACTCTGGATTACTGACCTCTGCCTGCCCTTGACCTGTCGTTTGCCTGCCCCCCTGTTTTTGTAATAAACTTGTATTACTTTGTAACTGTCTGCATCTGGGTCTTCTCCTGAGCCTTGATAGTGACCCCTCCTCCCTTTCATCAATTCTATAAATCTATTTTAGAATAAGACGGAATAAAGTGTCTCACAAGACTAAATCCCCTGGGGTTTTCCTGAGTCTACGAGGAGTGTATGGTCATGCCAAAGAATGCATTGTTCCTACTCAATCACGTGTAATGTGCTTCACGACTTCCGATATCGAAACCCCCAAATTGGTTCTCTTGTTTCGCTGGTTGTACTTTCCCATATGATGCCTTGTGACACTGCTCTACCAAATAGTTTTCTAATGTGGTGATGTCTGGCATATAAGTTTCTTCATCTTTTACGCCAATAACAAGTCAATACATACCGTATCAACACAAAACACTCAAATGTACACCCTTTAGAGGTTGTTTTAATGCAGCATCATACAAAGTTGGATAATTTGTAAATATCATTCGTGCTCTCGCCCATATATACTGGCAATTTTAATATGTTACCTAATATCCACTGTTTTTAATTCTCGCAAGGATTATCCAACCCCAAAATCATCTCCACTTCCATCGCAATATCCATTCTGATAACAGGATTCAAAACTGCCATCAAAGCATACGTACACAATTTATCAACATACTTATATACCCAAGCTGTGTTCGAATACCCAGACTAATATACTACATACTTAATGAGTATATACTTTATACTACAGCTGAAGTCGGAAGTTTACATACACTTAAGTCATTAAAACTCTGCTTTTCAACCACTCCACAAATTTCTTGTTAACAAACTATAGATTTGACACGTCGGTTAGGACATCTACTTTGTGTATGACACAAGTCATTTTCCCAACAATTGTTTACAGACAGAATATTTCACTTACAATTCACTGTATCACAATTCCAGTGGGTCAGAAGTTTACATGCACTAAGTTGACTGTGCCTTAAACAGCTTGGAAAATTCCAGAAAATGATGTCATGGCTTTAGAAGCTTCTGATAGGCTAATTGACATCATTTGAGTCAATTGGAGATGTATCTGTGGATGTCTTTCAAGGCCTACCTTCAAACTCTGTGACTCTTTGCTTGACATCATGGGAAAATCTAAAGAAATCAACCAAGACCTCAGAAAATAATTGTAGACCTCCACAAGTCTGGTTCGTCCTTGGGAGAAATTTCCAAATGCCTGAAGGTACCCCGTTCATCTGTACAAACAATAGTATGCAAGTATAAACACCATGGGACCATGCAGCCGTCATACCGCTCAGGAAAGAGACGCGTTCTGTCCCCTAGAGATGAACCTATGAAAAGTGCAAATCCATTCCAGAACAACAGCAAAGGACCTTGTGAAGATGCTGGAGGAAACAGGTACAAAAGTATCTATATCCACAATAAAATTAGTCCTATATCGAGATTGAATGAAGAAGGAATGAAGAAGCCACTGCTCCAAAACCGCCATAAAAAAAGCCAGATTACGGTTTGCAACTGCACATGGAGACAAAGATCGTACTTTTTGGAGAAATGTTCTCTGGTCTGATGAAACAAAAATAGAACTGTTTGGCCATAATGACCATCGTTATGTTTAGAGGAAAAAGGGGGAGGCTTGCAAGCCGAAGAACACCATCCCAACCGTGAAGCACGGGGGTGGCAGCATCATGTTGTGGGGGTGCTTTGCTGCAGGAGGGCCTGGTGCACTTCACACAATATATTGCACCATGAGGGAGGAAAATTATGTGGATATATTGAAGCAACATCTCAAGACATCAGTCAGGAAGTTAAAGCTTGGTCGCAAATGGTTCTTCCAAATGGACAATGACCCCAAGCATACTTATTGTGGGAAGCTTGTGGAAGGCTAGTTGGCTAGCTTGCTAGTTACTTCCAGACACAAATAACCACCTCATTCTTACCATTCTACTCACCTACTCACCCTAGCAGAGCTGGTTAGGCTTTTTACATGTTATTACTAACTGTACTGCTGGCAAAAATGTAATTATGTTTTTTTCCCCCCAACGTTTACTGACACCGATCTATATTCGACAGGTGTTGAGCATTCCTAAATTCATCAGTTATGCTGTGCTCTGGTACATTCAGATGAGAGTGCTCTGAAATCCTTCACAATTCATTCTCAGAAGGGGGAAAGGTCATTTGTGTAAAAAAAAAACCAATAAAGCTTTCAGGCTGTTGGTGGTAGGCGCAACCAATTCAGCTGCCCTGTGCACCAGGTAGGCAAACTGTTGCCATTTTGAACCATTTAATGTGTCTAAAGGAACTCTGCCTTGGCGGGCCCAGAGAGTAAATCAAGTGCACTATAGGCTTACCGCTGGCCAATCGGATGGCTCAGATGACCATGTCTTAGGTAACATAGCAGATATAAAAGAAAGCTACAGCAAAGTTGATACTGTGAGATTTCTAAATGTTTAAAACTATGACTAGAGAGAGACTGTCAACAAATACAGCAAAGACATGCTGTTTTTATGAGTGAGTTCATGTTTAAGTTCTTACTCAGCACCGTCAACACTTTGTAATCAACACTTTTATAAGCCTTAAAATGCACGTTCTTCCTATTTCCACTCAGCGCTACAACAAGCACTGCAGCAGTAATGAATGAGTAGGAAAGTAAAACCTACAGACTTGCGTTGTTATCATTAGCAGCCTGGGTCTTTTTTAATATCTAGGAATATTTAACTTTCTCTGTTCATAGGAGTAACAACATGAATTTGTGCATGAAGCAGAAATAATGCGGTACGACTTCAGTTTCGCCATCAGCTGGTAAGTATCAGTGGAGGAAAGAGAGAGCGGAGGGATGTTGAAAGGCTGACCCTCAGTCTGCTGCTCTCTCCCTCCAGGGATGTTGAGAGGCTGACCCTCAGTCTGCTGCTCTCTCCCTCCGCTGAGACTGACCATCCGATGAAGGCACCATCAGTCCAGTAAAAGTGAAATATAAAGAAAATTATTTAAATGTGTGCTCGCTCAGCTGTGCATCACAAGTAATACAACAACAGATCTATTACCGCTGTGATCATATAGCCTACCTAAAATATGTCTCAAACAACAGCGCATTGGCAGTAAAGTCAGTATGCAGTGATAATGTATTGGGCCTACAGCTTACTGCACAAACCTCATTGCTACAGTACTGTTTTTAATTGGTTAATGTTCTATAGGCTTACATTTTTAAAGTTATGTTAAAAGCTTGCATTTTGGCTCAAATTGATCTTAACTCAGAAAAGGTTGGTGACCACTGTTCTAGAGTTTTCCCTGTCAACACTGTCACCGTTTCCCTTTACTGTGGCAATTGTGATCAAATCAACGCAATATTAGACACTTTCAATGCAACATATCGAAACAAAACGAACTGTGCAAGAGATTTTGTTATAGGCAGAACATAGAAATCTGTCGTTCTGCCCATGAACAAGGCAGTTAACCCACTGTTCCTAGGCCGTCATTGAAAATAAGAATTTGTTCTTAACTGACTTGCCTAGTTAAATAAAGATTAAAAAATATATAATAACATTGGAGTAGGATTCTATTGCATTGACACACACGACAGCCAACGGTGTCACACCAATAAAGATGGAAATCGATACTGGAGCAGCTGTCTCACCTATGTCAGAAAAACGATTAAAAAAAATCTGAACCACCTTTCACAGACACATGTAAAACCCACACTAAAGACCTACTGTAGACAGGAGAGTATGTCCCCATGACGGAAAGGCAGAGGTCCTGGTGCAACTAAACGGACAACTCAAACTCCACATTTACGTGGTCAAAGTGCGGCCATGGTTTGAAAATAGTTTTCTAGACTGGACGAAGGTGAATGCGAAGTCAGTATATGGATCTGTGCCATTTACTTTGAACTGGACTGTTTTGAGATAAAAAGCAGTAGCTGCGTGTAGCCACGTGTACACATTGTGTTCATATCCTTTGCTATTTAGTTAGTGATTAGCCCAGTTATAGATCATTTGTAGTCAGCAATAGGGGAGGGATTGCTTCCTACAAGAGCACACAACGTATACATTTCTGGACATCTTTGAAAAGCGGGTCAGGTAAAGAGCTTTGTTTTTGTCTTAAAGGGGCAGTGTTGTATTTTGGGACAGGCTTGAATAAGCTAAGTAGCATAATTTGTCTTATTCTCTGTAATAATGGTATGGAAATAATAATGCATTTTATTTTGTAAAGTGGTTTCTTGCATCAAACAACATAACAATATTTTCAGACACCTCCTTTTCTGACGGACAAGTGGATAAACAGGTTAATTTCAAAGTCTCAAAGAATATAGGTCTACATTGAACAGCACACTGTAGGCTGAATGATAGAACAGCTATTTCCATATTAAAATGTTCTGGGGTGCATTTTCTCTATTGTTTTTATGGTAGGCCTATATTATGATCAAAAGTTGCCTACATGGCCACTGTTAAAACTGTATTTTAGAAGCAGGTACAGCCTCAGTGTTCACAGTAAACACAGAAGTTGCACAGAATTTTCACAACGTTCAACTTTGAGCTCAGCAGACCTGCAGGAACATTGGTTAAAAGCCTTGCTCAAAGCCACGTCGGCAAATTCTTCACTTAGTCAGCTAGGGGATTCAAACCAGCGACCTTTCGGTTACTGGTCCAACGCGCTTAACCGCTAGGCTACCTCCAACGCGCTTAACCGCTAGGCCACCTCCAACGCGCTTAACCGCTAGGCTACCTGATGCTCCTCGTCATCCTTTCCTGTGACGAAGATGTCATCAAGATAACAATGTAACCTAGGGTGGTCGCTCAAGACCTGATCCATGGCCCTCTGGAAAAAGGCAGTTTCCGACGTGAATCCTAAAGGCAAGTGGCGGTATCTGTAGAGTCCCCTGTGGGTATTGATGATGAGGTACTTTTGTGACTCTTCATCTACATGCATCTGCAGAAAGGCTTTGTTGAGATCAATCTTGCTGAATTTCCTTTCACTCACTCTTTTCCTTTCACTCGACCCTGCACAAAGTTCCTTGATAATCAGAAGAAACGGGTATTGTTCCACTGTCACTACAGGATTAACTGCCACCTTGAAATCTCCACACAGGTGAAGGGAGCCATCACGCCTGATCACTGTGACTACAGGTGTGGCCCACTCGCTGTGTGGGACTGGCCATAGGACTCCGATATTGACCAGCTATTGTATGTCAGAATACACCTTTGGTTTGAGGGCTTATGTAACTTTTCTAGCCTTCATGAGCTTTTCTAGTTCATCCATAAAAACAGCTGCATGTAAAGTTTGCATTGCTGACAACCCGGTTTCTTCAACTGACACAGCATTCACCTTTGTCCATTCCAGACAAATCTTTTCAAACCATGGCCGGCCCATCAGCGCTTTGACCACGTAGATAGGGAGTTTGGCTTTTTATCCATTTAGTTCCACCAGGACCTCTGCCTTTCCGCAATGGGGACTTCCTCTCCCAGCACGTGTTCATTAGGGTCACATGCTTCTAATCAAGGGGTGTAATCATTAGTCCAAAACTGTTTACTAAAAACGTAAAACATTTTGCAACAAAAATAAGAGTTTCTATTGGACAAATTCAGGTAGGTCCCTCCCGGTTTTGTTCCATTTGGTTCAATTGTTGTTTAGCAACCAAACGACCAGTGCACAACTTGACAACATGTAAACTATATTTCGTCTCTAATGTTTATTGAAAACATAAATACAGTTTTACAATGAGCACTTGTTGTCTCTTAAATACATTGTCACAGTTGTTGGTTAGCTAGCTAGAGAATTTTATCCATATTAGCATGAACCCAACCTCACTCCAAATTGACTTTAACATACTGCTTGTGTAGGACAAGTAAGAGGAGTTACTTTCAACTATTCAATGTTATTTAGGTAGTCTACCCAAATGAGAATGGAAACTTATTCAATGTCTAACTGTGTTGACATGATAGTCACTGAAGTGGACACGGCTTGTTTCCAAATTTAAGCAGGGTACCAGGAGGTAGGCATCTGGTGGTAGATGTGTTCTGATTGAAGTGCATTACCTCTGATTTATGACCAACCGCCCTGTCTTATGTAGCACAATTTGAAAGTATTCAGACCCCTTGACTTTTTCCACATTTTGTTACGTTACAGCCTTATTCTAAAATTGATTAAATCCTTTTTCCCCCTCATCAATCTACACACAATACCCATAATGACAAAGCAAGTTTTTTTTTTTTTTTTTTGAAATTTTTGCTAAATATCACATTTACCTAAGTATTCAGACCCTTTACTCAGTACTTTGTTGAAGCACATTTGGCAGTGATTACAGCCTCAAGTCTTCTTGGGTCTTCTGGCTGGGCCACTCAAGGCCATTCAGAGACCGAAGCCACTCCTGCGTTGTCTTGGCTGTGTGCTTAGGGTTGTTGTCCTGTTGGAAGATGAACCTTTGCCCCAGTCTGAGCTCCTGAGCACTCTGGACCAGGTTTTCATCAAGGATCTCTCTGTACTTTGCTCCGTTCATCTTTCAACTGATCCTGACTAGTCTCCCATTCCCTGTCACTGAAAAACTTCCCCACAGCATGATGCTGCCACCACCATGCTTCACCGTAGGGACTGTGCCAGGTTTCCTCCAGACGTGAAGCTTGGCATTTAGGCCAAAGAGTTCAATCTTGGTTTCATCAGACCAGAGAATCTTGTTTCTCATGGTCTGAGAGTCTTTAGGTGCCTTTTGACAAACTCCAAGCGGGCTTTCACGCGCATTTTACTGAGGAGTGGCTTCTGTCTGGCCACTGTGGAGGCCACTGTGTTCTTGGGGACCTTCAATGCCTGTGCCTAGACACAATCCTGTCTCGGAGATCAACAGACAATTCCTTTGACCTCAAGGCTCGGTTTTTGCTCTGACATGTACTGTCAATTGTGGGACCTTATATAAACTCAGCAAAAGAAACGTCCCTTTTTCAGGACCCTGTCTTTCAAAGATAATTTGTGAAAATCCAAATAACTTCACAGATCTTCATTGTAAAGGATTTAAACACTGTTTCCCATGCTTGTTCAACCATAAACAATTAATAAACATGCACCTGTAGAACGTTCGTTAAGACACTAACAGCTTACAGACGGTAGGCAATTAAGGTCACAGTTATGAAAACTTAGGACACTAAAGAGGCCTTTCTACTGACTCTGAAAAACACCAAAAGAAAGATGCCCAGGGTCCCTGCTCATCTCCCTGAACGTGCTTTAGGCATGCTGCAAGGAGGCATGAGGACTGCAGATGTGGCCAGGGAAATAAATTGCAATGTCTATACTGTGAGACGGCTAAGACAGCGCTACAGGGAGAACGGATGGACAGCTGATCGTCCTCGCAGTGGCAGACCCTGTGTAACAACACCTGCACAGGATCGGTACATCCGAACATCACACCTGCTGGACAGGTACAAGACGGCAACAACAACTGCCCGAGTTACACAACGAACACACAATCCCTCCATCAGTGCTTAGACTGTCCGCAATAGGCTGAGAGAGGCAGGACTGAGGGCTTGTAGGCCTGTTGTAAGGTAGGTCCTCACCAGACATCACCGGCAACAACGTTGCCTATGGGCACAAACCCACAGTTGCTGGACAAGACAGGACTGGCAAAAAGTGCTCTTCACTGATGAGTAGTGGTTTTGTCTCACCAGGGGTGATGGTCAGATTCGCGTTTATCGTCGAAGGAATGAGCGTTACACCGAGGCATGTAATCTGGAGCGGGATCAATTTGGAGATGGAGGGTCCGTCATGGTCTGGGGCGGTGTGTCACAGCATCATCGGACTGAGCTTGTTGTCATTGCAGGCAATCTCAAAGCTGTGTGTTACAGGGAAGACATCCTCCTCTCTCATGTGGTACCCGTCCTGCAGGCTCATCCTGACATGACCTTCCAGCATGACAATGCCACCAGCCATATTACTCGTTCTGTGCGTGATTTCCTGCAAGACAGGAATGTAAGTATTTTGCCATGGCCAGCGAAGAGCCCGGATCTCAATCCCATTGAGCACGTCTGGGACCTGTTGGATCGGAGGGTGAGGTCAAGGGACATTCCCCCCAGAAATATCTGGGAACTTGCAGGTGCCTTGGTGGAAGAGTGGGGTAACATCTCACAGCAAGAACTGGCAAATCTGGTGCAGTCCATGAGGAGATGCACTGCAATACTTAATGCAGCTGTTGGCCACACCAGTTACTTTTGATTTTGACCCCCCCCCCTTTGTTTAGGAACACATTATTCCATTTCTGTTAGTCACATGTCTGTGGAACTTGTTTAGTTTATGTCTCATTTGTTTAATCTTGTTATGTTCATACAAATATTTATATATGTTAAGTTTGCTGAAAATAAAAGCAGTTGACAGTGATAGGACGTGTCTTTTTTTGCTGAGTTTAGATAGATGTGTGCCTTTCCAAATTATGTCCAATCAATTTAATTTACCACAGGTGGACTCCAATCAAGTTGTAGAAACATCTCAATGATAATCAGTCTAAACAGGTACACCTAAGGTCAATTTCTGAATACTTATGTAAATGTGGTATTTATTATTGTTATTTGTAATAAATTGTCAAAAATGTATAAAAACCAGTTTTTGCTTTGTCATTAAGGGGTATTGTGTGTAGATTGATGAGAAGAAACGTTTTTTTTTTAATCAATTTTAGAATAAGGCTGTAACATAACAAAATGTGGAAAAAGTCAAGGGGTCTGAAAACTTCTGAATTCACTGTATCAATCTTGAACAGGCTTATTTATTTTGAATGCAATTTGAATATAATTGATGGAGAAAGAGAAAGATTGGGAGAGAGTGCACTGATTGGAAGCAACAATATAGGAGTGTTTTAAAACTCTGCAGCTGCAATACAAAAAAAAATCTTTACAATAAAAAAAAAAAAAGGTGATCCCGAAAGCCAGATTGAGATTAGACACGCATTCGGTCTTTATATTACTCTAGCATAGGCTATTCTGCAGAAAATGTAGGTCTACCTGTCACAATTAAAAAAAGTTATCATGATGAGATGATAGGTCTACATACTAAGTTGGGCTGTTGGTCCCCACCCTGAGCGTTGATGATTCGTCACGCAGTGACCAGAGAGAAGGCCGTAGAGAATCCAGATTTAGACATTGCATATAATTTAACAGTTCCATTTCACGTCATGCTGTTTATATAAATCATGTATTATTATTTTTATTATTATTTACCGGTTTCTCACAAAAGGGAGTGGTTTTGGGATGTAAATATTGGTAACCGGGTTCCCGCCATTCAACCCATTCTACACCTATTCAGCATCATTCACACCCTCTTAAGACCTAGCCCCACCCCATCTCTCTTAGCCCCACCCTCTTCTTAGGGATAGGCGTCTGGGGAAACTGGAGGGTGCACAATTCAAATAAATAATCATAAAAATTATGGATACATATAAGTGTCTTATATCAGCTGAAAGCTTAAATTCTTGTTAATCTAACTGCACTGTCCGGTTAACATGAGCTATTACAGCAAAAACATGCCATGCGATTGTTTGAGGACGGTGCCCCACATCAAAATATTTTTCCACCGGCACAGGATTCATACATTCACAAATAACGATTCAATATTCACTTACTTTTTGAAACACACTCTCATTTGTCATCCAACGGGTCCCAGCTATAACATGTAGTGTCGTTTTGTTAGATAAAATCCTTCTTTATATCCCAAAAAGTCAGTTTAGTTGGCGCCATCGATTTGAGTAATCCACTCGTTCAATATGCAGAGAAAGGAATCTGAAAATCTACCCCTAATCTTTGTTTCAACACGTCAAAATACGTTTCTATTTACTCCTCAGATACCCAAAATGTACTTTCTTCATGGCGCGCAAAACACACATTTCCAAGACCGTGTTCCTGTACTAAAACTGATATTTCTTAATTGTTTTTGAAGTTACAAGCCTGAAACCTTGAACATAGACTGCTGACACCTTGTGCGTATCCTGTCTTCAGGGCCTGAGCAACAGGCAGTTTACTTTGGGCACGCAATTCAGGTGAAAATTGAGAAAAAGGGGCCTAGCCCTAAGAAGATTTATTAAGGATTCACATGTGAGGCCATGTGAATCCTGAGTAAGGTAGTGTAGTAAACAACCAAAGATTTCAAGACATAAAGTGGTTTAAGTAGGAGCCTACAATAAGGAAAAACTCTAGGTAAAAACATTTCATATAATCTCTGATTTTTAAAGTGTCCAGATATAAATATTGTATACAATTTTTATAATGATTAGATAACGCTTACCCAGACACTCGTCTAAATTGATTGGTCATGTGAAATGCTATAACCACCCCACAACCAAATCTAGCTAAGTGTGTCACATACTGATCAGTTTCACCTGTCCTCGTTATTGTCTCCACCCCGTCCAGGTGTCGCTTGTTTTCCCGTGTATTTATCCCTGTTTCGTGTCTTTCTGTGTCAGTTTGTCTTATATGTTTCCAAGTCAACCAGCGTTGATAAACTGGATGGGTCACTATTGTCTAGACACGTACACATGTTCATGAAATACAATACAGTGCCTTGTAAAAGTATTCATCCCCCTTGGTGTTTTTCCTATTTTGTTGCATTACAACCTGTAATTTAAATAGATTTTTATTTGGATTTCATGTGATGGACAGACACAAAATAGTCCAAAATGGGTGAAGTGAAATAAAAAAATAAAAACTGGTTTCAATTTTTTTTTACTGGAAAGTGTTGCTTGCATATGTATTCACCCCCTTTGCTATGAAGTGCCTAAATAAGATCTGGTGCAACCATTTACCTTCAGAAGTCCACTTGTGTGCAATCTAAGTGTCACATGATCTGTCACATGACCTCAGTATATATACACCTGTTCTGAAAGGTCCCAGAGTCTGCAACACCACTAAGCAAGGGGCACCACCAAGCAAGCGACACCATGAAGACCAATGAGCTCTCCAAACAGGTCAGGGACAACGTTGTGGAGAAGTACAGATCAGGGTTGGGTTATAAAAAATATTCTAAACTTTGAAATTCCCACGGAGCACCATTAAATCCATTATTAAAACATTTAAAGAATATGGCACAACAACAAACCTGCCAAGAGAGGGCCGCCCACCAAAACACACGGACCAGGCAAGATGGACATTAATCAGAGAGACAACAAAGAGACCAAAGATAACCCTGGAAGAGCTGCAAAGCCCCACAACGGAGATTGGAGTATCTGTCCATAGGACCACTTTAAGCCGTACACTCCACATAACTGAGCTTTACAGAAGAGAGGCCAGAAAAAGCCATTGCTTAAAAAAAAAATAAGCAAACACGTTTGGTGTTCGCCAAAAAGCATGTGGGAGACTACCCAAACATATGAAAGAAGGTACTCTGGTCAGATGAGACTATAAAATTGAGCTTTTTGGCCATCAAGGAAAACGCTATGTCTGACACAAACTCAACACCTCACATCCCCCTGAGAACGCCATCCCCACAGTGAAGCATGGTGGTGGCAGCATCATGATGTGGGATGTTTTTAATCAGCAGGGACTTGGAAACTGGTCAGAATTGAAGGAATGATGGATGGCGCTAAATACAGGGAAATTATTGAGGGAAACCTGTTTCAGTCTTCCAGAGATTTAAGCTGGGACAGATCTTCACCTTCCAGCAGGACAATGACCATAAGCATACTGCTAAAACAACACTCAAGTGGTTTAAGGGGAAACATTTAAATGTTTTGGAATGGCCTAGTCAAAGCCCAGACCTCAATCCAATTGAGAATCTGTGGTATGACTAAAAGATTGCTGTGCACCAGCAGAACCCATCCAACTTGAAGGAGTTGGAGCAGTTTGGCCTTGAAGAATGGGCAAAATTCCCAGTGGCTAGATGTGCCAAGCTTATAGAGACATACCCCAAGAGACTTGCAGCTGTAATTGCTGCAAAAGGTGTCTCTACAAAGTATTGACTTTGGGGGGGTGAATAGTTATGCACTCTCAAATTTTCAGTTGTCTTTCTTATTTCTTGTTTGTTTCACAAAAAGTATTTTGCATCTTCAAAGTGGTAGGCATGTTGTGATACAAACCCCCCAAAAATCTATTTTAATTCCAGGTTGTAAAAAAACTAAATAGGAAAAATGCCAAGGGGGGGTGAACTTTCACAAGCCACTGTAGATGGCCGTAATCACCCCCAGACACACCTGGCAAACTTGATGGTTCATGTAATCAGTCTTATGTTTAGACATGTAGCTAGCTATCTAAACAATAAACCATAATTGCAACCCAAAGCTACAGTACAAATGGATTGTCATAGCTAGCTACCATTCATGAAATGCTGGAGTTTGAATCTGCAGGTAGCTAAAGCTAACCAACTAGGTTAAATGTTAGCTAGCTAGCTAACATTAGGCTATAACTAGCAATGCAAAGGGTTTAATGAGATATGAATAATATTACGACACAGATCTTACATGTAACAAGCATTTCGCTACACCCGCAGTAACACCTGCTAAACACGTATATGTGACCAATAAAATTTGATTTGATTTTAACGTAAGCTGGTGAGCCTGCAAGCTACTGTTTGCTAGCTAGTTAACAGTACACTTTAACTTGCAATGAAACCAACTTTCTGATAAAATTAGAAATGCATAATATCTGAAAATGGAGCTAGACCATTACACGGATGAACGCTTCATGGCAGTGTGTCTTTTCTGTTTGGTTTGTAGCTAGCTAGAGCTTGTTTGGCCCGTTGTTGTGTCAAGTCACGCCGGGTCACACTGACAGTGTGCAGAAAGTAGTCCATCACAACTTTTTACCAATGATCTTTGTCGATAGCGCCTGCTAAATTCTGGGGAGCCCTGTTTTTGAGAGCAGTAGCAAAACTTTTTGCAGTTCTCCATGGCTAAAGTTATATCTTTCAAAAAAGCCAATCATGGCTATCAGGAAGGTACCTGTCTTTTTCCGTGGCTAAACCAACTAGGCTAGTAATTTAACAATTTTTTTACAGATGGCCTACACGTTTGTTATTAAGGCACTTGAAATTTCACATGTTCCAGAAGGCATTTATGCCCCAAAAAACATGTAGAAAAAATGTATTAAAGAAAACGTAAAATGCCTCTCCTGTGAAGTAGTCACGAGTGACATACGCCTAGTTTCTTGTATGAGTAGGAGTCACGGGTCACATGTATGAGTAAGAGTCACTGTTCAGGCAGGACTGTGGCTTCATATTTTATTTCAATATACCTCTGAAATTAGGTTGATGGCATGACCTTGAAACGATTATTCAAACATAACATTTTACTATTTATTTTATTTTATTATTTAACCTTTATTTAACTAGGCAAGTCAGTTAATAACAAATTCTTATTTACAATGACGGCCTACCAAAAGGCAAAAGACCTTCTGCGTGGACGGGGGCTGGGATTACATATATATATATAAAAAAATATATATATATATATAAATAAATAAATATAGGACAAAACACACATCACAACAAGAGAGATAACACAACACTACATAAAGAGAGACCTAAGACAACAACATAGCAAGGCAGCAACACATGACAACAACATGGTAGTAACACAACATGATATTTAAGATGACTAAAGTTCATATTTAATTTAAAGTGATCAAAACAATGTTTAGCATATTTAGAGTTTGTGTAATACACGTGGTTTCCAGTGTTCTGTTTATAACACTTGGGTTGATGGTCACTAGACTAGAGGCTGTATGTTATGGATTAAACTCAGAACTACTGATATACACTGATTATTATTGTATTGTGTGAAACACTATGATTATGTAGCAGCTGACAAAGTCTCTTCCTTCTGTTTTGACTTCCCACAAGCCTCTCAGGCTGGTGGTTACAGAACAGTTGTATGCTGATAAGGATATAAGGGCGTTCTCAGAGAAGGCCAGTTAGACGTGTTCGATAATGATGGGCTGGATTTTTTTCACCTGTTGCAACTTGTAATAAACAAAATACATTTTAACTGACTATCTGCCGACTGCTCATCTCTTTTCTTCACTTGGGAATGTGTATTACATCACTCCTCCCTCTTTTCAGGGGAGCCTGGATCTTATAGGGAGAGTAAGAGAGGAAGGCCATCTTGTCTGTATCCTCATGCTGAGCACTCACACGCAGAGGGACGATGAGGCTAGGCTGGGTCCGAGGGCTGGCCACCTTACTGGCCATGGCTGCTGGAATGCTCTACATCACATCCATTAAGCGGGAGGTTCATTCTCATGAGGAGACACTGCAGAGGGTCCATCAGGATGACTCGGTCAGGGGTCAGGACATGCTCAAGAGGCTGGAGAAGATGGAGTCTCACATCGAGAAGCTGGGTAAGTCTCAATCTCATTCATTTAACTTTTACTTACCTGTAAGGGAAATGCCAGTAGCTCTGTCCAAATATTGTACCTGGACTACAATCTGCCACTGTTTTAGAAGGTAGTGCAGATTTAGGGAGGGATCGAGAACACATTAGAATCTAGCCTGAGCCTACATGTAGAGTTGATCCCAGTAAGTTATTTCACACTTCACAGTGATGATTGTAAAAGGGAATTTGTTCTCTTTTAAATAAAGGGTTTAAATGAACTGATAAAGGATCTAATAAAATAATCATTTCAGATTGTTATTTAATCCTGTATGCTGTTGCTTGTTGAACAAAATTTTTAATATTTTGACCTACCAAATTCTGTGTGCCAAAGTTTGCCACATTGTTTACTATTACAAACAAACAAAAAAAAAAAGTTTTACGTTGGTTACTTCAAGGTAATTCTCCAAGGAGATCAAACATTATTAATCTTCTTTTTTTTAAACATGCAATCAGTGACTTAAGCTACAGTAAATGAGGTCATGCCCTGTTTTTATCAAAAGGAGTAACTCGTGTTGATTCTGGCAGCCATTTATTATTGTGCGATGAACAGCTGTCATGTGTGTCCACAGTGAAGTCAGTCAACAACGGGATCAGTCTGAAAGAGGGGCAGGCTGTGAAGGCTCCCGAGGTCAAGAAGGAGAGGAAGGTGGTGAAGAAGTTGTACCCCAACTCAGCTCTGTTTACAAGCTGGGGTGATGAGCTCTCAGAGGAGGAGCAGAAAGAGGCAGAGGGGCTGTTCCAGATGTATGGATACAATGCCTTCCTGAGTGACAGACTACCCCTGAACAGGGAAATCCCTGATACTCGCGATCCTAAGTAAATAATTTCCCTCATCTCTCTGACACCTCAACACAAAAAAATATGGATAACACAAGACTTCTGAATTCTAACCAGTCTGTTCCATTGTGGTCATCTGAGGTCAATTCAATCTCCAGCACCTTTAATGCAATTTGACAAATGACATTGAATGATATGTGGACCAAATGTTTTTGTTGTGACTATCAGGTGTGCTAATCACCAGTACCCAGATGACCTGCCCACCATCAGCGTGGTGTTGATCTACTTGGACGAGGCCCTGTCAATCATCAAGAGAGCCGTCCGCAGCATCATAGACAAGACCCCCCAACGCCTGCTTAAAGACATCATTCTGGTGGATGACCACAGCTCCAATGGTTCGCCTAAAGTGTCTATGTTCTCCACATAGAAACATTTGAAAGTATATTTGAACTCAAGTGTGGCTTTCAACTTGTGTTGTGTACCAATGATTTGCAAGTGTCTGCTTTCCCAGAGGACCTAAAGGAGAAGTTGGATGCCTACATCAGCTTCATCGATGAAGAGCGTCCGGGCCTGTTGAAGAGAGTGAGACACTTGGAGCAGCTCGGTCTCACACAGGCCCGCCTCTCAGGGTGGAGGGAAGCTGAAGGAGACGTGGTGGCCATCTTGGATGCCCACATAGAGGTCCATGTGGAATGGTAGTCTGAATGGTTTATATTATAAAGTCACTCAGTGATATTTGTTTGAGTCCCCTTTAACACAATGTTTTTACTCTGTGTTTCTGTGAACAGGGCGGAGCCTCTGTTAGCTCGGATAAAGGAAGACCGCACGTTGGTGTTGACACCGGTGTTTGACAAAGTCCATTTCGATGACTTGACGGTCACACGTTATGGGCCTAGTGCAGACGCCTTTGACTGGGCCTTGTGGTGTATGTACGAGTCCTTCAGACCTGAGTGGTATGCCTTGAAAGACGAGTCACAGCCAGGAAAGTGAGTTGTTCGTGATTTCATCATCAAATGATAGTCCTTTTTCACAAGTCTGTTTGAATAGGCGAAAAGGAAAGCACAGCTTTGGGAGGAAAATCTTACCTAATATTTACACCTGTATTATTATTTTGCATTATCTATTCATTAAAATGAATGTCACTTCTCCCAGTGTAGAAATGACCATGATTTGTTGTGTATGTTTGTCAGGAGCCCCTCCATTATGGGCATACTAGTGGTTGATCGCCTGTTCTTTGGGGAAATTGGTGCTCTGGATGGTGGTATGAAGATCTATGGAGGTGAAAATGTTGAACTGGGCATTCGGGTAAGTCCCTCTGCTACAGTTTATAAATGAATGTTTGAAATCAAAGCAGACTTGTTTTTTTAGAATTGCTTTCCATATCTATAAACTCGTCCTTCTCTCTTGGTGTTTGGTGGGTCTAGGTCTGGCTGTGTGGTGGAAGTGTCGAGGTCATACCGTGTTCTAAAATAGCCCACATCGAGAGGGCCCATAAACCCTATCTCCCCGACCTGAGCATTACAATGAAGAGGAATGCTCTGAGAGTGGCTGAAGTCTGGATGGATGAATACAAACATAATGTCAACATCGCCTGGAACCTCCCACTGAAGGTACTGTACACAACCAACCATTCAAAAAGTAGGTTTTGTACAGCTCCTCCTATAGAATAACAATCGTTGCTATTATGCATGCTTTGTGTTTGAAAATAAGTAGACTAGACAGTCAATATTATAAAAATGGTCTATTACTCAATGCCATAATGAAGATCATAGACTCTGTGTAAAATTATGGCGGTAAGCCATCATCAAGTGGATAATAGGTGGATTGCTCACATAGCCTGTGTGTCTGATTTAGAAATCTTCCTCTTTCTCATCACAGGATCATGGCATAGACATTGGGGATGTTTCAGAGAGGAAGAAGTTGAGAAAGAGGCTGAACTGCAAACCCTTCCAGTGGTATCTGGACAACGTGTATCCCATGTTAGACCCCCTGGGTGACTTGCTGGGTTATGGAGCTGTGAGTGATGCTAAAACGTTACTGTTCTGGAATTTCCTCACCAACTATGTTTGGTGCATGGCATTCTTTTTCAATAGGATGCAGGGTCATAAATCCAACTCATTATCAGGAAAGGAATCTGCACTTTTATAACTGTTCAATCTGTGTCCATAAAATCAACAGCTGGTCAATGACCTGAAGAGGGATCTCTGTATAGATCAAGGCCCAGTTCCAGGGAACACACCTATTTTATATGGATGCCATTATTTTGGTCCACAGGTTTGTTGAATCATTGCTTATTATTTTAGAATTCAACTAGTTGTATAATATGGTCCATCCCATAGCAGAGCCAGGATTCAACCAATACCACAATGCAAAGTACTGTCAATACCACAGACTCGGAAAAGTCCAAATACCTATCCTCTCTCCAGAACTGTTATTATCGAGACAGCGGGGAGATCTACATTGGGGGCATCAAGTCTCACAAGTACAACAGTAATCGCTGTCTGGTGGACACTGGCACTCAAACCCCAGGACTGTATGAGTGCAAGGTGGCCAAGCAGAAGGGATTCCACATGCTCTGGGAATTTCAACAGGTAAGCACTACAACATGAAATAGGGAAATTGATGCTTATAAACTGTTGGAAACATGGGAGATGTCTTTGACGTTAGTGTGATGTTGTACAATACAATGTTTGCTGTGTTTTTCAGGGAAAAGCCATCCAGAACAGACAGACAAAGAGATGTCTGGAGATTGCCCCAGGGGAGGACACTTACTACCAGCTCATCATTCAGGAGTGCAGTGGGCAGCACTGGAAAATACGGAATGTGATAAAAGACTTCTGATACACTGAGATAGTTAGGCCTACTGTACCAGAGACAATACAGCAGGACTATAGGAGTTATGCTGCGATCATAAGCAAGTGGGAAAGTGGTATTTACCACATACTTTTGGTAAAAATCCACTTGAACACCCCTCCAACTGGTAATTACTAGTGTATCATCCCAGATGCTGACCTCTGACGTCACCTACTAAGGAAATTACCTTTTTAACAGCATTATCAGCAGTTAAATGCAACAATAAAACATTATTTACACAAAGTTTTTGAACACTATCATTTTTGTACAAACATGATAGCTGTACTTTATGGTTGACACAGCCTGTTGGCCATTAGCCAATCTGAGTTTCCCAACGAGTTGAAAGCACGTGAATGGATTCAACTGATATTTACGACTTCACAACTGGTAGTTACCACCTACCCACTTCTTTATGAACTCAGAATTATCATTACGCTTTGAAAAGCCAATCAGTGGTCAGCAATGAGATGACTGTTTGATCTTAGTGAGCTGTTGGTTGGACATAGCTTCATGGGGACAGATGTACAGTTTCTGCACAGAATGTGGAATGCTATTGAGCTGTGTTGTCCTTGGTCCTGAATGTAATTGCAAAGAAATAATAAATATGATTCCTGTATTCACGCTCATTTGTGGTTTGTTATTGATTCACTGTAGATTTTCACCAAAGAGGGTCATAGAATATGTGTCTGCATTGACATCATATAGACATCAGTGTAGTTTTGAAGAAGTCCCGTCCTCGACTGCTCAGGGATTTCTTTATGAGTTCTCAGAGATGAACTTATCTAATGGATGGCCAGCCCTCTCTCTTACAGCTGTGGTGGCATGGAGTTATACATCGCATTCGGAAATTATTCAGACCGCTTTACTTTTTCCACAATGTTAAGTTACAGCCTTATTCTAAACAGTCCGGGCTCTGGCTGGGCCACTCAAAGACATTCAGAGACTTGTCCCGTAGGGGAAGCCATGACAAGCTGTCAGCATTGGCGTGCGCTTCAGCTCTTCCATTACTTGATGTCATAGCTGTGAGCACTCAGCTTGCTGCCAGAGTCGTTATGCCAGTGCAGAAAAATAGGTCAGGGGACGATGTTCTGTCAACAAGGTGAACCTCCATCCAAACAGGTAGGTGTGGAACCTTTTGATCCTGAAGATAATACCCAACGCTTCTTTATCAATCTGCAGGTATTTCAGTCCTTGACGTGAAGACAATGGGCTTATCTTCTCCTGCAGGTGTGGTGTGAAGACGGCTCCAACTTCATATGGGTAGGTCTCATAGGCCAGTTGAATTGGCAAGGACGAGTTGAAGTGAGTCAACACCTTATGAATCAACACTGCCATTGCATTCTTGAAAATAACATCACACTCCTTTGTCCACAACCAGGGTTTGTTCTCTCTCATTAGCTCATGCAAAGGCTTCAGCTGCTTTGCCAGCTTTTTGATGAACTCGCCATAGTAGTTCAGGAGGCCCAGGAAAGACTGCAGCTGACTGACATTCTCGGGAGCAGGTCTCTCTGCAATGACTGTCACTTACGATGGGGCTGTGTGGAGAACGTCAGCATCAATCACATGGCCGAAGGACTCCACTGCATGCTCTTTTTACGAACATATAGGCCTTACTCTTCGGGTCGATTAAGAGTCTTTTACATTTTAGTCATTTAACAGACGCTTCTATCCAGAGCGACTTACAGGAGCAATTAGGGTTAAGTGTAATGTTCTCTCTAAGCTGCATGAGTGCCCATGCACGCAGTAGCAAGAGACTGCCACACAGCTCCCCAGGACTGCTGTGCAGAAAATTCAGCCCACAGAGAGAAGCACGAGATTGAACTTCACTCTAGAGCATTAGTCACCAACCGGTCGATCGCGACCAATCGACAAGGTATTCCTAGTCGATCGGCAAACATTTCTGTAAAAAACCCAATGATAAAGCCTTGTGTTCTTATTTTTTATTTTTTGTCTCGGGCTGTTGGCGGTAGATGCACCCGTTTCAGCCGCCCTGCGCGCCAGGTAGGCGAACTGTTGCCATTTTGAACCATTTCATTAGTCTGAAGGAACAAACTCTGCCTTCCCGGCGCGCCTAGAGAACAAATCACGTGCCCTATAGGCTTACAGGAACAGTCTGCAGTAACATAGTAGCCATAATAGAAAGCCACACAAAGCTGATACTATGAGATTTCAAAACGTTTAAAACTATGACTAGAGAGAGACTGTCAATGAATACAGCAAAGAGCTGCTGTTTTTATGTGTGAGTTCATGTTTAAGTTCTTACTCAGCACTGTCAACACTGTATTCAACACTTTTATCAGACCGAAAAACATAAAAGCACGTTGATGTAGCTATGCTATGGGTAAATAAATGAAACAAGCTCCAGTGATCTTTTTTAGTGTGACCTGTATTGCTTTATTGTATTATAATATATTAAATGGACAGGAATTATACACCTTGTTCAAAGCATGATAAGCACATGCGGCCTACAAAGTTACAAGTATAGGCTAGCTAATTTGATTTAAATCTTTCATATTTCCCCTAATGTTATTAGCCTACCACCTCTTTCTCGCTCTAGCGTTGCTCCATTCCTTCCTCGCTTTCAACAGTTAAATTAAATAAGTTGTGTTGTCCTTATCTTCATCATTCTAATATATGCTTGAATAATATAGGACTAGAATGAGATAAAGAAGGCTTTCACTTCCCTTCACGAGGATTGAACAGTTATGTGTCTAAACAAATAATTGCTATAGCCTAACCGCCATCGAGTGTTCGCTCTTCTTTCATACTACCCGTGAGTTCTATTGGCGGCTTTATTTAACATTCACCAAACAAGAGCTTGCGTCCCTCGTGAAATAGTCTATTGCTATAAAAAAATGCAACAACAACAAAAAATCCAGCAAGGAATTCTAGCCTAGAGGCCAGCGGAGCACAGGTGCGTGTGTATTGCGCAAGAGACAGAGGCTATAAGTTAGAAGCTTATTACTAAATATATGGCTAATACGGCATTGAATGTATTACCTGAAAGAGGTACACTAGGACATCTACATATAGGCCTGTACAGTGCATTTGGAAAGTATTCAGATCCATTGACTTTCATTTGTTACGTTACAGCCTTATTCTAAATGACTAAGCAAAAACATTTTAAAAAATGGGGGATGGCAAATTGTTAACAAATGAAAAACTGAAATATCACATATACATAAGTATTTAGACCCTTTACTCAGTACTTTGTTGAAGCACATTTGGCAAGTCGTCTTGGGTATGACGCTACAAGCTTGGCACACCTGTATTTGGGGAGTTTCTCCCATTCTTTTCTGTAGATCTTCTCAAGCTCTGTCAGGTTGGATGGGAAGTGTCACTGCACAGCTATTTTCAGGTCTCTCCAGAGATGTTTGATCGGGTTGAAGTTGGGGCTCTGAATGGACCACTCAAGAACTTTTAGAGACTTGTCCCGAAGCCAATCCTGCGTTGTCTTGGCTGTGTGCTTAGGGTGAACCTTCGCTCTATGCTATAACCACCCCCCAGTCACATCTAACTAAGTGGATGGGTCACTATTGTCTAGATATGTACACATGTTAATAAAATACAATAGATGGCTGTCATCAAACCCAGACACACCTGACTAAATTGATGGTTCTGGTAATCATTCTCTTATAAAGTCGAGTCTTTTATTTAGACATGTAGCTAGCTAGCTAAACAAGGAATCATAATTCCAACCTATATAGTGCATTTGGAAAGTATTCAGACTTTTTCCACATTTTGTTATGTTACAGCCTTATTCTAAAATGTATTAAATTACATTTTTTCAAATCAATCTACACATAATACACCATAATGACAAAGTGAAATTTTTGCAAGGAGTCACGCCTTTTGATCTAAACAGAGCATTCAATTATTGTTTTTTGGGTAGATCAGCTTTAATATTGCAGATAGATTATAATTGTAATATTAATTTTCTGCATGTGTAATTGTAATTGTCTGCATGATTTCCAATCCCCCATATATATTTCTTTGTAAATATACTGTATATTAGTAGGCCTGATTACCAACAATGACAAGACAGCCTACAGGGAGGAGGTGAGGACCCTGGGAGTTTGGTGCCAGAAATAGAACTTCTCACCCAACGTCAACAAAAATTGCTCCCAAGAATGAACCAGACTTGTGGAGGTAAGTGAGTGTTTCTTTCCCTTTTCTTTGCCGGTACAGACTCATTATTTAAAGACTTGTCAAACATTCTATGTACCAGGTTTACATTGGGTTTTTCAGCACTTTTATTATCAGGAGACTTTACATGTGTCCAACCAAAACTCTGACAATAGATACCTAAGAAAATGTTATTTGTGTGCCCTTTAAGGTGCTAACCCGTGAAAACCCCGCTAAAACCAAAATAAGACAAAACAGACAAAACACTGTCCTCCCTCCACTATTTAATAGTTTGTGTTTTAATCCACCCCGTAATTTGCTCTATATACTATAACCAATCTCTGTTGTATATTCACTATTTGCTTCACACTCATTTTATTGGTTAATAATCTTACCCTTTACAGTCTAAGAATTAACAATGCACACTCTCCTCAGTCACAGAGAAGGCTATTCCTCCAGTCAAAAAGGTTAGTCATTCACATTTAGTCTCTCAGACATGCATGTTCAACACCCCACTATACAGTATTCAACTCCTAATTCTCTATCTTCACTACTCGTAGCTCTCAGGCTACATAAACTCAGCAAAAAAAGAACTGTCCTCTCACTCTCAACTGAGTTTATTTTTAGCAAAATTAACATGTGTAAATATTTGTATGAACATAAGATTCGACAACTGAGACATAAACTGAACAAGTTCCACAGACCAACCAGCGCTCCTGCACATTGGCTAAAGGGCTATCTATCTGCATTGTGTCCCGCCACCCCCTTTTTTATGCTACTGCTACTCTTTGTTCATCATATATGCATAGTCACTTTAACCATAATTACATGTACATATACTACCTCAATCAGCCTGACTAACCGGTGTCTGTATGTAGCCTCGCTACTTTAAATAGCCTCCCTACTGTAAATAGCCTCGCTACTGTATATAGCCTGTCTTTTTTTACTGTTTTTATTTCTTTACTTACCAATTGTTCCCCTAATACCATTTTTTGCACTATTGGTTAGAGCCTGTAAGTAAGCATTTCACTGTAAGGTCTACACCAGTTGTGTTCGGCGCACGTGACAAATAAACTTTGATTTGATTTGACATGTGACTAAGAGAAATTTAAACATTTTCCCTGAACCAGTCAGTATCTGGTGTGGCCAACAGCTGCATTAAGTACTGCAGTGCATCTCCTCCTCATGGACTGCACCAGATTTGTGTTATAGAAATGTTGTTCTCAGTGTTCACAAACTGAACTTTAATTGACCTACTCTGTCTGTAACCCAAAAGTCGTAAAGCTTTGGTTAAGATGAAACAGACAGAGACCCAGCTGCAGAGATCATTATGTCAAATGTTTATTCACCGAGAATTCTAAATCACAATAAGAACACAGTCCTTTATATATACAATTTAACTCCACCCCACTTTAGATGGGCTGCGTTTTACAACTTACATCTTATCACTTCTAACAGCTTTCTGACCGTTTCTCCCCTTCCTGGGTGAAGAAACTGTTTCCTGTTATAGGGTCCCGTTATAAATCGTCTGTCGACAGTTTTCCTGTTATCTCAACTCCATCCTGCTTAGGTTGCAAAATAGTAACACGATGTCTTAGTCTCCTAAAAAGTTCTAGACCTATTCCTCTAACACCTATTACATATATTTTCAGGAAAATAACATTCTTAGTAATTACTTAAACATATTATTTTAAACATATAATAATTTAGTCATTAAACATAAATCATATGAATTTATTCATAACAATCCACCCTTTGACTAAATGTTATACAATTTACATCTCCTCCACATTAATAACTGTTCTAGGCCTATCCAATCATAACTCTTCTAGTTAGGATTTTTTGTTATGATCATCATGAAAAGAAACAGTATAAACATTATTCAAATCTAAAAATTGAAAATTGTCTCATTAAACATGGGTTCTTCATAAACAAAGGGACAGTTGTCATCCACCAGGTCAAGAGGCATGTCCATCTCGTTCCATTGATCAGAGCTCGGGAATCTGGCCGTATCTCACCATCTGTTGTGTCATTAATTTCTCCAGAGTCCTGGAGATTAAACCTCTCACACACGGAATCACACAACACCCACATAATACTAACACAGTCATACAGGTAAAAGTTGCCCACAACACAGTAATCATAAAAAAATTCCATTGTCCAAACATTTCATCAAACCCTCTGGTCACAGAGGTATTAACCCCCTGAAAACTCCACCCAACTAATTCAAGGCTGTCAGTCCCGCCAGAGCTCTAGTAACTGTACCATCTGGGGCATTGCTGTCAGGACAACAATACAACAATGTCTCCCCTACCATTCTGCAGACGCCACCCTTTCAGCCAATAACACATCTAGAGCCAACCTATTTTGCCAGGTCATGAGGGAGGTGGCGGATAATTGTTCAGAGATTCCCATCACTGCATCTCTAGTCTTATTATAATTGATCCAATCGACATTTTTATTTATCGTTACCTACCAGAAGAATGTAGTGATAAAACCCTCCCCAATCTGATTTATAGCTTTGTATTCGTCTGGAACTTATCTGGCGATGCCTATGGCATCCATCCAAATAGAACTACCTGCATCAGAACCTATATTTCTCCTTTTTCTAGTTATCCCATCCAGAACTGGCCTCTGATGACTAATCCTAACTGGTTGGACCAATAATACCTTTTAGGTAATAGCCTGTCTTAGGCCTCCTCTATTGGTACCAGTCCCCCACACATCAGTTATAGGAGCTGTGAGGTTGAGAATTTTCTCCTATACTTCTGAACCCAAATTAGTTACATTAACCACAGACACATCTATTGAGATCCACTACAAGACCTGGGTCTTTTGTGAAGTTGGCCTCTACCGACTGGATTAGTGAACAGGAAAAATCGTGTCCATAATCATCAGCTTGAGCCCAATGCTTTCATTTCGTGTCCCAATGCTTTCATTTCGTTGGAGGGTTACTACTACATCTACTCTACAGTCATTAATATCCAAACTTTTTTTTAAAACCCCATCGGGATCACTTCCGTTCACATACCCCGGTCCCCAAGTATGTTTAATTACCTAGGCCAGGAACGAGATGAAGTGGGTTCCAAACAGAAATATAAATGTATCACAAAGTCCCGAATCATTTAGGGAAATGTTTCTTAAATCTTACCTCATCACCTATTTGGACTCCTTCTTTATCTCCTTCTTATTCATGAGGGTTGGGTATTATATAACTAGTCTTTTACTTCTTAAACCTGTCAACAACATATAATTTATACTGGAGGTGTTGAATCAGGATGTATAAAAAGATCATCAAAACTATGATGCAGCTCAAGGTACCCCAAAACCCAAAAACCGCCAACCCTCTCCTGCCTTTAGCAAGTCTGCTAGGTACCACCCCATACTCACACCTCTAGGGAACACACTACAGTGATGATAGGTCGGGATAGGAAATCTTCGTTAACAGAGGTGACCCCCAGACCCTATTGGCCCAGTTCTGCTCTCTAACTCTGCGTGTGTTCCACGGTGTTTGTATGTGTTCCTACCTTTCTGCAGTGGGTAACGTGGACCCAGGTTGCTCTTTCTGATATTCTAATGGCAAAAACTGGGACCAACATAACCTGGTAGGGACCTTCCCAACGGGGCTGCTTCCAGTCCTTTTTCTCCAGAGACTGGACCCACACCCAGTCACCAGGCTGGTTCGTATGGCTCACCTCCTTCTGTAGTTCTTCTGTTGGGCATAAAATCTCTGACACATAGGTGTGGTTAGCAAACAACTTCTCATGTGATCTGCTACTGTATCTTCCTACCTCTAATTTCATCCTGTACTCCGGTGTGTCTATCTTAACCTAGAATTCATGTGTCCTATAATACAATAACAATTTAAACACTGTTTCTTTCCTTTGCTCCTGGTGAGCTCAATTATTATAATTTTTTTTTATTCAAAGTAATTTGTGTTGTCCAACAATCTCTACCATATCCTCTCAAGCTCCGGCAGCAGAGGTGACTGTTTTGGAGAGCCTGGCGTGATCAAAGTAAAATGCCTCCCATTCAGGCTCAGAAAATGGGATATGCATATATTTAGTACCATTGGATAGGAAACACTCTGAATTTTCCAAAACTGTCATCCATTTGTCTGTGAGGCAATCAGAACGCGTAGGGCAGGCAAAACCCTGAGGAATTTCTGTCCTGGAAAAAGTCATTTTGACACATTGCTCATTTTGGAACCCCTCCCTATTGAAAATGACCATATATAGGCATATGTTTGCAGTCCAGGAAGCTTCCTTGTGATGTCACCAGCCTCTGGATGGTGTTTTCCTCCATTTTGGGTGAGTAATCTCAGAGAAAACCACGAAACCACGAGGACCCCACATTCTAAAATACGTCACATTTGCGCGCTCACGAGAAGACACGGAGTGTCTTTTGTAGCCTAGTTATTGATCAGCTTATATTCCGGCTGATTTATAATAGTAAATATACGTAAGAGTGTTTTTAAGGCTACATTTAAAACTATGTTTGATTGTTTTTGGACAAGTTTATAGGTATAATTTTAACGAGTAGTGGAAGCTGTCGTTTCTGATTATAACGCGTGGACCAAATGGAGGATTTATGGATAAAAGACGTTACTTTTTCTAACAAAAGAACCATGGATTGTCTTCGTTGGACACTTAGGATGACCTCAGCAGAAGTTCTTCAACAGGTAATTGATTTGTTTTCGCTGTGAAATGTGTTATGTGTGTGCCATGATGGCTAATCGATACATGGCTATTGGTAAAATATGTGAGGTGATAGCCTCAAACAAATGAATGTGCTGCTTTCGCCGTAAAGCCTTTCTGAAATCTGACAACGCTGTGATATTGCCAAGAAACAGAGCTTTTGATGAGTATGGAACACTTGTATATTGGTGGATGTCTAATAATTCAAATTTGGATATTTGAATTTCGCGCTTTACCTTTTTACCTGGTAGTGACGGGATGAGGGACCCACTGGATACTGAGAAGATATCTAACAATCATCTCTATACTATTCATCTCTACCATACTCTACCATTTATACTCTACCATATCCCTCCTTTTGATACAAGGCTCTGCCCCTGTATCAAACTACTGCATCTCTAAAACAACAAAAACCACTAGCTTTACTTAGCCAAAATTGGTAAATGTCTTTTTTTCCAAATTTCTTCCTTACTAACTGCTCCTAACTGCTCCCACTTATTTAATCTGAAACTGGTGCCCTATCTTGGCTATCTTTTAGCAGAGTAGAACCTTTGTTCACTTCCTCTTTCAAGTGTGAGTCTGTGTAGCAATGTCGTAAGACTAGCTGTCTTCGCTTCATCATCTGGCCTCCTGTCTCCATTGCATACATCACAAGTAGTAAACATATTCTAAATTTCCTTAGGAGATAACAATAATCTCAGAAAGTAATAGTACAATTTAGATAGAGAATGGTATTTCTCACAAATGTTAAAGTGAAATTCTCCTGATTTCTTCAACATTCGTGATGAGGTTGATCATTCCTCATCAGGAATTGTTTCAAAATCCAGGGCTTTTCAGAACATTTCTTTACAAATAAATCCCACACCCAGTCAGACGTTCACAATCTCATTGATTGTTCCTACACCCATTCACATCACACACACGGTATTGTAAGGTTGGTCTCTTACTGCCATAATCATGTACAAACACTCTGTTATAGTTAATAGACCAATTTCCAATAGGCCAATTTCCAATCAGATCTATTGTCTCCCTTAATTAACCCACATACACACATGTTTGATCAACATTGAACGTCAAATCCAAACTTTTAGTGATGGTTCGAATGTGGCGAAATACAACGTTAATATCCATTTTAAACTTAATATCCACTAATGAACTAGTTAATTCAAACTTTCTAAATCATAATTCCTACTATTTTCCCACATGGCTCTATCTTCTAGGACTGCCATTAGAAATTCATCTTTCCTGTTTTCTTTCTTTCTTTTTTCTGTCTGCCCGTGCTGTTCATGGTGGACAGCATATCTTTTCACCTCAGCCAGGGTAGCCAATCCCCATCCTACTAAGTTCGTTTTTACCTCCTTACTCACTTCAGTGCGCATTCCGGTTAAAAAGGCTATCTTTAGTTGCTGGTGATAAGGGGTGTTTTGATCTCCCCCCAGGAGCAGGTTCTGGCGTGCCACTGTTGGCGTTAAATACATCTTTTAGACGTTCTAGGTATTGGCTGACTGTCTCACTATCTCCCTGTCTACATTCGGTTACTTTAGAGAAGTCGGCATGTCTGTGGTAATGTTCCGTCAAGTTAGCGCATAACTCTGTAACTTTTGCTCTGAACGGATCCCCTTGCCCCTCGGTCCACTGTATAACGTTCCCGTCCTGACCCGTTGGTACCCAAGCCCCGCGCACAGCGAACCAATCCTTTCCCACAATAGTTCTGACTGCTCTTTCTACTTCCCCTGTGTTTAATCTAAAACTGGACGCTAGTCCATTCAAATCTCTCTCAAACCCGGCCATTCCTGTCTTTGGGTGGGGGATTCCTTCTACTGCTTTTTCTATATCTCTCTGTGTCCAGGGTCGGTAGACCCGGAACAGTAGGTTCGTTACCATCTATTCCAGCTTGGGGATTGGGTAGTTCTATAAGTGGATACTGCTCTTCTCTCTCTCTACTGTCCTCTTCCCCACTATAATACGGAAATTCTTTGCTTAGTCTTGGTCCATTCCTTTCTCCTACCTCTGACGTTCTCCTGACTAGCCCAGATCGATTTCGTTTTGGGGAATGTGCCCGGTATTTTCCCCTCTCTGACCTGTCTCGATCCTGCACTGCCTGTTCGGCCCATGCCCTTTCCATCTCCAACTTCCTTAATGCTGCCATGATTTGCTCCTGCCCCCTCTCCATTTCTCTCTCTCTCTCTGTGGTTCTGCACTATTCGCACCCCCGATCATAAGCTGGGGGAGGCTCAGCCTGGAGCGGCAATTGCACCCTTCTCCGAGCCACCACCACCTCGTCATCGGGGTTTCCCCTCCATGCTTGGTCCACCAGAGAAGGATATAGTTTTTGACCCCCCACCCAATTGGTTGACTTTCTCGGCTGAGGGAGCGGAGGGCGGCGTTCCTTGACTCACTATGTCTTTCCTTTCCTGGCTGTCTGGGATCCTCTTCCTATCCCCTTCTACTCTCTTTCTGGCTTCTGAAAGCCAGATTCTAGCAGTGTTTAAACCCTCTTTTCGCTGCTTATTCTCATCCTTTCCACATTCCTTATGTATCTGTTTTATCATAGATTCTAGCTTTTCTACATTAAAACGTCCATCAAATCCATACTTCTTTCTCCATTTTGGACCAAAATAAATGTTTCTCTTATCTTTTAACTCCATATAGCGCTCATCTCCCGTAAATTTGGGAACTTCTTTTGAAGATTTACTACCCATTGTCAATAATGAAAAACCTTTATATGTGTTTGACTAGTAATGTGTATGTCGCTACCCCCTATGTGTGTGTGCTAGGCTGACCCTCTACGTTCTCAATATGTATATCTATACTAGGTCTCCGTGATCTGTATGTGTGGTTCCTAATGGTTATGCTTCTATGTGTATTCCCACCACCTATGTGATATGAATTCTACCGTGTGGGATTCTCCGGTCTGGAAACTTTGATCTATAGAGGTCCTATTGATATGGACATTAAATCTCACCCGTATCCAACGATAAACTATTTTCCAGGGGTCATAATTCCCTAGTTAACCATCTATTTTCCTGTTGCTACATTGGGACTTTATTGAAGTTGATATCTCATATCTCATTCCGCTACATTAGGTTTCCGGAAGCTTTATCGATAGAGATAAATTCAATCGGACATTAGATCTCACCCGTATACAACTATAAGCTATTTTCCAGGGGTCGTAAAGCCCTAGTTAATTTGCCTATCTTTTGTTGTTTCTTAGGACTTTTGAAGTTAATATCTTCTCTCATCTCTATTTTAGGCTTCCCTCTCCTCCTATTTTGGACCTACTCTGTTGCTTAATGGTTATCGTTTTTATAGAATTACCGTCTATCTCACCAAACCTAGTTTATATCCTCACATAAGGACTTTATTTAGGTATGTTTATTGAATTATCGACCTAGGCAAATATACCATTTAAGTTATCCTATTCACAAAATCACCATCTTTTCACAGAGAATTTAATGTCCCTGCTTAGTAACCCGTGTGAGCAAAGTACGGCTGTTATTAAGATTTTTATTTATGGCAGCGCCTTACCTCAGGTCATTTTCAGACCTGTCTCTCTCCCTGGATCGTTCATAGATCGTTTGAAGTTAACTTCCTGCTACTTACAAAGTAGAAACTAGTAAATCTGTTAAGAATGATTAAGCTCCTATTTTTGCTAAATTCTAAACATTTTAGAACCAAAATATCACAAACCATTCCCTTCAAAATCCGTGAATAAAAATTCCACTGACCTGTCTTGCATACTGGGAAAAGCAATGTAGGTTGTATCTCGTCACTGTCTCTGTCGTGTTCCAGTCTCTCACCGGCCTGAATAAAACCCCAATTCAGAGGTCAGGTCTTTATCTCACGGATCTCTGATCCGCCCGTGCACGGTTTTCGGTGTCCACTGGAACTAGACAGAAACAGGTATTGAGAATCCGGCTCGAAGGACCAAATTGTTATAGAAATGTTGTTCTCAATGTTCACAAACTGAACTTTAATTGACTTACTCTGTCTGTAACCCAAAAGTCGTAAAGCTTTGGTTAAGATGAAACAGACAGAGACCCAGCTGCAGAGATCATTATGTCAAATGTTTATTCACCGAGAATTCTAAATCACAATAAGAACACAGTCCTTTATATATACAATTTAACTCCACCCCACTTTAGATGGGCTGCGTTTTACAACTTACATCTTATCACTTCTAACAGCTTTCTGACCGTTTCTCCCCTCCCTGGGTGAAGAAACTGTTTCCTGTTATAGGGTCCCGTTATAAATCGTCTGTCGACAGTTTTCCTGTTATCTCAACTCCATCCTGCTTAGGTTGCAAAATAGTAACACGATGTCTTAGTCTCCTAAAAAGTTCTAGACCTATTCCTCTAACACCTATTACATATATTTTCAGGAAAATAACATTCTTAGTAATTACTTAAACATATTATTTTAAACATATAATAATTTAGTCATTAAACATAAATCATATGAATTTATTCATAACAATTTGCCAGTTCTTGCTGTGAGATGTTACCCCACTTTTCCACCAAGGCACCTGCAAGTTCCCGGACATTTCTGGGGGGATCCAACAGGTCCCAGACGTGCTCAATGGGATTGAGATCCGGGCTCTTCGCTGGCCATGGCAGAACACTGACAATCCTGTCTTGCAGGAAATCACGCACAGAACGAGCAGTATGGCTGGTGGCATTGTCATGCTGGAGGGTCATGTCAGGATGAGCCTGCAGGAAGGGTACCACATGAGGGAGGAGGATGTCTTTGTTGTAACGCACAGAGCTGAGATTGCCTGCAATGACAACAAGCTCAGTCTGATGATGCTATGACACACCACCCCAGACCATGACGGACCTTCCACCTCCAAATCGATCCCGCACCAGAGTACAGGCCTCGGTGTAACGCTCATTCCTACGACGATAACCGCGAATCTGACCATCACACCTGGTGAGACAAAACCGCGACTCATCAGTATAGAGCACTTTTTGCCAGTCCTGTCTGGTCCAGCGACGGTGGGTTTGTGCCCATAGGCGACATTGTTGCCGGTGATGTCTGGTGAGGACCTGCCTTACAACAGGCCTACAAGCCCTCAGTCCAGTCTCTCTCAGCCTATTGCGGACAGTCTGAGCACTGATGGAGGGATTGTGCATTCCTGGCGTAACTCGGGCAGTTGTTGTTGCCATCCTGTACTTGTACTGCAGGTGTGATGTTCGGATGTACTGATCCTGTGCAGGTGTTGTTACATGGGGTCTGCCACTGCAAGGACGATCAGTTGTCCGTCCTGTCTCCCTGTAGCGAGAAAGAAAAGGATGTTTCTTCTTGTCGGAGCACTCCAGCACATTAAGTCTGTGGTTGGGACTGGTGTATCTCCTAAACAAGATTTCAGATCAGATGGGTTCAGGTCTCTGCAGAGTGGCGCGGCTTTTTAGCAGCTGGTGAAGATACTGCAAGACACTGAGGCAGCCCAGTCCTTCATTTTGGAGGGTGTTTTGTCTTTGTCTGACACTTCAGCAAATGGTTACAATGTGTTAGCACAAGGCGTGGAGATGGGTTGCATGGGAGTTCCTTTGTATAATGTGGAACTCAATTCGGATTTCATTTCTGGTTCCATTGTCATTGGAGTGAGGGGTCTCATTAAGGGGTCTCATTAATTTTGTAAAACAATTTAGCTCGAGGGAAGGTCATTTGTAAGGAACCCAGAGTAGAGGAACCTGATGGGTTATCATAAAAGTAAACTAGAGTGTTCCCAGTGTATGCCGTTAAACGTGCTATGTCTAAGAATGTAGACGGGAGCAATTCTATTGTTGAGGAGGATGTCAAAGATCCTAACATGGCCGATCTGTCCGAGATGTTTATGGGTGATCCTGATTTTGCTAAACCTCCTGAGTTGACCTTGTCGTGACGTAACTATAAGTAATGTGTTGACTGATATTTTATCAAATCAAATAACTACGTTTAATTATTACGTGGTCAAATGAATCATGTAACAATTAATGCATTAGTAATCTTGGGGCTTTGTTTAATAGGTTAACGTTCATATCAGTCTCATTCTGAATGTCGTAATATTCTATAAATCTGCACAAACCCTAGCCTACATTTTTATTTTATTTTTTATTTTACTAGGCAAGTCAGTTAAGAACAAATTATTATTTTCAATGACGGCCTAGGAACAGTGGGTTAACTGCCTGTTCAGGGGCAGAACGACAGATTTGTACCTTGTCAGCTCGGTTACTAGTCCAATGCTCTAACCACTAGGCTACCCTGCCACCCCAAGAAGACTCAGCTTACACAAATTGGCTTAATTATATATTTACAGCCTATTCCTGCTTTTGACAAACCTTTCAGCAGGGTTCTGGTGGACTGTGTTGGTCCCAAAGCCAAGAGTGGTAACCAGTTTCTCTTAACCATAATGTGTGCTGCCACTCGTTTCCCTGAGGCCATTCCACTGAGGAAAATCATGGCTCCCAGTATTGTTAAGGCCCTGGTGAAATTATTTTCAACGTTTGGATTTCCGCAGGTAGTGCAGGCGGACCAAGGTGCTCGACAGATTTCATCAGACTTTGAAGTCTACGTCGAGAGCATACTGCTTTGAGTTTGAGAAAGACTGAGATGAAGGGGTCACTCTTGTGCTGTTTGCAGCGCGGGAGGTTGTTCAGCAATCTCTCAGTTTTAGTCTTGTGTTTGGACATCATGTCAGAGGTCCTTTGAGTTTGTTGAGAGAGATTGTTGCAGGGTGAAACCTTACAAACAAAAGGAAATTTGTTGGAGCCCGTTACTGCTTTTTGATACAGATTACACCGTGCCTGTGAGTTTGCCAGTGAGAATCTGCCTTGCCTGTTTTGCATGTTTATTTGGCATTAATACGTGTCACATATCAGTTTGCAAACAATGTAAAAACATATCATTGCGTTAATAAAGCCGCATACAAACATAGTCTATTTTTTTGTTTTCTTGAGTGAGGCAGTTCAAAATGCAGGTGTTTCAGCCTTACTGGTGGTGGGGCAAGCCAGCAGATAATAAGAGCATAGTGACGGGATTGGCTCAGTGTTCTGTCACTCATGGGGACACTACGTCATCGCCAAGTTTATGTCCTTAGTACGGACAGGCAACACAAATTTCAGCCCTTTGGGTCCTGCCATGGAGCTTTATTACAAGTGCCCTTCCAAGAAGGCTCAAGGCCATTGGCCACGGATAAAATGACGTCAAATAGCGTTATATGTACAGTAGCTTTGATTGGACTGATAATGTCAACATCTTACGTTCAAAGTCTTAGCCAGCAGTCATCATCATGAATCAATTTGACAATCTACTGGCAAATAATTTGTATATATTGTAACCTCCCCTCTCAGGACTGGGAGGGTTTAACTCCGGAG
The DNA here is from genome assembly GCA_030435695.1 of Brachymystax lenok tsinlingensis. Classification (NCBI taxonomy): domain Eukaryota; kingdom Metazoa; phylum Chordata; class Actinopteri; order Salmoniformes; family Salmonidae; genus Brachymystax; species Brachymystax lenok. The sequence goes on along the minus strand of CM059809.1, from coordinate 12,120,990 downwards.
GTTGCAGAAAATCATTCACTGGGCAGTTTCAGTGGGGCAAACTTAGGTTTCTTTATTTCTCAAAAGGAGGGGAAAGGGAAAAGGGAGGAAACTGTAACTCAGGTCACTCTTCTTTCTGCCGGCTGCTCCTTCTGGCGTCCGTCTACTTCTGGAAGGGAGGCAGAAGAGGTGTAGAATTAGACAAGGTGGATTATTCTACTCACGTCCTCCACTAGGCCTCTATCTCCAAGAGGGTGGTTGGGTTCTGACTGGTCCAAAGCCTGGGCTGGGATACCTCCAACACTCCGTGTCCGCTCTCTTCTCCTGCCTCTCCTTCCCCTCACTGTGGCTTCTTTGTCCTCTTTAATGTGGCTACTAATTGGGCCCAACAGCCTGCAGCCGAGGCTCCCTGTCAAAGGGGAAATTGTGCACACCTGGGTTAGGCCTGTCCTTGGTCCTGAACATCTCTGTTTAGCCCAGACCTTGTGTCGACCTCTGATGGTGCTCTCCATGGTGCTGCAGGTGACTGTGCTGTGTGGTGAGGGACTGTGTTTCCTTCTGGCCACCACAATATATATATACACAGTTGAAGGGTTGACGGGTGTGTGTGTTTGTATGTGTGCATGGGAGGGAGGGGTCTCTCTACAAGCAACAGAAGGCAGACACTGTTTATTCACGTTTCTTTACCCAGAGTCAGAATGAGGTACTGTGTCTGTATAAACCTGCAGTCTACTCCATCTAAAATGTCAGACACAGTTGCACTTGATGAAATTTTTATTTGGGTTGGGGGAAGACATGGAAAATACAGTTGAAGTCAGAAGTTTACATACACTTAGGTTGGAGTCATTAAAACTCGTTTTTAAACCACTCCACAAATTTCTTGTTAACAAACCATAGTTTTGGCAAGTTGGTTAGGACATCTACTTTGTGCATGACACAAGTAATTTTTCCAACAATTGTTTACAGACAGATTATTTCACTTATAATTCACTGTATCACAATTCCAGTGGGTCAGAAGTTTACATACACTAAGTTGACTATGCTTTTCTACAGCTTGGAAAATTCCAGAAAATGATGTCAGGGCTTTATAAGCTTCTGATAGGCTAATTGACATAATTTGAGTCAATTGGAGGCATAACTGTGGATGTATTTCAAGGCCTACCTTCAAACTCTTGCTTGACATCATGGGAAAATCAAAGGAAATCAGCCAAGACCTCAGAAAATAATTGTAGACCTCCACAAGTCTAATTCATCCTTGGGAGCAATTTCCAAACGCCTGAAGGTACCATGTTCATCTGTACAAACAATAGTACGCAAGTATAAACACCATGGGACCATGCAGCCGTCATACCGCTCAGGAAGGAGACCCGTTCTGTCTCCTAGAGATGTACGTACTTTGGTGTGAAAAGTGCAAATCAATCCCAGAACAACCGCAAAGGACCTAGTGAAGATAATGGAGGAAACAGGTACAAAAGTACGGTTTGCCAGACTACGGTTTGCAACTGCACATGACAAAGATCATACTTTTTGGAGAAATGTCCTCTGGTCTGATGAAACAAAAATAGAACTGTTTGGCCATAATGACCATCGTTATGTTTGGAGTAAAAGGGGGGAGGCTTGCAAGCCGAAGAACACCCCCCCCCCCCCCAACCGTGAAGCACGGAGGTGGCAGCATCATGTTGTGGGGGTGCTTTGCTGCAGGAGGGGCTGGTGCACATCACAAAATAGGTGGAATATTGAGAAGGAAAATTATGTGGATATATTGAAGCAATATTTCAAGACATCAGTCAGGAAGTTAAGCTTGGTCGCAAATGGGTCTCCCAAATGGCCCCAAGCATACTTCTAAAGTTGTGGCAAAATGGCTTAAGGACAACAAAGTCAAGGTTTGGAGTGGCCATCACAAAGCCCTGACCTCAATCCTATAGAAAATGTGTGGGCAGAACTCAAAAGGCGTGTGCGAGCAAGGAGGCCTACAAACCTGACTCAGTTACACCAGCTCTGTCAGGAGGAATGGGCCAAAATTCACCCAACTTATTGTGGGAAGCTTGTGGAAGGCTACCCGAAACGTTTGACCCAAGTTAAACATTTTAAAGGCAATGCTACCAAATACTAACTGAGTGTATGTAAACTTCTGACCCACTGGGAATGTGATGAAAGAAATAAAAGCTGAAATAAAACCTATTGTTCTGACATTTCACATTCTTAAAATAAAAGTAGTGATCCTAACTGACCTAAAACAGGGGATTTTTACTAGGATTTAATGTCAGGAATTGTGAAAAACTGAGTTTAAATGTATTTGGCTAAGGTGTATGTAAACTTCCGACTTCAACTGTATTTTATATATATATATTTTTTTTATTTTATTTTTTGAAATAATTTTTTATAATTTAAATTGAAAAACTATAAGTGTTGAATCAGGTGTAGTTGTTTGTACCAGTTCATAAACCATGTGCCATGGATTGGTGTATCGAAAATCACCTCCCATTTATTTTGCAACCTGTATGGCACAGCTGTCAACATGTTTGTCCTCAGATGAAACTGGTATATTTTTCTATTTATGCCAGTTCCTTTCAACCAATTTGTATCTTTAATATGTGTCAGGCAACAAGTTCCCTACCTTCTCCCTTTTCCACTTGCCTCCTCCATTTTTGTGGTAGTGCTGCAGTCAGTTGGATGTAAATTTGGATTGAGCAGATATTCCCATATATTTTCGATAACTGAATATGTGACATAACTCCTCCGTTTCTATTTATAATATCATTAATAAATATATATTTTTTTTTAAATAAAAAATCCATGAAGAATGTTTTTTTTTATTAATCCAAACATTTGAGTTTAACCATGACATTTGTTGTAATATTTGTTCTAACTTTTCTGGAGGATAAAACTGAAATTGTAACCAGTTTTGTATGGCTTGTTTAAGAAAGGGTGATACTATGATTCAATAAAAAAATAAAAGCGATACTTTAAACAATTAGTCATAAATTAGAAGTTGTAATCTGTATGAAGGCAAAAAGTCAATTTCTGAACAAAGGATGAGCCTTTCTTAATAATATACTGGAGAAGCATTTGGGGTTTAAGTATAACTTATGTATGAGTGAAACTTTTAGTGAGAGGTTTAAAGCTTTAATATTTAATCATTTTAGCCCCCCAAACTCATATTCCTTATATAAATAGGCATGTTTATTTTATCTGGCTTAGCATTCCAAATAAAATTAAATATTTTTTGCTCATATGATTTAAAAAAATTGTCTGGAGTAGGCAGTGCCATTAGTAAGTAAGTTAACTGTGATAGGACCAAAGAGTTGTGTGATTTTTGCAAACTTTCTTATGAAATTAATTAAGTTAATTTATATATTTTTACATTTGAATTATGTCTACTTCACAATCCGCCCATTTTATTGGTAAACTACAAGGTAGTTAAAAACTGTATTTTTTAACGATCCAATACTTAATATGGTACACTAGTCATAACTAGGTTTTGATCCAGAAAGACTAGAAAAGATCTTAAATGAGACTGTGCAGGGAACCAGATTGCGGAAAAAGCTAGAGTCATCGGGAATCACTGATACTTTTGTTTTTATCCCCTTTTATCCCCTTAACTACTTAGGGAGCAGTGGGGCACTCCCAACACTACCCGGTGAAATGTAAGGCGCCAAATTCAAAATCCAAAAGTTTAATTATTAAACATTCATCAATATACAAGTGTTGCATAGTCATCAAAAACTCTGCTTCTTGGAAATATCACAGCGTTGGCTTTACGGCGAAAGCACAACATTTGATTGTTTGAGGACAGCACCTACAATATTTATAAATTCATAACTCAACGCGGGTCTCAAAAAAAGCATAAAATTGCTAATATAAAATCCCTTACCTTTCGAAGAACTTCCGCTGAGGGCTTCCCAAGTGTCCAACGAAGACAATCCATGCTTCTTTTGTTAGAAAAAGTCATTTATTATATCCATAACTCTCCGTTTGGTTGGTGCGTTATGATCATAAAATCCACCGTTGAGTCGCCCATTGAACCGTGAAGAGAACGCGTTCACATTATACCTATACACTTGTCCAAGAACAATCAAACATCATTGATAATGTATCCTTAGGAACACTTTTATGTATATTTACTATAATATATCAACCGGTTTATGAATTGGACGATAGGAAAGGAAAAAACCACAGCGCCCGTGAACGCAGCGCCCGTGAACGCACTTCCTCTTCTGTTTACATCCGATGACTAGTTGGAAATTCTTCTTCTATTACCCTCCAGAGCAACTTAACATCACCAAACACTGTCTAGAGACTGTTGACATCCAGTGGAAGCAATAGGTACTGCAATTTTACTCCCATATGGCTGTTTTCAATAGGGAGGGGTTCAAAATGAGGCAATGTGTCAAAAACACTTTCCAGGACAGAAATTCCTTGGCTATATCAGTTCTGTTATACTCACAGACAATATTGTAACATTCTTAGAAACTTCAGAGTGTTTCCTATCCAATAGTACTAATTATGTGCATATCCTAGTTTATGGGCCTGAGTGGCAGGCCTTTTACTTTGGGAACGCCAGACTCTCCAAAACTGACACCTCAGCTGCCGCTCCCTAAGAAGTTAATTTCTAACCCCTTGATGTTCTTGTTGGATCTAATTTGAATAGCTAGCATTTCATTTCAATAATAAATAGATATGGAGATAACGGACAGCCTTGTTTTACTCCTCTTAAAGGCTCAATACTTTCTGAGAAGAAACCCTTGTTTACTATTTTACATATGGGGTTGCTGTGCATAACTTTAACCTATTGTATAAGAGATTCACCTAAATTAAAGTAATTTATATATAAATTCTAGTCGTACTTTATCAAACACATTTTCAAAATCGTCTATGAAGACCAGGCCTGGCATTTTCAATGTTTCATAAATGTTTCATAAATTGGAGAGAGTGATGTATACTGTAGCTAAGAAAGTGATACTAAGTGTATGTTGTGTAGTACGCTGTTAGTAGCCCATGTGCCTCACCCTATTCATTTGATCTATTTTCACCAATGTATTGTAAACACATCGTTTGTGGCCGGTGTGTGCTTGTTTGCAAACGTTTTTGTACAGCTTTGACAGTGCTACTGATAGTAGTGGTGGTGCTTGGCTTACACTTGCATATTCAGCACACACAACATTATATTGTAGAATTGTGTTATTTGATGTGTCAAATTCAAAGCTTATTGACGTGAATAGTGTTATATGACATGTATCTTTTTTGACACGCAAAGACCCAAACGGCATTCAATGTGCCTCACCCTAATAATTTAGTATATTTTCACCTCTTAATTTCGCCTACTGTTCTAACTTGGTGGTGCACATGTAGCCTATAACCTGTTTAATAGAAATGTAATCATAAAATATTTTAAGAGCTTTCATTGTTTGTTTATATGCCTCCTTTATTCATCCTACGGTTCGGAATTGTTGTACAGAGAGTACACTGTAAGAACGGCCCATGTTCTGAATTCTGTCGCTGTACATTTCAAAAGTGCTGAACAAATAGATATATTGCCTACGTCCATCGTCGCTCACTCATTATTTATTTTTTGATTTTATTTAACCTTTATTTAACTAGTCAAGTTAGTTAAGATCAAATTCGTATTTACAATGACAGCATACCAGAAGCCACCGCTAGCGACACCAGCCTTTTTTAGCCTGGATAATACTTGCCAGCCTACCACCATCGGACTGTTTCTCCACCACAACGCGGGATCCCTCCCGTAAATCCTGGACCACTACACCTGATCTCCACAGCTAGCTAGCTGCCACTGAGTGACCGAGTGGCTCTAGTGGCTAACGCCCCTGCCCCGGAGCCAGCTCCAGCTAGCTGCAACCCAGGCACATCTCCCGGCTAGCAACAATAATACCTCTCTCGCCATCTGGCTTGATCCCTCTCGACACAACGCCCCGTCGTACCACCTTGACTGGTCTGCCGACGTTTACTCCATCCGCTCTGCCTGCAACCGGCCTCCGTCGGCGCAGACGGTTCTACCAACCCCGGCCTGCTAACTCTTAACTTTAAACGGCGTGTCTCCTGCGTGCCGGCATAGTAACGACTACCTCGCGGCTTCCCTGCCCCATCTATTGCTGTTCACTGGACCCTATGATCACTCGGCTACATAGCTGATGCCTGCAGGACTATTCATTAATCACGGTACTCCATTCTGTTTATTTATTTATTATCTGTCGGCCCCGGCCGCGTACTCAGGCCCTGTGTGTTGCTAACCAACCCTCTTTGCCCATTCATCGCCAGTTTACCTGTTGTTGTTGTTGTCTTAGCTGACTAGCCTTGCGGTCTTACCCGTTGTTGTCCTAGCTAGCTCTCCTAACCAACACCTGTGTTTGCTTTATGCTTTGCTTTATGTCTCTCTCAAGTGTCAATATGCCCTGCTTACTGTTGTTTAAGGTAGTTATCATTGTGTTAGTTTACAGTGGAGCCCCTAGGCCCACTACACATGCCTCAGATTCCCACTTTGTCCCACCTCCCACACATGCGGTGACCTCACCCAGTATTACCAGCACCTCCAGAGATGCAACCACTCTTATCATCACTCGGTGCCTGGGCCTACCTCCACTGTACCCGTACCCCACCATACCCCTGTCTGCACATTATACCCTGAATCTATTCTACCACGCCCAGAAATCTGCTCCTTTTATTCTCTGTTCCCAACGCACTAGACGTCCTGTTCTGATAGCCTTTAGCCGTACCCTCATCCTGCTCCTCCTCTGTTCCTCAGGTGATGTGGAAGTAAACCCAGGCCCTGTAGCCCTCAGCACCAGACCTATTCCCAGGCCCCAGGCACTCTCTTTTGTTGACTTCTGTAACCGTAAAAGCCTCGGTTTCATGCATGTTAACATCAGAAGCCTCCTCCCTAAGTTTGTTTTACTCACTGCTTTAGCACACTCCGCCAACCCTGATGTCCTGGCCGTGTCTGAATCCTGGCTTAGGAAGGCCACCAAAAATTCTGAGATTTCCATACCCAACTACAACATTTTCCGCCAAGATAGAACTTCCAAAGGGGGAGGAGTTGCAATCTATTGCAGAGATAGCCTGCAGAGTTCTATCATACTTTCCAGATCTATGCCCAAACAGTTTGAACTTCTAAATCTAAAAATGAATCTCTCCAGAAATAAGTCTCTCACTGTTGCCGCCTGCTATAGACCCCCCTCAGCTCCCAGCTGTGCCCTGGAATCCATATGTGAATTGATTGCCCCCCATCTATCTTCAGAGTTCGTTCTGTTAGGTGACCTAAACTGGGATATGCTTAACACCCCGGCAGTCCTACAATCTAAGCTAGATGCCCTCAATCTCACACAAATCATCAAGGAACCCACCAGGTACAATCCTAAATCTGTAAACATGGGCACCCTCATAGACATTATCCTGACCAACTTGCCCTCCAAATACATCTCTGCTGTTTTCAATCAGGATCTCAGCGACCACTGCCTCATTGCCTGCATCCGCTATGGGCCCCCGGTCAAACGACCACCCCTTATCACTGTCAAACGCTCCCTAAAACACTTCTGCGAGCAGGCCTTTCTAATCGACCTGGCCTGGGTATCCTGGCAGGATATTGACCTCATTCCGTCAGTCAAGGATGCCTGGTCGTTCTTTAAAAGCAACTTCCTCACCATCTTAAATAAGCATGCCCCTTTCAAAAGATGTAGGACTAAGAACAGATACAGCCCTTGGTTCACTCCAGACCTGACTGCCCTTGACCAGCACAAGAACATCCTGTGGCGGACTGCTATTGCATCGAATAGTCCCCGCGATATGCAACTGTTCAGGGAAGTCAGGAACCAATACACGCAATCAGTCAGGAAAGCAAAGGCTAGCTTTTTCAAACAGAAATTTGCATCCTGTAGCTCTAACTCCAAAAGGTTTTGGGACACTGTCAAGTCCATGGAGAACAATAGCACCTCCTCCCAGCTGCCCACTGCACTGAGGCTAGATAACATGGTCACCACCGACAAATCCATGATAATCGAAAATTTCAACAAGCATTTCTCTGACTGGCCATGCTTTAATCCTGGCTACCCCAACCCAGGCCAACAGCTCTGCCCCCTCGCATCTACTTGTCCAAGCCTTCCCAGCTTCTCCTTCACCAAAATCCAGATAGCAGATGTTCTGAAAGAGCTGCAAAATCTGGACCCGTACAAATCAGCTGGACTAGATAATCTGGACCCTCTCTTTTTAAAACTATCTGCTGCCATTGTTGCAACTCCTATTACCAGTCTGCTCAACCTCTCTTTGGTGTCGTCCGAGATCCCAAAAGATTGGAAAGCTGCTGTGGTCATCCCTCTCTTCAAAGGGGGTGACACCCTAGACCCAAATTGCTATAGACCTATATCAATCCTGCCCTGCCTCTCTAAAGTCTTTGAAAGCCTAGTTAATAAACAGATCATTGACCACTTCGAATCCCACCGTACATTCTCCGCTGTGCAATCCGGTTTCCGAGCTGGTCACGGGTGCACCTCAGCCACGCTCAAGGTACTAAACGATATCATAACCTCCATCGATAAGAGACATTACTGTGCAGCCGTATTCATTGACCTGGCCAAGGCTTTCGACTCTTTCAATCACCACATCCTTATCGGCAGACTCAACAGCCTTGGTTTCTCTAATGATTGCCTCGCCTGGTTCACCAACTACTTTGCCGACAGAGTTCAGGGTGTTAAATTGGAGGGCCTGTTGTCCGGGCCTCTGGCAGTCTCTATGGGGGTGCCACAGGGTTCAATTCTTGGGCCGACTCTCTTCTCTGTATACATCAATGATGTCGCTCTTGCTGCTGGTGATTCTCTGATCCACCTCTATGCAGACGACACCATTCTGTATACTTCTGGCCCTTCTTTGGACACTGTGTTAACTAACCTCCAAACGAGCTTCAATGCCATACAGCACTCCTTCCGTGGCCTCCAACTGCTCTTAAACGCTAGTAAAACCAAATGCATGCTTTTCAACCATTCGCTGCCTGCACCCGCCGGCCCGACTAGCATCACTACCCTGGACGGCTCTGACCTAGAATACGTGGACAACTACAAATACCTAGGTGTCTGGCTAGGCTGTAAACTCTCCTTCCAGACTCACATTAAACATCTCCAATCCAAAATTAAATCTAGCTTCGGCTTTCTATTTCGCAACAAAGCATCCTTCACTCATGCTGCCAAACTTGCACTAGTAAAACTGACTATCCTACCGATCCTCGACTTCGGCGATGTCATCTACAAAATAGCCTCCAACACTCTACTCAGCAAACTGGATGCAGTCTATCACAGTGCCATCCGCTTTGTCACCAAAGCACCATATACTACCCACCACTGCGACCTGTATGCTCTAGTCGGCTGGCCCTCGCTACATACTCGTCGCCAGACCCACTGGCTCCAGGTCATCTACAAGTCCCTGCTAGGTAAAGCCCCGCCTTATCTCAGCTTGCTGGTAACCATAGCAGCACCCACCCATAGCACTCGCTCCAGCAGGTATATCTCACTGGTCACCCCCAAAGCCAATTCCTCTTGTGGCCGCCTTTCCTTCCAGTTCTCTGCTGCCAATGACTGGAGCAAACTACAAAAATCATTGAAACTAGAGACACTTATCTCCCTCACTAGTTTTAAGCACCAGCTGTCAGAGCAGCTCACAGATCACTGCACCTGTACATAGCCCAACCAACTACCTCATCCCCTACCGTAGTCATTTATTTATCTTGCTCCTTTGCACCCTAGTATTTTTACTTTGCACATTCATCTACTTCACATTTACCATTCCAGTGTTAAATTGCTATACTGTAGTTACTTTGCCACCACGGCCTATTTATTGCCTTATGTTCCTTATCCTACCTCATTTGCACACATTGTATATAGATTTGTTTTTTTTCCTACTGTATTATTGACTGTATGTTTGTTTTACTCCATGTGTAACTCTGTGTTGTTGTATGTGTCGAACTGCTTTGTTTTATCGTGGCCAGGTCGCAGTTGTAAATGTTCTCAACTTGCCTACCTGGTTAAATAAAGGTGAAATAAAAAATAAAATAAAAAAATAATAAAAAAAGGCCTCCTGCAGGGATGGGGGCTGGGATTAAAAATAAAAAAAAAAGAACAAAAATATAGGACAAAGCACACATCACGATAAGAGAGACACCATAATACTACATAAAGAGAGACCTAAGACAACAACATAGCATGGCAGCAACACATGCAAACACTGCATCGGTAGCAACACAACATGGCAGCAGCACAACATGGCTAACATTACTTGTATGATCTGTGAGGTAATATTATTCGTATAGCCATTTGTATTGCTAGTTATAGCCTAATGTTAGCTAGCGAGCTAACATTGAACCTAGTTGGTTAACGTTTAAATACCTGTAGATTCATGCAGGGTAGTAACATGAGTTGGAATTATGGTTCATTGCTTAGGTAGCTAGCTACATGTCTAAACAAAATAATCCACTATGCAAGTAACCATTTCACTGTATCGTTTACACCTTCTGTATCCTGTGCATGTGACAAATTAAAGTAGATTTTATTTGGTATAGTGTGTGTTTACCAGATATGGTAATGTAAAGAACAACATGACCTGCACCAAAGTCAAATTAGGATATAACATTAGACCAACAAGACAGTGTCCAAGTTCTAAAATTCTCTAGCACAGGTATTCCCAAACTGGGGTACACGCAATGCCGCCGTCGGGGGTACGCCAAATAAAAATGTGATTCACTTTTTTTTAATGTACTTTTATATTTCACAGTTCATTTATATTTTCAAATGCAGCTATACATTTGGGCTCGTTTTTTTTCTCGCCGCAGCATCCACCGAGAGGCTCTTACTGCCAAGGGAATGCCTGACAGCTTGATAGACATTTTGGACACTACAGTGAAAACGGTTAACTTTGTTAAAGCAAGGCCCCCGAACTCTCGTTTATTTTCTGCACTATGCAATGATATGGGCAGCAACCATGTAACGCTTTTACAACATACAGAAGTGCGCTGGTTATCAAGGGGCAAAGTATTGACACTGTTTTTTTGAATTGAGAGACGAGCTTAATGTTTTCTTTAATGACAATAATATTCTCTTGTCTGACCGCTTGCATGATGATGAGTTTCCGACTGGCCTATCTGGGTGATGTTTTTTCTCACCCTGAATCTAGGATAACAGGGACCCTCCACAACTATATTCAATGTACGGGACAAAATTGAGGCTATGATTAAGAAGTTGGAGCTCTTCTCTGTCTGCATTAACAAGGACAACACACAGGTCTTTCCATCATTGTATGATTTTTTTGTGTGCAAATGAACACAAGCTTACGGACAATGTCAAATGAGATATAGCGAAGAACCGTGAGTGAGTTGGGTGCGTAATTATGCAGGTACTTTCCCGAAATGGATGACACAAACAACTGGATTCGCTACCCCTTTCATGCCCTGTCTCCAGTCCACTTACCGATATCTGAACAAGAGAGCCTCATCGAAATTGCAACAAGCAGTTCGGTGAAAATTGAATTTAATCAGAAGCCACAGCCAGATTTCTGGATTGGGCTGCGCTCAGAGTATCCTGCCTTAGCAAATCGCGCAGTTAAGACACTGATGCCCTTTGCAACCACGTACCTTATGTGAGAGTGGGTTCTCGGCCTTCACTAGCATGAAAAACTAAATACGGGCACAGACTGTGTGTGGAAAATGATTTAAGACAAACTCTCTCCAACACAACCCAACATTTCAAGCACACCCTTCTCATTAACCTGTGGTGAGGTATTCACAACTTTCAATAAACAAATAAGGTTTTATACGTAAGATGGTTAAATAAAGCGCAAAATTATTGATTGTTATTATATTATTTTTTGTGCCCTGGTCCTATGAGAGCTCTTTGTCACTTCACACGAGCAGGGTTATGACAAAAACTCACACTCATTCTTATGTTTAATAAATGTATCGTGTAGTGTGTGTATGGCAGACTTACAATGTTGGAGAAAAAAAAACATTTGAGAATGCGCTGACCCTGGGGCCAGAGGCAGTACGTAGCTGGAGGTTGAATGTTTGAAGGGGTACTGGACTATAAAAAGTTTGGGAACCACTTCTCTAGTAGAATGACCTGCTTTTGTTTCGTCACACTCACAACCATAAGCTATTTTCTGTAATTAGCTCACCATTAACTTAAATAATGATCTTGTTGGGAGTTCCCTTTAATAATGAATGACACCTGTATACAGACATGTTGATAGACGTAGTATAAACCAGCCTTTTGTCTTGACATCTTTGGTTGCTTAGTACACAACTGTACTCACTGTGTAGCACATGGCCTCACATGTGAATCCTTAAAGAGATGGGTGGGGCTGATGCTTAAAAGGGTGTGAAAGACATTGAAAGGTCTCCAGTAGGTGTACCAAAACATTCCACTGACATTTTCTCAAAACTGGGGTTACAAGTTTATCAACTTTCAAAGCAGAATTACTTGTCCAATGTTTCTCAACTGTTGTGTATGATTTACCATACACAACAGCCCTCGAACCCAGCCAACTCAGAACTGCTGATATGGTTGACGGCAGACTGTACAAGGACAGAGGATTCACAGATTATTACTGTATTGTGTGAAACACTGTTATTCTGTAACAGCTGACAAAGTCTCTTCCTTCTGTTTTGACTTCCTAAAAGCATCTCAGGCTGGTTTTTACAGATGATGTATCCTGATTTTGATATAAGGGCGTTTCCAGAGAAGGCCAGTTAGACGTGTTCTCTGCTTCTGTGCTGTTCTTCTCTTTTCTTCACTTGGAACTTTCTATTACATCACCCCTCCCTCCTTTCAGGCGAGCCTGGATCTCAGTGAGAGAGGAAGGCCATCCTGTCTGTATCCCCTGGCTGAGCGCTCACACGCAGAGGGACGATGAGGCTAGGCTGGGTTCGAGGGCTGGCATCTTTGCTGGCCATGGCTGCTGGAATACTCTACATCACATCCATTAAGCGGGAGGTTCATTCTCATGAGGAAAGACTGCAGAGGGTCCATCAGGATGACTCGGTCAGGGGCCAGGACATGCTCAAGAGGCTGGAGAAGATGGAGTCTCACATCGAGAAGCTGGGTGAGTATCAATCTCCTTCATTTAAAAGTGCTGTGAAAAACTATTGGCCCCCTTTCATACTTTCTCTATTTTTGCACATTTTTGATACTGAATGTTATCAGATCTTCAGCCAAAACCTAATATTAGATAAAGGGAACCTGAGTTTACAAATAATACAACAAATGGACCCTTGTTTTATTTACTTAAATAAGTTATGCAACACCAAAATCCTCTGTGTGAAAAAGTAATTGCCCCCTTACACACAATAACTGGGCTCCCGAGTGGCACAGCAGTCTAAGGCACTGCATCTCAATGCAAGAGGCATCACTGGTTTGAATCCAAGTTGTATCACATCCAGTCATGGTTGGGAGTCCCATAGGGGGGCGCACAATTGGCCCAGTGTCATCTGGGTTTGGCCATCATTGTAAATAAGAATTTGTTCTTAATTCTTAACTGACTTGCCTAGTTAAATAAAAGGTTAAATGAAATAAATGAGCGGGCACATGAGAAGTGGCTTCAGTTCATGTAATGAGAGAGTTGACAATGGTAGTGGAGTGGCGTGGTCATCACCTCTTAATCAGGGAACAGGAGGGGACTTAGCTATATGTATATATATAAATAGCAGATATATTCCATTACATCTGTGCCATCGTAGGTTTGGACAATGAGTTTCTCTATGAAGTTAAATCTCAAAATTCATAAAGTCAAACAGACTGCGCATCTCGCCCACTTGACACATCAAAGTAGCTCAAGAAACATTCCAGAATAAAGCCCTGGTCATCCACATACCTGATAACTGACAACTGCAAGCAGACTGGTGCCAGAGCGGTGGGGCAATTCTTACCCCCTGGGGCCTGTAGTTTTTCCTTATATGCTAACCTAAGTAGGAAAACTCTGGACCCTATAAAGTATGACAGTGATTAATCAGTTGTTAAAAGGTTTTATATGGGCTATGATGGGACCAGTTTTTCCTAATCAGGTCACATCACAACTGATAGACAACAGAACTCACATGGCTGAGCTTCCTTTATGCATGTCTGCATCATGCAGGCCTATGCAACTGTAGGCCTTATAAAATATTTACTCACATCTGTCATCACTATTATGTTGACTGATTCATTCCAGTTAATATTTTTTGGATTAAAAACGTATAGGCAGCCTAGCCAGCCCAATTCTGAATATAAACTCAATTTGATCACATTCACATTTTTTCCAGACACACAAATGGACAATAAATACATAACGTTATCAATTTGTTTACGGACAGGGCGCATAGGATGTAAAGTTATGCAGCTGCTCTTATTGGTAGCCTACAGTTGATCAGACTGAAAAATACTCTCGTTTTCATCCCATAAAGCACGTCAGATGTCTAATGTTTAGATGCAACATTTACATAATGAGTGTTTGCTTGTGTCTGTGCGGAGTGATTATGTGTTATCATCTTTGCTAAATAAATACCGGAGGATATTGGAAAGCCTACTGGAGCGAACGTGAAAAAATATACAATGGATGATGCGATGGAAGCTGTCAAATCCTTCGAATTGTTTTCGACATTCTAGAATAGACAGTCGAAAGTTCGATATGTTCAGCAAGTAAAGTGTCGTAATGTGCAATTACCTCTGCAAGCTCAATGTAATTGCCCTTGTTGGCGGAACTTTCCCTCTCGTTGTGTCTTCTATCGATGCAGCTTATTCCCAGAAGCTTGAATCTGATGTGGGCATTTATATGCTCCCTGCTTTGTTTTGCCGTTTAGCTGAACGATCAACGATCTTCAGGTCACTGTACCCACCTTTCGACAAGGCTCAGACTTTCCAAAAAGCAGGCAAGGCCATCAATACAGGCGGCTTGATGAAAGTCTCCCTGTTAACCAGCTATAATTTGATACCAGTTGATATTGAACGCCCTCACCTTTTCATCCTTCTTCATGAAACTGATCTCAGGCAGAGATCGACCCTGGCTTTTAATTTGTACCTTTTCCATGTACCCCAGAGAATGAAAAGGGTTTTTCAACAAAAAGTCCCAAACATTTTCGGCAGCGTTAGACACTACCATTCTGGTGCAGAAAACTGCACACTAGCGCTGGTAGCTAGCTAGCTACTGAAGTTAGCAAGGCTAACTTTTAAAAATGTTAAATAAATTGCACTAACTGGACACAAAAATAAAGTTGTAAAACTAAAAAAACAGTTTAGAATATACCTCTTAAGTCTCCTGTAATTTGAAAAAACTCATTTGAATTGTATAATATAAATAAAATGCTCAACTATTACTCTTCACTCTTAGTCTCTATCCAACAATGCCACCAAGCTTCTCAACACATATAACCCCCATAATGCTCTGTGGCACAATTCCACACACTAGGTTCATTCTCTGATCCTAATTCTATGATTGGATGGACAACATGTCAGTTCATATTGCTAAAGCTTTGATTGGTTGGAGGAAGTCCTCCGGAAGTGGTCATAATTACCATGTATGTCTATGGAAGGAGGTGAGGCCTACGAGCCTCCTAGGTTTTGTGTTGAAGTCAATTTAGCCAGAGGAGGACGGAAGCTAACTGTCCTCCGGCAATGCCACGGTGCTGTAGACCTTCACTGCAAAACAGTGTATTTGAATAAATTATTTGGTGACATATGAATATATTTAGTATAGTTTTATCAAAAAAAAAATATAACTTCTTAAATGTTTTTTATGTTTTTATTTTTATGAAATTTCACTGGGCAGGATGGTCCTCCCCTTCCTCCTCTGAGGAGCCTCCACCGGTTCACATACTGTACCTGGACTACAGGCTGACACTGTTAAACCCTTTATTTAATTGAGAACCAATTTGAGTCTAGCATGAGCCTTCATCTAGAGTTTATCCCCCAAAAAGTTATTTCCCACTTCACAGGAAAGATTGTGAAAGGGAATTTGCAACTTGTTCAGGAAACTAGGCGTATGTCACACGTCACTACTTCATAAGAGAGGCATTTGAAAGTAAACACTACTTTTTTTATAAAAATTAGTTTTTTGGCAGACATTCCTCCTGGAACGTGAAATTTCATGTGCGTTAATAACAAACTTGTATTTCCATCTGTAAATACAAATAAATAATAAATTACGAGCGTAGTTGGTTTAACCACAAAAAAGACAGGACCTTTCATGCTAGCCATTATTGGCTGAGACAATGTATGGGCTGGACATTCCGGCAGGGGAATTTGGATTGGTCTGCCATGTAGCATGCTTCTGTCTGTAACATAAGCTACTCAGTATGTGTTGATAGTCCTTTCTACTGCGCTGTTTTTGAAAGATACAACGTTAGCCATAGAGAACAACAAAGGTTTTGCTGCTTTTCTCAACAACATTGATATCCTGAATTTAGCAGGCGCTATCGACAGATCAGTTGGACTTGACACAATGCTGGCAAAATAAAATAGAGCTACAATCAAAATGGAGTTAAATGGTTCCAGTCTGCCGTGAAGCATTCATCCATGTATATGAGTAAAAGTCATGCTACATTTTCAGATATTATATGTTTTGAATTTTGTCAAAGTTGTTTTCATTGCAAGTTAAAGCGTACAGTTAGCTAGCTAGCAAACGTTAGCTTGCTGGATCGCTAGCTAATGTTACGTGTGTGATCTGTTTTGAAATATTTTTCAAATTAGAAATCCATTTGCATTGCTAGTTATAGCCTAATGTTAGCTAGCTAACATTTTACCTAGTTGTTAGATTTAGCTATCTGCAGGTTCGTACTACAGGTACGACAATGTTTGTATTGGTAGTAACATGAGTTGGGATTATCCCGGTTCATTGTTCAGGTAGCTAGCTAGTTAGCTACATGTTTAAAAATATATATATATTTCACCTTTATTTAACCAGGTAGGCCAGTTGAGAACAAGATCTCATTTACAACTGCGAACTGGCCAAGAAAAATCAAAGCAGTGCAACAAAAACAACAACACAGAGTTACACATGGGATAAACAAACGTACAGTCAATTACACAATAGAAAAATATATTGTGGCAAAGAAGGGGGTCGAGTGATAAATGGCAGATATGTGAGAGCAGCACTAATAAACGGGCTCTGCCCTATCACTAAAATGGCAACCCTGATCAGAACTACAGATCACAAAATGTCAGACCACCAAAACTACAATTCCCAGAAGCAAGGGGAACCCTCAGAAGGTGGGGCCAACCCACATATAAGGGGTCAAGACAAACCAGGAAGAGAGAGAGAGAGTGCTGGAAGGATTTGTGAAACATAGAGGAAGAAACAATATATTGGCTGGATTTACCGTGTATGAACTGGACTGTTTTGGACTTACCTGTTGGCGTTTGGACTTGGACCGACCGAGAACCTGATTTGTGTAGCGAACCCTGCTATCCTTGACCTTGCCAGCGGCCTGGGTGCACCAGAACGGAGAAACAAGCACACAGGTACTGTCCTGTTCTAAATAACTCTCAATTTGGGGTGATTTTGGTGTCTGTTTCCCCACTTAAACGCTCCTAATCTTGAAGAGGTTTGCCACAATATGTACAGTGTGTGCAAATGTCGTAAGATTAGGGAGGTAAGGAAATAAATAGGCCATAGTGGCGAAACAATTTGTCACGACTTCCACCGAAGTCGGTGCCTCTCCTTGTTCGGGTGGTGTTCGGCAGTCGATGTCACCTGTCTTCTAGCCATCACCGGATCCACATTTCATTTTCCATTTGTTTTGTTTTGTTTCCCCACACATCTGGTTGTCATTCCCTCATTACTTGTCATGTATTTAACTCTCTGGTTTCCCCCATGTCTGTGTGTGTGATTGTTTATGTCAGTGGCACTTTTTCTGTCTGGTTTGCGCCAGACTTGGTACTTTGTGCTGCCGCACTTTATTCTGTAGGCATTTGTTTTCGTGATGCGATGGCGTTCTATGTTGTTACTGTGCCACAGTAAACTGTTTTCGTCCACTCATCTCTGCTCTCCTGCGCCTGACTCTCACGCACCAGCTACACACACAATCCTGACACAATTACAATTTAGCATTAACACTGGAGTGATAGATGTGCAGATGATGATGTGCAAGTAGAGATACTGGGGTGCAAAAGAGCAAGAAAAATAAATAACAATATGGGGATGAGGAAGTTGGGTGGGCTATTTACAGATGGGCTGTGTACAGGTGCAGTGATCGGTAAACTGCTCTGACAGCTGATGCTTAACAAGAAATTTGTGGAGTGGTTAAAAAACTAGTTTCAAAAGTCAATTAAACTAGTTTTTCATCCACTCCACAAATTTCTTGTTAACAAACCATAGTTTTGGCAAGTTGGTTAGGACAACTACTTTGTGCATGACACAAGTAATCTTTCCAACAATTGTTTACAGACAGATTATTTCACTTATAATTCACTGTATCACAATTACAGTGGGTCAGAAGTTTACATACACTAAGTTGACTGTGCCTTTAAACAGCTTGGAAAATTCCAGAAAATGATGTCATGGCTTTAGAAGCTTCTGTTAGGCTAATTTACATCATTTGAGTCAATTGGAGGTGTACCTGTGGATTTATTTCAAGGCCTACCTTCAACCTCAGTGCCTCTTTGCTTGACATCATGGGAAAATCAAAAGAAATCAGCCAAGACCTCAGAAGAAAAACTGTAGACCTCCACAAGTCTGGTTCATCCTTGGGAGCAATTTCCAAACGCATGAAGGTACCACGTTTATCTGTACAAACAATAGTGTGCAAATATAAACACCATGCGACCACGCAGTCGTCATACCGCTCAGGAAGGAGACGCGTTCTGTAACCTAGAGATGAACGTACTTTGGTGCGAAAAGTACAAATCAATCCCAGAACAACAGCAAAGGACCTTGTGAAGATGCTGGAAGAAACAGGTACAAAAGTATCTATATCCACAGTAAAACGAGTCCTATATCGACATAACCTGAAAGGCCGCTCAGGAAAGAAGAAGCCACTGCTCCAAAACCTCCATAAAAAAGCCAGACTACAGTTTGCAACTGCCCATGGAGACGAAGATTGTACTTTTTGGACAAATGTCCTCTGGTCTGAGGAAACAAAAATAGAACTGTTTGGCCATAATGACCATTGTTATGTTTGGAGGAAAAAGGGGGAGGCTTGCAAGCCAAAGAACACCATCCCAACCGTGAAGAACAGGGGTGGCAGCATTATGTTTTTAGGGGTGCTTGGCTGCAGAAAGGACTGGTGCACTTCACAAAATAGATGGCATCATGAGGAGGGAAATTATGTGGATATATTGAACATCTCAAGACATCAGTCAGGAAGTTAAAGCTTGGTTGCAAATGGGCTTTCCAAATGGACAATGACCCCAAGCATACTTCTAAAGTTGTGGCAAAATGGCTTAAGGCCAACAAAGTCAAGGTATTGGAGTGGCCATCACAAAGTCCTAACCTCAATCCTATAGAAAATGTGTAGGCAGAACTGAAAAAGCGTGTGCAAGCAAGGAGGCCTACAAACCTGACTCAGTTACACCAGCTCTGTCAGGAGGAATGGCCAAAATGCACACAAATTCACACAAGCTTGTGGAAGGCTACCTGAAACATTTGACCCAAGTTAAACAATTTAAAGGCAATGCTACCAAAAACTAATTGAGTGTATGTAAACTTCTGACCCACTAGGAATCTGATGAAAGAAATAAAAGCTGAAAGAAAACATTCTCTCTACTATTATTCTGACATTTCACATTCTTAAAATAAAGTGGTGATCCTAACTGACCTAAGACAGGGAATTATTACTAGGATTACATGTCAGGAATTGTGAAAAACTGAGTTTAAATACATTTGGCTAAGGTGTATGTAAACTTCCGACTTCAACTTTATACAAAATGGTGTCGTCTGCATAGAGGTGGATCAGAGAATCAATCACCAGCAGCAAGAGCGACATCATTTATATATACAGAGAAAAGAGTCGTCCCAAGAATTGAACCCTGTGGCACCCCCATAGAGACTGCCAGAGGTCCGGACAACAGGCCCTCCAATTTGACACACTGAACTCTATCTGAGAAGTAGTTGGTGAACCAGGTGAGGCAGTCATTTGAGAAACACAGGCTATTGAGTCTGCCAATATGAATGCGGCGATTGACAGAATCGAAAGCCTTGGCCAGGTCGATGAAGACTGCTGCACAGTACTGTCTTTTATCGATGCCGGCTATGATATCGTGAACGTGGCTGAGGTGCACCCGTGACCAGCTCGGAAACCAGATAGCATAGTGGAGAAGGTCGGTGATCTGTTTGTTAACATGGCTTTCGAAGACTTTAGAAAGGCAGGGCAGGATGAATAAAGGTCTGTAACAGTTTGGGTCTAGAGTGTCTCCCCCTTTGAAGAGGGGGGATGACCGCGGCAGGTTTACAATCTTTAGGGATCTCAGACGATGCAAAAGAGGTTGAACAGGTTAGTAATAGGGGTTGCAACAATTTCGGCTGATCATTTTAGAAAAAGAGGGTCCAGATTGTCTAGCCCAGCTGATTTGTACGGGTCCAGATTTTGCCGCTCCTTCAGAACATCAGCTATCTGTATTTGGGTGAAGGAGAAGAGGGGACTGCGGGTTGTGCTGCTGCTGTTGGCCGGGGTAGGGGTAGCCAGGTGGAAAGCATGGGCCAGCCGTAGAGAATTTCAATAAGAATTTCAGACATTTTTTCTATTGTAGATTTATCGGTGGTGACAGTGTTTCCTAGCCTCAGTACAGTGGGCAGCTAGGAGGAGGTTCTCTTATTCTCCATGGACTTTACAGTGTCCCAAAACCTTTTGGAATTAGTGCTACAGGATGCAAATTTCTGTTTGAAAAAGCTAGCCTTTGCTTTCCTAACTGACTGTGTATATTGGTTCCTGACTTCCCTGGAAAGTTGCATATCGCTGGGGCTATTTGATGCTAATGCAGTACATCACAGGATGTTTTTGTGCTGGTCAAGGGCAGTAAAGTCTGGAGTGAACCAAGGGCTATGTCTCCTCTTAGTTCTACATTTTTTGAATGGGGCATGCTTAAGATGGTGAGGAAAGTACTTCAAAAGAACAACCAGGCGTCCTCTACCGACGGGATGATGTCAATATCCTTCCAGGATACCCGGGCCAGGTCGATTAGAAAGGCCTGCTAGCTGAAGTGTTTTAGGGAGCGTTTGACAGTGATGAGGGGTGGTCGTTTGACCGCGGACCCATAACAGACACAGGCAATGAGGCAGTTATTGCTGAGATCCTGGTTGAAGACAGCAGAGGTGTATTTAGAGGGCAAGTTGGTCAGGATTGTAGGATGGCTGGGGTGTTAAGCATATCCCAGATTAGGTCACCTAACAGTACAAACTCTGAAGACAGATGGGGGGCAATCAATTCACATATGGTGTCCAGGGCACAGCTGGGGCCTGAGGGGGGGTCTATAACAAGCGGAAAAAGTGAGAGACTTATTTCTGGAAAGGTAGATTTTTAGATGTAGAAGCTCGAACTGTTTGGGCACAGACCTGGATAGTATGACAGAACTCTGCAGGCTAACTCCGCCCCCTTTGGCAGTTCTATCTTGATGTAAAATGTTGTAGTTGGGGATGAAAATTTCAAAAATTGACGGCCTTCCTAAGCCAGGATTCAGGCTAGGACATCAGGGTTGGCTGAGTGTGCTAAAGCAGTGAATAAAACAAACTTAGGGAGGAGGCTTCTGATGTTAACAGGCATGAAACCAAGGCTTTTACGGTTACAGAAGTCAACAAATGAGAGTGCCTGGGGAATAGGTGTAGTACTGGGGGATACAGGGCCTGGGTTAACCTCTACATCACCGGAGGAACAGAGGAGGAGTAGGATAAAAGTATGGCTAAGGGCTATAAGAGCTGGTCGTCTAGTGCGTTGGGAACAGAGACTAAAAAGAGCAGATTTCTGGGCGTGGTAGAATAGATTCAGGGCATAATGTACAGACATGGGTATGGTAGGGTGTGAGAACAGTGGAGGTAAACCTAGGCATTGAGTGACGATGAGAGAGGTTGCATCTCTGGAGGCATTAGTTAAAACTTCTTAGGGATCAGTGGGACGCTAGCTTTCCACCTACGACAACATCCGGTAAAATGCAGAGCGCCAAATTAAAATTACAAAAATAGTCATATTAAACATTCATGAAAATACAAGTGTTATACACCATTCAAAAGTTTAGAATCTTGGCAATCGAACCACGGATTTACAATATGCTTTACGGCAAAAGCAGAACATTTGATTGTCTGAGGACAGCACCCCACAACATATTTTTCAAACCAGCACAGGCGTTACAAAATCAGCTGGTATACATTCGTCGGCTAGCTCAAGGCTAACTGGTTCTTGCTTCAGGACAGGCGTTAGCCATCAATAGCCACTCGGTTGCAGCTAGCTAGCTGTGATGGTGTGGTGTAATGGTCCAGAGCTTGCGGCAAGAATCCGGTGACCTGGTAGAGAAAAGCAATATGAAATGCTCTGGGTTGATATCGTGCTGTGCAGACTGGCAGGTATTGACCGAGCTAAAGCTGGCTGGTGTCCAAGCTAAAGGTTAAGACCGCTAGCAGTGGCTAACAATGACCACTAGCTAGTAGCTAGTTAGCTGGCTAGCTTCTGATGGAGGCTCTAGTTAAAAAGTATAAAAATAGCAGATCCGTACCACATTGGGTGAGGCGGGTTGCAGGAAAGTATATTTAGTTCGTAGATGGAAAGTGAGATTAAAATGTATACAAAAAAAAACTATATACACGGGACATCTTGGATTTAACAAGATGTCTAAACATGTTTACATGTCTAAACAAAATACTCCACTTTGTCATATGATTGCACGACCCATCAAGATATCCAGGTGATTACGGCCATCTATTGTATTTCATGAACATGTGTACTGTAAATGTCTAGACAATAGTGACCCATCCATTTAGCTAGATGTGGCTGGGGGGTGGCTATAGCATTTCCTTCACATGACCCATCAATCTAGTGTGTAAGCGTAATCTAAAAATGACTAAAATGTATAACATATTTTTATCTGGACACTTTTTTTTATATTTCTACTGTGCAAGTAATTATTTCACTGTACTGTTTACACCTTCTGTATCCTGTGCATGTGACAAATACACTTAGATTTGATTTGGTATAGTGTGTGTTTACCAGAGACGGTAATGTAAAGAACAACATGACCTGTACCAAAGTCACATTAGGATTTGATCAACTTTCAATGCAGAATTACTTTTGCATTGTTCCTCAACTGCAGTGTATGATATACCATTTTCTAAAATGTTACTACATAAGACTGAATCAAGGCGGTCGGTCACATTTATTCTCAATTAAATAAAGGGTTAGATGAAATCTATAAAATATGGCCAATAATCATTTTAGAATGTTCTTTAATCCTGTTTGTTGTACAAAATCTGTTGCAATTAGATCTACCAACATCTGTGTGCCAAAATTTTCCTCATTGTTTACTTTTACAAATTTACAACAGTTACTTCAAGGTAATCCTCCAAGGCAGAACAAACCTTATTAATCAACTTATAAAAATCAATGCAAACAGTAGTTAAATGAGGTCATAATCTGTGTGTATCAACAGGAGTGACTTCCATTGATTCTGGCAGCCTTAAACAATCTGAAATATACAGTAACAACCAATTTAATGACAGTTGATGAGCAGCTGTCATGTGTGTCCACAGTGAAGTCAGTCAACAACGCGATCAGTCTGAAAGAGGGGCAGGCTGTGGCTACCGAGGTCAAGAAGGAGAGGAAGGTGGTGAAGAAGTTGTACCCCAACTCAGCTCTGTTTACAAGCTGGGGTGATGAGCTCTCAGAGGAGGAGCAGAAAGAGGCAGAGGGGCTGTTCCAGATGTATGGATACAATGCCTTCCTGAGTGACAGACTACCCCTGAACAGGGAAATCCCTGATACTCGCGATCCTAAGTAAATAATTTCCCTCATCTCTCTGCCACCTCTACACAAAAACATATGGATAACTCAAGACTTCTGAATTCTAACCAGTCTGTTTCATTGCGGTCATCCAATATCAATTCCATCTCCAGAACTTTTAATGCACTTTGACAAATGACATTGAAATGGACTAACTTTAAGAGTGAAACAGCAAGCTTTGGTGAAGTGAATGAATGATATGAGGTGGACCAAGTGTTTTTGTTGTGCCTATCAGGTGTGCTAATCACCAGTACCCAGATGACCTGCCCACCATCAGCGTGGTGTTAATCTACTTGGACGAGGCCCTGTCAATCATCAAGAGAGCCGTCCGCAGCATCATAGACAAGACCCCCCAACGCCTGCTTAAAGACATCATTCTGGTGGATGACCACAGCTCCAATGGTTCGCCTAAAGTGTCTATGTTCTCCACATAGAAACATTTGAAAGTATATTTGAACTCAAGTGTGGCTTTCAACTTGTGTTGTGTACCAATGATTTGCAAGTGTCTGCTTTCCCAGAGGACCTAAAGGAGAAGTTGGATGCCTACATCAGCTTCATCGATGAAGAGCGTCCGGGCCTGTTGAAGAGAGTGAGACACTTGGAGCAGCTCGGTCTCACACAGGCCCGCCTCTCAGGGTGGAGGGAAGCTGAAGGAGACGTGGTGGCCATCTTGGATGCCCACATAGAGGTCCATGTGGAATGGTAGTCTGAATGGTTTATATTATAAAGTCACTCAGTGATGTTTCTTTGAGTCCCCTTTACCACAGTGTTTTTACTCTGTGTTTCTGTGAACAGGGCGGAGCCTCTGTTAGCTCGGATAAAGGAAGACCGCACTTTGGTGTTGACACCGGTGTTTGACAAAGTCCATTTCGATGACTTGACGGTCACACGTTATGGGCCGAATGCAAACGCCTTTGACTGGGCCCTGTGGTGTATGTACGAGTCCTTCAGACCTGAGTGGTATGCCTTAAAAGATGAGTCACAGCCAGGAAAGTGAGTTGTTCGTGATTTCATCATCGAATGATAGTCCTGTTTCACAAGTCTGTTTGAATAGGCGAAAAGGAAAGCACAGCTTTGGGAGGAAAATCTTACCTAATATTTACATCTGTATTATTAATTTGCGTTATCTATTCATTAAAATGAATGTCACTTCTCCCAGTGTAGAACTGACCATGATTTGTTGTGTACGTTTGTCAGGAGCCCCTCCATTATGGGCATACTAGTGGTTGATCGCCTGTTCTTTGGGGAAATTGGTGCTCTGGATGGTGGTATGAAGATCTATGGAGGTGAAAATGTTGAACTGGGCATTCGGGTAAGTCCCTCTGCTACAGTTTATAAATGAATGTTTGAAATCAAAGCAGACCTTTTTAGAATTGCTTTCCATATCTATAAACTCGTCCTTCTCTCTTGGTGTTTGGTGTGTCTAGGTCTGGCTGTGTGGTGGAAGTGTCGAGGTCATACCGTGTTCTAAAATAGCCCACATCGAGAGGGCCCATAAACCCTATCTCCCCGACCTGAGCATTACAATGAAGAGGAATGCTCTGAGAGTGGCTGAAGTCTGGATGGATGAATACAAACATAATGTCAACATCGCCTGGAACCTCCCACTGAAGGTACTGTACACAACCAACCATTCAAAAAGTAGGTTTTGTTCAGCTGCCCCTATAGAATAACAATCATCGCTATTATGCATGCTTTGTGTTTGAAAATAAGTAGGCTAGACAGTCAATATTATAAAAATGGTTTATTACTCAATGCCATAATGAAGATCATAGACTCTGTGTAAAATTATGGCGGTAAGCCATCAACAAGTGGATAGTAGGTGGATTGCTCACATAGCCTGTGTTTCTGATTTAGAAATCTTCCTCTTTCTCATCACAGGATCATGGCATAGACATTGGGGATGTTTCAGAGAGGAAGAAGTTGAGAAAGAGGCTGAACTGCAAACCCTTCCAGTGGTATCTGGACAACGTGTATCCCATGTTAGACCCCCTGGGTGACTTGCTGGGTTATGGAGCTGTGAGTGGTGCTAAAACGTTACTGTTCTGGAATTTCCTCACCAACTATGTTTGGTGCATGGCATTCTTTTTCAATAGGATGCAGGGTCATAAATCCAACTCATTATCAGGAAAGGAATCTGCACTTTTATAACTGTTCAATCTGTGTCCATAAAATCAACAGCTGGTCAATGACCTGAAGACGGATCTCTGTATAGATCAAGGCCCAGTTCCAGGGAACACACCTATTTTATATGGATGCCATTATTTTGATCCACAGGTTTGTAGAATCATTGCTTAGTATTTTAGAATTTAACTAGTTGTATAATATGGTCCATCCCATAGCAGAGCCGGGATTCAACCCATACCACAATGCAAAGTACTGTCAATACCACAGACTCAGAAAAGTCCAAATACCTATCCTCTCTCCAGAACTGTTATTATCGAGACAGCGGGGAGATCTACATTGGGGGCATCAAGTCTCACAAGTATAACAGTAATCGCTGTCTTATGGACATTGGCACTCAAACCCCAGGACTGTATGAGTGCAAGGAGGCCAAGCAGAAGGGATTCCACATGCTCTGGGAATTTCAACAGGTAAGCACTACAACATGAAATAGGGAAATTGATGCTTATAAACTGTTGGAAACATGGGAGATGTCTTTGACTTAAAATTATTTTTTGTGTGATGTTGTACAATACAATGTTTGCTGTGTTTTACAGGGAAAAGCCATCCAGAACAGACAGACAAAGAGATGTCTGGAGATTGCCCCAGGGGAGGACTCTTACTACCAGCTCATCATTCAGGAGTGCAGTGGGCAGCACTGGAAAATATGGAATGTGATAAAAGACTTCTGATACACTGAGATAGTTAGGCCTACTGTACCAGAGACAATACAGCAGGACTATAGGAGTTATGCTGCAATCATAAGCAAGTGGGAAGGTGGTATTTACAACAAACGATTGGTAAAAGTCCACTTGAACACCCCTCAACTGGTAATTACTAGTGGGAAACTCGTCTTTTTTTAGGTCACAGTCTTTCCATTGACTCCCTATTGACCATGCATGACAATAGCGCCCAGATTGCAGGTTCAATGGCTTCCACTAGATGTCAACAGTCTTTAGACATGGTTTCAGGCTTGTTTTTTGAAAAACAAACAGGAAATTGTAGTTTGTCCAGGTGGCTCATGAAAAGGACATTAGTGGTTTGGCGCGCGTGAATGGGTGCGCGCTCTTCATTATTTCTCTTTCCTATTGAACAGACTATTCTCCGTCTGAAATATTATCATTTATTTAGATATATTTGACAATCTGAGGAGTAATTAGAAACATTGTTTGACTTGTTTGGACAAATTTTACAAGTAACTTTGGGGATTTCTTTGTCTGCATGTTGAACGACTGGATTACAGAACTCCATGGCGCCAACTAAACAGACCTTTTGGGATATAAAGAAGGACTTTATCGGAAAAAAACAACCATTCTTTGTGTTCCTGGGAACCTTGGGATTGCAAACAGAGGAAGATCTTCAAAGGTAAGTGATTTATTTCATCGCTATATTTGATTTTGTAACGCCTGTGCTGGTTTGAAAAATATGTTGTGGGGTGCTGTCCTCAGACAATCAAATGTTCTGCTTTTGCCGTAAAGCATATTGTAAATCCGTGGTTCGATTGCCAAGATTCTAAACTTTTGAATGGTGTATAACACTTGTATTTTCATGAATGTTTAATATGACTATTTTTGTAATTTTAATTTGGCGCTCTGCATTTTACCGGATGTTGTCGTAGGTGGAAAGCTAGCGTCCCACTGATCCCTAAGAAGTTTTAACTAATGCCTCCAGAGATGCAACCTCTCTCATCGTCACTCAATGCCTAGGTTTACCTCCACTGTTCTCACACCCTACCATACCCATGTCTGTACATTATGCCCTGAATCTATTCTACCACGCCCAGAAATCTGCTCTTTTTAGTCTCTGTTCCCAACGCACTAGACGACCAGCTCTTATAGCCCTTAGCCATACTTTTATCCTACTCCTCCTCTGTTCCTCCGGTGATGTAGAGGTTAACCCAGGCCCTGTATCCCCCAGTACTACACCTATTCCCCAGGCACTCTCATTTGTTGACTTCTGTAACCGTAAAAGCCTTGGTTTCATGCCTGTTAACATCAGAAGCCTCCTCCCTAAGTTTGTTTTATTCACTGCTTTAGCACACTCAGTCAACCCTGATGTCCTAGCCTGAATCCTGGCTTAGGAAGGCCGCCAACATTTTTGAAATTTTCATCCCCAACTACAACATTTTACATCAAGATAGAACTGCCAAAGGGGGCGGAGTTAGCCTGCAGAGTTCTGTCATACTATCCAGGTGTGTGCCCAAACAGTTCGAGCTTCTACATCTAAAAATCTACCTTTCCAGAAATAAGTCTCTCACTTTTGCCGCTTGTTATAGACCCCCCCTCAGGCCCCAGCTGTGCCCTGGACACCATATGTGAATTGATTGCCCCCCATCTGTCTTCAGAGTTTGTACTGTTAGGTGACCTAATCTGGGATATGCTTAACACCCCAGCCATCCTACAATCCTGACCAACTTGCCCTCTAAATACACCTCTGCTGTCTTCAACCAGGATCTCAGCAATAACTGCCTCATTGCCTGCGTCTGTTATGGGTCCGCGGTCAAACGACCACCCCTCATCACTGTCAAACGCTCCCTAAAACACTTCAGCTAGCAGGCCTTTCTAATCGACCTGGCCCGGGTATCCTGGAAGGATATTGACCTCATCCCGTCGGTAGAGGACGCGTGGTTGTTCTTTTGAAGTACTTTCCTCACCATCTTAAGCATGCCCCATTCAAAAAATGTAGAACTAAGAGGAGACATAGCCCTTGGTTCACTCCAGACTTTACTGCCCTTGACCAGCACAAAAACATCCTGTGATGTACTGCATTAGCATCAAATAGCCCCAGCGATATGCAACTTTCCAGGGAAGTCAGGAACCAATATACACAGTCAGTTAGGAAAGCAAAGGCTAGCTTTTTCAAACAGAAATTTGCATCCTGTAGGACTAATTCCAAAAGGTTTTGGGACACTGTAAAGTCCATGGAGAATAAGAGAACCTCCTCCTAGCTGCCCACTGTACTAAGGCTAGGAAACACTGTCACCACCGATAAATCTACAATAGAAAAATGCTTATTGAAATTCTCTACGGCTGGCCCATGCTTTCCACCTGGCTACCCCTACCCCGGCCAACAGCAGCAGCACAACCCGCAGTCCCCTCTTCTCCTTCACCCAAATACAGATAGCTGATGTTCTGAAGGAGCGGCAAAATCTGGACCCGTACAAATCAGCTGGGCTAGACAATCTGGACCCTCTTTTTCTAAAATGATCAGCCGAAATTGTTGCAACCCCTATTACTAACCTGTTCAACCTCTTTTGCATCGTCTGAGATCCCTAAAGATTGTAAACCTGCCGCGGTCATCCCCCTCTTCAAAGGGGGAGACACTCTAGACCCAAACTGTTACAGACCTTTATTCATCCTGCCCTGCCTTTCTAAAGTCTTCGAAAGCCATGTTAACAAACAGATCACCGACCTTCTCCACTATGCTATCTGGTTTCCGAGCTGGTCACGGGTGCACCTCAGCCACGTTCACGATATCATAGCCGGCATCGATAAAAGACAGTACTGTGCAGCAGTCTTCATCGACCTGGCCAAGGCTTTCGATTCTGTCAATCGCCGCATTCATATTGGCAGACTCAATAGCCTGTGTTTCTCAAATGACTGCCTCACCTGGTTCACCAACTACTTCTCAGATAGAGTTCAGTGTGTCAAATTGGAGGGCCTGTTGTCCGGACCTCTGGCAGTCTCTATGGGGTGCCACAGGGTTCAATTCTTGGGACGACTCTTTTCTCTGTATATATAAATGATGTCGCTCTTGCTGCTGGTGATTGATTCTCTGATCCACCTCTATGCAGACGACACCATTTTGTATAAAGTTGAAGTCGGAAGTTTACATACACCTTAGCCAAATGTATTTAAACTCAGTTTTTCACAATTCCTGACATGTAATCCTAGTAATAATTCCCTGTCTTAGGTCAGTTAGGATCACCACTTTATTTTAAGAATGTGAAATGTCAGAATAATAGTAGAGAGAATGTTTTCTTTCAGCTTTTATTTCTTTCATCAGATTCCTAGTGGGTCAGAAGTTTACATACACTCAATTAGTTTTTGGTAGCATTGCCTTTAAATTGTTTAACTTGGGTCAAATGTTTCAGGTAGCCTTCCACAAGCTTGTGTGAATTTGTGTGGATTTTGGCCATTCCTCCTGACAGAGCTGGTTTTAGAAACTTCAGAGTGTTTTCTATTCAATACAACCAATTATATGCATATCCTAGGTTCTGGGCCTACTTCTGAACACTGCCCCCCTGGCCTTAAGAAGTTAATTAAGCCAGGTGAGGTCTCCTCATGTGTGGGGGGTGGGACAAAGGAGCTATCTAAGGCATGTTGATTGGGACTGGGGGCTCTACAGTGAAATAAAACAATAAGAACTAACCGAAACAGCAGTAGACAAGGCATATTGAAATTAGAGAGAGGCATAAAGCAATCACAGGTGTTGATCGGGGAGAGCTAAGACAACAACGGGTAAATGGCGATGAATGGGCAGAGAGGGTCAGTTAGGTACACACAGGAGTTCGAGGCTGGGGCCGACAGATAAACAACATGAGGTACCATGTTAGTGAACAGTTCAGCAGACATCAGCTGTGTAGCCGAGTGATCATAGGGTCCAATGAGCAGCAATAGGTGAGTCAGGGAGCCGTTCGGTAGTCGCTACTATGCTAGGCAAGTGGGAGACACGGCGTTCATAAAGCTAGCAGATGGGTCTTCGGCGACATCGCAACGGAAAAGCCTGTTGAAGCCACATTGGACGATTACGGCGGCAGACCAGTCGTGATGGATCGGCGGGGCTCGGTGTCGACAATAAAGGGTCCAGGCCAATTGGCAAAAGAGGTATTGTAGCCCAAGAGTTAGCTGGTATACATTCGTCGGCTAGCCGGGAGATGGGCATAGCTCGAGGCTAGCTCAAGGCTAACTGGTTCTTGCTTCAGGACAGGCGTTAGCCATCAATAGCCACTCGGTTGCAGCTAGCTAGCTGTGATGGTGTGGTGTAATGGTCCAGAGCTTGCGGCAAGAATCCGGTGACCTGGTAGAGAAAAGCAATATGATATGCTCTGGGTTGATATCGTGCTGTGCAGACTGGCAGGTATTGACCGAGCTAAAGCTGGCTGGTGTCCAAGCTAAAGGTTAAGACCGCTAGCAGTGGCTAACAATGACCACTAGCTAGTAGCTAGTTAGCTGGCTAGCTTCTGATGGAGGCTCTAGTTAAAAAGTATAAAAATAGCAGATCCGTACCACATTGGGTGAGGCGGGTTGCAGGAAAGTATATTTAGTTCGTAGATGGAAAGTGAGATTAAAATGTATACAAAAAAAAACTATATACACGGGACATCTTGGATTTAACAAGATGTCTAAACATGTTTAAACATGTTTACATGTCTAAACAAAATACTCCACTTTGCCATATGATTGCACGACCCATCAAGATATCCAGGTGATTACGGCCATCTATTGTATTTCATGAACATGTGTACTGTAAATGTCTAGACAATAGTGACCCATCCATTTAGCTAGATGTGGCTGGGGGGTGGCTATAGCATTTCCTTCACATGACCCATCAATCTAGTGTGTAAGCGTAATCTAAAAATGACTAAAATGTATAACATATTTTTATCTGGACACTTTTTTTTATATTTCTACTGTGCAAGTAATTATTTCACTGTACTGTTTACACCTTCTGTATCCTGTGCATGTGACAAATACACTTAGATTTGATTTGGTATAGTGTGTGTTTACCAGAGACGGTAATGTAAAGAACAACATGACCTGTACCAAAGTCACATTAGGATTTTATCAACTTTCAATGCAGAATTACTTTTGCATTGTTCCTCAACTGCAGTGTATGATATACCATTTTCTAAAATGTTACTACATAAGACTGAATCAAGGCGGTCGGTCACATTTATTCTCAATTAAATAAAGGGTTAGATGAAATCTATAAAATATGGCCAATAATCATTTTAGAATGTTCTTTAATCCTGTTTGTTGTACAAAATCTGTTGCAATTAGATCTACCAACATCTGTGTGCCAAAATTTTCCTCATTGTTTACTTTTACAAATTTACAACAGTTACTTCAAGGTAATCCTCCAAGGCAGAACAAACCTTATTAATCAACTTATAAAAATCGAATGCAAACAGTAGTTAAATGAGGTCATAATCTGTGTGTATCAACAGGAGTGACTTCCATTGATTCTGGCAGCCTTAAACAATCTGAAATATACAGTAACAACCAATTAATGACAGTTGATGAGCAGCTGTCATGTGTGTCCACAGTGAAGTCAGTCAACAACGCGATCAGTCTGAAAGAAGGGGCAGGCTGTGGCTACCGAGGTCAAGAAGGAGAGGAAGGTGGTGAAGAAGTTGTACCCCAACTCAGCTCTGTTTACAAGCTGGGGTGATGAGCTCTCAGAGGAGGAGCAGAAAGAGGCAGAGGGGCTGTTCCAGATGTATGGATACAATGCCTTCCTGAGTGACAGACTACCCCTGAACAGGGAAATCCCTGATACTCGCGATCCTAAGTAAATAATTTCCCTCATCTCTCTGCCACCTCTACACAAAAACATATGGATAACTCAAGACTTCTGAATTCTAACCAGTCTGTTTCATTGCGGTCATCCAATATCAATTCCATCTCCAGAACTTTTAATGCACTTTGACAAATGACATTGAAATGGACTAACTTTAAGAGTGAAACAGCAAGCTTTGGTGAAGTGAATGAATGATATGAGGTGGACCAAGTGTTTTTGTTGTGCCTATCAGGTGTGCTAATCACCAGTACCCAGATGACCTGCCCACCATCAGCGTGGTGTTAATCTACTTGGACGAGGCCCTGTCAATCATCAAGAGAGCCGTCCGCAGCATCATAGACAAGACCCCCCAACGCCTGCTTAAAGACATCATTCTGGTGGATGACCACAGCTCCAATGGTTCGCCTAAAGTGTCTATGTTCTCCACATAGAAACATTTGAAAGTATATTTGAACTCAAGTGTGGCTTTCAACTTGTGTTGTGTACCAATGATTTGCAAGTGTCTGCTTTCCCAGAGGACCTAAAGGAGAAGTTGGATGCCTACATCAGCTTCATCGATGAAGAGCGTCCGGGCCTGTTGAAGAGAGTGAGACACTTGGAGCAGCTCGGTCTCACACAGGCCCGCCTCTCAGGGTGGAGGGAAGCTGAAGGAGACGTGGTGGCCATCTTGGATGCCCACATAGAGGTCCATGTGGAATGGTAGTCTGAATGGTTTATATTATAAAGTCACTCAGTGATGTTTTTTTGAGTCCCCTTTACCACAGTGTTTTTACTCTGTGTTTCTGTGAACAGGGCGGAGCCTCTGTTAGCTCGGATAAAGGAAGACCGCACTTTGGTGTTGACACCGGTGTTTGACAAAGTCCATTTCGATGACTTGACGGTCACACGTTATGGGCGAATGCAAACGCCTTTGACTGGGCCCTGTGGTGTATGTACGAGTCCTTCAGACCTGAGTGGTATGCCTTAAAAGATGAGTCACAGCCAGGAAAGTGAGTTGTTCGTGATTTCATCATCGAATGATAGTCCTGTTTCACAAGTCTGTTTGAATAGGCGAAAAGGAAAGCACAGCTTTGGGAGGAAAATCTTACCTAATATTTACACCTGTATTATTAATTTGCGTTATCTATTCATTAAAATGAATGTCACTTCTCCCAGTGTAGAACTGACCATGATTTGTTGTGTACGTTTGTCAGGAGCCCCTCCATTATGGGCATACTAGTGGTTGATCGCCTGTTCTTTGGGGAAATTGGTGCTCTGGATGGTGGTATGAAGATCTATGGAGGTGAAAATGTTGAACTGGGCATTCGGGTAAGTCCCTCTGCTACAGTTTATAAATGAATGTTTGAAATCAAAGCAGACCTTTTTAGAATTGCTTTCCATATCTATAAACTCGTCCTTCTCTCTTGGTGTTTGGTGTGTCTAGGTCTGGCTGTGTGGTGGAAGTGTCGAGGTCATACCGTGTTCTAAAAGAGCCCACATCGAGAGGGCCCATAAACCCTATCTCCCCGACCTGAGCATTACAATGAAGAGGAATGCTCTGAGAGTGGCTGAAGTCTGGATGGATGAATACAAACATAATGTCAACATCGCCTGGAACCTCCCACTGAAGGTACTGTACACAACCAACCATTCAAAAAGTAGGTTTTGTTCAGCTGCCCCTATAGAATAACAATCATCGCTGTTATGCATGCTTTGTGTTTGAAAATAAGTAGACTAGACAGTCAATATTATAAAAATGGTTTATTACTCAATGCCATAATAAAGATCATAGACTCTATGTAAAATAATGGCGGTAAGCCATCATCATCAAGTGGGTAATAGGTGGATTGCTCACATAGCCTGTGTTTCTGATTTAGAAATCTTTCTCGCCACAGGATCATGGCATAGACATTGGGGATGTTTCAGAGAGGAAGAAGTTGAGAAAGAGTCTGAACTGCAAACCCTTCCAGTGGTATCTGGACAATGTGTATCCCATGTTGGACCCCCTGGGTGACTTCCTTGGTTGTGAGTGATGCCAAAACATTACTGTTGTTCTGGAATTTCCTCACCAACTATGTTTGGTGCATGGCATTCTTTTTCAATAGGATGCAGGGTCATAAATCCAACTCATTATCAGAATTGGAATCTGCACTTTTGTATTTGTTTAATCTTTGTCTATAAAATCAACAGCTGGTCAATGACCTGAAGACGGATCTCTGTATAGATCAAGGCCCAGTTCCAGGGAACACCTATTTTATATGGATGCCATTATTGTGGTATGATATGGTCCATCCCATAGCAGAGCCGGGATTCAACCCATACCACAATGCAAAGTACTGTCAATACCACAGACTCAAAATATCTAGTCTCTCTCCAGAACTTATTAT
This sequence comes from Brachymystax lenok tsinlingensis, assembly GCA_030435695.1. Taxonomy (NCBI): domain Eukaryota; kingdom Metazoa; phylum Chordata; class Actinopteri; order Salmoniformes; family Salmonidae; genus Brachymystax; species Brachymystax lenok. The sequence goes on along the minus strand of CM059809.1, from coordinate 12,086,022 downwards.
CGAGCCAGCGGGGAGATCTACATTGGAGGCATCAAGACTCACAAGTACAACAGTAATCGCTGTCTGATGGACATTGGCACTCGAACCCCAGGACTGTATGAGTGCAAGGTGGCCAAGCAGAAGGGATTCCACATGCTCTGGGAATTTCAACAGGTAAGCACTACAACATGAAATAGGGAAATTGATGCTTATAAACTGTTGGAAACATGGGAGATGTCTCTGACTTTTTGTGTGTGTGTGATTTTGTACAGGGAAAAGTAATCCACAACAACAGACAAAGAGATGTCTGGAGATTGCCCCAGGGGAGGACTCTTACTACCAGCTCATCATTCAGGAGTTCAGTGGGCAGCACTGGAAAATACGGAATGTGATAAAAGACTTCTGATACACTGAGATAGTTAGGCCTACTGTACCAGAGACTATACAGCAGGACTATAGGAGTTATCATCATGCTTTGAAAAGCCAATCGGTGGTCAGCAGTGAGATGACTGTGTGATCATAGTGAGCTGTTGGTTGGACAAAGCTTCATGGGGACAGATTTACATTCTTCAAATGCTATTGAGCAAAGAAAGAATAAATATGATTCCTGTATTTATGCTCATTTGTGGTTTGTTATTGATTCACTGTAGAGTTTCACCAAAGAGGTTCATAGAATATGTGTCTGCGTTTACATCATATAGAGCCGAGTTGACATCATTCTGCGTTTTCAAATTTCAAATCAAATTTATTAATAAAGCCCTTCTTACATCAGCTGATGTCACAGAGTGTTGTACAGAAACCCAGCCTAAAACCCCAAACAGCAAGCAATGCAGGTGTAGAAGCACGGTGGCTAGGAAAAACTCCCTAGAAAGGTCAGAACCTAGGAAGAAACCTAGAGAAGAACCAGGCTATGAGGGGTGGCCAGTCCTCTTCTGGCTGTGCCGGGTGGAGATTATAACAACATGGCCAAGATGTTAAAATGTTCATTGATTACCAGCAGGGTCAAGGGTGCAACAGGTCAGCACCTCAGGAGTAAATGTCAGTTGGCTTTTCATAGCCGATAATTCATTGAAGAAGTCCCGTCCTCGACTGCTCAGGGATTACTGTATGAGTTCTCAGAGATGAATTTATCCCACGTCCTCTGCCACATGGCCAGCCCTCTCTCCTTTAACTGTGATGGCAGTGAGCTATATCTATGGTAGAGTCGTGGTTACTAGGACATATAACTACAACTTTGTCAAACATGCTTTTCACAACTACAAATTAACCAGTTGGTCATCTCCGAACCCAATCACCCACACGCTAGCTAGCTATGTTAACAGCCATGAGAGATGAAACACTTATTATCCAGAGCAAACAGAGGTAATACCATAGAGATACATGAAATACTATTACATTTAAATTCTCAAAACAACTCTTGACCTCACCTTATGGAGTTGATGGCCAGCTCCTTGAGAGTGCCCAGGTTAGCCCTCAAGCCACCGATGCCCACAAACACCTCATAGAAGTCATAAGAAAGCCCAGTGGTCCCAAACAGGGACGGGTCATCAGAGCTGACCACCATGGGGTGGCCCTCAGACATCAGCACAGCTGCAGGATGGTTCCTTAGGTCGGACACTAGCTTCAGCACCTGGTCATAGACACAGGGATTCAGGGACGTCAACACTGATTTAACTCAATGGACTAAATACAACTGACACAGAGATATCTAGAGTTACAGTTAAGATTAACTTTGTCATCAAATTGAAATACCCTACAGTGCTGCTTATTTATTTAACCAATGGGAATTAGTTATATTATGATGAGTACTGACAGACAATGTGTCATTTACCTGGTTTGAGATGGGGCATACTTCCACGGCCACGTTTCCTTTCCTGGAGAGCTCCTTTGCCAGTGGGTGGTGTGCCAAGGCATACCCATGCCCAATGCGTGTGTTGTTGAACAGCAGGGCATCCAGAATGTTTTCATCAACTTCAGTGCCCTCGTGGTCTGCGAAAGTATGAATGCGCACACACACACGTTATCCTATAAGTGCATCACAATAATGTGTATATGCCGTAGATTTGTTTTTGTTAAATACACAGTTGTTTTAATCAATCATCCTATGCTTGCCAGTCTCTCCTGCATGAAAGAAGTATGGCAGCGTGACTCCAAGCTCTGCAGGTAGAGATAAGGCCTCCCTGACGAACCAGAGAGGTCTTCCCCTGTCCTCCCTGCCAACCTAAAACCACAAAAGAACAGTTCATTTTACAATGTATGTCGAATAGATGCAATGTAATAAATAATTATGTAAACATTGTATTAAATCATGAAATTGGTTCTGTATTTATTTTCAGTAATGAGTGGGCATAATGATTGGTTCTACCCCTCAAGAGAATTCTCACCAGGTCGAATCCTGCAACTAACTCAGGGAAATCCTTCTGCATCTGAATCGCCTCTATTAAAGCTGCTTTAACATCAGACACACTTAGAACCCTAAGGTGCACACAAGGGCAGTACCAATCATTCTATTGATTCCATTGCAACAGGCTAGGTCAGTCAAGCACAGATAGTGTCCGAAATGAGTATAAATAATATTTGTCTGTACTGTACCTATGGACAGAAATTATGAGTCGAGCTCCCAGAAAGCCAGGGTGTTCAGCCACAAACTGGTGAGTGACTTCCTGATAAGTCCTCAGGGACCAGGCTTTATCATGGATGCTTCCATCCAGCTCATATGTCTGCAGGATGTGCAGAATAAAAACAGTTCAAAACACATCACCAAAAACCCTTGGGGGAAGAAAATGATCTAGCTATCTAAAATAGCCTAGGTACCATGTAATTCCAGCCCACTACATTTCCCAATATGCTTTCGAATTAAGGCCCACAGTACTAACCCTTGATAGTCCAGTTCTTAGTTCCAGGTACATGATGTTGTCATGAAACAGCTGTTCTAAGCCTTTGTAGAGAAAGTCTTTAAACACAGGAGCGTAGCTGACCAGCCCAGCTATGGCCGCGAACGCCATCTCAAACCTCTCCCACACTGCGTCCTGGCTCGGGTAGGTAGTGTCTGGATCCTCAGTGAACAGTGTGAGGTTCTGCATCAAGCTGGAAAAACATCCAAAAAGACAATAAACTACCCTTCCATGAATAAGAAAGTTGTCTTTTTGCTACTACATGTGTTCATTCACAGACGCCTATTTGTATTGCTTAGCTCTGATGATATAGTGGACTACCTGTAGTCAAAGTCTGTAGGATCCGCTATGTTGGCTCTCAAGGTCTTCAACAGTTGCCAGGAGAGGCAGTCCCAGGTAGGGAAGGGCTGGCGACTGGAGAAGACGAACCGTACAGACTTGCCATATGTGAAACAGATGTAACAATGGGGCCTGTATGTGATGTTCGTCACCAGCCAATCAACACTCACCAGGGATGAGCTGTGGATGTGGAGGGCTGTCCCTGTGACCCAGCATAGAGAATGTACTAACCGTAGTTTAATCGATGGTAAATATTTGTAGGGAGGTGGGACTGTATTACTGTCTTACCTTTGGGCATCATTTGCAGCAGGCTAAAGATAGGACTCTTATGGATGAGGGGCCGTGCCTTGAAGAAGTGAATGGCAGGAGGGAACTGGGCTGCAGCCATCTCTTGTTCTTTTAGCTTGTGAAGGTGTGTGTCGAGCCTCTGCTCTGCCCCTGTCAACTGCACACGGCCCCGTCTGCCTGGAGGCCTCCTGGTGCATCATCGTCTCCCTCTGACGGGGGTCAGGGGTCCCGCCGCATACTGTCACACAGCACATCACAGCTGCCAACTGGAGGGTGATGGTATAGCTCCCTCTAGAGGGCAAACCCACCTTGTCCTGCAGTGTCATTGGAGGTTGGAAGAAGCGGCTGTGGAAATCCTTCTTGAGGAGGCCACTCATTCAACTATAATACTAGATTTAATTCAACAATGAACAAAGAGTTTTTCAGAGATTGTAATTTAGAACACAAGGTACTACCTTAAACCTATACGCTTATGCTACAAGAGAAAATGGCGCCGACAGATAGCGCTGCCGTGCTTCAAGCTCTTAGGAAACTTTGCAGTATTTTGTTTTTGTACGTATTATTTCATACATTATTAGCCCAAGAATTTTTGTGTTATTACATACAGCCAGGAAGAACATTTGGATATCAGAGCAGCAGTAATGACAGTCACTTAAATTTTTTTTTACATATTTTGCATTACTCATCTCATATGTATATACTGTATTCTATCCTATTCTACTATATCTTAATCTATGCCGCGACGACATTGTCAAAGTATTTATATAGTCTTAATTCCATTCCTTTAATTTATATTGTGTGTATTGTTAGATGTTACTGCACTGTTGGAGCTAGAAACACAAGCATTTCGCTACACTCGCAATAACATCTGCTAAACACGTGTATGTGACAAATAAAAATGTATTTGATTTCTAAGAACAATGAAACACAGCCCTGAACAGGAATGTTCAGATAATCATACAATTTGAATAAAACAATTGAATGCAACCAACGTTTACATTATTCAAATAAATACTTACAAATAAAAAGCAACAGAAGCGAAGTATTGTACCCTTTCCTTATTCACTTTTTCCTTCTCAAGTGTGTAAAGCTCTCTCAATAAACTACCCCAGTACTATGCTATTTAGTCTGAGTTGACGGGCTCACAATACCATTGTGGTATACCCACTTCCTTAATGGTTGTTGCTAGTCAGCAGAATGTGGCCCAAACATGTAGCATGTCATGAGATTCTCTGGAGGGACCATGGATAATTCAATTTAATAAATAACAAGACTATAGTGCAACTCCTTTGTCACCCAAAAAATGTGTATTACAGTATGATAGAGAAAACTGTAGGTCAAAAAAGAGCCGGCAACTGATACAATCAATTTATACTTTATAACATATTTTCACAATAACCTCTTCAGATGGAAATATTGACCCTTCCTTCTGTTTCATGATATAACAAAGACATAACATCAATAACTTAATTGGATTCAATAAGGACATAGTTGGTCTTCAATGTTTTTCCGGCTTCACTTCATTTAAATTGTGATGGATGGGAGCAAATAGCTATGGTTTTATTATATTTTTTCATGAGAGGAAGATGTTATTAGATTAAATAAGGAACCGATACAATCTGCATCGGCTACAATAGAGCCCCACAGTGGAGGTGTCATAATACCCATAAAACCTAGCGGTCAAACAATGAAATGGTTCCAATCATTTTCCCACCATGTTTTCCCCTTAGGCAATTTTAGAAACACTTACAATAAGGGCTGTGTTTCGTGTAGGCTTACCCTGGGTTGACGTTTTCATAACCATGTAAATTTCTGGAACAAGGTGATTTATCAATATACTCAGCTCTATTTACTATCAAATCCGAGATTCTTACCTTTGCCTCGATTCGGCAGTCTCATCCCGATCATCATGGCATTTGTAGTTCTTTATTATAGCCACATTAGCAATTCATTATTTTTAGGTTAATACATTGATGAAAGTGACCTTGTCCTAGAGAGATTTTCAGTTATCAAAATGTCACCCAGGGTAAGCCTACATGAAACACAGCCCTTTTTTTCTGTTCTAAAATCCCCTATAGGAAAAATGTATGGTGAAAAAACTATTGGAATCATTTCCTTGTTTGACTGCTAGGTTTTATGATAATTATGGCTCATACTGTGGTACTCTATTTCTCTCATGCAGCCTGATCCAATCAGACTGAAATGATTACTCTCCAGCCAATCATAATAAAGATGACTGCGGTGTGTAAACCAAGATCCCCAGGAGGAGCAGCAGATCCATTACCACTGTGCAAAAGTTGCTCCTCTTACTCACATCTGCAATGAAGTTCAACTTTTATACTGTCCCAAGATGCACAGAAATACAACAATACATGACAAAACAACAAAACGGTGTCTTTTCCATTTTGAACTGTGTTTTTTGGATTCTTCTCACAGACACAGCAATGGTAACTTTCACACAACAAAAATAAATAACTCCTCTTCAACACGATGGATGGAGACACTCAGTCCAAAAACTTGCGGTTCTGGTTCTGACCAAAGAGAGCCACTCGAATCTCAGGCATCATCTGAGCAGAAAGACAGACACTGGATTAGTGCCAAGCTGAACATCATGAAAAACAGGGGCAAACTATATCTGAGAATTTGCAGTACAATCATGTGCAAAACTTCACACAGCGTATACATCTAAAGAATCTTGGTATGTCGATAGCTTTATGCAAGGATATTCACCCTGTTGGTTGTTTATATAGGAAAACTGTCAATTAACTAGATGTGCTAGCTGTTCATAGTGCCACTATAGTTCCTGTGAGACTGTCCCTGTGCCCTTACCTGCTGAGCCATGAGGTCCAGTCTGCTCTCTAGGGTGTTGGACACCTTGATCTTCCCATCAGCGTTGTAGATTTCAATACCTCCAGAACTGAAGGAGACACAAACATCTTTGAATTAACTCATGAACCCTTGACTGACACCTTAGCAAGACCACATTTTCATTGACGTGTTAATCAATCAATACTAATTCAAAGTAAAGCCTATTTGAAATGAATGGGTTCACATTGAGACAAGGGACTGTCCTCTTACATGTCTGGGGACAGGAAGTTGTCCTGGTCGATGCGAACCTCAATATTGTTCTTCACTGCTGCTTTATAGACAGGAATGGTCTTCTGGATAGCCGCCTGAAAAGAAATACAACATATGAATCATGCACCAACCCGGTATACATGGAAATACACTTGGAACAACATTGAACTGTTAGAGTGAAAAGGATCATTCTGACCTGAAGCACCTGCAGGTCCTGTTTACGACAGCGGATGGTCACTTTGGTCTCAAGAAGCTGATAGAAACCCTGATATTAAACAACAGAGCGACAGACACATTAAAAACATTTGCTTTAAATAAAATGAAAAACTCACCGCACACTGCCTTTGACCTAAGTAACGTGTAGGCCTATGTACATGCATACTGATATGTTTGCATGAGTGTAACTGATAGACGCTACTGAATGTAAATGTAACATATGAATGTAGGCCTAGAGTAATAGTTCTCTCTGTTTCTCTCAGCATTGTGTCAGAACAGGACCTTTTTTGGTTCTATTGGTCTTATTTTACATGTATGTAGTTCTCCTTGAGCTGTTCTTGTCGATTCATGTTCTGTATTATGTCAAGTTTTATGTTCTGTGTGGACCCCAGGAAGAGTAGTTGCTGCTTTAGCAATAGCTAATGGGAATCCTAATAAAACACAAAAACTGTGTTAGTGACAAAAAGGCCTCACCTGCAGAACCAGCCCGTCCATCAGTGCTGGGTACCTGGCTGGGTCCTTGGCTACGTTGGCCAGCCGCTGACGTGCCTCACTCAACATTTCCTGAGTGCACACATTGAGAGGGGTTAGCCTATTATTTACATAGAATGCATTGCTGTAGCAAAACAACATGCCTCTGCCTGTGTTTGAACAAAACAATATGCCATCCAAGACAAATTAAACTTACTGAAATCATGTCGTCGCGAGCCTTTAACACCTTCAGACGAGCCTGGTTCATCAGGTTAGACATTTGACTGTAGAGGAAGAGAGGTAAGTAAACAAGAGGCTGTGGCACAGGACCACATCACAAGTCCAAGCAGGTGTAAGCTATAGCTACTGTAACATATACTGTGCTTCTTACAATGAATGAGCTGTTGAATGTGACTTCAAATTTAGAATATGAAAGACAAGTTGTGTCAGACAAATTCCTCTTTAGAGAAAGAAGAGATTGAGGAAGTCTCTGAGGGAACTGAGAGACTAGCAGCAACACTGCCTGAGCTGCAAAGAAAAAGAGTGACTAACATTTTCTTCTGCTGCTCGATCTGCTTCTCTTTCTTCTCATAATACTCCATGATCTTCAACCTCTGGGTCTGCACCAGACGGCCCTTCTCGATGTTGAACTCCTCTTCTGCCTGCAGGGGGAGACAATTGTCACTCAGAGTATGCAATGAGGAGGCCCTGTCTTTATGAGGATACATTTTAAGAAGCATTGAACCAGTATAACTGTTAAAAGGTACAACTAAAATGATTGCTTTAATTTAGTAAATTCTAATTATGTCTTAGAGGAGTGATCATGCTTTCTTATTTCAGTTGAATGTGCCGACGCAAATCTTTTGAGTTTGTGTTTGCTGAAAACACACGTGTGTGTGCTGAACTATGCCAGTCACTTGTGAATAAGCACTGTACCTTGGCATCAATTTCTTCTGCCTTCTCATTGGCCTCCTGCTCAATGAAGGCCATCATGTGTTTGATCTATACAGTGGGGAAAAAAACGTGTGAATTAGAGATGATTTGACAGTATAAGACTCACCACATTAGGCATGCTTTCCAAGTCATGTTTCATACTGAAGAGAGTCAAGAGGCAGACTTAGAAAGCTTCATTGCTCTGTACATTAATTAACTTGTCTCTTTTGGTTCCACCATGTTGTGTGGAATGTGTATAGCTTACATTTCTGTTCCATCATTTTCATCTAACAAAACATGTTTCTAAACCATAAACTACAGAGGGAACTGTAATTATGAAGCCTCCTAATCAATTCTACTTTATATACAGTGCATGAGAAGGGTTGGTGAGACAGGACACCCAGACATAGGATCATTCAAGTTCCTCAGCTGACCATGGGGTTTACCATCATGTGACCATATACTGCATCTCTCCCTCACAAATGCAGCACTGAGCAAATGTATTGTGCAATTAGATGTCTAAATTAAACGTATTAACCATTATACGTCCTAATTATACTAGACATTGTGATTGTATTTTAGTAGTAGTATTTCTGATTTCTTTTCAAGGACAACCTTGGCATGATACAATCACAATTATGCTCCTTACAAATATACAGTTGCAATCATTTATAATAGGAAAGGGAAAAGGCCGTAATAGAGCAGCAGATGGATAGACGGGTGAAGGTTAAAATGCTGTCATTTCAATGTACCTGCTTCTGAACGTCGGCATCGCTGAGCGCCATGGTTGCAGCAGTCTAGTATCTTGTTTCCTTGGATAAAATATAAACACCGTGATTTAAATACAATAAATGCAACTTGGGTTTCAATATTGTAAATCCTTTAGTGCGATGTATCAATCAATTAATTAAATACCAGTGAAATATAGCCAGGAATGTATGAATTAACCGTTGTAGTCGTGACTAAGGACGTCTACGCTGGATCAGCTGATTTTCAACGTCACATGATGTTTACTTCCGGTCTCACCCACTAGTAAGATGTGTGATGAGTAGACACTACTGGTACTGGATATCATGCCTGCTACGTTAGGTTAGGGGTATATATTAACAAAAACGAGTGAGTGCAGTGGATACATTTGTAAAATATCTAATACATAGTGGTGGAAAAGTACCCAATTGTCATACTTGAGTAAAAGTAAAGATACTGTAATGAAACAGACAGGGAGCTGGTCTCGAACCTTCTAGCCCGAAGTCCAGCGCGCCATCGACTGTGCAGCAAAAACGTGATCGTGCGGCAGATTAGATATCCGCGTTTATAAATACCTTAATAGTAAATGACTCAAGTAAAAGTGAAAGTCACCCAGTAAAATACTACCTGAGTAGTATTTGGTTTTAAAGTATCAAAACTAAATGTAATTGCTAAAATGTACATAAGAATCAAAAGTAAAAGTATAACTAATTTCAAATTACTTATATTAAGCAAACCAGACGCCACCATTTTCTTTTGCACTCCAACACTCATACATCATTTACAAATGAAGCATTTGTGTTTGTTTAGTGAATCCGCCAGATCAGAGGCAGTAAGGATGACCAGGGATGTTCTCTTGATAAGTGCCTGAATTGGACAATTGTCCTGTCCTGCTAAGCATTCAAAATGTAATGAGTACTTTTGGGTCTTAGGGAAAATGCATGGAGTAAAAAGTACATTATTTTCTTGAGGAATGTAGAAAAGTAAAAGTAGTCAAATATATAAATAGTAAAGTACAGATACTCCAAAAAAATACTTAAGTAGTACTTTAAAGTAAGTATTCAACCCCTTTGTTATGGTAAGCCTAAATAAGCTCAGGAGTAAACATTTGCTTAAGTCACATAATAAGCTGCATGGACTCACTCTGTGTGCAATAATAGTGTTTAACTTTGTTTTTTTAATGACCCCTTAATCTCTATATCCCACACATACAATTATATGTAAGGTCACTCAGTCGAGCAGTGAATTTCAAACACAGATTCCACAAAGACCAGGGAGGTTTTCCAATGCCTTGCACAAAAGGGCACCTATTGGTAGATGGGTAAATAGAAAAATAAGCAGACATGGAATATCTCTTTGAGCAAGGTGAAGTTATTCATTAAACTTTGGATGGTGTATCATTACACTACAAAGATACATGCATCCTTCCTAACTCATTTGCTGGAGAGGAAGGAAACCTGAGTGGCCCAGTTACAGTTTTGACTTAAATCAGCTTGAAAATCTATGGCAAGACTTGAAAATGGCTGTCTAGCAATGATCAACAACCACTTTGACAGAGCTTAAAGAATGTTTAAAAGAATATTTCACAAATATTGACAATCCAGGTGTGCAAAGCTCTTAAGAGACTTACCCAGAAAGACTCACAGCTGTAATCATTGCCAAAGGCAGACACTTCCAGATGGCAGACAGTCATTCACTGTGCTGTAGAAAGAAAGAATCCAGACTGAGTCAGAACCGGAATGGAAACTCTGTGCTATTTTTAGCATGTATAGACTCAGGGGTATGACTACTTATGTAAATTAGATATTTCTGTATTTAATTTTCAATACACTTGAAAACATTTCTAAAAACATGTTTTCACTTTGTCTTTATGGGGTATTGTGTGTAGATGAGAGAGAAAAAAATATTTAATCCATTTTGAATTCAGGCTGTAACACAACATAATGTGGAATGAGTCATGAATACTTTCTGAATGCTTGTATTAAATTAAATAAAGCTGTCAAGCATGGACTTCTCACTCAATATCTTTCTCAAATGTTAATATTTTAAATTATTTGATACATGATTGTAGCTAATACCATCCAAATTAGAAGGAAATCAATTGTGGATAAAGTAAACATCAGTGGAAGCTGGTGGGAGGAGCTATAGGAGGATGGGCTAATTGTAATGGCTGGAATGGAATGAAAGGAACGGTATCAAACACATGGAAACCTTGTTTGACTCTGGAATAAATTACTCTGTCCCATTTATTCCATTCCATCCATTACAATGAACCCATCCTCCTGTAGCCCCTCCCACCAACATTTATTTAAAATATATAATCCTCAGGAATAAATTGTCTGTGCAGACTGACTATGTAGTCAATGGTGCAGACCATGGTGCTGCAGACCATGTACAGGCCTTGCCAGTAGATGATGCTAGAGGGTTAGAGAAATTCCATAAAAATAGTTTCCATTCTGGTTCTGACTCAGTCTGCATTCTTTCCTTCTACAGCACAGTGAATGACTGTCTGCCATCTGGAAGTGTGTCAGAAAACTTTGGCCAACTGCCTGTGACAGCACTAACTTCTCTGCCTCCTCTGTACTGTTAGTTATTATGTCGCTCAGAGGTTTTTCACTGACTTACAGCTAGTTAGGTCTGCCCAGTGCAAGACAATAGGCATAATAGAAGGCAGAGCTATTTTACCAAGCTGGCACAATGATGTATTCAATCGCATGCTACAATTATATAGAAGCCTCTTACAAATGAAATATATTTATTTTTCCCTCCATAAAACATGCATGGCCACATTGTAGCCAACTGTTATGTCATAGTCTGGACACTGGACAGGGGATGGAGAAAGAGAGAGTGGAAGAGTGAGATAGATAGGGAGAGAGAGAGAGAGAGAGAGAGAGAGAGAGAGAGAGAGAGAGAGGGAGGGGGGCTGCTGTGTCCTGTGGAGCAGCTGGTAGTCCATTGCTAACTACAGAGTGTATGTCACCCTCTTGTCGCTGTGTCCTCAGCCCTGACTTTCTGTCCGAGTGCACGTCTCTTGCTCTATTTAAACATCTGTCTCTCGCCTACGACTTTCAACACTTTACAGAGAGGAGCCAGGTAAAAAATACACTTATTTTATTCTGCTCTTAATTAATGGAATGCAAGGGCTCTCCTACCCTGTTCTTGGAAAGCCACCATCCTGTAGGTTTTTACTCCAACCCTAATCAAGCGCACCTTACTCTAATAATTAGCTGGTTGATACGATTAATCAAGTTCATTACAACATGGGTTGGATTGAAAAATCTACAGGAGGGTACCTCTCTAGAATCAGGGTTGGAGAGCCCTGTTTTAGGGGAATTGTGGTGTGTGAGTGTATAGTACTGTAGTAGTATTAGTAGCACATAATAGTACACACAAGTGGTAGTAATATATGTAGTTGAGGTGAGAGGGCCTTGTAAAAGCTTGCTTTGTTAAACCAATATAGAAGGCGTCTATATCAGCCATCATGGAGCTCTTTGATGTTATGAAGGGCACAACCCAAGAGGGTGTTGTTTGGTGGTTGTCATTAGTTGCTAATTAAATCAACAGGGACAGGATTATGTCCGAAGTCTTGTGTCCAGCTAACTTGTGATTGACTAGCTAATGTGCTGCCTTTCCTTGAGTGTGTGTGTCTGTGTCCGTACGTCCCTGTGTATATGTTTGTGTGTGCACGTGCGTGTGCGTGTCTGTTGTCATGTGTCTGTTTCTAGAAATCCAATTGGATAAGATCATCAGATGGTTCACGAGGGGCTGGGAATGTGTAGTTTCCTCTGTCTGACATTCAGACTGACCTTTTATCTCTGGGGCTCTGATATCATGACCATGAGTCTCTGAGATCACTACCATGGGTATCTGATACTATGGGGAAGAGAAGAAACCTGGGTTGAAATACTATTTGAAATCATTTCAAATACTTTATCTGGGTTTGATTGAACTTTCCTGGTGCAATGGAACCAATAGAATAGTCGCAATGGTGCAAACCCCGTGAATCTGGCACTCCAGACAGACTAGACCAAACACTAAATGTATCTGAGAGATTTCAAATAGTAATTTAACCCAGGTCTGGAAAGGAGTGAGACTCCACATTATAGGGATTCATTTTAATTCAACTCTGTGGGGGTTAAAAGCCATTGTCAGGGGGTGGATCATTGGGAAACCTATAACTTAAAGAGGGTAATAAGTGAATGAGTCTTATTGGGAATATTAAGCAATTAATATGCTTTAGAACAGGTACTGTACAGTAATCTTCCACATAAACAAGTTGGATATCTGCCTATAGGCCTGCTCTGTGCCTTTTAGGGAGAGCGTGATCACCATGTCACTGGTTCCCCTTGTGCCAAAATGCCTAGTAACATACACCTGGCAGGCCTCTATGTTAGAGAGAGGGCAGCTTTCTCTGCATGCTGCACTGGTCACACGACAACTGGTTAGTCACTGCATTTGTCACGTGCTGAAGGCTATGTGACTTCTATTCCATGGCTCACTCTTCCAATCTAAACAGTGTGGGAATTATGGGAAACGGGGTAGGGTTGTAATAAATTAGTGGCTACTTAGAAACGTGACTTTGGACTGATGAGAATTTGTTTTGCCTGTAATGACAGTGACATCAGTTCCAGCTGTGTGGGGGCTGGTGCCATCAGTGATGATTTGCATAAAATGAGGAAGGAAAATTATGTACATATTTTGAAGCAACATCTCAAGACATCAGTCAGGAAGTTAAACGCTTGGTCGCAAATGGGTCTTCCAAATGGACAATGACCCCAAGCATACTTCCAAAAATGTGGCAAAATGGCTTAAGGACAACAAAGTCCTCAAGGAGGCCTACAAACCTGACTCAGTTGCACCAGCTCTGTCAGGAAGAATGGGCCAAAATTCACCCATTTTATTGTGGGACGCTTGTGGAAGGCTACCCGAAACGTTTGACCCAAGTTAAACAATTTAAAGGCATTGCTACCAAATACTAATTGAGTGTATGTAGACATCTGACCCACAGGGAATGTGATGAAAGAAATAAAAGCTGAAATAAATCATTCTCTCTACTATTATTCTGACATTTCACATTCTTAAAATAAAGTGGTGAGTTTAAATGTATTTGGCTAAGCTGTATGTAAACTTCCGACTTCAACTGTAAGTGTGCTTCTTGTTGGGTGCACTGCAAACACTAGGTCCAATTTATAGATATTCTAGGTATTTAAAATGATTCCCCCACCCAAACAGCTTACACTCAGTTTAAGCCGACAGATATTTAATCCACGGTCTCTGCTGACGTGCCTCTCAGAGACAGTCGATCTCAGGACAAACACACAATGCGTTCTGTGACTGCGCAGAGGAACACAAGTAGTACGACACAAGTGCATGAGATGTTTGATCATTCAATGTTGATCAAATCAGGAAATATTTATCATAAACATCGATAAAGGTGACCAATATAAATGTCCTCTGTCACTGTGGTTCTATGCTTTTTCATTATGTAATAAACGGCTCTGACTTCATCTCAGTGTTCTGGCTCTGTGCCTGGGATGAGATTACATGCATGCATAATGATTAATCAGGGTCACTCAATGATTGACAGATGTATTCCATCTCAATTATACAAGGAATGAACAAATACATACAGTGGCATTTGAATGGAAAGGATGGACTGAAAGACAAGGGGACAATGAGAGGGTGAAGAGTGCTGCCACACTGTACTCTGTAGGGGAAGGGTTGTACAAATGATAAGTGTTGATAAGTGTTCTATGCATGCTGGCCTGAGACATGGTGTAGGAAGCTTTTATTGTGGGATTTCTGGCAGACGTGTGTGTTGGTGAATACAGTGCCTTCGGAAAGTGTTCAGACCCCTTGACTTTTTCCACATTTTGTTACGTTACAGCCTTATTCTAAAATGGATTTTCTAAAATATTCTAAAATAAGCCTTATTCTAAAAATGTTCTACACACAATACCCCATAATGACAAATACCTTATTTACATAAGTATTCAGACCCTTCGCTATGAGACTTGAATTTTCTGTTTAGGTGCATCCTATTTCCATTGATCATCCTTGATATGTTTCTACAACTTGTTTGGAGTCCACCTGTGGTAAATTTAATCCATTGGACATGATTTGGAAATCTACACATCTGTCTATTTAATGTCCCACAGTTGACAGTGCTTGTCAGAGCAAAAACCAAGCCATGAGGTCGAAGAAATTGTCCGTAGAGCTCCGAGACAGGATTGTGTCTAGGCACAGATCTGGGGAAGGGTACCAAAAAAAATCTGCATTATTGGTCCCCAAGAACACAGTGGCCTCCATCAGTCTTAAATGGAAGAAGTTTGGAATCACCAAGATTCTTCCTAGAGCTGGCCGCCAGGGCCATACTGAGCAATCGAGGGAGAAGGGCCTTGGTCAGGATATCTTTACCATAAGGCGCCTCCGACATCCTTTCAGAGAATTTGTCAGTACGCCCAACCGGCCTCACACAGACCATGTGTAACCATGCCAGCCAAGGACCTTCACATCCGGCTTCTTCACCTGTGGGATCATCTGAGACCACAGGTGGGGGCCCTAAAGGTCTGATTGAGTAACACAGATGCAGACAGAGCCAAGGCACTGGGTCTCTGAATGAGTACGGATAAATTATTTTATTTTAATTAATAATCATGGGAAATTCCCTTTTTGAGGTTGATTTGACAAATCTAGTGAGACGCACAGAGAGATGCTAAATACATTTTGGAAAGTGTAAAAGGCCTTTTTACTCCAGCTTATGAATGTTGTATCTCGACACTGCAGAGACGTTTTGGGACAAAATGTCCGTAGTCTTCTTGGCTCTGCATCCAGTTGGTTAACTTATCTCCACTTTTTGTAAAAGTCTGGCCACCTCTCTCTCTGAGAGAGCTCTAGAGTTCCTCTGTGGAGATGGGAGAACCTTCCAGAAGGATAACCATCTCTGCAGCACAAATCAGGCCTTTATGGTAGAGTGGCTAGACAGAAGTCACTCCTCAGTAAAAAGCGCATTACAGCCCACTTGGAGATTGCCAAAAGGCACCTAAAGACTCTCAGACCACGAGAAACAAGATTCTCTGGTCTGATGAAACCAAGATTGAACTCTTTGGCCTGAATGTCAAGCGTCACGTCTGGAGGAAACCTGGCACCGTCCCTACGGTGAAGCATGGTGGTGGCAGATTCATGCTGTGGTGATGTTTTTCAGCAGCAGGGACTGGGAGACTAGTCAGGATCAAGGCAAAGATGAACGGAGCAAAGTACCGCGAGATCCTTGATGAAAACCTGCTCCAGAGCACTCAGGACCTCAGACTGGGGCGAAGGTTCACCTTCCAACAGGACAACGACCCTTAGCACACAGCCAAGACAATGCAGAAGTGGCTTCGGGACAAGTCTCTGAATGTCCTTAAGTGGCCCAGCCAGAGCCTGGACTTGAACCCGATCTAACATCTCTGAAGACCTGAAAATAGCTGTGCAGCGACGCTCCCCATCCAACCTGACAGAGCTTGAGAGGATCTGCAGAGAAGAGGATACAGGTGTGCCAAGCTTGTAGCGTCATACCTAAGAAGACTTGAGGCTGTAATTGCTGCCAAAGGTGCTTCAACAAAGAACTGAGTAAAGGGTCTGAATACTTATGTAAATGTGATATTTCATTTTTTTTATATATATATAAATTAGCAAACATTTCTAAAAATATGTTTTTGCTTATTATGGGGTATTGTGTGTAGATTGATGAGGGGGGGAAAACTATTGAATCAATTTTAGAATAAGATTGTAACGTTACAAAATGTAGAAAAAGTCAAGGGGTCTGAATACTTTCCGAATGCACTGTATTTTTCTACCTCTAACGTTTTGTGCAAGTGCAATGCGTTGTGTCCTCTGTTTTACTGTGTGTGAGACGTTTTTCAACTTACAACTGCAGTATTCCATTCGTCCTGGGTTTGTAACATCCTTTCTCCTCTATATCCCCACTCTCGACTACACGTCACGTCATGTGAAATCTCTGAAATAGCTTCCGCTCCTGGCTGAAATAGAAATACATATATAGGGCCTATACATAGTCAGACATGCGAGGGCCAGGCTATACATAGAAAAGAATGCTGCAACACGGAGCAGAGGGTGCTACTTTTTCCACACAGAACTTGATCAGTCCACGTCACTGAAGGACATGTTCTAGTATATAGGTTAACCTTTTCCAGGGACCACAGCTATAAGATAGCCTAGTCCCAGATCGGTTTGTGCTCTTGACAACTCTATCGCTGCCATTTTCAAGCCAAACAATTCCATAAGTAGTTGGCAAGAGAGCAGAAACAGACCCTATGAGATTCTGTGTCATAAAAACACACAATCATTCTAGCAACTATTAAGTAGTTATAAATGTTTTATATTCAACTTACTATAGTTGATCCATTTATTGTTGATTTTAGGAATTTACAATATTATCCTATTTGTTTTCATGTTAATGGTTGGTTGTCTGCTGTGTCTCTCTAGTGGCCGGTTTTCAGTCTGGAGGGCAAGGTCCCAACAGTGTCCAGAGGGGATGACAGTGGTGAGGTCAGTTCCCTGTCTGGAGAGCAGAAGCCTGATTGGCTGGGCGTCGCCACGCTGCAGCTGAGCCAGGGAGACAGTGGTGGGTATGGCCCCTGGCAGACAGAGAGCAGCCTGGTAGAGTCCTGGTCCACCATGGGAGACACAATGGACCCCGAGGACACCAAGAGCCTGGACAGCAGCAACGGAGTGGTCCACCTAGCTGAGGAGCGCAGTGAGAACCACTCCTCCATCTCCGACATGGTCCACCTAGAGCGGGAAGAGGAGGAGATGCTGGCGGAAGAGGAGGAGGAGGTCGGGAGCCTGGGGGAGGAGGAGGAGGAGCTGCAGGCCAGTGTGATGAGTGTGCTGGGGGGAGAAGGAGAACTGGCTGAGCTCAGGGAAGAGGAGCTGGGCACCCAGGAATTATTACCTTCATCTGAGGTGTCAGCTGACCACCAAGAGACTATGGATTTAATGATGTCTGTGGCTGAGGAGCTATTTGTCCAGGAGGAGCCTGCTGAAGTATCCCACGCCACCACTGTCTCTATGCCCATGCCAGTTTGGAAGCTAGAGCCCCCCTCTGCCTCCTCTACTCCTGTCCCCTCAATACCTACACTAGCCGAGTTACATTCAGAGCTCCAATACTCTATGCAGGAGCAGCTCCACCCTCCCCCGGTCCTCGGACCAGGAGCACCACAGCCATCAGACGAGAGCCAAACTAACAGCCAACAAGAGTCCTCGGTCTCGCTCCCCGCTGCCCAGGAGACACAGGAAATCCCACCAGTGACGCAGGAGGTTCCGCCAGAGAAGACAGAGGCTGAGCCTGCTACATCGCTCCCTGCCACTGAGCTACCTGTGCTGCTGTGTGGGGGCGCCGCAATGGTGGCTATTGTGGGAGTGTTGGCTTATGGGGCTGTGGCCTACTGCAGAAAGTAGCAAACCCCTAACCTGTGAGCCCCAGTAGCCATATAACCCAGGTCTTTTCAAATCTACTCTAAACTATTCCACTAAGTACATACTGGATTTTACACAATGCGTTTCTTTGCATCTATGTAGTATTATGAAGGTTGGTTGCATTTTTTATCTATTTCCTGTGCTAACTCAGTTCACGTAAGAGCTCAGGAGATTTGGAAGAGCAAGAATTTTTGTTTCTCTGTAAATTCACAGGAAATTACACTTTTAAAATATCTTAAAAATCTGATCTTTGTTTGTTGTTTATTTTTTGTCCTTGTCAATGCATTATAAAATACACGCACACACACACACACACACACACACACACACACACACACACACACACACACACACACACACACACACACACACACACACACACACACACACACACACACACACACACACACACACACACACATTATGACTATAGTTGAGCCACATCAAGGGGTATTGTATAATGGCTTGTTCTGTGTCACTGTGGGCAAATTCAGTGACTATGTTTGTTTTTGATCAAATGTATTAGTGGATATTAATCTGTATAGTGACTCAGCTGCAAATCAGCAAAGGGCCAACGCTTATGTAGCAGGTGTGAATATCTGGGCTTACAGTAACGACCCTGCACTGCCCTCTGTTGCTCAGTTTGCTGTAATACAAAACAACAGCTGCCATTAGTCTACACACCCTAGAGATGTATTTCCTGTTAAACATGGCAAATCAATAAAGGTATTCTGCAAGCCCTAGAGAATTGAATGCACTCAGATTGTGCTCTGTGCTCCAATATTTTCCTACATTGGCCAGTGTGGGGAAATAGATTTGATAACCAAATGTCCCTTTGCCATTTTTATTCCTTGTGAAACACACCATGGTTACTCAGCAAACATTCCCAACCTTAATTCTCGCTCTGTTATTAAAAATAATACATGTTAACACTTTCTATTATGTACATACATATAACTGAAGGATTGACTAAATTAGATGTATTATTATAATTTTCTGACATGGTGTGATGTGTCTTTACTACTTCCTAGTGGCCATGTGTGGAACAGTTTTTCCTGTTGTGGATATAATTATAAGTGACTCATATTCACATTTCCATGTCCATAGATTCACTGGCTAAAACTTCAAATGGAAAAAGTATAAATTAAGTTATTAATTCTGTATTATTTCATTTGAAATTATATCTAAAACAATCTCAGAGATATACATCATATTTCTTTCTATATAGTATGTGTGGTTAAGTTTTCTCTATGCATATTGAACCACAAGCCAAAGGTTATTTACACTGTTAACATTGACTGTGTCAAATTAACATGTATTCATACTCCGTTAATAGGAACCAGTGGCATTTACAGTTACTTTGATATAGTGAGAAAAAAATACATTCTTGCTGAACAAAAAAAGTATACAAAATAACAAAAGAAACTCAACATCTAGAATCTAAATATATGCCCTGACCATAACATGATCTCACTGATATAGTTGTACAACCCTGTGGCCTCACAAACTTTATTCCACTGATCTAATCTGTGTCAGTGGCTTTGGTACTTCTTGATTTTCATTGAGTGCCAGTAAATAAAGAAGTTGAATAGTTGTCGACCGTGTTGCGGTTACACTGCCCTTCCCTCATTGGTGTTGATATAAATAGACCTTTTCAATAGAGCCTGCAGAGAAGGGGAAGAAAAGCTTATTTGTTTGAAGAGATAAAGCGCCCTCATGGCTGCTTTATGATTACATGTAAACACCTTGGCACAGACACGCACTCATTCACACCCACGCACGCACAGACCACTCTCCGGTAACTATTTAAACCTCATTCTTCCTGCTATGGGTTAATTGTTAGAACTATAGCTGAGATGTTGTAATCAAAACATGTACTTGATCACAATCTATGGAAATACATTTAGTAAATAGAGGGAGTCAAGGGAGCCTCTATTATTGGTTACATGGTTGTTGTTTTTGATTTATAGTTTACATTTGACAGCAGTTTGACCATGTGAATGTGTACAATGGAAAGAAAGCTAGAGGGGGAGAATGTTTAGGTACCCTGGTTTCTAGCGTTCGATCAATGCTAGTCACCGAGAGGAAACCCCACACAAGCACACGCACATCTATACACACGCACACGCATGCACCCACTACACACACAGTATGCAGAAAATTCAAATGTATTTTCAATACAAAAACCGGCTAGTTATATAAATGTGTATTCTAGTTCAGTGAGTGTAGACAGCGGTTTTACAGTATATGCCATTGTGTAGGCTAGGTATACAGATAGTTATATCTGTGCATCTTTATTGCATTGTGTCCATAATCTTTTCATCTACCCATCCAGGCAAGATCACCGCTGTATTCACACTCAGCGAACCTGAAAGGGGAACTTCAGGAGTAAGTCCGTTGATATTTCAAACGTATGTCGGCAGCATCTAAGAAATGAACTTCTCAAAAATCCCTTGTTTATTTGGAGAGGGAGGAGTTGGGATTTGCGGACAGACAAATACTTATACTTGAACTATTAATCATTAACGATAGCTTTTATGACTCAGGTCAGAAATCTGACCCATAATGCATAGATCAGTTCCACAGTTCCAGTCAAGCAACATATATCTATTTATAAAAATGTGTGATAGCTGTACAACATATGGTTGCAACAGTGACCATATGGTGTGGCCCACCTTGATTTACTGAAATATTTAATAATTACGTTAATCGTCTCAAAAAGGTTCAATTTATGTAATAGACTCACAGCAAGTTAAAGTTACGGTACTTATGTATTGTGTTTTTATTTTATTTTTGATCATCACCTAGTTTGTTTAATGCTTTGAAGTATCGAGGGTGAAAATTAAATCAACAAATGCTGTTAAAAATATAGAAACTGTGGTGAGTACATTAGCAATCCCTAGTGGTTCAGAGGGTGCAATCACGTTACACAAGGTTTTAACAGGATCAGGTGATTCCATCATTACAATTAGGGAAGTATGGTTTTTAATCATATACTTTTCAGTCTCCTGCTGAAATCAACACTCATCATGCACACCTTATTGAGTTTGTCTTAGGCATACAGTAATATCCATTACAAGTCAGGATAAATCAGCAACATTGTATGAATTCTAAGACCAACACATTGCTAATCTACTGAAACACAGATCAACTATTTACCAGACATGATGCAACACTTTTCACTAATTTTGATAGATCAGGAGCCATCCCCAGTGTGTCCATAATAACTTACTATGAAAAAACGCTAAATGGGCTAAAGGCTACATGGAGCTTATACTCAGGCTTTAGAATGGAAAACTAATATGGTGTTCTTTCACTTGATGTCAATGACTGCAGTGTGGTTACAGATACAGTGCCTATAGAAAATCTACACCCCTTTGTATTTTCTTCACATTTTATTATGTTACAAGGTGGGATAAAAAAACATTTAATTGTACTTTTTTTTGTCAACGATCTACACATACTCTGTAATGTCAAGGTGAAAGAAAAATTAAAAAAAATAAAAGATGAATGAAAAATAAAACACTAATATATCTTGATTAGATAAGTATTCAGCCCCCTAAGTCAAAATGTTAGAAACACCTCTGGCAGCGATTACAGCTGTGACTCTTTCTGGGTAAGTCCCATAAGAGCTTTGCACACATGGATTGTGCAATATTCCCACATTATTCTTTTCAAAATTCTTCAACCTCTGTCAAGGTTTTGGGGATCATGGCTAGACAGCAATTTTAAAGTCTTGCCATAGGTTTTCAAGCAGATTTAAGTCAAAACATTCACTGTCTCTTGGTAAGCAACTCCAGTGTAGATTTGACTTTGTGTTGTAGGTTATTGTCCTGCTGAAAGGTGAATTCCTCTTCCAGTGTCTGGTGGAAAGCAGATGAAGCAGGTTGTCCTTTAGGATTTTGCCTGTGCTTAGCTCCATGCTGTTTATTTTCATCCTGAAAAACATCCCAGTCTTTGCCGACGTCAAGCATACCCATACCATGATGCAACCACCACCATGCTTGAAAATAAGGAGGCAGTTACACAGTGATGTGTTGTATTTTCCCCAAACATAAGGCTTTGCATTTAGGCCAAAAGTGTATTCCTTTGCTGTGATTTTTTCAGTATTACTTTAGTGCCCTGTTGAATACAGGATCCATATTCTGTATATTTTGTTATTCTTTTCGCTCTGTCATTTAGGTAATTATTGTGGAGTCACTACAACGTTGATCCATCCTGTTTTCTCCCATCACAGCCATTGAACTCTGTAGCTGTTTTAAAAAAAACATCAATGGCCTCGTGGTGACATCCCTAAGCAGTTTCCTTCCTGTCCTACAGCTAAGTTCTGAAGGACGACTGCATCTTTGATGTGTCTGGGTGGTTTAATACATCATCCACAGCATTATTATTAACTTGACCATTCTTAAAGATATATTCAATGTCTGATTTGTTATTGTTACCCATCTACCAAGCACTGACCTTTATTAGGCTTTCGAAAAAATCTTCCTGGTCTTTGTAGTTGAATATGTGCTTGAAATTCAATAATTGACTAAGAGACCTTACAGATGTTGTATGTATGGGGGACAGAGGAAGGGGTAGTCATTAAAAAAAGCAACCCCTATTATTTCACATAGAGTGAGCCCATGTAACTTATTATGTGATTTGTTAAGCCAAATTTGACATCTGAATTAATTTAGGCTTGCCTAAACAAAGGAGGTGAAAAGTTATGCAACGACTATATTTTAGTTATTCAATTTTATTAATTTGTAAAAATGTGTAGAATTTTCTTTTCACTTTGACATTATAGAGTATTTTGTGTAGATCAATGACAAAAAATTACAATTAAATCTATTCTAAAAAGTTTAAGGGGGTGTAGACTTTCTATAGGCTCTGTAAGTGTTAGCCATGTCATACAATACACTTAAAACACTGAAGCTATCATGTAAATTATATAGACATTTCCCCCAGCAGTTCAAGGGTCTCAGATTTCAATTTACAGTAAAGTCTATATTTACTGAAGAGCATTTATGCTAAGATAATATGTATGTTAATAAATATCTACCCAGAAATGCTAATTAGAATGCTATTGAAAGACATTCCTGGATAAATGAAGTCATAAGAGAGGCTATTGTTGTTAATGTGATCATCATGTGATCTGATCTAGTAACAGTGTGAAAGAGTGATTGTGGGAGGTGTATCTGATCTGCTTTTCCAAAAAGAGAAGTGTTGCCAACCACGAATTGACGTTGACACATTTAAATCGACCAATCTCTTTATCTGACACTTCGTTTTAGCCGAAAGGTGAATATTGGGGCTTACACCACTATATATACACCTGCACAAGTACATCCATCTCACACAGACAGTGGTCAGACACTGCTTGCCTTGTCTGAAGTTTACGCTCAAACATACAAAATGGTGAGTCATGATGGATTGAAGATCAATTTAGTTTTATTTGAAATACATTTCATGTTGTTTTAGAATAAGGCATTTATTCCTTTTCATTCTGTAGCTTAACCTTTCTCCTAATTATGACATTGTAGTTGACTGCATGTTATTGATGTTTTCCTAGAGCTCCCTGGATAATGACATCAACCAGCACTTCCAGGATGCAAATGATGTGATTCAACGGCACTCTGACGATCCGTATTGTGATACAGGTAAACGTACACTTAAAAACTCATGCCAGAAAACCATATTTAAATCTGAACGCTAACAATCACCATCATGATATTAGGCACGGACATTATTGTTAATATTTTCTTTGTATTGAGCATGTCAGAAAAATTATTCAATACATTTTAGTCTCATTGGTTCTGACAGTGAAGACTCTATTGAATGACTATATTTTTCTCCCTCTACTTAGAGTATAAGTACTTTGAGCCTCCAATGCGATCGAGCATAATGTGCTGCTACCCCATCACACACCCTTTTGATGTGCCAGGTCCATATGACTGGAATGAGCAAACGGTGAGTGTACAGAACAGGTGATTGTATTTTACCAGTATAGTACTATTGACTGACTTCTCCACGTTTGCACAACTATGATGTATGGTTACAATACATGTATGTGTCATGTCTCATGTGGATGTGACTCACATGACCAGTTTTTCTCTCCTCATCCTGTCAGTCATGGCCTCATGTCGTTCCTTACGACTCACTGGGTCCATCTGTAACTATGGACTACCCCCAGTTCTACTCCATCGCACCACCACCGAGGAACGGCAAAGGTGAGCAGTGTTTGGCCATCAGTGATGAGTGTTGACAATGTCTGTAAGAGATGTCAGAGAGTACAACTACACATGCTAGAATTGAACATGTTTCTACTACCTCAGATTTTTGATTGCCAAGTATCAAATTGACATCATTACAACTGTTCTCTGCCTGTTTATGATTTTATTATAACTAAAGTCAACCTTTTCATCTCATCAGGTCGCAAGAAGCTGCGCCTTTTTGAGTACCTGCATGAGGCTCTGGGCGATCCCAACACGGCTGACTCCATCCAGTGGTCATTGTTCCTGTGGTGAAGGTTTATTACGGTAGCCTAGTTGTGGTGAGTAGTGCAGGCCAGGCGATAAGCAAGGCAGCCCCAACTGGCTGTCATGTTGCGGAGGCATAATAAAAGCCTGGGTGTCACACAGTTCCTTCATGCATTTCATCTAACACACAACTCTGTGAAAATCCTGGGATCAAGACCTGTGACTGCAGCAATCTACATGCATCCGACAACGATGGTAAATATGAGTCCGTTATAAGCTTAAGGATAACTGCACAGTGATGTATATTGGCGTCACACTTTCAAACTGAAAGGTATGTGTGAGTCTGCTGTACAATTTGAATCGGTTATCTTTGTCAGAATTCTTTCGAAGATAACCAAACAGATCTGGAGGTGATTTTGGACTTTCTGGAGGAACACTACAGACATGGCACTAGAGATGGCGGAGAAAAAGGTTATTCTCTATCAGTGTTATGAATCATTGAAATAAATGGATTATTGTATATTTTTAATGCCACCTCTTGTTCTACACTATTGCAGTGGGAGGTGTCTGTGCTTTGCCTACACCAGTGACAATGGAAGGAAACTTTGGTGAAACTTGCTGTGATCACTGGTGCCATGAGGAAAAGGTACGCATTCAATGATATAAGCCTCCCCATGATGCTTAGGTCAGCTTGTCATAGACAGCACTTTGATCTGTGAAAGATTCACAGTATGGGGCTATAGTTTATTGGGTGATGTCTCAATCATACAACTCAGTTGGTTAAAAAAAAAATGTTTTTCAGGCTATGCAATCACAAGATGGCTACCCAACAACACTACTGGACCAAAACACCACTACACCGCCTGAGAAAGGGACAGACCACACATTGCCACATAATATGCCAGCAAGACCAGCACCCACACACCACACTGGACCTGGTGAGAGAGGCAAGTTCCCTTTTTGTGGTTAGTAGATACTGCCACCGGAGCTCATGCTGCCCTAAGGGACCAATGCCTAAAGAGACCTGCCTTTAACTGTAAAAGACAATGGTCCCATACACCGCTTATCTCTGTACGTTTTACATACATATCAAATGAGCTAAATGTTTACAACTTTACCACTGAACACCATCACAGCTGGTCATCTCACAAAGGGATTTTTATTATCAATTATGATGGGATATTGTTAACCGCTCCACTCTATCTTATCATTGTTACTGTGGTTACAGGTAGAAAGGTGCGTCTGTTTCACTTCTTGTTTGAGATGCTGGAGAACCTTGGCATGGCCCACTGCGTTTCCTGGGTGCCAGCGGCAGCAGACGGAGTGTTCAGCTTCTCTTCCCAGAACAAGGAACAGGTAGCAGAACTCTGGGGGCAGAGGAAAGGCAACAGGAGGCCCATGACCTACCAGAAGATGTCCAGGGCGCTGAGGAACTACGCCCGGTCTGGAGAGATCTTCAAGGTGAAGAAGAAACTGACCTATCAGTTCAGCAGAGCGACCTTGAGTGCCTTGAGGAAGTGCCATCAGGGAAAACTGTATAAGGACACATTTTCACATGAAAAACTGTAATCTATCGTAAATATCAATCATCAATTCGGTTATCATCAATTCAATCATCAATCATTTAAAGACTGACTTGATTTAGTCTATAGATTTTCATCAGTAGCTAAGCTTGCTGTGTGAGATTTTACACAGACAGAAGTCTATGACTGGCATGTAGTGTAGGCTTTTGCTATAGGATAATACACTGAGTGTACAAAGCATTAAGGACACCTGCTCTATCCATGACAGACTGACCAGATGAAAAGCTATGATCCCTTATTAAGGGCACTTAAATTCACTTCAATCAGTGTAGATGAAGTGGAGGAGACAGGTTAAAGAAGGATTGTTAAGCCTTGAGACAATTGAGACATGGATTGTGTTTGTGTGCCATTCAAGGGGTGAATGGGCAAGACAAAATATTTAAGTGCTTTTGAACGGGGTATGCAACTCAATATTTGGAAGGTGTTTCTAGTGTTTGGTATACTCAGTATATATGTAATAAACATTTTAATGCTACATGTGTCACACATATATGAGCATATAAGTATTATACATACTTATACATATACATATATTATGCACATATACACTGACTATACCAAACATTAGGAACACCTTCCTCCTAATATTGAGTTGCAGCCTACAAGGTGTCGAAAGTGTTCCACAGGGATGTTGGCCCATGTTGACTCTAATGCTTCCCACGGTTGTGTCAAGTTGGCTGGATGTCCTTTGGGTGGTGGACCATTCTTGATACCAACGGGAAACTGTTGAGCGTGAAACACCCAGCAGTGTTTTTAACACAAACCGGTGCGCCTGGCAACTAATACCATACCCTGTTCAAAGTCACTTAAATCTTTTGTCTTGCTCATTCACCCTCTGAATGGCACATATACACAATTCTTGTCTCAATTGTCTCAAGGCTTAAAAAGTATTCTTTAACCTGTCTCCTCCCCTTCATATACACTGATTGAAGTGGATTTAACAAGTGACACCAATAAGGGATCATAGCTTTCACCTGAATTTAACTGGTCAGTCTGTCATGGATAGTCCTTAATGTTTTGTACACTCAGTGTAGTATCCTATAGCAAAAGCCTACACTACATGCCAGTCATATACAGTTGAAGTCGGAAGTTTACATACACCTTAGCCAAATACATTTAAACTCAGTTTTTCACAATTCGTGACATTTAATCCTAGTAAAGATTCCCTGTTTTAGGTCAGTTAGGATCACCACTTTATTTTAAGAATGTGAAATGTCAGAATAATAGTAGAGAGCATTCTTTATTTCAGCTTTTATTTCTTTCATCACATTCCCAGTAGGTCAGAAGTTTACATACACTCAATTAGTATTTGGTAGCGTTGCCTTTAAATTGTTTAACTTGGGTCAAACGTTTTGGGTAGCCTTCCACAAGCTTCCCACAATAAGTTTGGTGAATTTTGGCCTATTCCTCCTGACAGAGCTGGTGTAACTGAGTCAAGTTTGTTGTCCTTAAGCCATTTTACCACAACTTTGGAAGTAATAAGTTGGGTATGCTTGGGGTCATTCTCCATTTAGAAGACCCATTTGTGACCAAGCTTTAACTTACTGACGGATGTCTTGAGATGTTGCTTCAATATATACACATAATTTTCTTCCTCATGATGCCATCTATTTTGTGAAGTGCACCAGTCCCTCCTGCAGAAAAGCCCACCACAACATGATGCTGCCACCCCCATGCATCAAGGTTGGGATGGTGTTCTTCGGCTTGCAAGCCTCCCCCTTTTCCTCCAAACATAACGATGGTCATTATGGCCAGTTATATTTTTGTTTCATCAGACCAGAGGACATTTCTCCAAAAAGTAAAAATTTTGTCCCCCTGTGCAGTTGCAAACCGTAGTCTGGCTTTTTTATGGCGGTTTTGGAGCAGTGGCTTCTTCCTTGCTTCCTTTCAGGTTATGTCGATATAGGACTCGTTTTACTGTGGATATATATACTTTGGTACCTGTTTCCTCCAGCATCTTCACAAGGTCCGTTGCTGTTGTTCTGGGATTGATTTTCCCTTTTCTCACCAAAGTACGTTCATCTCTAGGAGACAGAACACGTCTCCTTCCTGAGCGGTATGACGGCTGCGTGGTCCCATGGTGTCTATACTTGCGTACTATTGTTTGTACAGATGAACATGGTATCTTCAAGAGTTTGGAAATTGCTCCCAAGGATGAACCAAACTTGTGTGGAGGTCTACAATGCTATTTCTGAGGTCTTGGCTGATTTCTTTTGATTTTCCCAGGATGTCAAATCAAATCAATTTTTATTTGTCACATACACATGGTTAGCAGATGTTAATGCGAGTGTAGCGAAATGATTGTGCTTCTAGTTCCGACCATGCAGTAATACAGTAATATCTAACAATCTAACAATGTCAAGCAAAGAGGCACTGAGTTTGAAGGTAGGCCTTGAAACACATTCACAGGTACACCTCCAATTGACTCAAATGATGTCAATTAGCCTATCAGAAGCTTCTAAAGCCATGACATCATTTTCTGGAAGTTTTAAGGCACAGTCAATTTAGTGTATGTAAACTTCTGGCCCACTGGAATTGTGATACAGTGAGTTATAAGTGAAATAATCTGTCTGTAAACAATTGTTGGAAAAATTACTTGTGTCATGCACAAAGTAGATGTCCTAACCGACTTGCCAAAACTATAGTTTGTTAACAAGAAATTTGTGGAGTGGTTGAAAAATGACTTAAGTGTATGTAAACTTCCGACTTCAATTGTACCTGTAAAATCTCACACAGCAGGCCTAGCTACTGATACACATCTATAGCCTAAATCAATTAATGCTTTTCATACTCAGTGTATATTTGGGTAATAAGACTCGAGGGGGTGTGGTATATGGCTAATATACCACGGCTAAGGGCTGTTCTTAGGCAAGACGCAACCCTGGATACAGCCCTAGCCATGGTATGTTGGCCATAAACCAACGTAATTAGAAGAGTAAAAATAAATGCTTTGTCATACCCTTGGTATAAGGTCTGTTATAAACTGCGTGGTTCGAGCCCTGAATGCTGATTGGCTGACAGCCGTGATATATCAGACCGTATACCACGGGTACGACAAAACAAATATTTGAACTGCTCTAATTACGTTGGTAACCAGTTTATAATTGCAATAAGGCACCTCTGGGGTTTGTAGTATATGGCCAATATACCACGACTAAGGGCTGTATCCAGGCACTCCGCGTTGCGTTGTGCATAGGAACATGTCTTAGTCATGATATATTGGCCATATACCACACCCCCTCATGATATATTGGCCATATACCACAACCCCTCGTGCCTTATTGCTTAAATATACCACGGCTTTCAGCCAATCAGCATTCAGGGCTCGAACACCCCCAAGTTTATAATATATATTTTATAATATTTATGTTTCATAATGTTTACTTATGTTTCTTTCTTGTTAAATGTTAATAATGTCTAATAAATCTCATGAAAAATTATGTAATTGAAACACATACCCAGACCACATGAGTCGTGACCATGTCGGTGGACTAGTTTGGTATTGATGCATTTTCAATTAACGAAATGACATAATTCATTCCGTTTTCAACTAAATGTAATTATGTTTCTCGAGTCAAGTCTCGACATTTGCATGATTGGAACTAAATTCACGCGGGAAAAATCTGTGGCCGCTTTTGAGCGCGTGCATAATTATTCATCTCACCTGCCCAGCTGTTGACACCACTGAGGTATAATAACTGTTGACACGATGGAGATATGCCATGTTTTCACCTGATAAACGCCGTGTAAACGTTTCTTTGAAAAAGTATGTAGGCCTATTGCTTATACATAAAAACCAGTTGAGACAACGCTGCAGAGTGCCGAGGTGAGTTTGGGCTACTGCATTTTCTTTCATAGGCCTATATTTTCTTCATGGGCATTTTCCGTCTGAAGTTGTTCATGAAGAGTATGCTATGGGTCAGTGTATTCATTCCGACAGTTGCTAAACGAAACGAGTTTCTATTGTACAAATTCAGTTATGTCCCTCCCTGTTTCGTTTGCTTCTGTTTAAGAAACGTTTTGAAACAGAATCGGCGGAATTAATACGCCCCTACAGGAAGGGTTTATAAACTATCTAACTAGATCAGTTAAGAACAAATTCTTATTTCCATGATGGCCTACCCCAGCCAAACCCGGACGACGCTGGGCCAATTGTGCGCCGCCCTATAGGACTCCCAATCACAGCTGGATATGATACAGCATGGATTCGAACCAGGGACTGTAGTGACACCTCTTGTATTGAGTTGCAGTGCCTTAGACTGCTGCACTACTCGTACAATAGCCCTAAACAGCGCAAAATACTTTTGGTTACAGGGGCCCATATTGCAGTATCATGTTACAACAGTAGGCCTAAAAAAAACATTTTTCTTTGTCATTCAAGCTCCATATTTCTTGGCACATGGACTGGAGAGCTGGAGGGTTTGGAAAATGTTCAGCAACCAGTTCAGAGAGGGTCATATGCTTTCGCCTATCGGATAGGATTAAATGCATAAAAATAGAATGGATGAATCACTGACTTGAATGGGGACCCCCTTTCTATTCATTCTATTTTTTTGCATTTAATCCTATCAGATAGCCGAAATGCGGATAGATAACCTTTAAAAAAGTTAGCCCTGAAGTCAGAGAGACATTTGATCAGAGCATGGGGAGTTCCATCACCATAAGGAGGAAGAAGTGAGTCTATTCATAGTCTACTTTCCATCCTACCCTCAATGTTTAAAATGGGCCATTCTCCTCTGGGAACAGAATTATGCAGTAATGAGCATCACTGTAAAAGCAGTCTCTTGGCTGAGTGTGATCCTTTGCCTGGTCTGTGTAATTGTCATCTCTCCTTTTATGTGAGGTTAATAATTTGATGTAATCATTGACTAGAATATGTCTACATACTATTAGTCTGCATGTGTACATGCCTGGGAGTATGTCATGTGTATGTGTTGGTGTTAGTTTCATCATGTGTTTATGGGTAGAATGGTAAGAGCTGTTATGCCCTTGTGTGACCAGCAGGGGTCAGTGTAGTTCCTCTGAGGGGCGCTGTTGCCCCCTGGTTGTTCCTATCAGCTCTCAAGGGTGACCTCATGGCTAAATCTCCCTTGTGATGCCAACTCTTGCCCAGACCAAGCAATTCCAAATGGTTTTGTGTGCTCTTTGTAGCAGACCCACATGATACTGCCCTAAGCCTTGCATTTACCACTGGAGCCCACTCTGAGTTATAAATGGGGTACAGAGCCTGTGTGTGTCTGTTACCAAGAAAGGCCACATACTTGTTAGGTGAAGGCAGTCACCTAACACTAGGCCTAAGTAAGGACACATTTTTTTCTTCATGAAATCTGTCTGGTGTGAATCATTAAAGTCTTCCATGTCATTAGGAGACAATGTGCGTAGTAGGTGTGCCGTATCATATGCAGAGATTCAACAAATTAGTTGCAGGGTTTCTTTATGAAGGGCTTTACTGTCCCATTTCAATAGGATAGCCTGAAAGGTGTTGTTTCAGATACAGTAAACAGTCTTCCGTGGACTTTTGTGTTCAATGGACAGGGGCAGCACTGCACTGATATTGGCCACACCTTGGTATGTTGTTGATACAGTGAATTATAGCACAAGATGCAGTGGAAGAGTTTTCAGGAACATCTGAAGTGTTGGGGAAATGGGATCCTGGTGTTGAGTGGTTTATGTTATGTTAAGTCTCAGCATGAGCCTGGGACTGCCCACAATAAGAAGCCCTCATTATGTGTTTTATAAAAGCACCAAGATGACCTCTCCTTTTAAGTCCCAACAGCTTTAAGCCTTGTTGACCGAATCGTCACAGCCTCTCTAGAGACCACTGCCTGAGTTATCACTCACCCGACGTGCTAAAAGGTTGATTAGCCTCCTAGCAACCGCACCAATCTCAAAATTCTATATCAAACCCTCTTTCCATGTCGGATATGTCAAATGTCAAGGTTCATGACAGCATTCTAAGTATAGGCCATATAACCACCGTCCAGGCAGCTCTCCAGTTGGCCCTGCAGGCAGGCCTACTTACTTCGACAGCATCCCTCGAGGATTACACAGATCTCTGACACTTGGCATAAAGTCTATATAAGCTAGTCTTCTCAATCTTTTTATGTGCAGCGAACCCACAAAGTCAATCAAATAGCTCTTGGTATAGGCGTAACGAATGTGACTGAATCATCAGGAACTATTAGATTAATCTCACGCTCGAAATGTCTCATTGGCTTTTATGCCCTATTTACCACGGTTCGTAACTGACCAGTCTCCTCCCTCATTCCCTTATTTTGCATTCTGGAACCCTGACTGATGCGTAGGGTTGCAAAATTCCTAGAAAGTTCAATACATTTCCCAGTTTTCCAGAAATCCTGGTTGGAGGGTTCCAGATGTCCTGCTTATTACTGCCTGTGTCTGGGAATCCTCCAATCGGGATTCTGGGAAAACCAGGGAATATATTGAAAGTTCCAGGAATTTTGCAACCCTATAGATTTTTTGCCCCAACCACACAATGTCCACCTCATTCAGGGTTGATAGCCTGGGCAATGGTGGCATCCAGTTCACGGAAAACTAAATAAATCAACAAAATGTTGTAAAGTGCTCCCAAAGGGCTGTCTATTTTGATACTGTATAGGCAACGGATGGTCCAAGAGCCTCTGTCTGCCTTCTATATATTACAATAATTAATTAAGCCACAGTTGAAATGTTCTGTCCCCATTCTGTTTTTTGAACGTACAAGTATTACTCCCAAAAGTGCCTCTATTTCACAAACAGTGTGTTATCTGTACTGGTTTTGACATGGTATTTTAGAGTTCCAGGATAGTAGCGTATGTACCCCTATCAGATTATGTCACACCTGTACAGCAAGACATTTGATGCCACACAGCCCTGAGGGGCCAGTGTGAAATTCAAAGTAAACTGGCGGCTGGCCAGTTATGTACGTCATAGTGCTAACCTCAGCATCCTTTCATCTGACAACCTTCAGGAAATCATCAGAAACCAATTATTTGGATCCACCAATGTTTGGACGAGGAATTTGAGCCTTTACAATAAGAACCACACCTCTGCCAGAGTCTCCCCACCCAGCACCACACCGAATCCCTAAGAGAGCAGCCTATAGAGCTGGCATAGAGGCCAGTGTGGACAGTGATGCTGGGGGCAGGATGGAGCTGTACTGTCAGCTAGAGAGAGGAGGGGCCTGCTGCCCTGCTATATAAAGACAGGAAGCCCGACTCCTCTAGATGTGTCACTGTGCCGCCTCTCCCCCATTGAGATTCCCATACTGTCCCACACTGTGCCCTCCTCATCTCTTCCCATCACTCTGGTCTGAGGGTCCCAGAGAATTTCCCTGGTGTCGCCCATCTTTATCTCTCTCCCTCTGGACTGAGGGCTCCCAACTCCCACCTGGCCTACCATACAATCACGCTGATCTGAAGGCACCTACCTACCTGCAGCTTTTCATTCGTTGAAACTTTTCTTGGGACCCGGCTCAAGATGCCAGAGCCCACAAAGAAAGGTAGGAGCACCCCTGTTCTCGTCACTGAGTGTACAGAAAGTATTTCAGCAAACTGTACTGTACAACCTGTCCTGAAGCAACGCTTTGTCAGAATTTCAGGCTGCATCTAGGATCCTGCTTGTTTAACATATTAACAACAGCTGATAACTGGTACTGATAATTGTAATGCACATGTTCTTTTACATTCATGTTGTAATTATTGGTTGATTTTCTCTACTGGCATATACTATGAGGAAAAGTTCCATTAACCCTTAATTCCTTTTTCTTGTGTAAATAAGGGCAAAATATAGATTTTGCATGGTTTCTTTTGGTGTTTGTTTTATTCGTTTGTTGGCCTTATTGAGTAGTTATTTAGCATTAGACAAAAATAAGTTCTCCAAACTCTACTTTGAGAGTTCCCAGGAGTTTGCTCACGGTAATTGAGAAAGTGACTTTGGCGACAACAGTATTGTATTTCTGCTCGGATGTTTCTACCTCATCTGTGGAGATGGAGATTCAGGAGGTTTATTAAAAAACTGTTGTTGTTGCTGCTGTTGGCATGATGGACAGTGGTCTCATGGTGATTAGGAGCCAACTGGAGGGAGACGTGATGAGCCCTGGTGGAAGAATGTTGATGATCCCTGGTGCTTGGCACTGGGCTGAGCTGGACACCAGCAAAGAAGACCCCTGAAGGGTGAAGTAATCTGGATGAACTCTCGGGATCGTGTTGGGATGAAGATGCCTTCCGGATGATGGATACATTCTGTCCTCGGTCTTGCTGATGACTGATGAATGGATGGCAGGGTGGATGACATGTTATTGTGCAGCAGAAGCCAAACAAGATCCCTCAAACCCATCCCCCATATTCAACTCCATATTCTTCTCCCTCCTCCTTTCTATGGCAGAGCCCTCAATAGCATATTGCTGCTTGTCTGCATAGACCTAATCACTCTGTGTCCGTCTTGTGTGTAATTCTGCTATGCTAGTACTTCCTCTCCATTAGTTCAGGTCTTTGGGGACTTTGCTCAATATATGCCCATGTACAGGAACAGAACAGTATATTCATCGCTTGGACACCACAACAACGGAGTGAATAAAACATTTTATTATAAACCTCTTATCTTCTGGTGGACCGTAGCTTTATCTGCAGCAGAACTCGCACATCAGGAATGGCACGCACTCTCTTCTCTCCACAAATACATCCAGGCCACTCTGCCGGTGTATTCGCTCCCCTGCAGGACAATGGGGCTTATAGGCTGGAATGAGAGGGCTTTGCAAGATTGCTTTCATGGAAGTTATTCAATAAATATGGTGGCAATAAATTTTAGGACTAGACCAGTTATGCAGTCCAATCCACCTTTTGGCATCTTTAAACAGTCAGCTGTGAGCACAAAAACATACCATTCACTTTACTGGCCTCAGTCAGATTTCAGTACCAGTTTATTGCTTGATCGTGTTGCTTTGATAGGGCTCTCAATAAATGTCAACATCTCAATGTAGTGTAGCAGAGGCTGGGTGAGCTAGGAGAGGTTTAACATCTATGACGTCTCGTTGGGGTGAGGCACCATGAGACTGTTGGACAGCTTAGCTTCCTGTTGTACACATATAACACACAGCACTACTATGAAGTGGGTTTTATTAGTACAGGAGAGATGCCTGCAGAAAGTTCCTCCACCATAATTAACATTCATCATCCTGTCTGAGACAAACACACAGGGGAAGGGGAGGCAGTTGCATGCCAGTCCACCGCAACCGCCTTCCATAAATAACTGCTCTGTTGCAGAAGACTAAATAAATGACTGTGAAAAAAGTATTGTTGTTATAAATGACTCTGGACAGCTGAAGAGGAGGAGGCTGCTGGATGTGGTGTTGGTTTAGACTGCAGACCCAAGTCAGCTGGCTGGCTGGCTGAGTGGCCTTTGGAACTCTTGGGACCTGGATTCCTTGGTCTCTGAAATAGTTCATAATGAGCGGACTTTTAATCCTCTCTCGCTCGCTGTCTCTTGCTCTCTCTCTCTATTGCGTTCTCACTCCCTCACTTTCTCCCTCACCACCTGCCATTGTCACGGCGTCATTTTATGATTTACTCAGGGCACTAAGGGGTCAGACGTACGGTCATTAACACTCCCACCCAGAGTCAAAAGACCAGCATCATCCACTACACCCCTCACCACCCGCCATTGTCGGAAAAAGTATTGGGTTTCAGTGGGAAGAAAGCCCACATCCTCACCTCGGTATATTTACAACCACTCAGCCCCCATCACTCTCCCTGCTCGGTTACCTCAGACAGCATGGTCGTCGTTTTCCGAATTCCACTCCACATAAATCAAGCCTTTAGGTAAACAACACAGGGAGACCCTGTAGGCTGCTAATCACCAAACCACAGCCCCACATCCACACTGAGGTCGTCAGTAGTTCCTTTCTGTGGCCTTTTCACTTCTAGCAGCACTCATTCTCAGTCATTCTGCAACGAATGGACACTATCCCTTACGTGGACCGCCAGTCCGACTGACACACAATAGTCACAAAGAAGGGGTGTTGATAAAAGTTGTGCATTCAAAAGTTCTGGGGGTCTATATTAAGAAGAGACGGCAGCTTGGCTCCCGTTGGGGTCACCATGAGCCCATCTGTCTGCACAGCAGCAGGGGCGACAGCTGAACATACCTGCAGCGTGGTCAGCTGCACTGGGGAGTTCACTGAGGTGAAACAAAACCTTTCTCTGCTCTCATGATCTCCGCGAGGAGACAAAGAATGTCTCCCTGTAGTGAACATTGATGTGTGTGTTTGTGAGACCCTATAGGATTCTGATGTGATGAGCCAACGTCAAGTTTTTGGTGAGGTGTGGCAATGTCTAAATCTGAACTGAAATGTCCGATGGGAATCACGAAAGAGTGGCTGGACAACAGGGTATTGGCTGTGTTGCAGACTGGAGAATAGAGTGGTTGGACAACAGGGTATTGGCTGTGTTGCAGACTGGAGAGTAGAGTGGTTGGACAACAGGGTTTTGGCTGTGTTGCAGACTGGAGAATAGAGTGGCTGGACAACAGGGTTTTGGCTGTGTTGCAGACTGGAGAATAGAGGGGTTGGGAAATCATTACGGTTCTAATAGTGTATGGACTTTGGATTACAGTATGTACAGTATTACTGTAATTAGGCACACAGGGATTTAGGAATGAGAGATGGATGGGAGTTACTGTATATTAAAAAGAGAGAGGAAATTGGCAAATAGATGTGAAGAGAGAGGGGAGAGGACAGAGAAGTTACAATGGGGCATGGCAGACTGTCTTACAGAGAGAGAGAGATGCTTCATATGGTCCTAGGACTCTGGGACTTTGGACAGGAATGGCACAGTAATGCACAGTATTCCTCCGGATCATTAACAAAGTACCCGTCGTGCATGGCATAGGGCAGGGTGGCAAGGCTGGCATCCCTGCGGAATTCACAGGCTGTTGTGCCAGGCCCTTTGCTCATCGCTGAGTGCCACTCTATGTGGAAATGGACAGGCTAGCAACAAAGCTGTGGGAGTACACTGTCATCACCTTCCAAAAATCCTCCCTACACCTTCTCTTTTTCCTCTCCTTCCCTTAGTCAGTCAGTGGCCATGCCTGAAATCTGGCTTGCCTACTACATGTTTAAACTGCATACTGTGTACTAATCATACTACATGCTATTTAGCATGTACTGTTTAGTAAAAAGTATGCAGTGTGTCGAAAAGTACTACTTTTGGTCCGTTCAAGACAACTGGGAATACGGAAACAAAACAAGCTCAGACTGGGAAAAATCGGGACGTCGGTGATCTTCAGATCTGAGAAGCTCAAAGTTGATGCCAGATTTTCTGCCTTGTAATTCCAAGTTGCATGAACTTTGTGAAATATTTTTCCCAATCGTAGCAGGTTTTTTCCCCCCAGGTTCCTCGCTGTCTTGAACGCACCGTCAGTTACGTCTTCATTTGAACCGGAAAGGATCGTCTGTAGACCCCCCCAGTGACCTTCTGTGTTGTTGTTTTGGGCTTACGTTAGCTAAAAAGTTAGCATTTGGAACTATGTATTTGGAGTAAACTTGAGTGTACCGTAGGCCTATGCATGTATTAATGGAAGAGTCACCTGAAGCTGAGAGATGCAGTAGAGGAATGCAGTGCTGTGGCAGATGTCTCGTAATGAGGATGACTGGCTACTACTCGGGAACTGTGTGTGGTGAGATTTCTGGCACCCAGAGCTGCTGAGGCATCACCCAGTGGGTGCAATACATTGAAGGAGAATTCCAGTCGCTACCCGACTCCCAGAGCAACCCACAACAAGAATGTTACCAGACTCTATCTTCATCAACCATGTCCCTGACCTCCTTCCTCTGATCAAGCCATGAACTGTCTCTCCATCTTTGAAGGATGCATGCACTCAGACTTGGCCTCTATTGGTTGACCTACCTAACTAAAGCTAGGCTACTCATGATGATGTATTGGTTGACCTAGCCAACTATACCTAGGCTACTCATGATGATGTATTGGTTGACATAGCTAACTAAAGCTAGGCTACTCAAAAAGTTCTGGGACACTGTAAAGTCCACGGAGAATAAGAGCACCACCTCCCAGCTGCCCACTGCACTGAGGTTAGGAAACACTGTCAAACACTGGCCAACAGCTCCACATCCCCCCACAGCTACTTGCCCAAGCCTCCACAGCTTCTCCTTCACCCAAATCCAGATAGCAGATGTTCTGAAAGAGCTGCAAAACCTGGACCCGTACAAATCAGCTGGGCGAGACAATCTGGACCCTCTATTTCTAAAATTATCCTCCACCATTGTTGCAACCCCTATTACTAGTCTGTTCAACCTCTCTTTCATATCGTTCGAGATTCCTAAAGATTGGAAAGCTGCCGCGGTCATCCCCCTCTTAAAAGGGGGAGACACTCTAGACCCAAACTGTTACAGACCTATAACCATCCTGCCCTGCCTTTTTAAAGTCTTCGAAAACAAAGTTAACAAACAGATCACTGACCATTTCGAATCCCACCGTACCTTCTCCGCTGTGCATTCCGGTACTAAACGATATCATAACCGCCATCGATAAAAGACAATACTGTGCAGCCGTATTCATCAACATGACCAAGGCTTTCGACTCTGTCAATCACCGTATTCTTATCGGCAGACTCAAAAGCCTGGGTTCCTCAAATGACTGCCTTGCCGGGTTCACCAACTACTTCTCAGAGTTCAGTGTGTCAAATCGGAGGGCCTGTTGTCCGGACCTCTGGCAGTCTCTATGGGGGTACCACAGGGTTCAATTCTCGGGACGGCTCGTTTCTCTGTATCTATCAATGATGTCGCTCTTGCTGCGGGTGATTCCTTGATCCACCTCTACGCAGACGTCACCATTCTGTATACATCTGGCCCTTCTTTGGACACTGTGTTAACAAGCCTCCAAACGAGCTTCAATGCCACACAACACTCCTTCCGTGGCCTCCAACTGCTCTTAAGCGCTAGTAAAACTAAATGCATGCTCTTCAACCGATTGCTGCCCGCACCCGCCCGACTAGCATCACTACTCTGGACGGTTCTGACCTAGAACATGTGGACAACTACAAATACCTAGGTGTCTGGCTAGACTGTAAACTCTCCTTCCAGACTCATATTAAGCATCTCCAATCCAAAATTAAATCTAGAATTGGCTTCCTTTTTTGCAACAAAGCCTCCTTCACTCACGCTGCCAAACATGCCCTCGTAAAACTGACTATTCTACCGATCCTCGACTTTGGCAATGTCATTTACAAAATAGCTTCCAACACTCTACTCAGCAAACTGGATGCAGTCTATCACAGTGCCATCCGTTTTGTCACCAAAGCCCCATATACCACCCACCACTGCGACTTGTATGCTCTCGTTGGCTGGCCCTCGCTACATATTTTTGTCGCCAGACCCACTGGCTCCAGGTCATCTATAAGTCTTTGCGAGGTGAAGCTCCGCCTTATCTCAGCTCACTGGTCACGATAACAACACCCACCCATAGCACGCGCTCCAGCAGGTATATTTCACTGGTCATCCCCAAAGCCAACACCCACTTTGGCCGCCTTTCCTTCCAGTTCTCTGCTGCCAATGACTGGAACGAATTGCAAAAATCGCTGAAGTTGGAGACTTATATCTCCCTCAATAACTTTAAGCGTCAGCTATCTGAGCAGCTTACCGATCGCTGCAGCTGTACATAGCCCATCTCTTAATAGCACACCCAACTACCTACCTCATCCTCAAATTGTTTTTATTAACTTTTTTGCTCTTTTGCACACTAGTATTTCTACTTGCACATCATCATCTGCACATCCATCACTTCAGTGTTAATTCGCTACTATGGCCTATTTATTGCCTTACCTCCTTACTCCATTTGCACACACTGTATATAGATGTTTCTATTGTTATCGACTGTACTTTTGTTTATCCTATGTGTAGCTTCGTGTTGTTTTTTGTCGCACTGCTTTGCAGTTGTTGTCAAGACTTCCGCCGAAGTCTGTCCCTCTCGTTGTTCGGGCGGCGTTCAGCGGTTGACGTCACCGGCCTTCTAGCCATCGCCGATCCACTTTTTATTTTTCCATTTGTTTTGTCTTTGTTTTATACACACCTGGTTTCAATTCCCCAATTACATGTTCATTATTTAACCCTCTGTTTTCCCCATGTTTGTGTGCGTTATTGTTCCTGTGATTGTCAGTCCATATGTTGGTGGGCATGGTATTGTTTGGTACTTTGTTATTTCATTTGAGTAAACTACGTTGTGTTGCTCATCTCTGCTGTCCTGCACCTGACTCAATTGCACCAGCTACACCCGGCACCTGACAGTTGTAAATGAGAACTTGTTCTCAACTGGCCTACCTGGTTAAATAAAGGTGAAATAAAAAATAATTATGATGTATTGGCTGTCCTAGCTAACTATAGCTAGGCTACTCATGATGATGTATTGGTTGACCTAGCTAACTATAGCTAGACTACTCATGGTGATGTATTGGTTGACCTAGCTAACTATAGCTAGACTACTCATGATGATGTATTGGTTGACCTAGCTAACTATAGCTAGACTACTCATGATGATGTATTGGTTGACCTAGCCAACTATAGCTAGGCTACTCGTGATGATGTATTGGTTGACCTAGCCAACTATACCTAGACTACTCATGTATTGCTTCTTTGTTTTTTACTTTTGACGCACTTTGAGATTATGAAAAGCGCTATTGAAATGTAATCAATTATTATACAAAATATGGTTTATGTAGTTTAATAGAGCAAAAACCTCTGACGAAGGCCGATAGGCCGACACGTACGTTTCAATAAAAAAGTGCTATTAGTGAGAGCAGTGTGCTGGTTTCTTTTTTATTTCAACTTACGAATTGTTACCATGCACCTGGAACTTTTAACTCCTGAAAAATATGGAAAAGGATAGCTTTCAGCATCAAGCATATTACATGTAAAGGCCTGTAAAAGGTATAGTTCTCTGGAATACTTTTCTAAAATGTATATTGTCACATTTACAGTACATGAATGTGCCGGTGAAGCATAGGAAATAGATGGGAACGTGTTGTTGCGGACACCGCATTCTGGTATTCAGACACGGCCACTCTAATTTTTCCTTTTGTCAATGACTAAGACTCCACCATTTTAACCATCCTATCTACTTTATGTGTGATGCAAGTACCCCCTCCTGTGTTTTCTTGTACTGTATGCAGATGTGAGTGGTATAAGCGTGGTTATCAGGCTGAAAGTAGAAATCTGTTATTTTTGATGCCAAAGTCCCTGTGGGCTGATATCAGTCTTGGTGTAAGTGCTCTTCTTGTAGCCTCTATCTGTCGCTGTCTGCTGGAATCTCCATGTCTGTGTTTGCCTGTTACCATGTAATCCATACTCAGTCTACCAGGCTAATGTGACGATTTGGTGCAATTCCCTTTCCTCCAGTCTGCGTATTGACACACGACATCAGAATGGAACTTTGTGAAACTTGCACTTACTTTCAATAGGAAGAGGAAAGAGGAAGAACCACTTTGTTGTGCAAGAGTGGAGATTTTCTATCTAACCTTCTCGTAAGGACCAGAAGGGAACACACGTGACTCTGTTTCACTAGCCCATTAATAACACACAAGGGAAATGTTTAAACCCGATAGGCTAGGGCGTACCAAGGGATGTGTAGAGACTTTGATCCACTGAGGCCTAGCTTTAGGTCCCTTAATAGGTTTAGATTGTAGTTTCCAAATAGGTGCCATGACCCGCTGTGCGGGTTTGATCAGTCCAGACAGTGCAGAGTTCAAACAACGTGTGTCAGTAGGTACCTTTATAATCAGTTGCTTTGGCACACAACAAATTGACTAGATCAAAAATGCCCCCTTTTGAATTGCTCTTTTTTGTCTCTGTTTTGCAGATGAGATGTCCAATGGTGAAAAAGGTCAGTAAAGGGTGATGCCCAACCATGTTCTTTCACCTCACACAGCACTGGCTTTGAGCAGAGAAGTTGGTATGAGAGAATTATTATGGGACACTTTGGTTATGTCGAACAGGAGAGAACATATCCCATATTAGGTTGGCAGTTTTGGTCTATTGGATGGTGGAAACCATGTTTGTGCAACATGTGAAAGCACATTAAGGTACTACTGAGGCTGTATGTGATGTGACTATTCCATCTTCGACTTCAGTGTGAATGTGGAAACACAGTCGCTGGTTTAAACACTGTAAAAGTGTAGATGTGAAGGGTCTACATGTCCTTGGAAATATAACTGTTGTACTACTGTGGCTCAGTGGTCAGTGGTGACGACAGAGTGGTCAGAATCTACACATTCCCCCGGCGGA
Source organism: Brachymystax lenok tsinlingensis (assembly GCA_030435695.1). Lineage (NCBI taxonomy): Eukaryota > Metazoa > Chordata > Actinopteri > Salmoniformes > Salmonidae > Brachymystax > Brachymystax lenok. The sequence continues at coordinate 12,043,265 of CM059809.1, read as the reverse complement.
CCGGCTGATCCAGGCCTGTTGATTCAGCTGACGCTCCTGGCCCCCCATGTGACCAGGGTGCTGGCATGTTATTGGCCACCTGCCGACACCAGGCTTTGACCTTGGGAGCAGCGGCAGCGTCTTGGGCCTGTGGCTTCGTACAGTGGGGGGAATAGCTCTGCTCACACACAGGTTTAGGCTAAATGTATCCCTGGCCGAGCACTGATTTGATTTTATGTACTTCTCTGAAAGTATTAAATCGTAATTGTGCCATAAATATTGCAATTTGCACAAAGATGAATTCTGAATAAACCTGTCATACAGTAAGTGAAGGACACATTTTAACCCTGTAATATATTTCATCCATCACAAGCCTAGTGGTTATAGTGTTGGGCCAGTTACCCAAAGGTTGCTGGATTGGATCTGACAAGGTAAAAATCTGTCGTTCTGCCCCTGAACAAGGCATTTAACCCACTGTTTCCTGGTAGGCTGTCATTGTAAATAAGAATTTGTTCTTAGCTGACTTGCCTAGTTAAATAAAGGTTCAATTTAAAATAAAATTTTAATAAATTCCCTCAAGCACCAAAACAATGAATCTGGTTCAGCCAAATGGCTGTAAAAAGAAATCTTGAAGGGAAAATGTCTTCATCTACACTCAGAAAATATCCCACTTGATATTGTGCATGCATATGTACAAACAAATACAGTGGATTTACTGTATGTGTCCCAATCTGTGTGTGACTGAATGGAAAATGGCGAGTGAGGTCGGGCATACAGTGAGTAAGCATGCCCATTGGTGTGAGAGTGAGTATGTTAAAGGCTAGATGTGGAGGCCATTAAATGCAGCTCTTCCATCCCTGCTATATTTGTCACATACTCAGAGAGTGTTGCCCCAGACAGTAGTGAGGCACCAATGCCCACACCTGAGATATCCCTCGAGGTCTCACCTCCACCCCCAGGTGGGTACCCATGCACTGGTGTCATGCCCCTCTTTTCTCCCCTTCCCCACTCTTCCCAGGTGATTCATTTGCACACCACACTGACAACACGCGTGTTTGTTGTTGTGTATCCACCGTTCTTGTTTTTCTTCTTTCATAATGGGATTTCTCAACTGTTCCTCGACGACACACACATTCACACGCAAACATAACGCATTTAAGTCAAAATGGTCTACGTGCGATCCGAATAAGTCAACTTCCTGATAAACAGCACATATGATGCACATCATTCCATAGTTGCACTGCTGCACTGCTGCGACTGTAACACACTCCCGTGCTCACGTTGCTGTGATGCTTTGTCCCCAATACTGGCTTGTGCTTTCTCTACCAAGTATGTCACCGTTGTGTGTGTGTGTGTGTGTGTGTGTCTGTATGAGGTACTGAAGTATTGTATTGGAATATGGAATCATCCACAGGAAGTACATTCAGTGTGAATGAGGAAGTATAGGTTTAATTGTTACATTCAGCAGGTAGCCGTCATTGGACTTATAATAGATTCCGTTGACATTGTCACATTCAAATTTCTGGGAACTATTATGATTGGCTATGTGAAATAATGAAAATAGTTTTTTTCTTAGCTTGTGGTACATTGTAATTATGTCTTGTACAAACTTGCTGAATAAGTAAAACTATACTTCCTTGAAGCCTCCAGGACTAGCTATAGATATGCAATGACCAGATTGGTAACATCCCTCAATTTTACTTGGTAGTTGGCAAAGATAACTTTTATAATTTCTATCATTTTTGATCTGCTGTCATGCATTCAGACATGACTGTCAATGGAACGACCCATTCTGGTTGCTGGCTATCTATGCTCATCCATGTCCAGCCAGCACCTCATATGTGTTTTGAGAGGCTGCTAGTGCTTTTGCTCAAGGCTTGCTGCTCCAGCCTGGCACTGTTATCTGCTGTACAGAACAACCGGTAGAGACTGAGGGGAAGGATCCACAGCCCATAGAGGTGCTTAAGCCTGTACAGCTAGAACCAGTAGAGAATGGGTCTAAAGAACCAGAACCAGAGGCGGTTGCCATTGCGGTCGGGGCTAAAGAGCAAGTCGAGTCTGTGAACTCTGAAGTAAAGGAGGAGGCCCCGTCCCCTTGCTTACCCCAACCGCCTGGTAAGTCAAATTCACTCAGTCTCAAGCCATTCACAGTAAAAGCACATGCTGTTTACTATAACTAAAGCTATAACTGAAAGCCCAGAGTTTTTCCTGATCCGGTCATGTGGTTAGGAAAAACTCCAGGCCCTACTCATAAATAGTAACAAGCGCTTCAGTTCAATTGTCCCACTCTCAAATCATTGATTGAAGCAGTTTGACTCTAGTCTGTAATAGAGTTAGATCCATAGTGCTGGTCTTTGCTAAGGCCTTTTATCTTCTCCCAATAGATCATATGGGCCAAAGTTCCATTCAAATCAGGCAATGGACTGATAGAATCTATATGAATCAGGGTTTTATTTGGATTGAAGCGCTGTTTGTAATGAGAGACAGAGACACCTTTTGCCTCAATGGCATTTACAGTACAACAGCCATACATTGGTTCATGCTTTGCTTTCTGCAGATTGTTGACTAGTGCATTTTTATATACAGTAAGTTCTAAGACTTCTAAGGCGAAGGTGCCCCCAAAGTCGTGTCTGATAGCTTTGTCATGGTCAAACACCACATATAGGCTACATGTAAATGCAGCGTGTCTGCTGTGTGCACAGTTCAGTACAACAACTTTATGGCACATACAGTTGGAGTTAGCCGTTTGTTTGTATTAGAAATTGATGACTGAAAGAAACTTAGTGCTGTGTGAGTGGAGGAGATGGACGGTAAGTTTAATCTGTGAGAGCCTTGTCCCAATTCAGCAACCGTGAAGGACGAAGCAGAGAAGGTTACGGAGGTTACCCAACCGCCAGAGCCTGTTGTTACAGTGATTACCCCATCACCACCCCCACCTCCAGAACCAGTTGTTACGGAGGTTACCCAACCTCCAGAGCCTGTTGTTACAGTGGTTACCCCACCACCACCACCTCCAGAACCAGTTGTTACGGTGCAAGTTACCCCACCCCCACCTCCAGCAGGTCTGGAAGAGTGTGTGTCTGTGCAAATGCACGAACATCTGTGTGTATACAGTTGAAGTCGGAAGTTTACATACACTTAGGTTGGAGTCATTAAAACTCGTTTTTCAACCACTCCAAACATTTCTTGTTAACAAACTATAGTTTTGGCAAGTCGGTTAGGACATCTACTTTGTGCATGACACAATTAAGTTTTCCAACAATTGTTGACAGACAGGTTATTTCACTTATAATTCACTTTATCACAATTCCAGTGGGTCAAGAAATCAAAAGAAACCAGCCAAGACCTCAGAATATTTGTTTTTAGACCTCCACAAGTCTGGTTCATCCTTGGGAGCAATTTCCAAATGACTGAAGGTACCACGTTCATCTGTACAAACATTAGTACGCACGTATAAACACCATGGGACCACGCAGCCATCATACCGCTCAGGAAGGAGACGCGTTCTGTCTCCTAGAGATGAACGTAATTTTGTGCGAAAAGTGCAAATCAATCCCAGAATAACAGCAAAGGACCTTATGAAGATGCTGGAGGAAACAAGTACAAAAGTATCTATATCCACAGTAAAACAAGTCCTATATCGACATAACCTGAAATGCCGCTCAGCAAGGAAGAAGCCACTGCTCCAAAACCGCCATAAAAAAGCCAGACTACGGTTTGCAACTGCACATTGGGACAAAGATTGTACTTTTTGGAGAAATGTCCTCTGGTCTGATGAAACAAAAATAGAACTGTTTGGCCATGTTTGGAGGAAAAAGGGGGAGGCTTGCAAGCCGAAGAACACCATCCCAACTGTGAAGCACGGGGGTGGCAGCATCATGTTGTGGGGGTGCTTTGCTGCAGGAGGGACTGGTGCACTTCACAAAATAGATGGCATCATGAGGAAGAAAGAAAATTATGTGGATATATTGAAGCAACATCTCAAGACATCAGTCAGGAAGTTAAAGTTTGGTCGCAAATGGGTCTTTCAAATGGACAATGACCCCAAGCACACTTCCACAGTTGAGGCAAAATGGCTTAAGGACAACAAAGTCAATGTATTGGAGTGGCCATCACAAGGCCCTGACCTCAATCCTATAGAACATTTGTGGGCAGAACTGAAAAAGCGTGTGCGAGCAAGGAGGCCTACAAACCTTACTCAGTTACACCAGCTCTGTCAGGAGGAATGGACCAAAATTAACATAACTTATTGTGGGAATTTTATGGAAGGCTACCCAAAACGTTTGACCCAAGTTAAACAATTTAAAGGCAATGCTACCAAATACTAATTGAGTGTATGTAAACTTCTGACCCACTGGGAATGTGATGAAAGAAATAAAAGCTGAAATAAATCATTCTCTCTGCTACTTTTCTGACATTTCACATTCTTAAAATAAAGTGGTGATCCTAACTGACCTAAGACAGGGAATTTTTACTAGGATTAAATGTCAGGAATTGTGAAACTGAGTTTAAATGTATTTGGCTAAGGTGTATGTAAACTTCCAACTTCAACTGTAGGTAGACTACGTTTATGTGCGTATGCACAAACATGTGTTGGTGTGTGTGTATGTATGTTTGTGTGTGTATTATTGCGTGCGTGTGTGTTTTCTGTGTCTATTCTTCTCAGTACAGTTTACAGAATATTTATAGCTGAGGGTCTAGGATTCATAGTGAGGCTATACTGTAGCAACAAGCACAGTGCTGTTGACGGTCACAGCAGCAGCAGCTGATCTAGATGTATGGAAGGTTATAGCTCTCCGCAGTTGTCACTCATCACTCAGCATTGCTCCAGTGCTTTTTTACCACAACAAAGGTACAGTTTCATATGTCACTTCTGTTTTACTCAATCCCCACCCCCCTTGAACGCTCTCTCTATAACACCCTTATTTTTAAGAAATAGCACCCCTTGTGTGGACATCCGGTAATACCGTATACCCCGGTGTCGTACAGAAGCGGTATGAAAATCTGGAGACCGCCCAACACTACTCTCTATAACGTCTCTGGAGGTGGAGCTGAGCTCAGTTACTCTTTTGATTGACGACAAGCAGAGGGTTTCTCAAGTAACAGGGCTTTTCTTGGATAGTTAGGTCTTTAATCTTTCCTATCCCTTGTGGACATTCTTGTGTTCTTCTGGCCACTGCTTGTCAACTCTCTCTTCCTCTCACAGTGCTTCTTACTTGTGCTTCCAGCTTTCCTAAACCAAGCTTGTGGTGTTACGCATAATTCCTTTATCTTATGTACACGTGTGATCTCTCACATCACCGTCCACTCCCATCCCATAGACACTGGTGTGATCTCTCACAGGACACGCTTCGATCTCACGATCAACACGTTTATGGTCTCGTATACTTCATCTATCCATTTCAAAGACATGCATATGTTGTGGTGTTGTGTCGTGTCTGTCCCATGTTCTGTCTTGTCTTGCATGCTTTGTCTTGTGGCTTGTCTTGTTGGCCTGCCTTGCCGGTGATGGACTTGGAGCTTTTTGATAGGTGGGTCTGTGTCAATCACACCTTTATTGCAGATAAAGATGATGACGCTACAACCAACACCCCATCACCACCTCCCCCACCAGGTTGGTAACCATGACAAACCATCCTCATTTCCCCCCCTTTCCCATCTTGTCAAGTCAGTTACCATGGAGACTCCACTATAGGACAGTGCTCCCATCAACACCCCAAAAGTACATTTTGCAGGAGACAGTTACTGTGGGGAAGAGTCTAACTATAGAGAACACTATGGATAGATGGTGGATGGGTCTCTTACCTGTCTTTTAAACACCAGGTTTTTCTCAGACCTTTGGAATATATTCCTGATATGCATTTAATACTTGCACATGGCATTTTGCCGGTTAGAATATTCAGGATCAGCTCCTAAACTATTGCAATATATGTTAGTGCATATCAGATACATAGGTTGTTTACATGCATGCCAATTTAAAAATGCCAAAGCATAATTCCTACAAGCATACAAACCTTTATTTATTATAATTCTCAAATAAAGGTATGGATGTGAAGATCACATCTGACATGCACACCTTGACTTATTCTACATTTTGTTGTCTCACCGCCTGAATTTAAAATGCCTAAAATTTAGATTTTGTGTCATTGGCATGCACACAATGATGTCAAAGTGGAGTTATGTTTTTTTAAAATGTTTACAAATTACTTAAAAATAAGTATTCAACCCATTTGTTATGGCAAGCCCAAATAAGTTCAGGAGTAGAAATGTGCTTAACAAGTCACATAATAAGTTGCAGGGAGTCACTCTGTATGCAATGATAGTGTTTAACATGATTTTTGAATGACTACCTCATCTCTGTTCCCCACACATACAATTATCTGTAAGGTCCCTCAGTCGAGCAGTGAATTTCAAACACAGATTCAACCACAAAGACCAGGGAGGTTTTCCAATGCCTCGCAAAGAAGGGCACCTATTGGTAGATGGGTAAAAAAAAATAAAAGACATTGAATATCCTTTTGAGCATGGTGAAGTTACTAATTACACTTTGGATGGTGTATCAATAGTACACCCTGTCGCAAAGATACAGGCGTCCTTCCTAACTCAGTTGCCAGAGAGGAAGGAAACCACTCAAGGATTTCACCATGAGGCCAATGGTGACTTTAAAACAACATTGTAGTTACTCCACAATACTAACATAAATGACAGAGTGAAAAGAAGGAAGCCTGTACATGATAAAAAATATTCTAAAACATGCATCCTGTTTGCAGTAAGGGAATAAAGTAAAACTGCTAAAAATGTGGCAAAGAAATTAGCTTAATGTTCTGAATACAAAGTGTTATGTTTGGGGCAAATCCAACAGAACACGTCACTGAAAACCACTCTTCATATTTTCAAGCATGGTTGTGGCTGCATCATGTTATGGGTATGCTTGTCATCAACAGAGACTAGGGAGTTATTTTAGGATAAAATTAAACGGAATAGAGCTAAGCACAGGCAAAATCCTAGAGGAAAACCTGGTTCAGTCTGCTTTACAACAGATATTGAGACACAAATGCACCTTTCAGCAGGACAGTAACCTAAAACACAAGGACAAACATACAGTGGAGTTGCTTACCAAGACAACATTGAATGTTTTCACTTCATCATTATGAGGTATTGTGTGTAAATGGGTGAAAAAACTATTTAATCCATTTGGAATTCAGGCTGTAAACCGACAAAATGTGGAGTAAGTCAAGGGGTGTGGATACTCTCTGAAGGCTTGGAATATACACACATAAGATCCATTCATGCCACACATGCTCATCATGAGTACTGTATGTATGTTATATGTTATGTATACAGTGGGGGAAAAAAGTATTTAGTCAGCCACCAATTGTGCAAGTTCTCTCACTTAAAAAGATGAGAGAGGCCTGTAAATTTCATCATAGGTACACTTCAACTATGACAGACAAAATGAGGGAAAAAAATCCAGAAAATCACATTGTAGGATTTTTAATGAATTTATTTGCAAATTATGGTGGAAAATAAGTATTTGGTCACATACAAACAAGCAAGATTTCTGGCTCTCACAGACCTGTAACTTCTTCTTTAAGAGGCTCCTCTGTCCTCCACTCATTACCTGTATTAATGGCACCTGTTTGAACTTGTTATCAGTATAAAATACACCTGTCCACAACCTCAAACAGTCACACTCCAAACTCCACTATGGCCAAGACCAAAGAGCTGTCAAAGGACACCAGAAACAAAATTGTAGACCTGCACCAGGTTGGGAAGACTGAATCTGCAATAGGTAAGCAGCTTGGTTTGAAGAAATCAACTGTGGGAGCAATTATTAGGAAATGGAAGACATACAAGACCACTGATAATCTTCCTCGATCTGGGGCTCCACGCAAGATCTCACCCCGTGGGGTCAAAATGATCACAAGAACGGTGAGCAAAAATCCCAGAACCACACGGGGGGACCTAGTGAATGACCTGCAGAGAGCTGGGACCAAAGTAACAAAGCCTACCATCAGTAACACACTACGCCGCCAGGGACTCAAATCCTGCAGTGCCAGACGTGTCCCCCTGCTTAAGCCAGTACATGTTCTAAAGTTTGCTAGAGAGCATTTGGATGATCCAGATGAGGATTGGGAGAATGTCAGATGAAACCAAAATAGAACTTTTTGGTAAAAACTCAACTCGTCGTGTTTGGAGGACAAAGAATGCTGAGTTGCATCCAAAGAACACCATACCTACTGTGAAGCATGGGGGTGGAAACATCATGCTTTGGGGCTGTTTTTCTGCAAAGGGACCAGGACGACTGATCCGTGTAAAGGAAAGAATGAATGGGGCCATGTATCGTGAGATTTTGAGTGAAAACCTCCTTCCATCAGCAAGGGCATTGAAGATGAAACGTGGCTGGGTCTTTCAGCATGACAATGATCCCAAACACACCGCCTGGCAACGAAGGAGTGGCTTCGTAGAAGCATTTCAAGGTCCTGGAGTGGCCTAGCCAGTCTCCAGATCTCAACCCCATAGAAAATCTTTGGAGGGAGTTGAAAGTCCGTGTTGCCCAGCGACAGCCCCAAAACATCACTGCTCTAGAGGAGATCTACATGGAGGAATGGGCCAAAATACCAGCAACAGTGTGTGAAAACCTTGTGAAGACTTACAGAAAACGTTTGACCTCTGTCATTGCCAACAAAGGGTATATAACAAAGTATTGAGATAAACTTTTGTTATTGACCAAATACTTATTTTCCACCATAATTTGCAAATAAATTCATAAAAATCCTACAATGTGATTTTCTGGATTTTTTTTCCTCATTTTGTCTGTCATAGTTGAAGTGTACCTATGATGAAAATTACAGGCCTCTCTCATCTTTTTAAGTGAGAGAACTTGCACAATTGGTGGCTGACTAAATACTTTTTTTCCCCACTGTATATGATGATATTATACATGTTTTGGTTTGTTCTAGACCTCAACTATGTTGATACCATACCGGTTCTCTTGTCTTGAATTGTCTTATATGTATTCATATTTAATTCATTGGAAATTGTTGGTAAGAGTAATTGGAAGTTTCATTTCATACTTTTTTCCGATTACAAGGCTATAAGGACAATTTGTCATACTTTTTTTTGTCAATCATCACAAAGGGTCAATAGCAATATTCTTCACCAGTCAAGAAAGATTGACTAGATAAAAACACAAATTAATTTCAGTAATACTGTGCTTTCTTTCACAGAGGATGCCAGTACAGTCAAGAAACTCTCTATTGAGCTGCCTAGTAAGATCTCTCTGTTAATCCTACAACTATAGCTCTGACCAAACGGGTCGTTTTGATCAGAATGTTACAACTGCCTGGATGTAGGAAACATGTTCGGAGACATGTTTATTTCTGGGGGGTTTGTGTGATTTTTGAAGTTAGTTATTTTCCAACCTTAAGAGATTAGATTGTCAACGGTGAAACATATTGCATAAACATCATAATTGATTTTTATGAAAAAGGAATGATAAGGATTTTAAGGGTCTCCTTTTCTGCAATTTTCTGTCTGGCACATGAATGTTATACATATTTATGTGAACACATTTGGAATTCTGATCGTAATACAACAGTTTGTATAAAACTTTATTTTAAGAAATACAAAGGCATGAAAGAAGATTCAATAATGATTCTCCTCACTAGTGAAACCTAACAATATACAACAATGTACATAGTTACAACTTTTGATTGGCAGCTTGCATCATTATGTCAGAATTCGTCAGGGCTCAGCTTGCTTACTGTTAGATGTCTTGTATTGCTTGCTGGTCCTGAATGTTTGTGTGTGCTTGCTTCTGTGGACTTTACAGTACTATTTCTTATAATATGCTGTAAATTTGTCTCTGTCTTTGTTCAGATGATAGCGTCCATGTGTCAGCCATGGGGAGAAAAGACTCAGGTAATACTATGTAACAAAAGTCGTAATAACCATCCTATTAGAAGTGACGTTTTCAATAGCAGAGCTCCAGAATAGCAGTATTCTCTCTGGAGCAAGCCCACCCACGAACAGTGTTAGTCTCTTAGCTGGCATAGCTGGTCCAATGGAACCTGGCTAGGCATACTTTAAAAGCTCAGGTTCATTTGGACTATGTTCTGCTCCATGAAAAATACTGGTTTCCTAAAATGTCATAGTTCAACTCCCATGTTCCTCTCCAATGCTTGTAGGAAGCTATGGGGCTTTTGGACATATTCATCTTTTTCAAACATGTGAAAATGAATGACATTTCACATAAGTAAGAAGTCAATTCAATTAATTAAGTGACCTAGTTGAGTGTTAGTCTTTGAGTCAGAGATTAAGTAAAGTGGAGGAGGGTAGCTGGGTCTTTGCAGTCTGTAGCGAGGGGTGGGGCTGAAGGGACTCCCTGTGTAGGTCTGTCTATAGCAGTTTCATCACATGTTGAGCATGGCGACTGCTGACATGAGTCCTATTCCACTTAGTCTTCTGAGATCTCAAAGAAGACCGGAGCATCTAGAAATTGAAGAATGTATCAATCAATACACTTTTGCACACCGCAAAGGAGTCCCCTCCAATATGGTATTCATTGAAAACCCGTAACACTTTTCCCAGTACAGGTATTTGTTCTATGTTCCATGTTCTTATGCTTTCCATGTTGCAAAATGTTATGCTTTCCATGTTGCAGCTGCCATGAACAGCTGAGGAACAGTGTGAATGTATGTCTGTCTGTCTATCTACCTTGGGAAGTATATCACTTTCAGATGAATACAGAGAAGTGTGCTGGCGGATTGTTGAAGCCCTTGAGTACAGTATACGAGGAGTGTGTTGGTCTGTTGGTGTTGAGTCTTTGTGATGATGTGTGTCCGTCTCTCCTGATCGACCAGTGTGGTCTCTGGGAGAGGGACAGGCTCCAGAGGACCTTGACAAGCCCGTAGACACCCCACCGCTGTCCAGCCTGCTCATAGAAAGACCCCAGGGCGGATCCATCACTGTGGGTGAGTGCCTGCTGTGTGAGCTCTCCTCTCACAGCTGCAGTAGACCAGAGATGATATACTCGTAGAGACATTTTAAAACCCTTACATGTATTATATTTGTACTGGTCAAGGTATTTTAGATTTGGCTGTCTCCCTTGTTAAGATAGCCTCTTCTCTCTGCCTATCTCTTTCTCACTGCCTCTCTCTCTCTCTCTCTCTCTCGCTCTCTCTCTCTCTCTCGCTCTTTCTCTCACAATTGTATTTATTCTCTCCAAGAGAAGGGATCTCTGGTAACCATGTGTAGGACATCTATCCACCTCGAAGGCTATTCCCACCATGGACATGCTGTGTTTTACATGTTCACAAGGTGGAGACATCTCCTTTGTTGCCAAGGTGGAGGCCCAAGACCTGCTCCGTAAACCCACCATCAAGTGGTTCAAAGGGAAATGGATGGACCTGGCCAGCAAGACCGGAAAGCACTTACAACTGAAAGAAACCTTTGACCGACGCACAAAGGTAGCCACCCTCCCATGTATAGCTCTATGTATGTTAACACACACACACACACACACATTGGTCCCCTAGCTGTCCTTCCAATACCTATGTATCGCCCCGCAGATTCACACATTTGAGATGCATATCATCAAGGCCAAAGACAACTATGCTGGAAACTACAGGTGTGAGGTCACCTACAAGGACAAATTTGACAGCTGTTCCTTTGACCTTGAAGTGAAAGGTTTGTTGCGCTGTTTGAGTCTCAGTCATACAGCAAAGAACACACACTGAAACACGAGCAATAATATAGTATGCTGTGTTATTGTTTTGCATTATTGTCTTTCAGAACTGGAACAGTCACAGAGTGTTGATATTCGATCAGCCTTCAAAAGAAGGTAATGAGAGCAACACAATCTGACCACGTTATTTAGATTTTTGAAAACAGACAGTAGACTAGTAGACCAGTTTTCAGAGTCAACAACAGAGTGATATTTTTACAGTTAGTGGTTAGATTGAGCATTGGACTAATGAGTATCCTTTTTTCTCATAATGATAAATATGACAATGGTAACATTAAACACAAACTTCACTGGTTTCGAGCAAGATTCATTACACATGGCAAATAAACCTGAAAATGTACATTTGAGCATCAGATACCTGGGACATTGTGGCTCAGTTGGAAAACCATGACTCTTATCACAAACCAACATGAGAACATAGTGTCTGAAACATAATGACCTTGAAATCGGATGTGATTAACCTTTATTAAGGTAATTACCAATCAACGTGTTGAACAGCACAAAGGCCAATGCTTGCATTTGAAACTCCCTCCCAACAATGTGTCAGAAAGCAACGCAAAACATCCCAGCCCCATAACATTATCCCAACGTAGCTGCTCAGTGATGCTCCTGCAACACAGTAGAAACATTGTGGAAATGTTGTCATATGCTGGCTGGGATCGCTCGCGATACTCTTTACACAAACCAGTTCGTTAGAAGCATTTAATTGGAAATGAATCGAAAGGGTTTTTGTGTAAGCCACCAATCATGTGTTAGTCTGGACCTAATGCATTTGATTGAAGTCAGTAGCCGCTGCTTTGCGTTGTTCTTTTAGCATTGTTTATCTAGTTGCCTGTTACTGTTTCTACTCTGATTAAATCTCCATTAATCTCTTCTTGTTAACAACAGCAGTGAAGGACACGAGGATGCAGGGGATCTTGACTTTAGTGGTCTTCTTAAACATAGGTGAGAGTCACTGTCCATCCTCAAGGGGACAGTCTTATTTTTGTATTTTTTTTTACTATGCCCTTGTTTTGGGTGTTTACCTCTCTTCTTTTGTCCCAGCAACCACAATTGAATCTTTTACTCTTCCAAATTGCTTTCTTATTTTGTTACATGGTATATATTTGCATTACAATATAGTATAATATATTAAAGAGTGCAGTATATTAGTTAGTACATAGGTGAAGTACCATGTACTGTAAGAGTACATCATTTCATTAATATCAGGTGTTACAGTGAATCACATACAAAGTTACTATCTAGTACACTATCTACTCTCACATATTGATAACTGTATTTTTGAATTTCTTTTTTCATTTGTAAATACAAATATAATTTTTTTCTTGGTTCAAACAACAAGACAACAGCATGTTTTTTCAATGTACTGCCATGAGTACAATAGACCTAGACAGACCGTGACACATCACTGAGGTAAAATTACACATTTATTTGGGCTTGTCTCTTCTTCTTCCCTACACATTCAGAAACCAAAGGTTAGTAGAGAGAATAACCTAGGTAATTAAACAATTAGACCTTACTGCGGGGTAAGTACTATAATCCTGTAGCGTCCCCAGCATGGAATGTAGCTCTAGGATCTGGAACAAGCAAGAGTGTTGGCCTACTGTAGTACGGTAACACTTCATTTACAGCCGACATTCTCAAATGCTCCATTAACAATCATTAAGGATGGAAATGGACTTTGCGTCATAAAGTCTCTCTGCTGTTTGGGATGACCACTTTTTTGATCAACAGTAGAGTTCAATAGTACTGTGTTTATGAGGCAAAAGGACTCCCATTTCGGATCATTAGTGATCTGCTAGTGGACCATTTATAAATGATGCTGTGAAATAGTGTTATCGCTACATTGTCATTTTATTTCAACTTAGAAATACAAGGCACATATCACAATGTTTATTTCATTCTACAGAGTAATTGCCTGAAAATAAACAAGAAGAGAGATGCATAAGAATGAAATAATAATTTAATGCTTTTTTACCTCCAAAGCTTTCCGACATTTGGGAAAATGTCCATGAAAGAACGGACTGATTGAATGATCTTTATTTATCTGCCTAATGGATCTACTCACGCCCAGGGCAACATGCTTATTAACCTGGATCTCACAGATCTAACATCCCCTATGGACGCCTAGCCTTCCATCTCTAACATGGTCAGAGCGTCTCTGAAGTGGTGATGAGTGAACACACTGAGACACAAGGCAAAGGGATGGGCAATGTGAATAGAAAGAGAAGGAATGTAGACAGTATCAGCAGCACATATTGGAGTAAGATCTCCCTATATTCCTGCATGCAGCACCTAGATCAGTAGTTTTTCCCCAAATTGTTTCATTCTGTTGAGGTGTCATGTTTACCCCCTTTCCCCAAGGAACAAAAGTAGCCTAATAGCATTTATCCGTTTATTACCTTTTTTGTTATTCATTAATACAGCACTGGTTAAAATTTAGTTTCTCCTGCAAAATCTCACCCTAAAGGCAAGTAACAATGTCCAGACTAAAAGAACTCGACCCTGGTCAAAACCCCTACCTGAAACATATTCAAATCCCTTGTAATATTCTGATCCCTCTACTTGCCTCAGCAGTAAAACCCTTCCTATAGGATATAATACATATAATAGACTAGCCACCCCCTCTCCCCCTGTAACGCCTCATCCAGAGATGATGTCAGAGGACAGGTACAGGGCTTCAGACCACGCCCATCCCTTTGTGTGACATGTCCTGAGGAACTCTGTAGGGAGAGAGAGAAGGGAGGGAGAGAACGTGTCCCTGATATAAGGAGAGAGAGAGAGAAGAAGAGAAATGACTATAGAACACAGCAGATCAGTAGAACAGCGGAGGGAAAACACTCTTGAAAGCTAATTTAGTAGGAAGTCCCTATCTACAGTAGATACAACAGAGAGTAGTCTTCCTTCAGCTCAGCCCCTTTTCTAGTACCCTCTCCAGAACCTCCTTCCCCACCCAATACACCCCATAGGGAGCAGTTCCTCAGGACACGTCGCGATAGCCCAGAGCGTGGCCCCAGCCCTCACACCCTCCCCTCGTGTCCTGCCCCAGGGAGCCCAAGCAGGATGATACGCCCGAAGTGGACGTGTGGGAGATCCTGAAGTCGGCCAGGCCAGACCAGTACGAGAAGATCGCCTTTGAGTACGGCATAACAGACCTGCGGGGTCTGCTCAAGAGGCTGAAGAAGACCAAGAAAGAGGAGAAGAAGAGTGAAGGTGCTGAATTGAGTGTTTGTCCAATGCGACTGTGTATCACTGTTTAGGTTGTTTAGCTCATAATCAGCTAATCTGTGATTATTCAGGGGAATGGCACACGTTTTACTGGGTTTCTATAGGATGCATAACCATTGTCATGGGATATTATATTTTTTGTAAAGCTTTTGCCAAGAAGTTGGATCCAGCATACCAGGTGGACAAAGGAGGGAAGATCCGTTTAGTGGTGGATCTTGCAGACCCCACAGTAGAGCTGAAATGGTACAAGAACGGACAGGAGATCCGTCCAACTCCAAAGTACGTCAAGCTTTTTCTTCTTTCTTCATGTGTTAGTCTTCTATATGTTTTTCTCTCTTTTGTCTTCTCACAAATGAAAGGCATTTTTGGGAGTTCCTCATAAAATGTGTTTCTTTCGTGGTTTGGTCCTCATTGCCGGTCCCCTGGTACTTGTAGTTCTTATCTGTTCCTTGTCACGTCTCTCAGCATTGAAAAGCAATGGTTCACATGCTAGTGTTTCTGATGGTCTCGCTGTGTACACAAGCAAGCAAGGACGCATACACCCACACGTGCGCATCAAAACACACATTGTTTTATACCAATAATTGTTTTCACATAATGACACACACATACAGTGTGACCCTGTTATGAACAGGGGTTTTCCTCTACTGCCTCAGCCCTTGTAAACCAGGGACAAGTCTGGCCCTACATGCCCTTTACACCCATACAGAGCTTCCATTGTGCCCAGACACACACAGCTACAGGACCAGCCCAGATCTCTGCACTGTAAACCATTGCCAGCTGATGCCCAGTGAACAAATAACCTTCTCTCAACACTAAAGTGGTGTTGATAAGATGCCACATGCATCTCACCAACGCATCAAGAACGTTATTTGTTTGCTGGGCAGTGCGTGGCGCTGAGCTACATTTGAGTGGAAATGCACTGTTTGATGTTTTAAATAATGGTCCTTCGCTATTAACTACAGGTCCTTCTCTGTACAGGGAAACGGCGGTACCTTCTCCACAGGTCTTTAACTGACTCTGGCTTTGTAACAATCAATGGATGATCTATTATTTTGATAGCTGTGTACCCCACCAATGTTAGTGTACCATAAATATAATATGGCGTAGTTTATGTGTATTGATGTTACCACATTGTTTTATCAACCTATCAATAATGGAAATGTATAACAAAAAGTGACTTATGTTATTTGCTTAGCTCTCTCTGGAAATCATTTGTATAATTAAGTGATAATGCCTGAGAAGCCAGTGTTTCGAGGATATATTGGCACGGGTGTTGTGCAAACCGGCTTCGAGGGCATTATCATTTTTATACAACGGATTACCAACATATTCAAATAATGATTGACATATATTCATTTTCAACGTTATTTTGATAAATTTATTTATACTGTTTCATCCTTCCACAAGATATAGTCCCAACACAAATCTAGGGTTGCTACCCAAGCCGGCTGGTCGTTTGTTCTATTGGTTCGGTTGCCAGAGACTCGACCCAGTCATTCAGTCTTTTTGTTCTGTATCTATGGATGTGACCCAGTTGTTTGTTCTAAATGTTCCATTGCCATACTGGCTGGCAACGTTCTTATCCCTTGCTTGCTAGCTAGACATTTATTCAGACACAACCATAACACTGAGCTAATGAGGCGCGATTTCGCCTGGCATAGAAAATGTGCTCTCTCGTCA
The DNA here is from genome assembly GCA_030435695.1 of Brachymystax lenok tsinlingensis. Taxonomy (NCBI): domain Eukaryota; kingdom Metazoa; phylum Chordata; class Actinopteri; order Salmoniformes; family Salmonidae; genus Brachymystax; species Brachymystax lenok. Next base: position 12,026,626 of record CM059809.1, on the reverse strand, counting down.
GGACACTGTTGTTCAGAGAAGCTAGCCAACAACCGACTGCAAACTAGCTGCACTTCGTTGACATTTCTTTGTATGTATCCATAAAAATTATGCCAGCTGATTCATGATTTCGACTGGCTAAGAAACACTGCCTGTCTGTCTCGTCCCGACTCCCGACACGTTAATTACTATGCAACAGCTGGAGATTGTTTCAATATTCAAATTCAATGTTGCAAATGTCGGAGAGACAGACAGCAAGGTTTATACACATCTCTGCTGTTAAAAACGAAATGTTAGTCTAAAAGAAATGTGAGCTAATGTCTAGATGCTTTTTATAGTGGAGATCAAGTTTATAAAGTGCCTGCTGAGCTGATGAGACAGTGGATTGCGCAGTCAGATGGAATAGAGTAAATAGGCATTTTAACATCATAGATTTAGCCATTGGTAACTTGTGGAATAGACACCGGCTGGAATTAGACCAACCTGTTGTATAACTACTGTTAATACACATACTTTTGAAAGTTAATCTCATCACTCAAGTGTGTACTTAGATTCTAAAAAGTGAGGGGTCAATCTCAGACTACTCTCAGTAGAGATTGTTCAAAGCCAAGCCAAGTTAAAGCCATCTGGGAGGTTATTGCAGTTTTCTGTTCCCTGGTCTCCAGTGGTGTATTTCCCAGGATTCCCTGTTATGAAGATCTCTCTCTCTCTCATTTTGTTGTAACACTATTGGCTGTTACAGTCCCTTCTCTATCCTTCTGCCCTATCTGTCTGTCTGTCATACCATGGTGCTCATCCCTTTTCTCTGCTATAACCACTTCCTCCTCTGGGTCCATTCCGGCTCCACTGCTGACCTTAAGTCAAAGGAAGTAAGTCCATCCGTCCTACATCCCTGACCTCTGGTGTGACCCCAACCCTCTGTCTACTCTATTCCTCTGGGTGTGCACTGACAACCCACGCTGATGCATGTTGGGATGTGTTTGTTTGTGAATGGGGGCGGATCTCTGTATATGAATTTGGCTGTATATCTTCACATTACTATGACTTCAATGACAAAGGTTTTTGCTTAATAAACTAGCACAACATTTTATTCTGAAAATAATCTAATATAAAATAATACATCTATTTCTGCTTTTGGAAGACACAAGTAAGCAAAGGCAACTGTCTGTAGCTCAGTGGATGATATGAAGTTGTGAAATAATTGCCAATCACAAGCATATATGGTATAATATAACTTTCTGTCCAAGCACATATAGTCACAGTATGTGGATATCCAGTGATTTGATTGATTGATGCACTTGCTGCATAGGTTTATCTTTGAGCAAAAAGGCACACAGCGGATCATGGTCATCAACAACTGCGGCCTGAATGATGACGCTGCCTATTCCGTAGCCGAGGGAGAAGAGAAGTGTACCACAGAGCTGTTTGTCAAAGGTATCGCTCTCCATTCCATCATCCTTCTCTCTTCATTTTAATGTCTCTTTGAGGAATTAGTGGGACCAGAATGTGGTCTTTCCACAATTTCACACTCCACTGTTTCTAATTATATTGATGCCTGCCCCTCTATGATTTTATGATTTGTATCTTACCTTTCTGCAGAGTTACCAGTGAAGATTACTAAAGAGATTGAGGCGGTGAAAACGACAGTGAACGAGAGGATTGAGTTGGAGTGTGAAGTGTCTGAAGAAGGAGCTCAAGTAAAATGGTAGGGCCATGTCCAACTTAGTGTGTGTGTGTGTGTGTTTTTTTCCCCTTGTGTCCCTGTGTGTGTGTGTGTGTGTGTGTGTGTGTGTGTGTGTGTGTGTGTGTGTGTGTGTGTGTGTGTGTGTGTGTGTGTGTGTGTGTGTGTGTGTGTGTGTGTGTGTGTGTGTGTGTGTGTGTGTGTGTGTGTGTGTGTGTGTGTGTGTGTGTGTGTGTGTGTGTGTGTGTGTGTGTGTGTGTGTGTGTGTGTGTGTGTGTGTGTGTGTGTGTGTGTGTGTGTGTGTGTGTGTGTGTGTGTGTGTGTGTGTGTGTGTTTTACCCTTGTGGCCCTGTGTATGTGTGTGAGTGCCTCTGAGCCTCTAACCTTTCATCTTCCCCCTCAGGTGTAAGAACGGCGTGGAGGTCCCGACCGGGCCCCGGTCACGCTACCGTGTCAAGTCTGAGGGGCTGAAACACTGGCTAATCATTGACGATGCCTCAAAGGAGGACACTGGAACCTTCTCCCTTATGGCCTCTGGGGGCACCTCTGAAGCCAAAGTCCAGGTTGAATGTGTGTATTTCACTTCCCTCTCTTTTCCTCACACTTTCTCTCTTACTGAGAAACTGTAGATCAACTATATTGATTTATTTTTTTTCTATTCCCCTATTTCTTTCCGTTCTTCCCTTCATCAGTGAAGCCACTGAAGATTATTCAGGATTTGCAGGACATTACAGTGCTTTTGGGCCAGCCACTGAAGATGCACTGTGAGATCTTCCCTGGGAATGTTCCAGGTCGTTGGTACAGGAACGGACAGCTGATCCAGTCCAACGACCGCATCAACATCCTGCAAAGAGCCAAGTATGTCACCTCCCTCCCACTCGCCAGCCCCATACCTGTGTTCATGGGGGTTTCATACCTGGTCAAGTCACAGAGGCAAAAATTCTGGTCCCAAATCAGGATTCATCATTAGTCCCATGTAACCTGAGGAAGAAAAACTCTGGGCCTTAGCCCTTCCCTCTGTCCTCCTGCTTGTCACTAGTGTCTTTTTCATTTTGGTTAAGCTGTCTTCTCAGGAGAAAGCCTACAGTATTCACTTGTTTTCTTGTTTTGACAGGAACCACCGATTAGAAATTGTGAACAGCACCATTCACGATGCCGGGGATTATACCTTTGTGCCAGAGGGATACTCTCAGAGCCTCTGTGCCAAAGTTCATATCGTTGGTACAGTCATTTTAATGATACAAAACCGTCCGTGGATTGATAGGAATATTATAGAGCACTTACTTGTTTTTTTCCTTGTCCCGTTCCTACAGATCCTCCCAGGGTGCACCTGGAGAGCTTGAACTTCCCTGACAACACGGTGACCATTGTGGCAGGAAATAAACTCCGTGTGGAGATCCCCATCAGTGGAGAACCAGCACCCAGAGTGGTGTGGATGAAGGGAGAGAGGGTGAGAGCTGACCTAGGTCAAAATAGGCTTCAGTGTGCTTAATTGTTGTCGGAAGTACAATATACATACTGAATTTATGGGTACAGTACAATCTACTATTTGCCATCGTAGGTAATCCTTGACTCGGGCCACCGTGTGCGAGCTGAAACCTTCTCGGACCACACCAGCCTCACCATCGACATCGCAGAGAAGGAAGACACAGGAAACTACAAGATAGTCCTGCAGAACGAGGCTGGGGAAGCAACGGCTAGCGTCAAAGTCAAGGTGGTGGATATCCCAGACCCTCCTGATGTTCCCCTAGTTACGGAGGTGGGAGGAGACTGGTGCTCTATGACATGGGAACCCCCGATCTATGACGGAGGCTCACCCATCTTAGGTAGGTGTTTGTGTGTGGTTTTATGCTAACAAGGTGGATATTCTGGTGTGTGTGTGTGATATAGAACTATGCTTTACCCCAAAGGCTACTTCATCGAAAGGAAGAAGAAGCAGAGTTCCAGATGGATGAGGCTGAACTTTGACCTGACCAAAGAGACCACATTTGAGCCTAAAAAGATGATTGAGGGTGTCCCGTACGAGGTGCGCGTCTTTGCTGTGAATGCCATCGGCGTGTCCAAACCCAGCGAGCCATCCAAAGCCTTTGTGCCCCTGGGTGAGTTCTGAGTACGCAATGTTCGCTTGGCAATGTGAATCTTTGTGACAAAGCTAGGGAGGTGACACTTACAGTACAAAGGCGTTATCCTCTTATGTAAGCCAATACAGTTTCTCCTGTGGTTATATCATATCACGATAGTGGGAGAAAAATGATAGAGCCGGTGCTGTGATACTGTGTGATAGTGCAGGCCATTGTGTGGGCTGCCCTTCTCCTTTGCAGCTGTTCCTCTGATACCCCACTATTCCAAGAATTCCGCATTCTGACTGTGACCTCCACTGGACGTGGCCGGGGCTTTAGGAGATATTAAATGTCTTTATAATGGCTGCCAAATCATCTAGGGCTTATAGGTTTAGGAGATCAGCCTCCCACAGGCTTCAATATGAGTTAAACGTGATGCATAATGTAAGAATAGACGTTAAGAGCCGCCCCTAATGAGATCTGATGAACAGATTGATGGCATACCAGCGCCAGCTAGAGGGGTGTCCCACTCACATGTGCATGGAGGTGTTTCTTAGGTATACTACATTGTATGCGTTATACTGTACTTATGGCAATTGGAGATCCACTTTTGACAAGGCATGAAACATACTATACATGCAAGGAAATATTTGTGTTAAGTTCAACCAGTGTAACACTCTCACACTGATTGCTCTCAGCTGTGACCAGCGAGCCCACCATGCTGGTGGTGGATGATGTCACAGACACCACGGTGACCATGAAGTGGCGTCCCCCAGACACCATCGGAGCTGCAGGCTTAGACGGCTACCTGGTGGAGTATTGCATCGAAGGAAGTAAGAAGCATTCGATTGACATGCCTCTGTCGACGAATAGACTTTGTCTTTTATAACTAGAACCCACTTGACTTTTCATGATCAGGAGAAACTCCTGGCCTGTTAATAAGTATTACCTGCTGTGTTAAGTCTATGGACATGTTCTCCACAGCTGATGACTGGAGAGTAACCAATAAGGAGCTGACAGAGAAGACTAAGTACACCATCACTGGCCTCCCACCAGAGGCTAAGATCCTGGTAAGGGTAAGGGCTATCAATGCTGCCGGCGCCAGCACTCCCAGAACACTTCAGCACTCTATCCTGGTCAAAGAGGTCATCGGTGAGTTCTAGCCACTCTCCACTTCTCTTTTTGATGTCTGTATTTATTATTTATTAGCAAGGCTTAAGCAACAGGGCTAGGAACATGACATTTGATACACAAGTCCAAAGGACAAGTGTTCATCAAATATTTACAGTGCCTTCGGAAAGTATTCAGAACCCTTGACGTTTTCCACATTTTGTTACATTACAGCCTTATTCTAAAATGGATAAAAAAATCTGCAAACTATACAGAATACCCCATAATGACAAAACGAAAATGTATTAATATAAAAATAAAAAAATACCTTCTTTGCATAAGTATTCAGACCCTTTTCTATGAGACTCGAATTGAGCTCAGGTGCATCCTGTTTTCATTGATCATCCTTGAGATGTTTCTAGAACTTGATTGGAGTCCACCTGTGGTAAATTCAATTAATTGGACATAATTTGGAAAGGCACACGCCTGTCTATATAAGGTTCCACAGTTGACACTGCATGTCAGAGCAAAAACTAAGCCATGACGTCAAATGAATTGTCCGTAGAGCTCCGAGACAGGATTGTGTCAAGGCACAGATCTGGGGAAGGGTACCAAAACATTTCCGCAGCATTGAAGGTCCTCAAGAACACAGTGGCCTCCATCATTCTTAAATGGAAGAAGTTTGGAACCACCAAGACTTTTCCTAGAGCTGGCCGCCTGGCCAAACTGAGCAATCGGGGGAGAAGAGCTTTGGTCAGGGAGGTCACCAAGAACCTGATGGTCACTCTGACAGAGCTCTAGAGTTCCTCTGTGGAGATAGGGGAACCTTCCAGAAGGACAACCATCTCTGCAGCACTCCACAAATCAGGCCTTTATGGTAGAGTGGCCAGACGGAAGCCAAAACTCAGTAAAAAGCACATAACAGCCTGCTCGGAGTTTGCCAAAAAGCACCTAAAGACTCTCAGACCATGAGAAACAAGATTCTCTGGTCTGATGAAACCAAGATTTAACTCTTTGGGCTGAATGCCAAGCGTCATGTCTGGAAGAAACCTGGCACCATTCCTACGGTGAAGCATGGTGGCGGCAGCATCATGCTATGGGGATGTTTTTCAGCGGCAGGGACTGGGAGACTAGTCAGGATCGAGGGAAAGATGAACGGAGCAAAGTACAGAGAGATCCTTGATGAAAACCTGCTCCAGAGCGCTCAGGACCTCAGACTGGGGCGAAATGTCACCTTCCAACAGCACAACGACCTGAAAATAGCTGTGCAGCAAAGTTTCCCATCCAAACTGACAGAGCTTGAGAGGATTTGCAGAGAAGAATGGGCAAAACTCTCCAAATACAGATGTTCCAAGCTTGTAGTGTCATTCCCAATACTCAATGCTGTAATCGCTGCAAAAGATGCTTCAACAAAGTACTGAGTAAAGGGTCCGAATACTTATGTAAATGTGATATTTCAGTAATTATTTTGGTAAATTATTATTATTTTTAATCAATTTTAGAATAAGGCTGTAACGCAACAAAATGTGGAATGTCAATGGGTCTGAATACTTTCCGAAGGCACTGTAGATAAAAAATAAAATAAAAATACGTAAGTATTACATTTTTTTTACGGAAATCACATTACATCCACTTATCTGACCTGTCCTCTTCCCAGAACCACCTAAGATCCGCATCCCCCGTCACTTGAAGCAGACGTACACTCGTAAAGTCGGAGAAGCCGTCAATCTCGTTATTCCATTCATGGTAAGGCAATAACAGAAAATGGCTCAACTACCTTCAGTGAAAGTCCTTTAGTAAATCATATTTAGTTAGATTCATGCTGCTATGCAATATGTGACATGTAGGGCAAGCCCAGGCCAAAGGTGAGCTGGCTGAAGGAGGGCCAGACTGTGGACCCCACGCAGGTCACTATCCGCAACACAGACTGTGACAGCATCATCTTCATCCGCAAAGCTGAGAGGAAGCACTCTGGGAAGTACGATATGAAGGTGGAGGTGGAGAACCACGTGGACACGGCCATTGTAGACATCCAGATAGTGGGTGAGTCAAAGGACACTGACAGGAAGGATATCCTGATCTCACACTTAAGTTGTTTAGGCATAGATCCATGAAGTATTTGTATCGGTCATTTTTACAGATTGAATCAAACAGAAAATAGAAGAAAAAAATACTATAAGAGGGAAAGATTTCATAGTAAAGAGTTGATCGAGTTGAATGTTTTTAGCTTTGTTCTGCCCTTTATTCCCAACCAACTGTTTCACAGCAGCTAATGTCTAGCACATGCCAATAAGACCCATACTGGTGCTAATGATGTTAACGGATTCATCTCTCCACTCAGACCTCCCAGGGCCTCCACAGTGTGTGAAGATAGATGAGGTCTGGGGGGGAAACGTGGCTCTGGACTGGACCCCTCCAAAGGACAATGGCAACGCCGCCATTACAGGCTACACCATCCAGAAAGCAGACAAGAAGACCATGGTATGAGTCTGCTGAATGCATCACTTAGTGCTCTACTGTATGGAATCAGTATGAGGGAGAGATTTTAACAGGAAAAGTACCTCTGTATGTACTATGCATATGGAATTCAAGTGTATGTGCTACTCAATGTGATCCCCAGCATGTTTAAACTAATCTGCTCTCTGTGGGACAGGAGTGGTACACGTGTATTGAGCACTACCACCGCACCTGCATCACCATCACAGAGCTGGTGGTGGGGAACGAGTACTACTTCAGAATCTACTCTGAGAACATGGTGGGTCTGAGCGAGGGTGCCACCCAGACCAAGGACAGCGCCCTCATCGTTAAAGAAGGTATGTGTGAGCTCCTCTGTAAGGGAGGGGGGGAGATACCATATGGAGAGCAATGAAAAATATGACCAGTATGTCATCCCCCTCTACTTTCATATATTATGGACCAACTCATTCAAAAAGCAGATGGACATGAATCCCAGTCACTTCTTTTTTCATTTTCTTCTTTGTCTTTTGTCACAAGGTAACGATACATAGTGATAAAATATTCATTTTTACAGAATTGGACCAGTTGCTTTCATTCAGAGATGGCTTATACACTACATATCATGTTTCATTGTACTGTACTGTTAATGCGGATGTTGCTGTCTCTGACCGCAGATAATGAATTAAAATACTGTCTCTCCTTCAATCATGATCACAAGGGAAATTCCCCCATGATACAGCTCAGCGCCTGTATCATGTACAACCCCATTCTTCCTCCCTTCCTTCCTCTGCAGGCATGCAACTGAAGAACCCCGAGTACATCGACCACGACTTCAAAGAGCCTCCCAAGTTCACCCAGCCCCTCATCAACACCTTCGCCATCGCTGGCTACAACGCCACCCTCAACTGCAGCGTCCGCGCCAACCCACGGGTAGGTGTAGCCCGGGTCCCAGATCTGTTTGTGCCATCTTGCTGAAATGGAGTTGGCAAGACGACACAAACAGATCTGGGACTCGGGCTAGGGTAGATGTGTAGGACCGTACTTAGACAGTGCATACACCAACCCTCTGGGAATGTTCTGTCCAACTTAACTCCTGGACATGGTTGTGGTATCATTGCTGCTGATGTTCAGTCCTGCCTATTAATTAGTAATTGATTTAGACATGGGAAGCCAAGTATGTCTTCTCTTTTGACTCTGGCCAATCAATGACATGAATTGATGAATTAGGAGTCAAACCTAAAGACTGTGCAGCCCTGAGGCTGGGAACTCCAATGCCCTGGCCTAGTGGGTCATCTTAGGCCTTTAGTCAGCCTGTTCCCCATACCCCTCCAGCCTGTTCCCCATACCCCTCCAGCCTGCTCCCCATACCCCTCCAGCCTGTTCCCCATACCCCTCCAGCCTGCTCCCCATACCCCTCCAGGATGGACCAGGTCCAAATGGTCCAGGCCCCCAGCTGTATGTTGAAAGCTTTACACCTGCAGCCTGCTCTTTCTGGCTGCCTCTCAATCACGGCAGCCTTTACACCTGACAGCTATCCTCTCTCTAACAACGCATCTCTAGTCAGCTGCCTGAAGTTTTTTGTCGAGAGGTAAAAAAAATTGCTTAAATTAACAGACAGAGGACAACATTTGTTTTACACATGGACCTTTACCATGGGCACTATGTAAATATAAGGGTTTTTCTGATTAATGCACTCTTGGTTATAAGATATGACTGTTCATAACCTAATCAGAACAGTGTATTTGAACAATGTATTGTCCCTCTCACTGAGAAAGTAGTACAAATCCACAGACCAGTAAAACATTGTATTGAATGCTTCTGAAATAATGTACTACAACATATTTAGTTGACAAATGTTTTTATGATACAGTAGCGATGCCTTTTATACTACTTGATAAACATTATGGGGAGTAACTTGCGAAACATCCCTGACTTAATTGAGTATTGATATTTTAGAGGCTTCTCTAGGAAACGGGCTAACCTTCTCTGTTTTTGACTTCAGCCCAAAGTGATTTGGATGAAGAATAAGATAGCCATCATTGACGATCCGCGCTACCGCATGTTTAGCAACCAAGGGGTCTGCACCCTGGAGATCCGGAAACCCAGCCCCTATGACGGGGGCATGTACTCCTGCAAGGCCATTAATGACCTGGGTGATGCACTAGTGGAGTGTAAGCTGGAGGTTAAAGGTCAGTTTGGGCTGTAGGGGTACCTGGTAACCTGCGGTGTAGGTTATCCACCTGTGTACAGTATTAGGTGTCTAGACTCTTTAGTGACGTAGATCAGTACATAGTTTGTTTCAGTGACTACACCACCAAAGGCCCGTCCATATCAGCTGTGGTCCTGTAAGTATTCGTCGTACATATATTGTAGATGATATATGCTTATATTATCACATACTGTATGCAGGGGGTTGTCATTACATCACCCCTGCTACTCCAATGAGGAACAACGTATTATGTGGCTGAACTCAATCTATGCATTTCCTTCTCATTTTAAACAATTTTGAACATGTTCATCTAGTCACAGGTGTTCATACAAGACTTCAGTAATGTCACTTGTGTTCAGCCGAATCCTGTTCATCCGACTACCACTGTTGAATTTCCTACCACAACTTCAAAGTCACAATGTCAAATGCAGCATGCTTCACCAATACAGCATGGTCCAATTCTTCCTGAGGCGTCATCACACACCAACACCTCATAACTCAAACACACGCCAATACGTATTGTTCTAGATGTAGTTCCCCTGTTCGATGAATACTATCTTGTCTCCATGTTTTAATGTTTCCCCTCAACAAACAGATGGTGATGTTCCTTCAATTACGTGTTTAACTCCTCATATAAAATGAGTTCAATAACTGACCAGTATTCCCTGGAGAACACATAACTCCCCCATGTAAACATTTGGATAACCCCTCTTCTCTTCTCTCCCCCCAGTCCCCACTCAGGAATAGTGAATGTATGTTCTCATCCAAGGTAAGCTTTCATATGGTTTTGGCATATGAAGCTTATGTCATTCATTCTGCATCTGTCAAATGCCAATAACACAGCTTTTCTCAGCAGTACTAGGTAGTCTATTTAAGTTCACGCCCACTCGTCTGAAAGAGTACCAAGGGAAGGAATGCAAGAGTTCAGGGCTGTGCCTGCTTTATCAAAATGGATGTGTGATATGTACAGTTGCATGATAGTATGTGTATGTGGCTCTAGACACTGTATGGGCAGTGTTCATTGGAGCCAGTTACTTTCCAACAACACTCTAGGGTTTCTGTCTAGGGTGGCTGTCTAAAGTCAAGCGTACCCCTAACATTTCAGAAGTCTATTTTAACGGTTGGTGTGACTTGACTGCTTGTATGACCTGTGTTTCCCTGGTAGCCGTGTCTGTTCCTCATCTAACATATGCCACACCCAAAAGGTGAGTAACCTTCAAAGTAGTGCAAATGGTCGGATCTTGACATCAGAGTAAATACCAACATCTGCAGAGCATGGATCTTTGTTAAAGATTAAAGGTTGACATTATGCTTACATTATTTTCCAGAAGTCGTTACTCCAGGATGGTGTCCTGTACTTACGTGTTATGATATTTACTGGGGTGATAAGATACAATTCATCCACAGATCACTTTCTGCTGATTAATACATAGATGATATATCTATTGTAGGCCTATATTTGACACAATAGGGTTATTATCATTTGTGTCAATGCACCATCAATTATGTACTAGAGAAGGCAAAATCCAGTAGATGTTCCTGAGCTTCTTGGGAACATTTTGGGCCTACTTAGTGAATGGCCATGTCATGGCTCCTATAGCTCTGCCTCTGTAAGCCTAGGCAGATTTACTCACAGACTCAAAAGTGATGTATTGCACCTGTCCTTTACTGACACTGTCTCGATTTTCTCTCCTCTCACTGCTGTCCACTTTGGTAGCTCTTCTTTTTTGTACTGTATGATGTCTCTCTTCTGTTTCTTTGTTGCAGAATCACCCTATTTTCGCTGTTTCAGTGTCTGTTTCAATGTTGCACACTGACCCTCTGCTATTTTCCTGTTGGACTCTTACGATCTTCTCTCTGTTAAAGATTGATAGTCTTCTCTCTCTTTCACTTTCTTTCTATACCTCCTAACAACAAATTGAGTGTCTCTCCTTTCTCCCCCAAGGGGCTTTACCTTCTCTGAGCTCATGCAGCGTGGAGTGCCTTTACACCTGATCGATAAGTACATGAGCGAGACCAAGGCCGTGGAGCAGCCAGAGAAGTAGTCGGACTGAGCAACCGCTGATACGCCTAGCCTGCCCGGAAACCTGTCATCACAACACTAGTGATCTGCCTCTCACCAGCAGTCGAGGGAGGGGCTGGAGAGGGAGGGAGGGATGTACTGGACTTTGGCATGGCATGCTGTGTGCGGGTATGGAGCTAGTTACCATAGAAGAAGCCAATTCATCACCAGCTTTGAGTCATCTCCTAGTATTCAAAAAGGCTCTGTTTAAGCTCAGTTGCATGTTGGCAGTGTTTTGGCTGTAGCTTTTTATTTTAGATGAGTAGTGCAGCAAATGTATAGTAGGACGAACTGTAATTTCCACCTATCTGGACATGTTTTGTCTCTGTTGGGATTGGGAACTGTGTTTGGGGGAAGGAGAGAATGTTGAAATGTATAAACAATATGGCTTGATGTCTGTAATGCAATGTCTTGTGATTAAAGATTGAACTTCAAAAGATACAAATGTTAAAACATTTCTGACCAGGTGATTTGCAATGAGAATTGACAGTATGTCATCAGTCCCTTTAACATTTTTCACATTAGGATTTTTTTATTTCATTTTCTGTTCTTGGAGTATGAAAAGTATAGTTGTCTGACTACATTGATGATGCCGCCGACTGAGATGGTCGCCTCGCTTCGCGTTCTTACAATCATTTCGCTACACTCGCATTAACATCTGCTAACCATGTGTATGTGACCAATAAAATTTGATTTGGGCTTTCAAACAGACAGTTATCCATCCTTTTGTTTAATCCTTACACTGCATGACTCTGTGCTCATACTGTACTTCGGGCTTGAGTATATTCTTAGCTGTCAGACCATCTGCGCATGCTTTCATCTTCAAATTGTAATTTATGACTCCTGGAATAAAATAAAAACATGTAACATATCATCCTTTATTTATGTGTAAATAATTTCGAAAAAAATGTTTTCGGTACATAATAGTAACAAAAATGACAGTATTAAGATGCTTAAAGTGCACTCCGAACTAAGAAATGTTGGGACTCGGTTAAAAAGATCGGTTAAAAAGATTGATAGTCTTCGCTCTCTCTTTCACTTTCTCTATACCTCTTAACAACAAATTGAGTGTCTCTCCTTTCTCCCCCAGGGGGCTTTACCTTCTCTGAGCTCATGCAGCGTGAAATTACAGTATTAAGATGCTTAAAGAACACGCCATATTAACTTCAGAGTGCACTCAGAAATGTTACAACTACAGAATAAAATGTTACAATGTTACGTTCAATGGAGCTATGAAGCTGCAATAACCTACTGCAGTTGTAGTTCACTGCTCCTAGCGGTCAAATGACTACATTTCATTTGAAATTCCCGGCCTCATTCCCTTCCGGAGACTTGCTTCCTGCTGAAACGCAATTCTCAATCACAAACGGAAAAATATCGACATTCATGGTTCCGCTCTAGAAAAATGACTATTCACACGTAACTGCCAAATGAGAAAGTATTTTCTGGGCGATCGCGAGAAGATATCAGTGCCTGAAACCCATAGGAACGTCAAGACTATCGCTGGGTGATTGGCTACTTTTCGTAGCGCCGAAGCTGAAAACAATGCCACATTTCTTGTGGCCGGAGCCGCTGTCAGCCGCACAACTCAAGCGGCTAGAGGAGCACAAATATAGCGCTTCGGGTCGATCCCTTTTCGAACCTCCTTGTCAGATATATTGGAATTGGCTGGTCCAACAAATTCCAACTTGGGTAGCGCCTAATACTCTGACTATAATTGGACTGGTAATAAATATAGTCACAACTGTAGTGTTGGTGTTTTACTGTCCAACGGCAACAGAGGAGGTAAGTGCTTTGCGACCTTGGGGGGGAAACTTTCGAGTAGCCATGTAGCAACACCCCATGACAGCATTGTAACTCTGAGATCATGTGTAACATTGTTGCAACTCGAATCTATTTACAGCACTATTGTTACTTTACAACTGCTCAAAGCATCAGCATATTTGGTGGAAATGTGCACAGTCCACTATCTAATGTTTTGTTCCTCCGAAAGTTTGTCTGATAGCCTATTCTTGTTTACTTACTGCATTTGCTTGATTAAAATTCCAAAGAGTTAGTGTCAAAGTTGCCACCATGTTTGCTCAGCCACTCACAAATCAAGCAAGTAGTAGTTTTAAGGTAACTGGGAGTACGTCTGGCTGAATGTTTGTAAAAGGAAAACTAAAGTAACTTTACCTATTGCAAGTTTGAACTTTGATTGGATCATGTAAAATAAGCAAATCGATAACAATAGGTATCCAACTTCAACCATAGTCAGCAAACCAATAACAGGGCGAATACTTAGGTTTTAACCATGCCACGTGTTCATACGATGACCTGTCATCAAGAGAGAGGGGAGGGGAGGGGGGTGTGAGTGAACCTACCCTTTGCCTGTTTGGCTTCTTTTCTGTTCTTTGTATAGTGTGCGTTCAGGCTCGTGCCTGTCAGGTATTCAGAGACGTTTTACATTATGTTTATTAGTTCTATACCTTTGTCCACCCATCCCACAGTACAGATTGGAATCTCACCACTGACACAAAGTCCAGATTCCATCAAGCTCCAGGCAGGTTTGTACAGCAGACAATTAAACAAGGGCATTTTATATGCAGCACAAGTTGTTGTCAATGCAGACATGGACTCACATGTAATCTGCATTCTGTATGTACAGTACAGCTTTGAATAACTAGATGAAAGGGCTACTTGGCCTGGACATAAGCTGCAGCATACACCACTGTCACTGACCAACTGAAAATATGTCAAGGGTGACCTCGTACGCCTATACTCAATACAGAACTTGCCTGAGAGCCATGTATCTAAGATGACTACCTGTATACAAAAATGGCTTTTTTTGGGGCAGGGGTTACTGAACAGCAGTGTGTTGTTGTTGGCAGAGGAAGGGACTGGAGAACAGCAGGATATCTAGAAAGATTAAAAAAAACTACTGGCAAAATAGTTGTGGTGGACAAACCAATGGGACAAACACACAGGCCAATACAGTCGTGTTGTGTTGAGAGAACACAGGCAAGTACAGTGCAGAGAGAAGAGTTAGACCAGTACAGTACATCCAGGCCCACCCGTGGGCCCACCTACTGGAAAGCCAGGCCCATCGAATCAGATTGGGCAACAATAAAATAATAATGCTCTACTTGTCAGTGTTCCAAACGGGACATTATTTGTCTTTTTACCTAAACATGCAAACATCATCAGATAGAATTCATAGCAAGCAGTGCACTGGAATGGCATTTAGATTAAGTGGAATGACATTCTCTCATGGGATGGGTGGTCAAAAATAACTAACTGAAATCCACACCCCCAATAAGCCATGAATATGACTGCATTGAGGCATATGTCACTGCTTCTATGGCTATACAGTGCATTCAGAAAGTATTCAGACCCCTTGACCTTTCCCCATTTTGTTACATTACAGCCTTATTCTAAAATGTAGTAAATAAAAAAAAAAATCCAATAATGACAAAGCAAAAACAGTTTTTTTAGAAATGTTTGCACATTTATAAAAACAGAAGTACCTTATTTACGTAAGTATTCAGACCCTTTGCTATGAGACTCGAAATTGAGCTCCGGTGCATCGTTTCCATTGATCGTCCTTGAGATGTTTATTCAACTTGATTGGAGTCCACCTGTGTTAAATTCAATTGATTGGACATGATTTGAAAAGGCACACACCTGTCTATATAAGTGCATGTTGAGGCACAGATCTGGGGAAGGGTACAAAAACATTTCTGCAGCATTGAAGGTCCCCAAGAACAGTGTCCTCCATCATTCTTAAATGGAAGAAGTTTGGAACCACCAAGACTTCCTAGAGCGGTGAAGCATGGTGGAGAAAGATGAACAGAGAGAAGTACAGAGAGATCCTTGATGAAAACTTGCTCCAGAGCGCTCAGGACCTCAGACTGGGTGCAAAGGTTCACCTTCCAACAGGACAACGACCCTAAGCACACAGCCAAGACAAAGTCTCTGAATGACCTTAAGTGTCCCAGCCGGAGCCCAAACTTTACCCGATCTAACATCTCTGGAGAGACCTGAAAATAGCTGCGCAGCGATGTTCCCCATCCAACCTGACAGAGCTTGAGAGGATCTTCAGAGAAGAATGGGAGAAACTCCCCAAATACACCATGCCACTGCCTTCTTTATTTGTTCATTTAGCAAACAAGACGGCTCATAATCTAGCACCTATATTTTAGCTTTAATTAACTTAACTGCTAAATTCTCGGAGCTTCATGGCAAAATGTGTAGATTAACATGCGATGAGCTACAAAACAGCACATTTTCCTCTGCCCCATGGGAAAATATGTAGAATTGCTGGAAAACTGCTGTTTCAAAGCAAATTTCTCTTTGCCCCATGGTAACATTTAGTAGAATTTCTGAAAGTTAGCCGTTTTCCTAAGTATATATTTTTTGTTGTATTTATTTAAGGAAAAAATTGTCCCACACAAATTTCTTGAGGCCCACCCACCAGCAACTTTCTGGCTACACTACTGGTGCATTGTTGTAGAGAGATGATAAACACTGATTGCTGGCTCAGCCCTAATGTGCAGATGGCTGGTAATACTTCAAGTCCCAGTGGTAGGAACTCACCCAGTCAGGTCATCTACTTTCCTTTACCATACTTTCACTTTCTTTTTTCTTACACACTCACGTGTGTGTGTGTGTGGTGGGGGTTGGGAGGGTCATTCAAATGAATAAGTAATTGAAATATTTCTTTATTGAGGTATCAGGGCAAGCTCTGTGCAAAGAGAGCATCGCTGTCTTGAAAGACTACAACTTGTCCTGACACTTCCAGACGAAGCATGCAGAGAAATATAGGAATATGTCTTCTGAGCACAGGGCAAGTGCATCGAAAGAGTTGCTTTCTCAGTTGCAAAAGCAGCAAGGACTTTTCACAAAACTGCATTCAGAAAACAACGTAATTGTGAGATCTAGCTATGTACTGTCACACAAAATTGCTAAACATAACAAGCCATATGATAAGGGCGAATTCTATTGACTCTGCAGCAATACTTTGCCCCGACAAGAAAGAGCTGTTTAAAAATCTTTCCCTGTCAAGACTAACAGTGATACAGCTAGGGTTGCACATTTTGGGGAATATTCAGAGGTGGAAACTTTTTCTATGGGGAATTAACAGAAATATATGCAAATTAATATTAATACCATTTAAATGTAATGTTTTTTGCATTGGATATATTTACCATACCATATGGAGACAGAAATATAAACATTTTATCTTATCATAAGTAGACATAATTGCAAATTATTAAATCCTTCCAATAGAAGTAAAAAAATAAATATTTAGTTACGTATTGAACTTTAATTGAGTTGACTCTTCACATGGGATGATTTCACTGAACAACAAAAGGGAATATTGAATGATTCACAATGATCCATCGCATCTCCCAAAAACGTTTTCAACAAACATCTGTAAAATTATGGTTGTCTTCCTCTCAGGCTTCCATGTCTTCTCCCTGGACCTCCTCAATGTCCACCTATTGAACATCAGACTCTGCCTCATCTTCACTTTCCAACCTTTTTGAGGATGGCTCAAAAAGCCTCAAATTTGCCCAGGTGGCCACCAATTTTTTAATTGGTCAGCCTGTTGTATGCTTTGTGTGTGTGTGTGTTCCCAAACAAGGATCAGTTGCACTCTGAGGCGTCTGATGTTGGTGGGATTTGGCGGATGATGGAGGCAACAGGGGAAAGAGCCTCAGATCCACAAAGTCCCTTCCACCAGGTGGCTGATGAGATGTTGGCACGACTGCAATATTGCATCTCCATCCCAAAGCCCTTCCTTGGAAGTGTACTTTGCCAGACTGGTGAGACACGGTAGTGATGACACCATAGGCCTAGTTGATCTCTGCACCAGACAGGATGCTCTTGCCAGCATACTTGGTGTCCAACATGTACGCTGCGGCGTGTATGGTCTTCAGACGGAAGTCTTCACTCTTTTTGATGTATTTCTGAACTGCAGTTTCCTCTGCTTGGAGCAGCAGTGAAGTGGGCATGGCAGTACGGATTTATTTTCTTACATCTGCAAGCAGAGTCTGAACATCAGACAGGATGGCATTCTCTCCCTCAATCAGTGCAATGGCTACTGCTATACGTTTCAGGCTGCTTACCACTCTCATCCAGGAGGATCCTCTTGATGGGGCTGTCCATATCGGCAGACTGTGATATGGCCATTTCTTGGAGAGACTCCTTCCCATCTAGGAGACTGTCAAACATGATGACAACACCACCCCAACGGGTGTTGCTAGACAGCTTCAATGTGGTGCTCTTATTCTTCTCACTTTGCTTGGTGAGGTAGATTGCCACTATAACTTGATGACCCTTCACATACCTAACCATTTCCTTGGCTCTCTTGTAGAGTGTATCCATTGTTTTCAGTGCCATGATGTCCTTGAGGAGCAGATTCAATGCATGAGCAGCACAGCCAATGGGTGTAATGTGAGGGTAGGACCAAGCAGCCTTCATGTTCGCTGCATTGTCTGTCACCAGTGCAAATACCTTCTGTGGTCCAAGGTCATTGATAACTGCCTTCAGCTCATCTGCAATGTAGAGACCGGTGTGTCTGGTGTCCCTTGTGTCTGTGCTCTTGTAGAATACTGGTTGAGGGGTGGAGATGATGTAGTTAATTATACCTTGCCCACAAACATTTGACCACCCATCAGAGATGACTGCAATACAGTCTGCTTTCTCTATGATTTGCTTGACCTTCACTTGAACTCTGTTGAATTCTGCATCCTGCAAATGAGTAGATAAAGCATGTCTGTTTGAAGGGGTGTATACTGGGTGAAAAACATTCAGAAATCTCTTCCAATACACATTGCCTGTGAGAATCAGAGGTGGGCTAGTTGCATACACAGCTCGAGCAAGACATTTATCAGCATTTCTCTGACTACGTTCCTCCATTGAGTCCCAAAAATATTTTATGCACTTGGCCAGATGCTTCTGCATCTTTGTTGCATTTTTCACGTATGATTTGGCACAGTATTTGCAAATGTACACAGCTTTTCCTTCTATATTAGCTGCAGTGAAAGATATATTGCCTGTGGCATTTTCTTATAAAGATTAGAATGAGTTAAAGTTACAATGAGTTAATAAAAACAAATACAATTCCATGAACAGATAAATAGTTAAGCAATTAGATTAAACAACTCATTTTGTAAGATAAATGTTTTAAAATGAAACATGTATGGAAACAGGTGAATTAACAGCTAAAACCCACATGGTAGCAAAAACTAACTAGCAGAAATTCTTAACAAGTTAGCAATGATTTAAACACACTTTGATGTAGGCTACTATTTGATAGTTAACAAAAAATAATGTATGTCATGTAAAATATATTCACCCAACCCAGTATTGTAATCAAAACTTACCAGAAAGCATGTAGTCCTTGGCTCAGACAGTGTAGTAGTGTGGGCTCAATAGCATTTCATTAGTGTGCAAGATCTTGGGAATCAGCTGTACATGTGATGGAAGAATGCACTGTGCATGCAGTGGGTTGGAATTCCATTGAATTGGGAATAGTTTTAACCAAAATATGCCACAAGACCTGGAATTGCCTTATGTGTATCCCAAAAAAAGGTTCACTGTTATCAGCTAACTTTTTTTTTAAATTGAATTTAAGCAAAATACCCCTAATTTCAGGGCTTAACTTCCCATGGAAAATTTCCGACCCTTTGCAACCCTAGACACAGCGTGTTGAGGACGTCGCAGAGAATATGGAACAACAGTTGAAAGACAAGGTAAAGGATTTCACCTATTTCTCCTTGGCCCTGGATAAGAGCAGAGATGCACGTGACACGGTGCAGTTGTTGATCTTCTTACGAGGCATAACCCCAGACTTTGAAATTAGAGAGAATCTTGCTTCAGTGCAGTCAATGAAGAGCACAACCACAGGGAAAGATTTATTGGATGAGGTTAATAAGTGTGTGGCAAAGCTGGGACTGGATACAAGATCAAGTAGCTGAGCTGAACCCAGATCAGAAAATGATTTTCCTGCATGGCATCATTCATCAGGAGGTGCTCTGTAAATCTGTTCTGAAAATGAGCCATGTTGTGGATAGTCGCTAAAGTGGTAAACTAAAGATTTTTGCTATTATGAAAACCACAGGCAGTTTGTCTGACTGTTGAAGAGACAGTCCGGTCATGCAGATCTCCCCTACCACACAAACATGAGATGGCTGAGTTTGGGGAAGGTGCTTAATGGGGAGATTGCAGAGTTTTTGCAAATGAAAGGAAAATATTATGTGGATTTCCCTCAACTGCAAGATAAAGAATGGTTGACTGATTTTGCCTTCACTGTGGACATCATGGCCCTCATGAATGAACTGAATTCCAAACTACAAGGGAAGGGCCTTTTTGCACATCAGATGAACAGCCTTGTCAAAGCCTTCAAGGGAAAATTACTCCTTCTGACCCGCCAAGTAGAAGCCAACAATCTCACCCACCTTCCGACACTACTAGTCTGTTGCCTATCAGATGACCAGCGGGAGAAGTATACATCGCTGCTGCGTGCTTTGAACGGTGAGTTTCTGTCGTTTTGAGGATTTCAGTGTTGGAAAATGACATACTGTTGGTTTCCTCTCCTTTCACCTTCAATGTGGATAACGCTCCCACTGATCTGCAACTTATCGATCTTCAGTTGGATGCAGTGATTGGAGAACTATTCAAAACAATGTCACTGACGAGGTTCTATGCATCTCTCGATGAACAACACTTTCCAAAGATTAGGAGTCATGCTCAAGATGTTTGTACTGTTTGGCTCAACCAATGTATGTGAACAGACATTTTCAGTGACTAAATATAACGAGTCAAGGCACAGATCATCTGTTACTGACTCTCACCTCTCAGCAATCCTGCACATAGTGATGTCAGAAACTATACCGGACCTCACTGCTCTAGTCAATGCCCATCAGACTTCACTCCTCACACTGAGTAGTTTAAACGTAATTTTGAGCTCTCTCTCGTGTTTTTGTGCATACCCGTTAACAAGAGTTCTGTCTGTGGTGCTGAATGCACAGTACTTTTCCCTCCGTGTAGTTCATTGCATGTTTAGTAATGAAAATACCTACCAAAAGGTGAACATGGATGTGGTTTATTTCTGTGCATGTTAAAAAAGTAAAATAAGTAGCATATCTGGACATGATTTACAGTAGATATATCTGTCAACACAGTCATACACATTATGTATAATCCTGTAATATGATTCTGGCACGCGATGGCAAAATATATTCTAATGTGGCCCTCCATGGAAAATAATTGCCCAGACCTACATTACGCTGTTTTGCCTTTCAAATCATTTTCTAGAAAACAGCTGTAGTAAGCATACGTTTTAGAAAATGTTACAACATTAGAGAAAACAAACCCGTGTTGAAGGAAATTGTCAAACACAAGCAACTATGTTTTGCAAAAAGTGACTCAAAATAAGATAACTTTCCCCAATGTGTGTCATGGCTTTCTTCAATCTTCACTGATTTGATTTGGAAATGCACCCTGCATCTCATGTAAACAAGTCTGTTTGTCTTCTGACTGTGAGTAAACAAAGACCGAGACCTTTCTCTTCAACGGGGGATGGTGGAGGAAAAGTTTGTCCTAGTTGAAATAGAAACCAGGTCATTCCCCTTGTTTAATCAAATTTCTCTCCCTTCTTTCCCCCTCTCGCTCTCCTTCCCTCCCTCCCTCTGTCTCCCTTCCTCTTTCCAGGCTCCAGCATGGGCCTTCATCCTGAGTGCGTTGGGTCTGTTCATCTATCAGTCGCTGGATGCCATCGATGGGAAGCAGGCCCGGAGGACAAACAGCAGCTCTGCGCTGGGGGAGCTCTTTGACCACGGCTGTGATGCTGTCTCCACAGGTGCGGGCCAAATTATTTTTTTGTTGCCTGTTTTAATTTGTGGTGCTTTACAGTACCTGACCAAGTGCATTTCAAGCAGTGGGGCTCCCCTGTACTTTTGTCTAGAGTCTGGACTAGACTGAATTTAGTGTTTAGCGTCATAGCAACCAGTGTGTCATATTGAATGACAACATACATTGTTCTATGCCTCAGAAGTACAGTGCCTTGCAAAAGTATTCATCCCCCTTGGTGTTTTTCCTATTTTGTTACATTACAACCTGTAATTTAAATAGATATTTATTTGTATTTCATGTAATGGACATACACAAAATATTCCAGATTGTTTAAAAAAATTCCCCAAAATATAAAACTGAAAAGTGGTGCGTGCATATGAAATCACCCCCTTTCATATGAAGCCCCTAAATAAGATCTGGTGCAAAAATTACCTTCAGAAGTCACATAATTAGTTCAATAAAGTCCACCTGTGTGCAATCTAATTGTCACATTATCTCAGTATATACAGTTAAAGTCGTAAGTTTACATACACTTAGGTTGGAGTCATTAAAACTAGTTTTTAAACCACTCCACACATTTCTTGTTAACAAACTATAGTTTTTGCAAGTCGGTTAGAACATCTACTTTGTGCATGACACAAGTCATTTTTCCAACAATTGACCGTGCCTTTAAACAGCTTGGAAAATTCCAGAAAATTATGTCATGGCCTTAGAAGCCTCTGATAGGCTAATTGACATCATTTGAGTCAATTGGAGGTGTACCTGTGAATGTGTTTCAAGGCCTACCTTCAAACTCAGTGCCTCTTTGCTTGACATTGTTAGATTGTTAGATATTACTGTATTACTGCATGGTCGGAACTAGAAGCACAATCAATCTGCAACACCACTGAGCAAGGGGCACCACCAAGCAAACGGCACCATGAAGACCAAGGAGCTCTCCAAACAGGTCAGGGACAAGGTTGTGGAGAAGTACAGATCAGGTTTGAGTTATAAACAAAAAAATATCTGAAACTTTGAACATCCCACAGAGCACCATTTAAATCCATTATTATTTTTTTTAAATGGAAAGAATATGGCACCACCACAAACCTGCCAAGAGAGGGCCGCCCACCAAAACTCAGACCAGGCAAGGTTGGCATTAATCAGAGAGGCAACAAAGAGACTAAAGATAACTCTGAAGGAGCTGCAAAGCTCCACAGCAGAGATTGGAGTATCTGTCCATAGGACCACTTTAAGCCGTACACTCCACATAGCTGGGCTTTACAGAAGAGTTGCCAGAAAAAAGCCATTGCTTCAAGAAATGGGGGGTGAACTTGAGCGTGCATAACTATTTTTTCATTTTTGTCTTGTTTGTTTCACAATAAAAATTATTTAGCATCTTCAAAGTGGTAGGCATGTTGTGTCAAATGATACAACCCCCAAAAAATATATTTTAATTCCAGGTTGTAAGGCAACAAAATAGGAAAAATGCCAAGGGGGTGAATACTTTCGCAGTCCACTGTATGACACATTGTTGCTCATTTAGTTCTCAACTTTCTCCCTCTCTCTCTCTGCAGTTTTTGTTTCTGTGGGAACATGTATATCCTGTGGGATAGGAAGCTACCCTGATTGGATGTTCTTCTGTGGCTTTGTGGGGATGTTCATGTTCTTCTGTGCACACTGGCAAACCTATGTTTCCGGAACACTGCGCTTTGGCCTGTAAGTAGGAATGATGCCCAATTATATTATTTGTTTACCTGTTGCTGGGAAGATAATGACTTTTTTGTTTTTGACATAGTACTTAAGTCTAGTCCATCGTGCTTCATTAAATATACAGTCTGGTTCTGATCTGAGTTCTATAAATTCTCTCCACTCAGGGTTGATGTGACAGAGGTCCAGATTGCCATCGTTGTCATGTATGTGATGTCAGCTTTTGGTGGAGTGGCCCTTTGGGATTACAGGGTATGGCTTCAATACACTTATCTATTCATGCACATAAACCTAACACGCACTCCCATACCCACTCATACACTCTCTCTCTTTCCTTTTCTGTCAACTAAGCCGTAGGATTTGGAGACTTGGACATTTTACACCAAAATTTGGCACCATGAGGCAACATAATCAATCCTTAACATGTACTGTATAACCACTCAACCAACCAACCCCACAACAACAATCTGACTACTAGTTATTAAATAGTCCTTTTGTTTCACTTTCACTCTGTGCAGCCTGTGGAGGCTTAACGACTAAACGTCACAATCAGAAGTAAGAAGGTAATTATGGGTAGCTAATCCACCGTGGCGTAGACATGATCACATGATCTGGCTAGCAAACAGCTGATGTCACCACGCAATATTATTGGCTTCTCCTCCCATCTTGGCCTCAGCAGCATGCCCCGCCCACCCACAGCTTACTGGTGTAAACAACGCTAGCTGCTGTGACACAAGTTGTTTCGTTCTGTTAACTGAAACTCTTGGTTGTTTTACCCTCTTGTAGTTGCCCGTCCTTGGGGTGAAGCTGTACGCCTTCCCCATCTTGGGCATCATTGGGGGAGCCGTGTTCTCCTGCTATAACTACTTCCATGTCATCCTCAACGGGGGCGTCGGCAAGAACGGCTCCACCGTGGCTGTAAGTATTATTATGTAATGACGTGTTTAGCTAAATATTTGGGTTGGTTTAGTGTTTCTTATTACGCTTAAGCCTAAACGGCCGACGTGGTAGTAAAATGTTGCATATACAGTGCCTTCAGAAAGTATTCATATCCCTTGACTTATTCCACATTTTGTGTTACATTTAGACCTGTCTAAAATAAAACATGGATTTATTAGACTATTTAAAATGTAGATGTTCCAAAGGTCTGCATCAGTGGCTTGTTTGGAAGCCAGGAGATGCTAAATGTGTTTGTTAATTAACAGTCAATTACCGTGAGACCTGCAGTTACTTGCTTGACGATCACCGGCTAATGAAATTTCGTAGCGACTAAATGTGGAAAAACTCTAGGGGTGTCAATATTTTCTGAGTGCTTTCAAGTTATGGACCCAGTAGGTCCCTCAGGTCCTCTGGCACTGGCCTTTTAACTATCCCAAAGCCTAGGACCAAGAGGCATGGAGAGGCAGTTAGTTATTAGTTATGCCCTCAGCCTCTGGAATAGCCTGCCAGAGAACCTGAGGGGGGCTGAAACTGTGGACATATTTAAGAGGTCGTAAAACAGCTTTGCTTTTCCTTAGGGTGCTTTTTAGTTCAGTTTCTGTTTTTTATGTAGTAAATATTTCAGCTTTTATTTTCATTGTTTTTGATTCGTTTTTTTTTCTGTAAAACACATTGCATTGCATTCCATGTCTGAAATGTGCTGTATAAATAAAGCTGGATTTCATGTGAAGACACTGTACATTTTAGGACTATCAAGATTTTTTGGCTTCTATTCTAGGTTAACAATTATTTACTATTTTGTTGTATGTTCCTTAGGACACCAGTGTGCTGGCACCAGGTATGCACATCGGCCTCATCCTCACACTGGCCTTCATCATCTTCAAGAAGTCATCCAACAAGCTTTTTGAGCTGCACCCCTGCCTCTACATCCTGACTTTCGGCATGGTCGTCGCCAAGATCGCCAACAAGCTAGTTGTGAGCGCTCCATTTAATATAATAGTCTTCACTTTCTTCCTTTGCTGTCATCTCTCAATCTATTAATATCTATAGTCTACTGACTATTGCCTGAAGGGAAATTCATTAAAACATACATTTGTCTGTCTGGAGTGTCTTATCAAGCAAGCAATGAATACTTTTCCTCTCTCATAAATGGGACCTCCATATGTACCAGTATTTACCTTAGCTCATTCATTAGCTCTGCTTCTCCTCCAATATCTGTATGTTCCTTATGTGTTCCTCTGTCCTTGTCAGGTGGCCCACATGACCAAGAGTGAGCTTTATCTCCCAGACACGGCTTTCATCGGGCCTGGCCTCCTCTTCCTCAACCAGTACTTCAACAGCTTCATTGACGAGCACATAGTCCTCTGGATCGCAATGGTGGGTTCTCACCCAAGATTTGTCTTCACTATTCTGTAGTTCTGTCATCAAACTGTTTTAGTACAGGTCTGGTGTCATTTTCAACTCACTTCAGTTGATGTCGTCCATATAGATAGGACCAGGAGTTTCCCCTAACCACAAACTGACCGGGAACAACTCTAGGCCCTATGTGCATCAAGTACATTTCTCATGCCGGTCCTTGTATTTCCTCCACAGGTCCTGTCGTTGATTGACTTGACGCGCTACTGCACAGGCGTGTGCATCCAGATCGCCTCTCACCTGCGCATTCACGTGTTCAGCATCACGGCGCAAGCTGCCCCCAAACGCAACTGACGTTTTGCCCGGCGGAAGGAGGCAGGGGAGGTGGAGGACGCCGCCCCACTCTTGAAAGCAGACGACGATGAGGAAGAGGTCCCCTCCACCCCAAACCTCAGCAGCCTTGACACAGTGACCACCTCTGACTAAACATTGCCTGTAATAACCCTAGGTAATGACAGGAATGACATAACCACCCCTGATTAGATCCATCGTCAAGGGTAACACACACACTGGTCTGCATCTCACTGGATGAGTGCAGAGTAGCTGGCATGGAAATAAATTGGTTGGTTTTCCTTTGTCTCCGTATAGGAAGTAATCACTACCTGAGATAATCTGAGAATCAGATTTTATAAATGTCATCAGACAGGTTTTAACATCCAAAGCGCACCATTTTCCATTATTTCCAGCTCATTTAATTTAGACTAAATCATACACTATGGGTAAAAGCAAAAAAAATGTCTGATCAGATAAAGGAGTTACAATTTATACATATTCCTATATTCAATGCTGTAAAGTTAGACTACAGTACTAGACTCATCTGTCTTAACAGCCTCTTGTTAAACAATGTTATATCATTGTTCAAATTTATATAGTAGCTCTTAATCATTCATTAGTCATGTTTATTTAATGAATGAGACCCAATCTGACATGAAATTAACTCGATCAGGGCTAGGAAATACAAAATAAATCAACCTTTCAACCTCGAATAACTTCCAAATGAAGTTTGTAAAGTAGAATGAGACATTCCTAATGAGGTATGGTACGCTAATTGTCAAGGACTGCAAGTGAAGGGGCAAGGGTCTGGGTTAACACTGAAAACATTTATTCTACAAGGGCTTCCATCTGACTGTGAATCCCCCTCCAGGCTACAGTGTATCCAGCACCACTTACTTTTACTCACTTACCCTCTGTAACCTCAACTCTACTCCAGTTGAAGTCCTTGTAGTCATGTTGACGTGTTAACACCAGAGTCCCGTCTGCTTTCAACGTTCTTCTCCGTAAAGGGCTAATTCTTTGATTGTACAGAATTATGTTTGGCGCCTTAAATGTTTATTTGAATCCTTTGTTTAATTTAAAAAATTTGAAGTTTAGGAACAAGTACTAAAATGTATTTTATGCATCATTATGAAACCAGTATTCATGGTTGAAGTATCAGACAATATATGTAACACTGAGAACGTTGTACTGGAACTTATTTTACTGTTTACTATAATTCTGTACTGGAAGCCATCTTTTTTTCATCACATTAAGAATATGTATAGGTAAATGCATTTGGTACATTGAACGGTATGATTCTGAACTGTTTCAGGCCAGCGCTGAATGCATTGTTTAGTCATTGCTCGACAACTTTAGGATAGACAGACAAAGGGATGCGGATGTATTTGGAGATGTTTTGCCCCTGTGGTCATGTTAATGTAACTATTGGAACAAAGATAAGTAAATCAAGAACCCCTACTCTAGGAATATGCCCACCATACCATTGAGAAAATGTCCCTAAAAATGACATTTTGACTTGCAGATATTGCTGGGTAGAATTCCAATGAGAGCCTTCAGATTGTGACATTTCAATAACTTTGTCTGGAAATAACAGCCAACCTTAAGTTAGCCACCTGTTTTTGTTCAATCAGGGTTTGAACTCCAGGTGAACTTAAACTATGCATTGAAAAGGCCACACGCTCAATTTTAACATGGTATTGCACTATTCAATACAAGTAAAACATCTTTATACTAAAGTTCAAAATGATTGTAATAAAGAAATATTTTCCATTCAAGAAATTCAGTTTCATGATTTAAAGCATGACCAAGCGATTCAGGTTTATTTGATTTTGGGATGAGCCAAAGTGATGACTGAACAAAAAATTTGAATTTGACACTCCCAAGAGACTCACTTCAAATGTACATGTATACCACCCATTGTTGTAATTCAACCTGGTCTCAGAGCATTTTGTGTTGTTCTGTACATCAATCTGTGGCACTCCATATAGTGTTTGTTACAAATTCCAATTTGTGTGGCTAACAAACATTTGCAAAGTATCAAATGAATTAGTTGCCAAAATGCTAAAGTTGTCTGAGATCCAAACACGCAACCTTTGGGTTACTAGATGTTCGCATTATCCAACCACCCTCATTTTTTCCTTAAGTAACCTTGTTAGGTTTATATATCCTAATTTGAATGTCCCAGATTTACGTTTACTATGTTACGTCTAGTCTGAGACCAGGCTGTGTAATCTGGCACACTGCATACCACAAATTCAGCAA
This sequence comes from Brachymystax lenok tsinlingensis, assembly GCA_030435695.1. NCBI lineage: Eukaryota > Metazoa > Chordata > Actinopteri > Salmoniformes > Salmonidae > Brachymystax > Brachymystax lenok. Next base: position 11,998,646 of record CM059809.1, on the reverse strand, counting down.
TAGTAAGGCAGCAAAACATCATGGTTCTACTGCTGCTGGCAATCATTCACGTTTTATCATGATTAACATCAATGCACTGCTTGTAAGTGGAGAACTACCAAATTCAGGCATGGAAAGCTCAACAGAGACCATAGAATCAGAAAATAATTGAGGGTCAGTAGTAGAACACGAGCTAAATTAACAGTCCGTGGCATTCATTAGGAACACATTCACTGAATAATACAATCAGATGTTACAGAGCATGCTGCGGAGATCTGAATTTCAGACACTAGCAGAGCTAAACCTACAGTATCCCACAGGGACACATTCTGTATGGATGGCTGATCGCTGTGTGGTCTACTGTGTGAAACATTCATGATTAAACAAAATTACCAGTGTGGCATTTTTCACCCACCACCCCATGCCTTTGAAAGAAATCACTTATGACATGTAAATACCAAATCCAACCAAGACATTTAAAAAGACAAGCAGGGACAGAGGTCATACAGTCTGATACTTCAGGTAACACTCTTTAAAATAAGGCACTTGTTGAATGTAGACAGTGACGTGGTGAAACAGGTCAAATGGCATAATTCCTGTTATTCTGATCAACCCCTTCCCTTCCTGATCCCTTTTTTCCTTCTGTGGAATATAGGTTAAATTAAAAATTAAAATAGTGTCCAACCTAACCTTGAACGCTTCGCAAGGTTACAGAGCTCATGGTTAAGGTGCTGTCTCACACTGCCCACACTGACTGGACTGGAGCAGTTTAGCACATAGTTGGCTCAGTCAGTGTCCTTCTTCCACAGCCTGGTGTGTGGGCGATAAGTCCCTCTGGCACCCCTGGTGGACAAAGCTTTACAGGCTTTGTCCGCTGGCACAGCATCACATGACAGCATCTCCCAGCCAGGTGATGCCTGTCAATCATCTTACCCACCACACACGATTGATGTTGTTTACAAGAATCCCCCTCTCCTTGAGCCATGCTGACGCAATCCCAGGTGAGGACGTTTCGAGATTTAGGGATAGCCCTCCTTGCTCGCCACCTACCCCTGCATGGCCCTCAATTTGAACTCAAGGAGAGAGGTTGAGGGTGGAGGGAGGGGACAGGTAGGAGGGTGGAGAGAGGAAGTATGCAGAGAGTAGGATAAGGACGTTTTCCCTCGTTCTTCACACGCGCTCTGGGTTGACATCGTTGCTGACCCTGCGTCTGGGAAACAGCTTGCGCTTCAGTAGAATAAGCTGAGGGAAGAAGAAAATACCATAAAAAGACCGTCACAAAATACAAACACTGAAAGACGAGTGAAAAAGGAGGAAGCAACATTACTCTGTCAGCATGTGGCTAGCTCTGAGCGGGAGCTTTTTGCTGTACTTTTCTTGACTTTGAACAGATCAGGGCAACAGCACTTCCGGAGAGTCAACTTAAGTCCTGTAAAGTCACCAAAAGGTGGTTTATTGGTCCAAGCCTGAACCAATAAACCAGAGATGTAAACATCTCTCCAACTTCAAGAGGCAATTTACAAACAAAGCCCCTGATGCCTATGAAAAGAAGGGAGGCGCGGGATGATGGACAAAGACAAGACGGCTCCATCAGATTCCTCCATGTCCCAATGGCCCAGTGCAGTGTGGATTGCCCATTCCTCCACGGTCGCTCTGGCGAGTAACCATTATTAGGACCACTGAAGGAGAAAATTTACCCAACCCCCTCAGATATAATGGGTGCCATGATCAACAAAGAAACCATTCAACCACCATCCACTGCTCACGGTCCAAGAGGGACAGGTTTCAGTCTCATTTCAGTGACGCCATTTCAGTCATTCCAAAGCTCAACCGATAGTGAGGGATACATGCCCCTGTAGAGCTCTCTCTATGGAGCCCTGGGGCTAACTAAGTGCTAAATAGCACATCATCAAGCTACAAGTGTGCTGTTTATATTAGCGAGGCTGAAATATACATGACAGTGTAAAGTCCTACTGACCTGCTCGGCAAAAAAGGAGATGACAGTAAAGATCACCAGAGTCACCAATACACAGTGGGTCCAGAACTTCAGCTTGTCCCGATATACTCGCCTGTAAGACAGAGACAGTAAGACAGCAAAAATAAACAAACTATTTTGGGCCATCAATGAACACATGACATAGCAGATAACTCTCTGAAAGGCATCACTCTGATATTCTGATCCCAGTCTCCAATATGATTGGGTGATGGACAGGGTGAAATGTTTTTGGGGAGTATCAATGAATACAAAACAGAAACTCGACGAAAGTCACTACTATCATATTCAGAGTCCAGTCTCAATTATGAAATATCTTAGGCTTGGGTGACAGGGTTAAAAGTAATGATGAAATGCCTGTGGTTCCAGCGGAGAGGATGAGAGGGTGACAGGGTAAAGGGGTGACAATGTGACATCACCAGACACCAGGGGACCTCTGCTACCACCAGCCTGTCACTTCACTAACACTAGCACCCTCGTGACTCTTGGAGTGTCGTGTGTGTGGATCATACGAGTCTAATTTTAAAGTCTCTGTATCTGGATAGATTCCTCCAGCTCAGGCATGGCGCTATAAGAGCAGGATCCCACTCTAACCCCCTGGGATTCCCAGTGATCATTCATGGCAGTGCTGAGCACTTGGAGGTGCTGACAGATAGGATCCTTCATCCTTCTCTTGGAGAAATGGGGAGAGACCTCTGTCTCACATGGCCCTGATACAGTAAGATAATGTATCTGTCCATCTATCATTTAGGACAGATACTACAATTGACAAAGTATCTGTACAGGCATCTTGTATTGTGTGCACATTGTGCTTCTGCACTGCCACCAATTAATGGTATAATGAAAAAAGAATGTAACTAAATGCAGATCACGTATTCAACTACACTCCAATATATCCTTCCAACTCCAGTATAAACCACCCCAGTCCTACCATTCCCCTCTCTAGTATAAACCACCCCAGTCCTACCATTCCCCTCTCTAGTATAAACCACCCCAGTCCTACCATTCCCCTCTCTAGTATAAACCACCCCAGTCCTACCATTCCCCTCTCTAGTATAAACCACCCCAGTCCTACCATTCCCCTCTCGTGTAAACCACCCCAGTCCTACCATTCCCCTCTCGAGTATAAACCACCCCAGTCCTACCATTCCCTCTCAGTATAAACCACCCCAGTCCTACCATTCCCTCTCTAGTATAAACCACCCCAGTCCTACCATTCCCTCTCTAGTATAAACCACCCCAGTCCTACCATTCCCTCTCTCGAGTATAAACCACCCCAGTCCTACCATTCCCTCTCTCGAGTATAAACCACCCCAGTCCTACCATTCCCCTCTCGAGTATAAACCACCCCAGTCCTACCATTCCCCTCTCGAGTATAAACCACCCCAGTCCTACCATTCCCCTCTCGAGTATAAACCACCCCAGTCCTACCATTCCCCTCTCGAGTATAAACCACCCCAGTCCTACCATTCCCCTCTCGAGTATAAACCACCCCAGTCCTACCATTCCCTCTCTCGAGTATAAACCACCCCAGGCCTACCATTCCCTCTCTCGAGTATAAACCACCCCAGTCCTACCATTCCCTCTCGAGTATAAACCACCCCAGTCCTACCATTCCCCTCTCGAGTATAAACCACCCCAGTCCTACCATTCCCCTCTCGAGTATAAACCACCCCAGTCCTACCATTCCCCTCTCGAGTATAAACCACCCCAGTCCTACCATTCCCCTCAAGTATAAACCACCCCAGTCCTACCATTCCCCTCAAGTATAAACCACCCCAGTCCTACCATTCCCCTCTAGTATAAACCACCCCAGTCCTACCATTCCCCTCTAGTATAAACCCCCAGTCCTACCATTCCCTCAAGTATAAACCCCCCAGTCCTACCATTCCCCTCTAGTATAAACCCCCAGTCCTACCATTCCCTCTAGTATAAACCCCCCAGTCCTACCATTTCAAATCCCCGAGCTGACAAGGTAAAAATCTGTCGTTTCTGCCCCTGAACAAGGCAGTTAACCCACTGTTCCCCGGGCGCCGAAGACGTGGATGTCGATTAAAGGCAGCCCCCCGCACCTCTCTGATTCAGAGGGGTTGGGTTAAATGCGGAATACACATTTCGGTTGAAGGCATTCGGTTGTACAACTGACTAATAATGGTGACTTTGACTTTGACTTTGACTTTGACATTCCCCTCTAGTATAAACCCCCCCAGTCCTACCATTCCTCTCTCTAGTATAAACCTCTCCAGTCCTACCATTCCTGGAGCTCTCCCATGTGGAGGAAGCGGTTGCGGTATTCTCTGGGCAGCTCGAACTGGGAGGTCAGGGGGAACATGGACTCATAAAAGTCCCTCAGCACCGCCTTGACAGTCCCTGCGTCCTTATGGCTGTGGTCAATGTTGTCGTTTAGACATATGAACTTCCTGTGAGGAAACAGTGATGTGGTCAAATCATAAATCAACATCCTGGTCAAATGGTCATATGAAAAAGGTAGTATAACAATAAAACAGGAATAAGGAGTACATATTAATTAGGCAGGCACTAGGCTGGACACCGACAGAAAGCACAGAGATAATTATAATAATTTGGGGGGGGGTGCATATCTTTGTATTGTTACACACAAGTGTGTAACGGAAATGTGTCTTTCATATTCCAACTCCCCGAGACAGCGGCAGGGAGTGGGGTCACAATGACAGATCTTTCACCTTGTCCGCTCCGGTATTCGAACCAGTGACCTTTCGGTTACTGGCCCAACGCTCTAACCTCACCTGGGGTTCTTCCTGATGTCATCCAGCTGGCCCACCACATGGGACACGTTGGTCCGCACCATCTTAAAGGCGATCTCCTCCTCGCCCATTATCTCAAACCTGTCAAAGGAGAGGTTTCCATGTTTACTATGATCTTAAAATAGGATCAGGATATCCAGAGAAAATGTAGGATGGGTGATATATATATATATATATTTACAGCATTTTCTTTTGTTGTTACACACATTTGACATACATAGATATTTTTTTATATATTTTTTTTTAACAAGACTTACTTGTACTTGTTCTGGTCTTTGAAGGCCTTGTGGATGCGCTCTGTGACGGCTTTACAGTGGATCACCAGACCTTTAGTGACGGGAGGCTGTGGATTCAAATACACAAATCAGTCTCTGCACCTCAAGTCTACTGCAGCTTATAAATGTTTTTTGGGCCACAGCACAGAGGCCATGTAGAGTAGTCACCATGCTGGCCTCGTAGTACGCCTCCTGTGTAGGGCTAACGATATGTAGCTGGGTCAGGTTGGCGGGCAGCGTCTTAGAACAGTTGATCAGCAGCTGCTCCAGACCTGTCAGATCCTGCAACACGCCACACACTAACACATTAACCTCACTGTACCACTGGTCTGAGATCAGCGTTTTAAAACAGGAGTAAACCAGGGTCGGTATTCATAAAGTGTCTCAGAGTAGACGTGCCGATCTATGATCACTTTGGCCTTAGATGATAGATAACATGGACACACGGGGACCTGATCTTCTACACCCAGACTTCTCTACTGACCTGTAGGTTGAGGGGGAGCTCATGGATGCGAGTGGCCAGCGTTCGGATCTCGCGGTCAGACAGAACGCCGGAGTGGTCCGTGTCGATCTCGTCGAACACCTGCGAGACGTTGAGCGGCTGCAGGGCCGACATCAGGAAGTAGAAGTAGGAGAATGAAAACTGCATGTCCTCCGGGTGACGCACGCGGTGGGACGACGTCAGGTCGAACGCCTGTGGGAATCTGAAAGATGGTGACATTCACATATCAGTTTGTTCAGCAACTAATTCACTTTAACGAGGTAAACAAATGAGTGCTCCTGTTGTTGGACAAGCACTCACAACAGCTACTTCGGTCTTCTATATTACTAACCCAGTATTTCCCATATGACGACATTTCCTGCTACTCACATGTCCTGGAGCTCCTGCATGATGAGCCTGTCGATCATGTGGGGCATGTGGGCGGGGACCTTGCGGGAGGTGAAGCCAAACTGACCGTTGAGCAGCTTGTTGACGTGGCGGAGGGAGTCGGCGAAGGTGTCCTGCAGCCTCCGGCCAGCAGCGGCGCTGTCTGCCTGGTACGCCAGCTCTCCCTCCAGACGCTCCTCCTCCTATAGGAGCCATAGAAAGAGACAGAAAGCAATAAGAGAATACGTAGTTAAAATTCCCATTTACATTTGGAACATTAAAAGTTTAACAGTTTCTGAGTAAAGTGTTTGCGATTCAATCCAATGCACGGTTGTTTTCGATTCTATGTTCTTCATCTCAAGAGTCAGGATTCTTCCTGACTGACCTTGTGACATTATTACAACCCAACCCCAGCTCACCTCCAGCAGGTCCTGGAAGTACTTCCGTCTCTCCCAGGGCAGGAAGCCTCTATCTGAGGAGGTGTAGTGCTGCAGCTTCCTGCCCACAGGAACCCCCCGGGCTCCCTCTGCTCCTTCCTCCGGTCCCTTCTCGGCCCCTGCCCGCTGCTGCGATTGGCCCTCTGAGCCCTTGGCTTTGGACATGCTGCCCACCAGGGTGCTCAGCAGCTTGGAGGACGGTGGAGGTTTCTCTGTGGTGGTGGTGTCCTGGGCTTTAGCGGCTTTCGGAAACTCCCCATCCACTAGAACTGGGATGGGGGTTGCTGGAGTCTTTTGTACTTTCTGTTTCTCTTTCTCACCAACGATGCTCGACTTGGGCACCTCCTCTGGTGCCTCGGTTCCCTCTGGCTCTTTGGTCTTCTCTGGTCCGTTTCTTTCTGGACTGTGTTGTGCTACTGGGTTAGTCTCCACTAGCTGTGGTGCGTCTGATCCTCTCCTCACCACATGTCCTACTAGGTCTTTAAAAGGCTTGTCCTGGTGTTTGATCTGGTCAGCTGGTGTTAATCTGGGGCCCCGATTGGCCAGAGCCTTGTACGGCCCCAGCAGTATAGCCTTGGTGAGGTTATAACCCTTCATAGTGATGTCACCCACCAGGAGCTTTCCTTGCAGCCTCTGAAGCTCACTCTGCAAGTCCGCCGGTAGCAGGGACACGTTTAGCGCAGGCACCTCCACGATCACCTCATTTTCCCCAGGTGGCCTCTTCAGGACTCGGGGACCTTGTTTCTCCAGAGGGACATCCTCGAAAGGGACCTCAGGCTCTGCGGTGGCGGTGGTGGGCTTGGCCTCTTTGGATCCATCTTTGCGGAGTGGGTCGGACACGGACACGTTGGGCTGGGGGAGCTGGCGGGTGTCCACAGCCACGCTGAAGGTCAGCGAGAACTGCTTGTCGTCATCCCCTTGGACAGTGATGTTGTAGTGGACCAGCGAGGCATTGTGGCCCGAGTGGAGGAGCAGGTGGACCGTCTTCCACTTGTTGGCCACCGAGGTATGGCGCACGGCCGGGTTGTCGCTGACCTGGGCCTCGGTCACCCGGCGAGCCACGCCTGCAAAGCTGAAGTATGGCCTGGTCTCACCCACCGGCAGGGTGTACAGGGTCCTGTTCTTCAGCAGGGTGACGCTGTAGAGCTGGTTAAAGTGATCTAACACACACACACACACACACACACACAGCATGATTATAATTTCTCTTCCACCTCACTGGATGAGCTAATGTTACCAGACCAGGAAAAACACTTGGCTGACATTCTGCACATTTTCTCATCAATGAAACATTGGATCTCAGAGTCTTCTCTTCACAAAAGTAGAATCTGTTACGAACAAATTGCACTAAGTTTTGTAGACTTGGGCAATGCGCAAGGGCAATGCGCACTTCACAGAGTAGGCGTTCCCTCACGAAAAATATGTAAATACAGTTGAAGTCGGAGGTTTACATACACCTTAGCGAAATACATTTAAACTCAGTTTCACAATTTCTGACATTTAATCCTAGCAAAAATTCCCTGTCTTAGGTCAGTTAGGATCATCACTTTATTAAAAAAATGTGAAATGTCAGAATAATAGTAGAGAGAATGATTTATTTCAGCTTTTATTTTTCCATCACATTCCCAGTGGGTCATACGTTTACATACACTCAATTAGTATTTGGTAGCAATGCCTTTAAATTGTTTAACTTGGGTCAAACGTTTTAGGTAGCCTTCCACAAGCTTCCCACAATAAGTTGGGTGAATTTTGGCCCATTCCTCCTGACAGAGCTGGTGTAACGGAGTCAGGTTGTAGGCCTCCTTGCTCGCACACGCTTTTTCAGTTCTGCCCGCACATTTTCAATAGGATTGAGGTCAGGGCTTTGTGATGACCACTCCAATATCTTGACTTTGTTGTCCTTATGCCATTTTGCCACAACTTTGGAAGTATGCTTGGGGTCATTGTCCATTTGGAAGACCCATTTGCGACCAAGCTTTAACTTCCTGACTGATGTCTTGAGATGTTGCTTCAATATATCCACATAATTTTTCTTCCTCATGATGCCATATATTTTGTGAAGTGCACCAGTCCCTCCTGCAGCAAAGCACCCCCACAACATGATGCTGCCACCCCCTTGCTTCACGGTTGGGATGGTGTTCTTCAGCTTGCAAGCATCCCCCTTTTTCCTCCAAACATTACGATGGTCATTAAAGCCATGACATCATTTTCTGGAATGTCCAAGCTGTTTAAAGGCACAGTCAACTTAGTGTATGTAAACTTCTGACCCACTGGAATTGTGATACAGTGAATTATAAGTGAAATAATCTGTCTAAACAATTGATGGAAAGATTACTTGTGTCATGCACAAAGTAGATGTTCTAACCGACTTGCCAAAACTATAGTTTGTTAACAAGAAATTTGTGGAGTGGTTTAAAAACGAGTTTTAATGGCTCCAACCTAAGTGTATGTAAACTTCCGACTTCAACTGTACATGTTAAAGCGCGCAAATAGGATCTGGCTAGCTCGTGCTCGGCACTGCCCACCTCTTTGCTTGTTCTGCCCACTGTGCTCATTTGCTCCCATTGTAAACGGCACATCACATATCTTGGTTTAGTTTTCAATATCTTAGCTATAAATAAAGCTTTTCCAGGTCAGGTGATTAAGAAAAACTCCTGGCCCTACTTCAGATCACACTCACCTTGTCCACAGTCGCCCACGTCGAAGCCACAGGAGAGCACGTTGCAGGCCTGGTCGCAGAACTTGTCTGCCAGCCAGGAGTTGGCACAGCCTTGGTTACAGCTGGACACGCCCCCGATGCCACCTAGACCTCCTGCAAACTGCCAGGGCTGATTAGCCACTCCGCCCACACCGGTCCCAAACCGGCTGCCCCCAGCTCCTGTGTGGTGAGATAGAAAAGAGGAAGAATACCAAGCTCAGTGAACAACGAGTTGTGACGGAGGAGAGAAGGGAAGAAAGAGAGGCAGACTGGTACAGGGAGGGAAGAGGAGTGATTCTCACCCAGGCAGTCGCCACCATCCCAGTCACAGGCGGAGTTGTTGCAGGCCTTGTCACAGTAGCCATCTTTGATCCAGGAGCCTGGACAACCTTCAGCACAGTTAGGGACCGGCCAGGTGAGGTACACCTGTGGGGAGAGCGGCCAGGTGAGGTACAGTAGGGATGTTAAAACAATATTACAATATTCAAAATAACAGAACTATTCCTCAAAACATAACCCAATCTCATGCTAGCGAGATATGTCATATTTATATGAAATTATAAAGAGTCTACATTAGCACCAACTTGAGCTAGTGAGCTAAATTCAAGACCGTGCATCTAGTAACACTTGAATTTAAGTCTAGACCCGGACCTTCTGTCCTTTGGAGTGACTGAAGAAGTCGTCAGGCCACACGTCCTTCCCGAACATGACGTCGTCGTTGAGGTAGATGAACTTCTGAGACAGGCCTGGGATTCGGTGGATGTGGGTCTCAATGGCAGGGGAACTGAAGGTGGGCAGGTGGGTGTGGTTCTGGAAGACATCCTACACAGGAGAGACAATCATATGGCAACTTGGATCTTTTTCCCTAACTACAGGCCCAGAATTCTTCCTGCACCGGTCACAACCTCCATTATTTTCTGTTACCGTCAACAATCGTATCTGTGAGAGTAGTACTGTAGGTCTCAGGTGTACCTGGTGTGTTACCACGGTGACACGGGGGTTGTCCAGGTTCAGCCAGGAAGGGATCTGCCCATTGGTCACGATGAAGATGTGCCGCACCCAGGGGGCGTGCCTCTCCACCGAGCGCAGCGAATAACGCAACTCCTCGTTGTCCTCGAAGCGACTGGCCGAGACATCCTCGTCCTGCTTGGACTAGGGGGGGAGAGAGCAGAGCAGAGGGGTCTGAGACATGCTTTCACCTTGCTCTGAAAAGAGACCAATCCTAAATACCAATCCATACACTGTTGATCTTCCCTGATAGATAGTGAGTGACGGGACAGAGGCAGAGCGAGGTCCTACCTGTGTGATGGCAGTCAGGTCCCAGAAAAGATAAGCAGCGCTGATGGTCAGCTCTTTCCCATCCAGGGTCAGGTTCTTTTTGGCCTGCTGGGTCAGGTCAGTAAAGTCCTGAGGGCTGTTCAGATGGAGCAGGGCGATACTGGCCTCCGTATACAGCTGGAACTATGGGAAAGAGAGAGACAGAAACACAAACATGTCAGTGTGGCACCAGAGACAGCAGATGCTACTCATCATAGCAGCGCCATGAGAAAACAACTAAAATATCACAGCCTTTATTTGGAGCCAAGGACACAACAAGACAAACAGGCATCAAGACAGAAATATTTTTATGAACCACTTTAGCCGTAGTGGCCATGTCAAAGGTTATATGGCGCTGGGCCTAAAATCCATTATTGTGACTTTGGTTACCGCTCCTGTCCCAGGGAAGGATTCCGTGTGACAGAGATGACAGACAAAGCCACCATATGACGGCTGCATACACAGACTACTAGGCTGAACTTGAGCTGGGTTCAAAACAATCTGATTTTGATGTTGACCTATAACCTCTGACCCGTGGCCAGTTTAAAGGATGGACCACATCAAAGCAGAGGACTCGTCACCACCAACCACGACTACTGTACCCTTCAAGATAGAATACCCCACAGTCATGCCAGTGCGGATATGGGAACGAAAGTGAGTGTGAGTGAGTGAGTGAGTGAGTGAGTGAGTGAGTGAGGCAGGGTTCAAAGGAAGGAAAGAGTGGGGCAGGCTCTTGGAAAATTCTGTGATGTCATTTCTGTGTGGGGGAGCTGGTATTGATCTCAGGGTTGGAATGGAAGGCTTGGCTCGGTATCCTTGCGTGTGTCATCTCAGTCGTTGTGTGCATGTCTTATCGCAGTCGTTGCCTCTCATAACCATCTGTCCCTACTCCCTCATCTCCTTAGTCCCTAGCCTTCCAGAAAACCCACAAACCACTGAGCCAGAACCCAAACACCTTAGTACTGCTGGTCTCCCTCTCAGCCTTGACATGTTTCTCCTCTCTGCTCCTGTTGTTATGGAAATCCCTAAGATGAGGCAGGGACAGCCAACTGGAGATCACATTTCCATTTTTATTAGCCCCTTTTATAGGAGCGGTTAACACACAGCTCCATGTGTCTGTACGTGCACACACACACACACACACACACACACCTCTATGTCACGGTAACACAAAGACAATAGCAAACATGGCTTTATATAGCTTTACTAGGAAAGGCATTGGCTATTGGCAGTAACATCAACATCCTCGCCCACATCTGCCTGTCAGCAGCCCGTCAAAAGATGCAGGCGTCTGGTCGAAGTATTTAAGGTCACGTCATACCCGTTATCATGAGCCAATGTCAATAGTGACTAGAGGATCCAAACATCAGCTGTTTCTCCTACTCCTGACATTTAAACTATTTCATTACTGTTTAAAAACGTCATAAGTCAGTTGAGACAAAAGTGTATACGCACAAACCACAAATACACTAAAACCTTGAACCACATGCTCCGGAAGCAAACAACTGAAGCTTAAATATACCTAACCTGGGTAGCCCAAATCAAATCTTGCGTGTATCACAAGAGTCTAACATCCACCAAAGGACAGTCAAAATTTTACCACAACTAAAATGAGTCCGAGCAAGACGTCACGGTAGTGTTGAGTGAGGGGAGGCTTCATAATGTCATACGATCGTCGATCCATCACCCCCCCCCAGCGTTTCAGACTCTACAGCAGGGATCATCAACTAGATTCAGCTGATTTTGTTCTTGAGGATAATGCTGCAGCTTCTGGCACACGTCTTCAATATCAGCATGGGTTTGAATCCAGCCTACTGCCCTTTGATACAATCTCTCTCCATCTTTCCCCACGGTCATTATCTCAAACTATCTGTTCAATAAAAATCTGAAATACCTAAAAAAGATTTACATGAACACCAAAATAGTACTACTGTGTGGCTCTATCATGGCTTTGAATGTAGTTATACTTTACTGCTTCTATTTATTTACTATTTTAGTCTAATCTCTATATACACACACTAGCTGCACATTCTAACCTCGAGTACATAAACAACAGGCACGGGGGAGGAGTTAGCTATAGGCACAAGTTAGCTATACATTAATAACACACAACACGTGTGAATGACACCGTGCCAGTTAGAGGAACACACAAACGGAGGGCAGTATTTTCTAGGCGACAGTGTGAGCAGATGGGGGTCGTGGGGCAGCTTTCGTCACCATTGCACTCAGTTTAACACTGTCTATAAATACTGTCCGTCTCTCACCCTGCCCATACCGCTCTCCCTCTGTCTCTCTTTCTCTCTCTCCCTCGCTGCATTCTCTCCCTCTCGCTGCATTCTCTCTCCCTCTCCCGTGTCTCTCTGCATTCTCGCCGTCTCTCTCCCCCCCTCCATCCATCTTCCTCGCTCCCGGTCTCTCGCTCCCCGTCTTTCGCCGTCCCCCCCAGTCTCCCTGTCTTCCTCGCTCCCCCCTCTTGCAGTCTCTCTCCTTCCTTCGTCGTCGTCGTCTCTCTCCCCGTGCCGTCTCTCTCCCCTCTCGCCGTCTCTCTCCCCCTCTCTCCCTCAGTCTTCCTCGCTCCCCCTCGCCGTCTCTCTCCCTCTCCCTCTGCACTCCCTCTGCATTCTCCCCCTCTCTGCATTCTCTCCCCCTCTCTCTCTCTGCATTCTCTCCCCCTCTCTCGGCATTCTCTCCCCCTCTCTGCATTCCCCGCCCTCTCTCTCTGCATTCTCCCCTCTGCATTCTGGATCCCTGCATTGTGCTACGGATCGACGGACGGACCACCCCCCCACCCTCGCCTTCCTGAACCTCCTGTCCCCATACACTCTGCTTATAAAGACTACCTCACCTGTGGGGGTTGTAGAAAGGTCTATGTGAGAAAGGGAGTGAGTGGGTGGAATAGAAAGAGAAAACAGAGAAGGTCAGTAAAATCCTGTGACCTTTCAGTGTGCTGCCTGGCACCACCCCATGGCCGCTCCCCAAGATAGGGTTTCACCCTAATACCCTTCTGTTATCTCATGACCACTGACGAGAGACACAGAGACCGACACAGAGACCGACACAGAGACCGACACAGAGACCGACACAGAGAAGGAGAGGCAGTAGGAGGATAAGGAGGGCTCACTGTAGTCAGGAGGAGTCTGCAGATCACAGACACTTTCTATTGTAGTGTAGATTAAGGGGAGAAGACAGTTTAAAGGATTTTTAAGCCTTGAGACAATTGAGACATTGAATAGGCAAGACAAAAGATGTAAGTGCCTTTGAACAGGGTATGATAGTAGGTGTCAGGCGCACCAGTTTGAGTGTGTCAAGACCTGCAACGCTGCTGCGTGTTTCACGCTCAACAGTTTCCCGTGTGTATTAACAATAGTCCACCACCCAAAGGACATCCAGCCAACTTGACAACTGTGGGAAGCACAGTTGAGTTCATGTGGAGTCCATGCCCTGACTAATAGGCTGTTCTGAGGGCAAAGTGAGGTGCAACTCAATATTTGGAAGGTGTTCCTAATGTTTTGTACACTCCGTGTAGCTTTGTATGGATATAGCCTGTATCAATGCCTGTGGTGAGACAGAACTACAGTACACTAAACTATCACTGGATTATTTTATTTGATTATCTCAGAGTAATCCGGCTTGTTACTGGCATTCCTCCTCCCGAAATATCTTGGAGTTCTGATTAGAGAAAATGATTAGATAGACAACCTGTGGGCAAACTAAACTAGGGCTCTGTACTACCACAACTGTTTAAAATAGATGGAGACCTCTTCTGCTTAAGTGTTATTACTTATTTAATTCGGCACAATTATATTGTTTAAGGTCTGTGGTTATGGCAGACATACAGTGTCGATGTTCAGTTTGAACCCAATAGATTCTGTCTTGATCCTGTCTGTTAAACAAACGTTTTGAGCACGGCGATGACTAGCCTATCCTTCACGTCATGATTCTGAGGTACAGCAAGGGTGACATCTTGTGGCTGTATGAATATAGTTATAGTACATTAATTTGTCCTGGAAGTGTATATAATTTTTTCCTAAAGTCTGCATTTCTCATTAAATGTAAATAAAATATGTTGTGGCATATCTGTGCCTGGTTAAGAAAACAACGAATGTGTTCATATGATAGAATGGCAGTGTATTATGTGAAACACTGCCCTCTAGTGAAATAACAGATGTAAGCTCCCTGTCCAAAATAAATACAGTATTTGATTTAGTATTGTTTTCCTGATTATGCCATTTGTTTTCCTTTTTCCATCCAGGTTAGTCTTACCTGTTTGATCTTGCCAGTGACAACAGACGGCAGTTTGACTCTGAGCTGCTCTGTCTCCTTGAAGGACGCTGGGAAGCCACTGAGGTAGGCCAGGCTCTGCATGCGGACCAGACCTGGTGCGTCCTTATCTGTGGTCTACAGGAGGAACAACAGCACAATAGCTTATTGCTACCACATGACTGTGTGTCCATTGCTTATTCGTCCTTAAGTAAGGACCAGTGATGTAAGGATCCAATTGGGGTAAATGCTCAATAAGATAATTGCGCTGGAATCAGAAAGGTCTTAGAAGTGTTGGTTGCGTCTGGTGCAATAGAACGTCTAAGTCCGGTATAGTCCGGTAACTCACCAGGTAACATCTCGAGACGGAGCGCTTCAGAGCCTCACGGGGTGCATCTGTGTAGGCCTTGTCCGCTATGGGAGGGAGGGGGGAGAAGAGACAGAGAGACAGTGAGAGATTTTGCTGTGATGACATGGGTGTTCTCGTACTGAGTGGGTAGCAGAATTGTGAACTGAAGTAGCATCTGTGTAGAGTGCCAGTTAGTGTTAGTGTCAATGACTCTTTACCATCAGCCTGGGAGTGAAAGATGACCACAGACACTGTGGTGGAGGGATGGAGGGGCTTGGCCACTTGCAGCAGCAGCTTGGCGGCGGAGAAGGAGGGCGAAAGCGATGGCAGCTCCTTCAGAGTGACGTTGGCTGGCAGAGCTGGGTCCAGGGCTAGAATGGGCGCTATGATACAATGGGACAGCAGACATTCTGGCTTCACACTGCAAACAGAAACACAGAAATATAAGGAGAAAGAGAAAACAGTCACAGAAAGGTCACAAAACATCAAGATGGTGTCCACGAGGCCAAACCAACATCACTACTTCTACCAAACCACGACGGCTTGTGAAAAACCCTGCTCTGCCTTGCTGCAGTTTGCACCACTTGCACAAGGCTTTGTTTGTGCAGTGGTTGCATCTGTGGTCATAAGCCCACTGTTGTTGCAGATTGGTCGACTACACGGAGACCCTCTCTCACAAACACTCAGTTGAGAGAGAAACAGCAATGTCAAAACCCTTGATCTAAGACGACCATAGTTTGTGTCTCAATAAGACGGTGCATCATCAACTCCCTGCCCTTAGAGTTTGAAAGCATTCCATACTGAGCTACATATGTAAAGAATCAGTGTGAAAACGACAGTAAATCTACAGTAATGTACAGGTGTTTCTATCTTATCACTCACCTGTCCTTCGGCAATTCAGTCGGATCACTTGCATTCTTCCCCAGCCGTTCCCTATGGTGAGAAACAGTCCAGAAAGTCAATGCACTGATCCGTTAATGCATGGAATGTGTTGTTGGGGAATGTTCTAGTATTGTGATTGAAAATCGACCTTTGAGCTAACAGAATCTCCCACTGGCAATATTAGTTAACTACTTATTTGGTGTCCCCTAGTCTACACAACAGGATGAATGGGAATGATTCAATCACAGTAATCATGTAATGTGAATAAGTACCCACTTCCTTTATGTGCTAATGACCGCCTCTCAGAACATTCAGCGGACCACAGTAACCCTCTCTCCGTCAGCCATTTACCAAAACAAATATGTTCAGCTTGCATTCACATAATACTATTTGTGTAGCCTAACGTGTGTGTGACGTGTAACTGAAGTCCCGGTGACCATGTGCAGTACCTCAGTGTTCTCTGCTCTTCCTCCAGCTGTTCCCTCACACCGCGTAGCTGCTTCATCAGGTCTGTGTCCGTGCCATTCACCCAGGTGTACACCACATCTATGGGCATGGGCTGACACAGCCTACAGCGGCACAACACCGGAGAGAAGATACACATTCATTTCAAATCAGTAGACAGACAAAGCACCATTTGGAATAGTGAATTGAGACAGTGAAACACTGGTTATCCCTGTAGTGGATAGCACTTGGGCAGGGAGGGTTACTCACCGAGTCTGGAATGATTTCCCAGCTACATTATCTCTATATGAGTCAAACAGTACATGGTACTGATCCCTACTCCACTCTACCACCACCTACACACAGAGAGGGGGATGCGATTATTAACCACTATATGTACTGTATACTTCAACATAACCAGCCAGAACAGGCCGTGCCTTAACTTACAGTGTAACGTCACACACACACACACACACACACACACACACACACACACACACACACACACACACACACACACACACACACACACAGAGAGATAAGTTAACTGCTGCATCACTGCGTTTGACAAGGGTTAGCTTGTTAGCTAACTAAGCTACTTACTTCTCCAAACTGGAAGGCAGAGACGATCATGAGGACTATCCCTCCAAAGCAGAGGTACAGTCCATAACGGTGGGACAGACAGGTGTAGGTCTGTCTCTGCAAGAGTTTCAGTACTGAATTGATTATCACCATGGTTCTCCTTTGCAATCCATATCTCTTCAGTCATTCACCGAAGACGCAGGAGCATATCGGAGTTAATATAAAATAAATACTACGAAACGAACGACGTCTTCTTTGTCACATGACACCTAGCAAAAACTGTCAAAACGCATGACCAACCATTGCACTTCCTTTATGGTGATGTGCGCCTTGTCTCAAATGTTCCGGGTTGCTTTAAAAAAATGTAACTCTGTACCGCCCTCTATCGACCAGGAGGAGTTATGCTACACATTTAGCGTGGTGTGTCCTATGCATAGAAATACATTGAATATAACAAACATTAGGAACACCTTCCTAATATTGAGTTTCGTCCCCCATTTGCCCTCAGAACAACCTCAATTCATCAGGGCATGGACTCGTTTATTTATTGTTATTTATTTTACCAGGTAAATTTACTAAGAACACATTCTCATTTACAGCAGCAACCTGGGTTATATAACAGGGGAAAGGATGGGGGATGAATGAGCCAATTGAAAGCTGGGATGATTAGGTGGCCGTGATGGTATGAGGGCTAGATAGGGGAATTTAGCGACCACAGAAAGTCAGGACCCCCGTTTAATGTCCCATCCAAAAGACAGCACCCTACACAGGGCACAATGTTCCCAATCACTGCCATGGAGCATTGGAATATTTTTTTTGACAAATGAAAGAGTGCATCCTACTGGCCCTTCAACACCACTTCAAGCAGCATCTGGTCTCCCATCGAGGACCAACCCTGCTTAGCTTCAGAGACAAGCCAGCTGTGTGATGCAGGGTGGTATGCTGATGACTCTACATAAACAACACAAAGGAGCTGATCGTGGACTTCAGGAGACAGCAGAAGGAGCACGCCCCCATCCACATCGATGGGACCGCATTGGAGAAGGTGAAAAGCTTAAAGTTCCTCTGCGCACACATCACTGACAATCTGCACCGCCCGCAACCGCAGGGCTCTCCAGAGGGTGGTGCGGTCAGCCCAACGCATCACCGGGAGCACACTGACTGCCCTTCAGGACATCTACAGCACCCAGGATGACAGGAAGGCCAAGAAGATCATTAAGGACCTCAGCCACCCGAGCCACGGCCTGCTCACCCCGCTATCATTCAGCGAACTCAGTACAGGTGGGACCGAGAGAATGAAAAACAGCTTCTATCTCAAGGCCATCAGACTGTTAAATAGCCATCACTAGCCGGAGTTACAATTCCATTATTTTACTTGTAGAATTGTGTGTATTGTTGTGTATAGTTAGATATTACTGCACTGTTGGAGCAAGGAACACAAGCATTTTGCTACACCCATAATAACATCTGCTAAATATGTGTATGCGACCAATACAATTTGATTTGACAAGGTGATGAAAGCATTCCACAGGAATGTTGGCCCATTTTGACTCCATTGCTTCGCACAGTTGTATCAAGTCGGCTGGATGTCCTTTGGGTGGTGGACCGTTGAGCGTGAAACACCCAGCAGCGTTGCAGTTCTTGACTCAAACTGGTGCGCCTGGCACCTACTACCATACCCAGCTCAAAGACACATCTTTTGTCTTGCCCATTCACCCTCTGAATGGCACTCAAACACCATTGATGCCTCAATTGTCTAAATGCTAAAACTGCCTTCTTTAACCTGTCTCCTCCCCTTCATATACACTGATTGAAGTGGATTTAACAAGTGACATCAATAAGGGATCATAGCTTTCACCTGGATTCATTCAGTCAGTCTATGTCATGGAAAGAGCAGGTCATGTTTTGTATACTCAGTGTAGAATGGATGCATCCCTCTGCAGCCCTACCCACTCAGATTAGAATGAATAATGAACAATGAAGTTAGAAATACATAAATAAAGAAATACATGTTGTTTCAGAAGAGGATGTGTTACCATTTTATGTAAAGCTGCGCGTCTTAGTTTCTGTTACGTGCGGAAATGATCGGACGAGGTACCGAAGTCAGCCCACACTCAACATGACTGAAATGTAATACTGTCTATACCACGTGACCGCAACATAACACGTTTAGGGTATAGTTTCAGTAGGAGATGTCACTTTTTAGGTGGCCGATTAGCCAAATTATAATCCTACTTCAAATCTCAACTCTGAGGAATATTGACAGAGGAATTTTACCTGTCAGTATTCTGCTTCGTATTTATTCTTTACTAATTGCACTAAGGTCGGTCTGTCTGCGTGGTAACTTTTCCTTATTGCTGACAAAATGCTTTGGTTCATGGAGGGAATATGCTTTTTACCAATTTTTTTGGTAATCTGGTCATCTAGCACGTTTATTGTTTCCTACCTAATTGCATTGTTCGAGCATGATGTGGATGTTATCTTCCCCTATATAAGGTAAAATTATGATTATTTATCAGCAGCCTGAGCATTCTTATTTTCCACGACCTTTCCGTTATTCATTAAACCGTGATAATAGCATTTACTTCTTATTTAAATCAGTGTGGGTAATGGAAATAAGGTTTCTTTATTTCTACTCATCAAAACCGGCGATATTAATGGAAATCATATGGTATTCTTGCAACAAAAATAAATCAGTTTCGTTTTCCCCACCACAGTTGAACGCTGTACTTGGCTGGTACCCATTTCCCAGCTGTGTAGTCTACAGCGTAGGGGCCTGTGAACTACTTAATGTCCGGTGTGTGTCCTCACTTGACATTTAAACTGCTTGTTTATTGAGTAGATAGACATTTAACACATATGCAAACTCAACATTAATAGGCATAGAAAATGAATAATGGTTAAACTAATTAGCGCTCTATTCAAACAATTAAAGCCCTCTATTCAGAAATATTTTCCGTAGATATACCTAAATTATTTGTTTGTCATCAACTGGTATAGTTTGACATTTGAAATGCAATTGTCTTTTTGGTTAATAGATTATGCCCATGGTAGGATTTTGCTTTGATTACTTTTTTTGATTTCATTTAATAACAAATTATATCACTTTCTGTTCTGTTATAATTTAATGTGTATAATGATTTATAATATAATGTATTGTTTAAATTAAATCCAGATGATTTAAAATGACTTCCAGACATGGCATTAATACACACATTAAACTTGAACTATTCTTTCTTTAGTGACACAGGGGCTAAACCCCCAGAGAGCTGTGTCTTTGGCTTGATGACCGTCATCACTGCATTTGCAGGTGAGCACAGACACTAAAACCTTGAAATGGCTTTTTGTCTTAGTGTAAAGGGATAGTTCACCCAAATTACATATTTGGTTTCCTTACCCTGTAAGCAGTCTATGAACCATATAAGACAGCAATCCATGCTTTGGTTTAGTTTCCCCTGGCACTGTTTCCACATGCTAACTTCATGGGACAATATTAGCATTTTTTCATGCATCATGTTTAAATCATCTATAAGTGACTTTGTTGAGCTTCACACTTAATTTTAGATACTTTTGGATGATTTGGACAACATTTTTTTTTATTTAAATGGGATTTGTGCCCGCAAATGCTAAAACGGTAGCATGTGGAAACAGTGCTAAGGAAACTAAACCAAAGCATAATTTGCTGTCATACCTTCTCCATAGACTGCGTACAGGGTTATTTTGTTACTTTGTCATTTGGGTGAACTATTCCTGTAAGAAACCATGAAAGGCCTTTTGTTTTTGTTTGAGCTTAAGCAACCTCATGGGTTTTCCCAGGTCAGAGACAGTGCCAAGAGCTTTACTCACACTTCCCATTTCGTTGAAAATGAAAGCAGAAATGCATGGTTAGACAGAGCTGGGATAAATGGTATGATATTGTATTATTATGTTTCACTTCACTCTTTTTGTCTTTCTTTGTTACCTCTGTTTTAAAGTGCAAATAAATAAATATTGCAGCAGGTTTCACATAGGCCTACAATAGCCTACGGTGAGCATATACTGTCTAAATGTGAAAAGTGCTATTAAAAACGTTCACTCCATGTGCCATGCCAATTCCTCTACAGGTATGGCCACCATGTATGCCAGATACAAGTTTGTGGAGAAGTTCAATGAGAAGGCAGGTGGTGTGCCCCCAGCACTGAACCAGGCTGCTTTCTGGATTGGAATGCTTTCTTG
Organism: Brachymystax lenok tsinlingensis; assembly: GCA_030435695.1. Classification (NCBI taxonomy): domain Eukaryota; kingdom Metazoa; phylum Chordata; class Actinopteri; order Salmoniformes; family Salmonidae; genus Brachymystax; species Brachymystax lenok. The sequence continues at coordinate 11,977,564 of CM059809.1, read as the reverse complement.
TTTGGGGATGTGTTTTGTCGCTACTTTCCAGGTAGGTTGACACGGGGCACAAACGTCAGTTCAACAACTAGTTTTGATTCACATTTGGCTGAGTTGTCAATTCAGTTTGCCTATTCAACTTTGATTCAACCAGTGTGTGCCCAGTAGGATGTAATTGGATTTGAGATAAAAGTTGGGTGAAATCCAATCAGTTTCCCATGTTTAATCAATATCATCACATTGAATTTCTTTGTTAAAATGATATGGAAACAACATTGATTCAACCAGTTTTTGCCCAGTGGGTTGTCACCCCTTTAGTGAGAAGATGGAGGGGGTTTGTACCATTAAGTGACAGTGTGATATTCCATACATGATCTCTCTGGCGTGTTCTTTTTCCCCAGGAGACAACGATCACGGCAGTTCATGATGCAGGAGCATTACTCTTCTTCATTTCTGGTGTTCTGTACACCATTCTCCAGTCCATCATATCCTATAAGGCCTTCCCCTATGGATGTTCCTTGGCCTTGTGTCGTATGCGCACAGGAATTGCAACCATCGCCTTCCTGGCAGTTTTCCCCAGTATCCTTGAAAACAATAGTAACCCCTGGTGTCTAAATGATTTTAATCATGAATGATCATTGTTTTATCAAATAAAATATCTCCTTCATTTACCATCCAGCTGTTGTCTGTGCTGTCTTTGTGACACAAACCACACTGCATAGAAAAACAGTAGACGAGGTACGGTATGAGCACATCTTTACCAAGAACACCACTCACATAAACAACAAAGATGGACGACATTCTGGATCCATATAGGCTTTATAGGCCAGAGAAGCTAAACGTGCCAATATCAGTCTCTATCCGACTCTCCCTGTCATTACAGGACTATGTGTTCCATCTGGTGAGTGCTGTGAGTGAGTGGATCGTGGCCTTCAGCTTCATCTTCTTCTTCTTCACCTACATCCACGACTTTAAAGTGAGTTTTCAGTCACCACTCTGTCATTGTGGTGGGAATGATTCACCTTTTCTTCTCCTTTATTTGAGTGTATTTATTTCTCTTTGTCTTGTTTCTTACAGAAGTTTACTCTGAAGCTGAGAACACAGTTTGTGGACTATTCCTGATGAAGCATTTATTTGAACCTTTTAATCTGAATATTTACAAAATCAAGTGTATTTCTTCTACTTTTATAAAGAAAATGTATATGAGATTATCTGAATGGTATGATGTATTTATTTATACTGTATCCATTGCAACATAACCTCAGTTTTAACGGTTCATAACAAACACATCCTGTGACCAGCAATTAGAAAGGTTGCTGGGTTAATAAAAGACTTAACCCATTGTTCATCATCTGGTGGTACAAAGGTCAGTATTGTGCAAGAAAATCACAAGATTAAGTTAATATAGAAAATGAATTTCACGCATCACCAGTTTATGGATAGAAGCTGTATGTATACTTACCTACTCCAAGGTTAATCGTTTGATATTACTATGTAAATATTTTTCTAGTTAGGTATTTTGCTCAAGAAAAACTATTGTTTCTCAGGGTATTGAGGAGGCATATCTATGGTATACCATTGTAATAAAGTAACTCAAAATACATACAGGGCTATGTGTGACGTATTTCTATGTTCCAAACACAAAACACAAACAGTGTTTGAATAAAATGACGGCCACATATCTTTAGGCAAAATGTGTTGTTTATTTGTCAAGCTAAACTGCATAAACGCTACAGGCCATACTTGTGAACATTAGAAAAAGTTTAAGTTCAAGGTTAAGTTTAAGCATCAGCCAATTAAAATCTCTGACATAGTGGCAAGTGATCAAAGGCTACATATTTGCTGTTCCCATTACATACAGTAAGTTTTCACATTTTGCACTATGCTAACCTCACCAGGTCACTGTGATAATTACCTGTAGGATATTCCCTATCAGCCAATTCAAATCGTTGTTGTAGTTGGACGTGTTCCAACACTTGTTCATGGAAGCGCACTTAACAGAAGTACAACAGCGCTTACTGATAATCAAAGAAACTACATCACGACTGTTTGACTGACTGGTCAAATTGCTCTCTGTGTAGAGTTGTGGCAAGGGTTCAAATCTCACTCGAGTTTTTGTCCGCCTTTGAAATGTAGCATTACATTTACTGTGTTAGTGTGTTGAGAACGGACATAGCCTACAGCCAACAGCTTGAAAAGGAAGATTAATAATCAATTTAATACATATCTACTTCTTTCTTCAGCCTTGCAGACAAACATACTGCTATGGCCCAATAATCATATTACATAAGCTATATTACATGGAATATATTATGTGGACGTGTACACATATGTAGGCCTACAATTTATTATATGTATTTTTATAACCATCTACTGTGTCACATGTGCGTTATTTGATTCGAGGAGGATGAACATTACAAAGTGTACAGTATTATTGTAGTTTGCACTCTTGTTATCAACCTACAGATGGCAGTATTGCAGTTATTTTAAAGAAGTTTATCATGAGTCCGGACTTGTCTCCCCCACATTCTGAAATTGCATTTTTGTCCCCCCCAGTTTTGGCAAGTAGGTTAGGACATCTACTTTGTGCATGACACAACAATTTTTCCAACAATTGTTTACAGACAGATTATTTCACTTATACTTCACTGTATCACAATTCCAGTGGGTCAGAAGTTTACATACACTAAGTTGACTGTGCCTTTAAACACCTTGGAAAATTCCAGAAAATGATGTCATGGCTTTAGAAGCTTCTGATAGGCTAATTGACATCATTTGAGTCAATTGGAGGTGTACCTGTGGATGTATTTCAAGGCCTACCTTCAAACTCAGTGCCTCTTTGCTTGACATCATGGGAAAATCAAAAGAAATCAGCCAAGACCTCAGAAAGTAATTTGTAGACCTACACAAGTTTGGTTCATCCTTGGGAGCAATTTCCAAACGCCTGAAGGTACCACGTTCATCTGTACAAACAATAGTACGCAAGTATAAACACCATGGGACCACGCAGCTGTCATCCCGCTCAGGAAGGAGACGAGTTCTTTCTCCTAGAGATGAACGTACTTTGGTGCGAAAAGTGCAAAGCAATCCCAGAACAACAGCAAAGGACCTTGTGAAGATGCTGGAGGAAACATGTACAAAAGTATCTATATCCACAATAAAACAAGTCCTATATCAACATAACCTGAAAGGCCGCTCAGCAAGGAAGAAGCCACTGCTCCAAAACCGCCATAAAAAAAGCCAGACTATGGTTTGCAACTGCACATGGGGACAAAGATCGTACTTTTTGGAGAAATGTGGCCAAACAGAAATTGTTTGGCCATAATGACCATCGTTATGTTTGGAGGAAAAAGGGGGAGGCTTGCAAGCTGAAGAACACCATCCCAACCGTGAAGCACGGGGGTGGCAGCATCATGTTGTGGGGGTGCTTTGCTGCAGGATTGACTGGTGCACTTCACAAAATAGATGACATCATGAGGAAGGAAAATTATGTGGATATATTGAAGCAACATCTCCAGACATCAGTCAGGAAGTTAAATCTTGGTCGCAAATGTGTCTTCCAAATGGACAATGACCCCAAGCATACTTCCAAAGTTGTGGAAAAATGGCTTAAGGACAGCAAAGTCAAGGTATTGGAGTGGCCATCACAAAGCCCTGACCTCAATCCTATTGAAAAGCATGTGCGAGCAAGGAGGCCTACAAACCTGACTAAGTTACACCAGCTCTGTCAGGAGGAATGGGCCAAAATTCACCCAACTTATTGTGGGAAGCTTGTGGAAGGCTACCCGAAACATTTGACCCAAGTTAAACAATTTAAAGGCAATGCAACCAAATACTAATTGAGTGTATGTAAACTTCTGACCCACTGGAAATGTGATGAAAGAAATAAAAGCTGAAATAAATCATTCTCTCTACTATTATCCTGACATTTCACATTCTTAAAATAAAGTGGTGATCCTAACTGACCAAAGACAGGGAATTTTTACTAGGATTAAATGTCAGGAATTGTGAAAAACTGAGTTTAAATGTATTTGGCTAAGGTGTATGTAAACCTCCGACTTCAACTGTAGAGGCATTTTTCAGCTATGATTTTACCACTCAGAATCCAGAATGGATATGACAATGGGGCCAGCACAGGACGTAATACACCCTTACAACAATCTACTTTTTGATCTTCTTGACTTCTTATCTGGTAAACTGCTACTGTTTGTCAAGAAAAGAGCCCCAATTAGGGGTTAGTGTACTCCAGTAAAAAAGGTCTGGTTTAGATTAAAAACTATTGCCCTGTGTCCCCGTTCATAGGGGCATGAGAGACTAGACAGTGGTAGAATTGAGTTGGCACTTTATTGGCCCAAACACCCACAGACCCACAAGGTTGAGGTTACTCATGGACAGTAATTAGTAAATAAAAAATGTTTTGCGTTGACGCATTGTGTCTTCTAACTGTCCAAGAATAGGACCCAAAGTGTTACGAAATATTTGTTCCCATAAATACAAAGGAGGATGTCTCTCCTCATACCTGTGTAAAAACTTTATGATGGGGCCGGCAACGGAGTTCCCATTGACTAAGCACCACGGAGACCAATCAGGAGAGAATACATACAAGTCAAGTGTGCCAATTGAAAGTCAAGGGGTGTGTCTACGCCTTTTGGATTACTCTCTCTTTACATGTGAGATGAAAATGGACAAACTAAAGGGTGTGCAATACAAAAGGGTAGTCAGTGGACATTCTGAACCTTGTTTGAAGTCAGTTTTTCATTTATTTTTATTTCACCTTTATTTAACCAGGCAGGCCAGTTGAGAACAAGTTCCCATTTAAAACTGCGAACTGGGCAAGATAAAGCAAAGCAGTGCGACAAAAACAACAACACATAAACAAACGTACATAACACAATAGAAAAATTCATGTACAGTGTGTGCAAATGTAGAAGATTAGGGAGGTAAGGCAATAAATAGGCCATAGAGGTGAAATAATTACAATTTAGCATTAACACTAGTGTGATAGATGTGCAGATGATGATGAGCAAGTAGAGATACCGGGGTGCAAAAGAGCAAGAAGATGAATAACAATATGGGGATGAGGTAGTTGACCAAGGAGCTATTGAAATGTGAAAGTTTGAAAAATTCATGTAAAATCATGTGAGATGAAAATGGACAAACTAAAGGATGTGCAGTATAGAAGGGTAGTCAGTGGACATTCTGAACCTTGTTCGAGTCCAGTAGGTGACTGTCACGGTTCATGAATTCACCGGCTCACTCTGTGTGTATGTGCTCGTTATCAGCGCCAGCTGACACTCATTGTCTGTGCCTATTTATACTTGTCTTGGTCTGGTGTTTGTCAGTTCGTTGTCTTGTTTCCCTGTGCGTCTCTCCAGGCCGAGTTCTGTGTCGCCTATGGTTCTGTTCTCCGCTGGACTCTACGTTCGCGCTCTCTCCTGTGGAGGATTCTATGCTGGGCACGTTCAGGATCGACAGTCTGGGAATTCATCTTCACTCACTGACAGTTACAGAGGATTGGGTTTCCACTGCAGGCGCTGCGCTGCAAAAACCCAGACACCTCCTGGCCCGATCTATTCACCAGTCCCTGTTACTTTCCTCCTGGATGGTTACAATAAATGTTGAACTATACTCGCTACTGAATCCTCCGTTATTTTCACGTGACAGTGACATGACCAAGGAGCTATTGAAATGGGAAAGTTTACAATTTTAATGTAAAAACGTGTGAGATGAAAATGGACAAACTAAAGGGTGTGCACTATAGAAGGGTAGTCAGTGGACATTCTGAACCTTGTTTGACATCGTCAGTAGGTCACATGACCAAGGAGCTATTGAAATTTGAAAGTTTGAAAAATTAATGTAAAAATGTGTGCGATGAAAATGGACAAACTAAAGGGTGTGAAATGTGTAGGCCCACTGAGTGGACATTCTGAACCTTGTTTGAAGTCAGTAGTTCATATGACCAAATTCAAAAATGTTAATAAATAATTTATAATAGTGCGAGATGTAAATCGACAAAAAAAGTGTGTGCAATGTATGTCTATGCCATCGGGTTAGCTACAACCAGTTTTGAAAGTTTTAGGAGTGGGTAAAAGAGCTATTGAAATTTGAAACATTTGATTTGTCACTATGTTGACGATCCATTTGTCACTATGTTGACGACTACTGTTGGTGGACGTAAGGAAAACTACAGGCGAATATCCAACCTGAAACTGTCTTTACCTCGGTTCAGCATCGTGGCTAACTTGGCCAGGTTGACCTATGAGAAAAGCTTGTAGCTAGCCATTTTAGACCAATGTTTTAAAAAACCATGGTCTCTAAGAAAAAGTTCACAAGTACGCCCCCCATGGGTTTTACAAGGTTTGAGACTGTGCCAAAAGCTTTAGTCACACTTCCCATGTTTGAGAAAATGAAAGCAGAAATGCACGGTTAGACAGGCTGGGAGGTCACATCCTGCGACCAGCAATTAGAGAAGTTGTTGGGTTAATGAAAGAGTTAACCCATTTTTCATCATCCAGGTGGTACGAAGGTGGTACAAAGGGGCGGCAGGTAGCCTAGTGGTTAGAGCGTTGGACTTGTAACCGGAGGGTTGCAAGTTCGAATCCCCAAGCTGACAAGGAAAAAATCTGTCGTTCTGCCCCTGAACAAGGCAGTTAACCCACTGTTCCCTGGGCGCCGAAGACGTGGATGTCGATTAAGGCAGCCCCCCCGCACCTCTCTGATTCAGAGGGGTTGGGTTAAATGCGGAAAACACATTTTGGTTGAAGGCATTCGGTTGTACAACTGACTAATAATGGTGACTTTGTCATCTATCACGCAAGAAAATCACAAAATCAGGTGGATATAGAAAATGAACTTGATTGAAAATGAATCACCAGTTTATAAGTCTACACACAAATTCTACAAATGTTAACAAATTTATAAAATGTAATAACTAAAATGTAGTTGTTACAAAAGTATTCACCCCTTTTGTTTAGGCAATACTAAATTAATTCAGGATTAAAAGGCTGCATAACAAATTACATGGACTCCTCTATGTGAAATAATAGGGGTTGACATGATTTTTGAATGACTACCCCTTCCTCTGTCCCCCATACATACATCTGTAATGTCCCTCAATCAAGTATTGCATTTCAAGCACAGATTCAACTACAAAGACCAGGGAGCTTTTCGAAAGCCTTATATGGAAACACAGTGATTAGTGAAATGGGGTAACAATAACAAATTAGACATTGAATATCTCTTTAAGCATAGTCATGTTAATAACAACAATAATAATAATAATAATAATAATAATAATAATAATAATGCTGTGGATGATGTAGCATACTAAACCACCCATACACAACAAAGATATAGTTATTTTTCTGAACTGAGCTGCAGGACAGAAAGGAAACTGCTCAGGGATGTCACCATGAGGCCATTGGTGATTTTAAAACAGCTACAGAGTTCATTGGCTGTGAAGGGAGAAAACAGGATGGATCAACAACATTGTAGTGATTCCACAATAATTACCTAAACGACAGAGTGAAAAGAAGAATATAAATATACAGAATATGCATCCTGTATGCAACAAGGCACTAAAGTAAAATACAAAAAAAAAAGAAATACACTTTTAGGTCTTAATGCAAAGCCTTATCAGAAATGTCCAACATGCTAACTGGTTGTAGTTACACACCGGGAAATTTCACAGTTGCTAGTTCCGACTAGGAGGTGAACATGGCATAAGCACAGGCAGAAATTCTAGAGGAAAAACCTGCTTCAGTCTGCTTTACACCAGACACTGGGCAAGGAATTCACCTTTCAGCAGGACAATAACCTACAACACAAGGCCAAATCTACACTGGAGTTGCTTACCAAGAAGACAGTGAATGTTCCCGAGTGGCCAAGTTACAGTTTTGACATTAATCTGCTTGAAAATCTATGGCAAGATTTAAACTGCTGTCTAGTCATGATCCCCAACACCTTGATGGAGCATGAAGAATTTTGAAAAGAACGGGCAAAAATGTCACAATGCAGGTTTGCAAAGCTCCTTAGAGACTTACCCAATAAGACACAGCTGTAATCGCTGCCAAAGGTATTTCTAACATGTATTGACTCAGGGGGTGAATAGTTTTCGAATTATGATATATTATCAGTGTTTTAATTTTCATTAATTATGTTTATTTTTTGAAAAATGTCTTCCACTTTAACATTACAGAGTATTTTGTGTAGATCAATGAGAGAAAAAAACTAACAATTCCATTTATTTTCAATTCCACTTTGTAACGCAACAAAATGTGAAGAAAATCCAAGCGGTGTGAATATTTATGATACCCACTCTGATATGTACAGCTGTGTGTTTGTTATTTTCTGTCACGTGCAGAAATGATCGGAAGAGAAACCCAAACCCAGCCTACACACACACTCAACACGACTGATATTCAATCCTGCCTAGACCACATAACTGCAAGATTACGGTTTACAGGAAGCCTAATGATTTTCCTTCTTCAAATCTCAACTCTTGAGCATTATTGGCAGCTGGATTTTACTTGTCAGTATTCTGCATCGAATATGTCTTTATAAACTGCACTCAAGGTCGGTCTGTCTGTGGTGTAACTTTTCCTTATTGTTGACAATATGTTTTGGTTCATGGACATGAAGGGAATATGCTTTTTACCAGCTTTCTTGGTCATCTGGTCATCCAGCACGTTTATTGTTTCCTACCTAATTCCATTGTTCGAGCATGATGTGGGTTTTATCTTACCCTATATAAGGTACAGTTGAAGTAGGAAGTTTACATACATGTCAGAATAATAGTAGAGAGCATGATTTATTTCAGGTTTTATTTCTTTCATCACATTCCCAGTGGGTCAGAAGTTTACATACATTCAATTAGTATTTGGTAGCATTGCCTTTAAATTGTTTAACTTGGGTCAAACGTTTCGGGTAGCCTTCCACAAGCTTCCCACAATACGTTGGGTGAATTTTGGCCCATTCCTCCTGACAGAGCTGGTGTAACAGGTTTGTAGGCCTTCTTGCTCGCACACGCTTTTTCAGTTCTGCCCACAAATTTTCTATAGGATTGAGATCAGGGCTTTGTGATGGCCACTCCAATACCTTGACTTTGTTATCCTTAAGCCATTTTTCCACAACTTTGGAAGTATGCTTGGGGTCATTGTCCGTTTGGAAGACCCATTTGCGACCAAGCTTTAACTACCTGACGGATGTCTTGAGATGTTTCTTCAATATATCCACATAATTTTCCTTAGTCATGATGCCATATATTTTGTGAAGTGCACCAGTCCCTCTTGCAGAAAAGCACCCCCACAACATGATGCTGCCCCCCCTATGCTTCATGGTTGGGATGGTGTTCTTCGGCTTGCAAGCCTCCCCCTTTTTCCTCCAAACATAACAATGGTCATTATGGCCAAACAATTTCTGTTTGGCCACATTTCTCCAAAAAGTACGATCTTTGTCCAGATGTGCAGTTGAAAACCGTATTCTGGCTTTTTTATGGCGGTTTTGGAGCAGTGGCTTCTTCCTTGCTGAGCGGCCTTTCAGGTTATGTCGATATAGGACTGTGGATATAGATACTTTTGTACCTGTTTCCTCCAGCATCTTCACAAGGTCCTTTGCTGTTGTAGTGGGATTGATTTGCACTTTTCGCACCAAAGTACGTTCATCTCTAGGAGACAGAACGCGTCTCCTTCCTGAGCGGTATGACGGCTGCGTGGTCCCATGGTGTTTATACTTGTGTACTATTGTTTGTACAGATGAATGTGGCGTTTGGAAATTGCTCCCAAGGATGAACCAGACTTGTGGAGGTCTACAATTTTTCTGATCTTGGCTGCTTCCTTTTGATTTTCCCATGATGTCATGCAAAGAGGCCCTGAGTTTGAAGGTAGGCCTTGAAATACATCCACAGGTACATCTCCAATTGATTCAAATTATGTCAATTAGCCTATCAGAAGCTTCTAAAGCAATGGCATAATTTTCTGGAATTTTCCAGGCTGTTTAAAGGCACAGTCAATTTAGTGTATGTAAACTTCTGACCCACTGGAATTGTGATACAGTGAATTATAAGTGAAATAATCTGTCTGTAAACAATTGTTGGAAAAATTACTTGTGTCATGCGCAAAGTTGATGTCCTAACCGACTTGCCAAAACTATATTTTGTTAACAAGAAATGTGTGGAGTGGTTGAAAAAACGATTTTTAATGACTCCAACCTAAGTGTATGTAAACTTCCGAATTTAGAACAAGAAGATTATAGGCTATTATTATTTATCAGTTGCCTAATAGTTTTATTTTCCACAAACTGCCTTTCTTTATCAAACCGTTAATAAGTATACACATGTAGTGGAGGGATAGGCCTGCGCCTTATCAATTACGTAGTACAATGTAGAAATCATGCACAAAGTAGCCTATACAAACGCAAAGCAAGTGAAATATATTCACATACGCGCTGTACACAGCCTAGTTTCAACAGAATATAATCTGTCAGGCAGCAAGAGCGTTCAGCTCATAACTGGGTACCAGTAAATGCTAACCAATGCAACAATGGGTATGCAACCCAAGTATTGAAAAAGGCTGGTCGACTCCGAAGTCTTGGTTGAATATTGACGAAGCGCAACACAGTCATCATGCTCTGTTTGCATAAACATGTCTAAAGGCTTTCCCAAAACACCTTTCCAATTAAACGTTGACTGCAAGCATTGTATCATAATGATTTGTCTCAATCGGGAGGGCATTTGTTAAGCAAACTCTGCTATCACTTGTTGGTCATTGTACAGTAGCCTACAGAAACACTGCTTGTTAATAAAGTTTTCTTGCTAGGTGCGCAATGAATTAGGGGAACCCAGACCTCAAAAAGTCTCCTGGTGTGGTTTAACATTGTTGTGGACTTAGAACATCACATTTGTTCTGTTTTTCTGTTAAATAGTGTGCTTTTGAGAGTGAAAACCTGAAAATCCGTAGAAAAATATTATAGAAAACATAGAATTTTTCCTTTGCTGGGAGGGCCGTTTGGGAAATTTGGGGCAACATTAGAGCATACCCACTTTGGCAACCATGGCCTTCCTGGCAGTTTTCCCCAGTATCCTTGAAAACAATAGTAATCCATTGTGTCTAAATGATTTTAATCATGAATGATCATAGTTTTATCAAAGAAAAGGTCACCTTCATTTTCCAACCAGCTATTATCTGTGCCTTACTGCAAAGAACTGAAGACAAGGTACGGTATGAGCACATCTTTACCAAGAACGCAACTCACACAAACTACAAAGATGGACGACATTCTGGATCCATACAGGCTTTATAGGCCAGAGAAGCTAAACATGCCAATATCAGTCTCTATCCGACTCTCCCTGTCATTACAGGATTATGTGTTCCATCTGGTGAGTGCTGTGAGTGAGTGGATCGTGGCCTTCAGCTTCATCTTCTTCTTCACCTACATCCACGACTTTAAAGTGAGTTTTCAGTCACCTCTCTGTCATTGTGGTGAGAATGGTTCTCCTTTTCTTCTCCTTTATTTGAGTGTTTTTATTTATCTTTGTCTTGTTTCTTACCGAAGTTTATTCTGAAGCTGAGAACAGAGTTTGTTTCCTGACGAAGCATCAATTTTAACCTTTTAATCTGAATATTTACAAAATCATGTGTATTTTTCTGTGCATTCGGAAAGTATTCAGACCCTTTCACTTTTTCCAAATTCTGTTACGTTACAGCCTTATTATAAAATGTATTACATTTTTTTTCCCCCCTCAATCTACACACAATACCCCATAATGACAAAGCATGCAGGTTTTTAGAAATGTTTGCTAATGTATACAAATAAAAATTAAAAATATCACATTTACATAAGTATTCAGACCGTTTACTCAGTACTTTGTTGAAGCACCTTTGACATTGATTACAGCCTCAAGTCTTATTGGGTATGAAACTACAAGTTTGGCTCACCAGGTATTTGGGGAGTTTCTCCCATTCTTCTCTGCAGATCCTCTCAAGCTCTGTCAGGTTGGATGGGGAGCATCGCTGCACAGCTATCTTCAGGTCTCTCCAGAGATGTTTTATCAGAAGTCCGGTCTCTGGCTGGGCCACTCAAGGACATTCAGAGGCTTGTCCCGAAGCCACTCTTCCGTTGTCTTGGCTGTGTGCTTAGGGTCATTGTGTGTACTTAGGGTCATTTTCCTGTTGGAAGGTGAACCTTCGCCCCAGTCTGAGATCCTGTGTGCTCTGGAACAGGTTTTCATCAAGGATCTCTATGTACTTTGTTCCATTCATCTTTCCCTAGATCCTGACTAGTCTCCCAGTCCCTGCCACTGAAAAACATCCCCACAGCATGATGCTGCCACCACGCTTCATCATATTCCACCAGATGAGATTCTTGGAATTTTGCCCAAATAGTTAAATCTTGGTTTCTTCTGACCAGAGAATCTTGTTTCTCATTATCTGAGAGTCCTTTAGCTGCCTTTGGGCAAACTCCAAGCAGGCTGCCTTTTTCTGAGGAGTGGCTTCTATCTGGCCACTCTACCATAAAGGCCTGATTTGTGGAGTGCTGCAGAAATGGTTGTCATTCTGGAAGGTTCTCCCATCTCCACAGAGGAACTCTGGAGCTCTGACAGAGTAACCATCAGGTTATTTGTTACCTCCCTGACCAAGGCCCTTCAACCCCAATTGCTCAGTTTGGCCGGGCGGCCAGCTCTAGGAAGAGTCTTGGTGGTTCCAAATTTCTTCCATTTAAGAATGATGGTAGCCAATGTGTTCTTGGGGACCTTCAATGCTACAGAAATGGTTTGGTACCCTTCTCCAGGTCTGTGCTTCAACACAATCCTGTCTCAGAGCTCTACGGACAATTGCTTCGACCTCATGGCTTGGTTTTTGCTCTGACATTCACTGTCAACTGTGCGACCTTATATAGACAGGTGTGTGCCTTTCCAAATCATATCCAATCAATTGAATTTACCACAGGTGGACTCCAATCGAGTTCTAAAAACATATCAAAGATGATCAATGGAAACAGGATCCACCTGAGCTCAATTTCGAGTCTCATAACAAAGGATCTGAATACATAATAAATAAGGTATCTCAAAAAGAATTTTTTTGCTTTGTCATTATGGGGTATTGTGTGTAGATTGATGAGGGAAAAATGTATTTAATACATTTTAGAGTAAGGCTGTAACGTAACAAAATGTTGAAAAAGTGAAGGGGCCTGAATTCTTTCCAAATGCACTGTATATGAGATTATCTGAATGGTATGATGTATTTATTTGTACTGTATCCATTGCAACATAACCTCAGTTTTAACGGTTCATAACAAACACATCCTGTGACCAGCAATTAGAAAGGTTGCTGGGTTAATGAAAGAGTTAACCCATTGTTCATCATCTGGTGGTACAAAGGTCAGTATTGCACAAGAAAATCACAAGATCAAGTTAATATAGAAAATGAATTTCACGCATCACCAGTTTATGGATAGAGCCTGTATGTATACTTACCTACTCCAAGGTTAATTGTTTTATATTAGAATGTAAATATTTTTCTAGTTAGGTATTTTGCTCAAGAAGAACTCTTGTTTCTCAGGGTATTGAGGAGGCATATCGATGGTATACCATTGTAATAAAGTAACTCAGAATACATACAGGGCTACTGTATGTGTGTAGTATTTCTATGTTCCCAACACAAAACCCAAACAGTGTTTGAATACAATTATGTCTACATTTCTTTAGGCAAAATGTGTTCTTTATTCTTCAGGCTAAACTGCATAAACACTCAGATCTCAATGCTGCTTGCCTTGCGCTTGTGAACAAAGTGCTTTCCAGTCTTCAAACACCTCTCCATTTACCCTCTTTCACAATCAATTGAAAAACTCAATCACTGCAGTGTTCTGTCCAGAGACAACTACAAACAATGTGAAGATGATTTGGATCTCTGAGCATTTCTTTGGATAAGGGATGTTGTATAAAACTCTCTTGACTTAAAGGCATAATGCCTTCACAACAGTGGGATCCAAGGGCCCGAAAGGCTTGCTAACATGGTTAGTCACACATTGTTAAATCTGGGATTAAGATACATCATTTTATAAGATTGAGGGGAATTCACATTAGGTACTACTGTGAATTTAGTCTACACAGTACCATTGCAATTGACACATTGCTCACAACTAGTGGTGTTTTCTTCCATTATATATTACCCAAAAGTGCAATTTTCTTAATTTGTCCTTCACATTGTTCACTCCAGGAACATTTACACTTCAACAGCTTAATGTCTCAACTAAAAACGACAAATCGGCCAGAGAACAGTCCTCAAAATTTCTTCTTGACATTCTTCATACAGCAGTTGTAGTGTAAAATAGTACCCATCAAATGTTGTCACAAACATTTATGGACGAGATACACACAACATATCACCCTCTCACAAGTGTAATATGCAGACATCACTGTCAAAATAATAAAACAAATGTGAATAAAGCACAATATAATTTGTCTTCTAGCAGACACTCTTAACCAGAGCGACTTACAGGAGCAATAAGTGCCTTGCTCAAGGGCACAGACAGATGTTTCACCTAGTCGGCTCTGGGATTCCAACCAGCAACATTCCGGTTACTGGCCCAACGCCCTTAACCGCTAGGCTACCTGCCGCCCCACAATCTCTTTCAAAGGCATTGGAATGTTCACATGATACTGACATGGGGCAGAGGCATGTTTGCCCAGTGCAATCTAAAGAAAATAATGATGAATTACTAATCGATTATCTGGTTGGTACTTTCCATGGTTGTCATTCCATCGGTTTTACTGCTAAACTATGTAAATAAAGAAACACCATGTCCATGACCAATCAAATGATTCAGGAGAATAAATGGAAACAAAAATATAACATCCACAAGATCAGTTGCTGACCTGGATATAGACATTATCAGCTCTTTCTCGTTGACATTCACTCAATCTACAATGCATTTCAGCTAATTAACAATCTGCCTGTTTTTGTAAGTCCCATGCATCCCTGCAGATCACTTCCACAGAAGTGGGACTTTCTGTCTGGTAGCACTGTAGTTCTGCCTGTCAAGCACACACTGGCATCTAGTCTTTCTGTGCCCCTGCAGCAGCACAGTAGAAAAGGCCTGGAGCACAGATGACAGGGAAGGAAGTTCCCTATAGGCAGCTTCATTGCTAAGACGGCAGATCAATCGCTGAAAGATGACTCACTGCCATCATCGCTGTCATCATCTTGATCCAGTGTGCTCTTTTTGACAGCATCAGGCACAGGTGCATCTGGTGTGCTGCACACAGAAACATGTAGGAGTCACCATTGTTACTTCAAATAAATGTAGGACCACTATTTTATGACATTCAGATGTGGGTATAAAACAAAACGTATTGGATTACGAGGTATGAGAATACAGATATTACAAATATGTAATGTAATCACACTCACTCAAGCAGGTTGGGATCCAAACCTTCCTGGACCATTTTATTCTTTATCGCCATAACTGGAACACCCTGTTTTTGAAAAGTTTTCTATATTACTGATTTCATTGAACTGATTTCACATTTCTACAGAATATGACAATGCATAGAGACCTACCACTTGCACCATCTTGAGATATCTGGCATAGCGTGGGTCTTTGGCCACAGTCATCCAACTGTCTCCTGCTGCCTCTGCTGCTCTTGGTTCTGGTATGTTTGGAGAGGCCTACAATAGAGTCAATACTGCAATTCAGTATTTCCATCATGCACAAATATAAACAAATATACCAAATCTTTAAGTTATTGTTCCATCAAAATGGATATGTTGAAATCCCAGGAGGCTGGTGGCACCTTAATTGGGGAGGACAGGCTCGTGGTAAGGCCTGGAGAGAAATCAGTGGAATGGTATCAACTACATCAAACATGGTTTCCAGGTGTTTGATGCCGTTTCATTCGCTCCGTTCTGGCCATTATTATGAGCTGTCCTCCCCTCAGCAGCCTCCACTGATTTAAATATATGTAGTTGTGTGCATAAGCCAACTACACAATTACTGTGTGTGTGTAGTGCCTTCCGAAAGTAATCATACCCCTTGACTTATTACATTTTTTCCTCACCCGTCTACACACAATACTCCATAACGACAAAGTGAAAACATGTTTAGACATTTTTGCAAAAGTATAGAAAATTAAATACAGAAATATCTAATTTACATATGTATTCACACCCGAGTTAATCCTTTGTAAAAGCACCTTTGGCGGCGATTACAGCTGTGAGTTGTCTTAGGTATGTCTGTATCAGCTTTGCACTTCTGGATTTCAGGATTTTCTCCCTTGCAGATTTTCTCAAGCTCTGTTAAGTTAGATGGGGCTGCAGCAATCTTCAAGTCTTTCCACAGATTGAATGGTATTCAAGTCTGGTCTTTGGCTGGGCCACTCAAGTACTTTGACTGTATGCTTAGGGTCATTGTCCTGTTGGAACGTAAATCGTTGCCCCAGTCTAAGGTTGTTTGCAGGTTCTCATCAAGGATTTGCCTGTATTTGGCTCCATTCATTGTTCCCTCTATCCTTACCAGTCTCCCTGCCACTGAAAAGCATCCCCATAGCATGATGCTGCCACCACCATGCTTCACAGTAGGGATGGTGTTAGATGGGTGATGAGCTGTGCCTGGTTCTCTCCAGACATAGCGCTTTGCATTCAGGCCAAAGAGTTACATTTTTGTCTCAGACCACAGAATCTTTTGTCTTATGAGCTCAGTCTTTCATGTGCCTTTTTACAAACTCCAGGCGTGCTGTCATGTGCCTTTTTCTCAGGAGTGGCTTCCGACTGGCCACTCTCCCATAAAGCCCAGATTGGTGAAGTGCTGTAGAGACTGTTGTCCTTCTGACAAGTTCTCCCATCTCAACCAAGGAACTATGTTGTTTTGTCAGAGTGGTCATTTGGGTCTTGTGACCTCCCTGGCCAAGGTCCTTCTTGCCCGTTTGGTCAGACGACCATCTCTAGGCAGAGTGGGGAGTTCCATATTTTTTCAATTTCCCAATTATGGAGACCATTGTACTCTTAAACTTTCAACACTCTAGTTTTATACCCTTCCCCAGATATATGCCTCATCACAAATATATATTGGAGATCTATGGACTTCATGATATAGTTCCTGCTCTGACATGCACTGTCAAATGTTGGACCTTATATAGACAGATGTGTTTCTTTCTAAATCATGTCCAAACAATTGAATTGGCCACAGGTGGACTCCAATGAAGTTGTAGTGACATCTCAAGGATTGGCTGCACCTGAGCTCAATTTGGTGTGTCATAGCAAAAGGGGGAGAATACTTATTTCTGTATATATCCAATAAATTAGCAAACATTTCTAAAAACATGTTTTCACTTTGTCATTATTGGGTATTGTGTGTAGATGCATGAGGGAAAAAAATATTTAATCAATTTTGAATTCAAGGGTATGAATACTTTCTGAAGGCACTGGATGAGTGTGAGTGTGTGTGAGTGGGGGCGTACCTCAGGAGGTGGCAATGGCACAGCCACAGCTATAGGGTTCTCTGGTTGACTTGGGACCACGACTGCGACTGGACAGTTGACCTCTGTAGCTAGCCGCTGACCAACACCCTCCACCCTGACTTCCTCCAAACCAGGAATAGAGGATAGCTACATAGAACAAAATCAGGACTCACTGACATTATCATATTGGCATGCCCAGAGCAGCAAAGCACATAACAGTATGTAGCGCCTCTCCAGCGTGTTTTACTTTAATGAGAGGTGGCTATCCTGAGTTCTTTAACTCTCCATTCAATCAAATA
Organism: Brachymystax lenok tsinlingensis; assembly: GCA_030435695.1. Taxonomy (NCBI): domain Eukaryota; kingdom Metazoa; phylum Chordata; class Actinopteri; order Salmoniformes; family Salmonidae; genus Brachymystax; species Brachymystax lenok. The sequence continues at coordinate 11,959,834 of CM059809.1, read as the reverse complement.
AGTGTGGTTTCCCTAATGAACGTATCAGTAGTTAACTTGTGGGTGGGTGTAATTACTAACTTATTTTATAAAGTACTACTTTTCCTAATTAACTTAAAATATCAAAAGAGTCAGTAACCACAACGGTTTTATAAGAAATATAACAGATTTACTTTGAAAAAGGGGGTCAGTAATTAAATATGTCTCGTCACTTTTCAGCTCACAAATGCATTACTATTCACCTTCAAACATAAGGGCCCAATAAAATAAAATAAAACAGCCGGCAAAACCTAGCTTAATTTTAAATACCATTCAAATGTTCAAATGATGCAGGCCTGAATGTAGCTCGGGTACGTTGTAGCCTTAAACCAAATGGCTGCTTCACCACACGGGCCAAACAAAATAATGGTACCTTTATTCAATGTGACTGCAACCTCCCGCGCACAGGATCAAAGGCGTCAGAAGACAGAAGACAGGCGGAGAGGATTCGAGATGAATAGAAGACAGTCGAAGAGAAACGTCGCATGGTTGACGATCTGGGCAAAGTCCTCCACTCGGTGACACTATCCGGCTCCGTCATAGTCTTTGATCATCGTCGGTCTCGTAGTTCCACACAGGCTTAACTAAACGAGGTCGCTGGCCGCTAGCTTGTTAGCAAAGTCCATGCACCATCACTAACCACTATATCAGCGGCTAACTTAAACTTATTTCAGTCTTCGTATGCGGAGTAAGCCACCCACACAGACAGAATAATCACCATTAATGTTTCGTATAAGAGTTCTGGTTGAACACTTTCACTAAACTGGTTCATTCCTTTCAACTTAACCGTGTTCTCCTTTTTCAACCCAAATCCAACCACGCGTTCCCCTCTCTCTTCCTCGACCCTCCCTTCCTTGTCCTTTGACCTCAACTGTGAATGGTTCATACACAAACTTTCAGAAATAAAATAAATTCACAAAGCATTTGTGTAATTCTTTCTTCCTATTCTTACAGGCATCTTTAAAGCATTTTTACATATATTATGACCCAACAAATATTTAACATTTTAAATGCTGTATTTAGTAAACCATGAACATTACCAAATATACATTTCTCTCATTGAGCAAACTATAACTTAATTGCTGGTCAATGAATCTTAACATTTTAACCTTGAATTATATTTATTACTCTATGAAATTATTTATTCAAACTTATAAATCTTATACTAATGAATATATTTCAACAGGGTTACAAGTACAACAACATCAAAGACAGAGTAAAGTCATAGTATTGTATACAAAACACATACAGGAGCTGGGTTACCTACCTTTGCTTCCAAAATGCTGAGGGTAGTTTCAATCTGCTGTATCCGAAGAGATATGCTTGCAAGTTTCTCTTCGCAAACTGTCGAAAAACGATTGAGGAACCGGACAGTGTGCACTATGAACTGGTTGAGATAGGCAACGATTCTCCTCTGTTGTATGGCTGGGACCTGTGACCATATCATTCAGTATCATGGGGAAAATACTATGTTTATGTACTTACAGAGATGGGGAGTTCAAAAACATTTACTACACATACTCATTAGATACAACATTTACTTGATTGCATTATTTGGCTGAGAGTCTTTCAGCTTGTTTACAAAACTATTTAGCTACAGTAGCCACCAATATAACTTCGGCTACGGAAAACACTCACCTTGGTCAGATCTATTCCCGATCCCACAATCGGTAAACCGTCCTCGTCCATGTTTTTATCGTGTTGGCAAACTATCGGTTAACTCGCTATTACTTCGTTTAATAGTAATATTTTACTGAAAATCTGCAAATGCGAGATGGAAATTGTATTATGCTTCATGTGACTTCATCATGACCCAAGTCTGACGTCATTATTCTTCTGCTCTTCCGGGTATATCAGCCAATTAGATGCTTAGTTTTCTACTTCTTTATTGGAAATCAAAATGAACCCAAGGCTGAAGGTGCATACCTCCATCTCCTGGACTGGAGGGTTAACAGTTCATTGCCACAAATGTAGTGTGTTCAATGCACCACAAGAAGGGAGTACAGTATAATGGTTAATACATGTGCAGTGTCTCAAAACAAGCCCCGATTCTGTTGATCCAGGCAAGGAGGACTTAGTTACTGTACTATGGTTTGCAGAGATGATGAGTTAATGGATAAAGCCATCAACACAAATTATTTGACAACTTAATTTTGATGATGCCTCAGATGCTATAGTCTTTTAGAGACAATCCACAATGTGAGTGCACGTGTGTTGCATTGGATCATGCCTGATTAGTTGTGAACTATTACTACATAGGACAGCAGCAGAACCGATGAAAAACAAAACACAGGAAACCAAAAATGCTGTCCAACTTGACCTCAATCTGAACTCTAAAACGATTCCAACCATTTGATTTGAAATTGACTTGTCTGAAAAAAGAGCCGCTTAAACTTGATGTCAACCAGAAATGAAACCCTCTAACCTGACCTAAGAGCAAACTGAAGCCATAGTCCATGCCCAGCATTGCCCACCTGATCGTAAACAAGTCTGAAAGCCCAGTCCATGCCAATTCAACCTAGTTCAACAGGCAGGAAGAGTCTCTGCCCAGTTTCAAACAAAATTGTTATGAAGAACTCAACAAAAAAATCTAAGCTGACCTGAGTCAGAACCTACCCAGAGAGTGTTGGGAGCAGATCACTTTTTAAACCAGCAGCATATTGATTTATATGGGCTTGTAATTGCTTCAGTGTGTCCTGGATGACTCCCCCATAATTGAGGCCTGGCAGAGCCTCTTCCCTGGACATATACTGAGCCAGGCAGCGGGCAGAGGAGTACCGTACCCCCATACCCTCCGCCAGGGAGTGAGCAGTGGATGGTTACCCCCTTACCCCCAAGCCACTCTATCATACCGTGAGGAGTGAACTGCTCTGTCAGAGCTTCCTGTGCTTGGCCCTCCTATGTTGAACATAATAAACAGCTCCCTATCCACCAGATGTGTACCAAACTCACTAAAAGTGCCAGTAATAAAGCCCCTCTTGAAAAAGCCAACTCAGAAATTATAAAAAACTAATGGCCTATATTGAATCTCCCATTCCTCTCAAAAATGTTAGAAAAAGCTGCAACTCACTGCCTTCCTGAAAACAAAAATGTATACAAAACGCTTCAGTCTGGTTTTAGACCCCATCATAGCTGAGACTGCACTCGTGGAGGTGGTAAATTACCTTTTAATGGCGTCAGACCAAGGCTCTGCATCTGTCCTCGTGCTCCTAGACCTTAGTGCTGCTTTTGACACCATCGATCATGACATTCTTTTGGAGAGATTGGAAATCCAAATTGGTCTACACAGACAAGTTCTGGCCTGGTTTAGATTGTATCTGTCGGAAATATATCAGTTTGTCTCTGTGGATGGCTTGTACTCTGACAAAGTAACTGTAAGTTTCGGTGTTCCTCGAGGTTCTGTTTTAGGTCCACTATAGTTTTCACTATATATTTTACCTCTTGGTGATGTCATTCGGAAACATAATGTTAACTTTCACTGCTATGCGGATGATACACAGCTGTACATTTCGATGAAACATGGTGAAGCCCCAAAATTGCCCTCCATGGAAGCCTGTGTTTCAGACATAAGGAAGTGGATGGAGGCAAATGTTTTGCTTTTAAACTCAGACAAAACTCGTCATCTGCTAGTTCTAGTTCCCAAGAAACAAAGAGATCTTCTGTTGGATCTGACAATTTATCTTGATGGTTGTTACAGTCGTCTCAAATAAAACTGTGAAAGACCTCGGCATTACTCTGGACCCTGACCTTTCTTTTGCAGAACATATTAAAACAATTTAAAGGACAGCTTTTTTCCGTCTTTGTACCATTGCAAAAATCTGAAACGTTCTGTCCAAAAATCATGCAGAAAAGTTAATCCATGCTTTTGTCACTTCTAGATTAGACTACTGCAGTGCTCTACTTTCCGGCTACCCGGATAAAGCACTAAATAAACTTCAGTTAGTGCTAAACACGGCTGCTAGAATCTTGACTAGAACCCCAAAAATTTATCATATTTCTCCAATGGCTTCCTGTGTAGGTTAGGGCTAATTTCAAGGTTTTACTGCTAACCTACAAAGCCTTACATGGGCTTGCTCCTACCTATCTCTCAGATTTGGTCCTGCCGTACATACCTACACGTACACTACGTTCACAGGACACAGGCCTCCTTATTGTCCCTAGAATTTCTAAGAAAACAGCTGGAGGCAGGGCTTTCTCCTATAGAGCTCCAATTTTATGGAATGGTCTGCCTATCTATGTGAGCGACGCAGACTTGGTCTCGACCTTTAAGTCTTTATTGAAGACTCATCTCTTCAGTTGGTCCTATGATTGAGTGTAGTCTGGCCTAAGAGGGTGAAGGTGAACGGAAAGGCACTGGAGCAACGAACCGCCCTTGCTGTCGCTGCCTGGCTGGTTCTCCTCTCTCCACCAGGATTCTCTGCCTCTAACCCTATTATGGGGACTGAGTCACTGGCTTACTGGTGCTGTTCCATCCCATCCCTAGGAGGGGTGTGTCACTTGAGTGGGTTGCGTCACTTGAGTGGGTTGAGTCACTGACTTGATCTTCCTGTCCGGGTTTGGCGCCCCTCCTCGGGTTCGTGCCGTGGGGGAGATCTTCGTGGGCTATACTCAGCCTTGTCTCAGGGTAGTAAATTGGTGGTTTGAAGATATCCCTCTAGTGGTGTGGGGGCTGGCAAAGTTGGTGGGGTTATATCCTGCCTGGTTGGCCCTGTCCGGGTGTATCGTCGGACGGGGCCACAGTGTCTCCCGACTCCTCCTGTCTCAGCCTCCAGTATTTATGCTGCAGTAGTTTATGTGTTGGGGGGCTAGGGTCAGTCTGTTATATCTGGAGTATTTATCCTGTCTTATCCGGTGTCCTGTGGGATTGGGGCTAGGGTCAGTCTGTTATATCTTGAGTATTTCTCCTGTCTTATCCGGTGTCCTGTGGGAATTTAAGTATGCTCCCTCTAATTCTCTCTCTCTCCCTCTCACTCCCCTCCCGGAGGACCTGAGCCCTGGGACCATGCCTCAGGACTACCTGGCCTGATGACTCCTTGCTGTCCCCAGTCCACCTGGTCGTGCTGCTGCTCCAGTTTCAACTGTTCTGCCTGCGGCTATGGAACCCTGACCTGTTCTCTGGACGTGCTAACTTGTCCCGGACCTGCTGTTTTTGACTCTCTCTCTCTACCGCACCTGCTGTCTCTAACTCTGAATGCTCGGCTATGAAAAGCCAACTGACATTTACTCCTGAGGTGCTGTCCTGTTGCACCCTCTACAACCACTGTGATTATTATTGTTATTTGACCCTGCTGGTCATGTATGAACATTTGAACATCTTGGCCATGTACTGTTATATTCTCAAGCCGGCACAGCCAGAAGAGGACTGGCCACCCCTCAGAGCCTGGTTCCTCTCTAGGTTTCTTCCTAGGTTCCTGCCTTTCTAGGGAGTTTTTCCTAGCCACCGTGCTTCTACATCTGCATTGCCTGCTGTTTGGGGTTTTAGGCTGGGTTTCTGTATAGCACTTTGTGACATCGGCTGACGTAAAAAGGGCTTTATAAATACATTTGATTGAGAGCTTCCCATACATGTTTCACACAAACACGTTCACTCTGCTGACAGGGCTTTCTGCAGGAGGGAGTACTTCTCTATAGGGATACTTACAGAATTAACAGGTTTCTTACTTAAAGGGGGTCCTCTGAGAGTGTAGTGTGGTGGGGCAAGACAGCTTACGGCAATTAAAAAGCTATGTTTCTCAGGGTTTTTCCCACATCAAGTGCACTCGTTGAACTACTGGCAACTTGTGCATTGTGCATACTTGAATTGTATTGGTATGATTGCATCAACCAGGATTTGCATAGTGTTCACTGTTTTGACAGAATCCTGTGTCTGTATGCACGTTGACACTGATAGGATGAATAGTCTCAGAGGGACTTTCACATGTGTCGTAAAAGAGAGAGTTTTGGCATTTTGACAATGATTAAATAATGACAGAATTATTAAACATTGATAATAAATACATGGCTCTTACTAATAGAACTGCGATCCTGCAAGTTGAGGAATAGTTTTCTCCTGTATCACAATTTCCAGAGATATTGACCTGATACCCTGGTAGCTGGGTAATATTTGCTTTGTTAACATGATTTCTAAATGTCTTCTGAGTAGGGTTTCAAAATTCGAGGAACTTTCAATAAATTCCTTTTTTTTAATCCAGAAATCCTGGTTGGAGGATTGCGGACTTCCTGCTTATTCCCTCCTGACTCCGGGAATCCTCCGACCAGAATTTTCGGAAAACCAGGGAATTTATTGAAAGTTCATGGAATTTTGCAACCCTCCTTCTGAGAACACTAGGCTATTTCTGCAAACTTTCTCTTACTGGAATCCAGCATGTTCATCAATCTGACACGGATAGTTAAACTATCATAGAACAGTATTTAAATTGGGATTTGATCATCAACAGGCGCCATGGAATTTCCTGCCCACTTCACCGAAACATTTGTGACCCCTACATGTTGCTGCGGCAACGGCAAGTATCAAAACAAGCACCCCTCTCGCTCTGCTGCTCCATGACGCACCTTTATTTCTTCCATATGAACAGACATGGTATGGCACCGAAATATGTTTTATACCCCATGCACACGCATCGGCACCACACCCCTCTTTTTCATTTAAACCCACTCCACATCACTGAGTAGATTAAACACTGAAGGAAAAAAAACGAAGTTACCCTCTCTCTCACAATGAATGGCTTAGTTTTCTTAGTTCATATTAAGATTTTGGGGTTTAAATCACTGATCAGAAAAGTACAGCCTAACTCACAGAGCCATCTCAAACTAATCAAGAGGGAATAGTTCACCCCAATTAAGATAAATGGTATGAAGGAGAAGAAGGAAACAGGGTTGAAAGCACAGATTCTAACTGCTCTCCCCATCCCCTGTGTGTCCTCATGTGAACTTAAAATGCTTATCTTTCTCATATACTCATCTGTATACTGGACCATTGTCTTTACCTCTGGCCTTTCTGTTTGGCTGGTTAGTCCAGACAGAGGATGCTGTCAACACCTCTTCCCTGTCCAGAATCCCTGTGAGTGAAAACAAGCCTTTTCCTGGTCAATGAGTTCAAGGGGCGGAGAGAGAGAGGGGGCAAGGGAGAGAGAGAGGAGAGATAGAGAGAGAGAAGGGCAGACAGACAGAAAGAACGGAAGAATAAGAGAGACAGAGAGGGAGACAGAGAGAGAGAGAGAGAGAGAGAGAGAGAGAGAGAGAGAGAGAGAGAGAGAGAGAGAGAGAGAGAGAGAGAGAGAGAGAGAGAGCTGGCAGAGGTACAACCCTGAGTGCTGCATATTAGAGTGGGCAGGAGAAGGGAAGGAAGGTCAGTCTACTACTGCATTGGGGGATAATCAGACAAGAACAGGCCATCATTATAGCCACATCCCAGCAGTAAGGATAACAGTCATATTTGTCATAATTCATGGAAGTGGGACTTACAGTCACCTGAGAAGATGGTTGCCAAATTAGATGAGCTTTTCATCAGAAAACACTGATTGATAGTGAGGTTTATGTAAGTTCCTTGGAACCAGAGGAGTTTTATTTTGCATGCCCTGATCTGACAAGGTCAGCTCAAGAAGCTTTGTCTTTAATCAGGGGTGCATCATTGTTTACTATTATATGGTTACTCATTACCATGACGCAATACACAGCAGGGAGTGAAAATGTGTATGGTACATTGTGCTCCTGTTTTGTGCCATTCAGCATATTGGATGATAATGCCCCAATGCTCTGAACTGAAGAGAGAGACACTGAATTAAAGATTATGACAATACGCCCAATCTGCTGGAGCTGTAGCTAAGCCAGGGGCAGGAAGGACCTTTGGAGGCAGTAGGCTTTGGGGTGGATAGGATGCTGGGCTTGATCATAGTTATCGAGGCATCTTGAAACCTTTTATATTCCCTGCTGTGCTCATCCACTTAACACTGGTAATATTGTTATGCATAACATATTGCATTGAGTGAAAACAATATGAATGTAGTCACTATCTGCCCATATTAGGTTTAAATAGGTGAATTGAATGTCCTCATACATCCTGTGACGTCTTTGAATGTGCTTGCATGTTGTGACCCACTTTGGTGGCATTATAAGGTGTCATCTTTGCCTGTATGTGTCCACGCACTGCCCTCTCTGGATACGTCCTTGTTTATGTGATGTGCTGACACTGTCTCCACTAACTGGATCTGTGCTGCTGATGTCCTGCTTTATGATTGGGTCAGCACTGATCTCCTGTTTAGTGATTGGATCAGTGCTGATCTCTTATCTCTGCTGGTGAAATCAACCCTCTTTAAGCCCTGGGACAATTAGGCAGTGGTCTTTCAAAACACTGCCCTTTATTGGAAAAAAGAGGATTGTCCTATTCAAGGGCATACATATTTGCCATGGAAAGAGTGCTGTTGTCAACAGATACTGAGACACATGTAAATTCAAGGGGAGAGCAAGGAGCAGATTCACAGATTGGGAAAAGGCCCACATTTGGGCTGTCAAGTGGCAATGCAGTGTTCAGTGACTAGCACTGAATGGTCATAATATTTGCATTGTAAAATATTATGAATTGCCATGGTGTGCGCATAGACCTGACAAGAGGACATTTAAAACTGCATGTATAAAACTACATGAATAATCAGGTGGTTAGATGTGGGATTTTAATCCTGATGACTTGAGGACAGGGATGATATTCACATATATGAACATAAACATACATGAATTGTATGAAAAAAGAGACCGATGTGCAGGCTATCCATTAAAACTGCTGAATGTGTGTGCACTGTACATAAACACTCAAATATTCTAGTTTATGAACATTTTTAAATCATGATGACGAATCAGCCCACTAAATTAAAAGTTGGAGAGATATGTATGCAATAGATGATGAATATGAAGATACATAGCCTACATGTGCCACATAAATTACGCACGAGCGCTTCGTGGACAATAATTCTATTTTCCAACGTCTATAACAACTCATCCATGAGATTTCTACACGTAACAAGCTTTGAGAAGAGCGGGTGGTATGGGTCCAAGCCTTAAAGAGATCAAAATTCAATCCCATTCTAAGAAAAGTATAAATGATGACGTTATTTGAATATGTGCCCAAAATCCTTAATGAATAACTTAGGATGAGGAGAAGGCAAATGCTACCCCAGCTGTTTCCTGTTGAAAATGTCTGTGTAATGTAGATACATGTGAAGGATTTTCTCTCTAAATCCGTCTCCAGTTCGCTAAATCTCACTTCTCCAAAACGAGCCTGCGCAATGGAACAAAGTCGGAATATTGAGATGTGACATTGCCTGCATCTTATCCTCTTTCTCACTGTTTTTAATGACTTCAAACAAGTTCATTTTTGCTGGGCTTTGTCGTGCGGAGACCCGTGGGGATGTCTAGCGGTCATTTCTTTCAGTGGCATTTATGTGATGTCTTCAAGGTAACTTTAAATAATTTCATTTGACACCAGATTGTCACCTTACTTACAATCATTTTTGTTGTTGTTGCTGTTGCAAGAACCAACCTAATTTATTTGCAGTATCAAAGCACAAATGAATAAAGACCCATGTTTGATTATAGGAGATGATTTTAGTTCAGGGATATAATGTACAAATCGGTTTTATTATAGACCATTTCAAAATGTCTATCAGAACATGTCAGCAGGTAGATGTGCATGCATTTTCTGTGAGTGCACGTTTGACTGTTTTCACATAGACGTTATATGTAGCCTAGCTATAACATTTACTTTCATTGACTTTACGAAAAGAAGGTTATTAAGCATGTCTGCGTGCATGAGTTAACACACTCGCGTGGATGTTTCAATGCGTTTCCAACATGAGTTTCGACACGTTTGCGCAGTGCGCGCTGACCGGTGCCGTTTCTATGAATATAAACCACTAATGCTGCTGCATAAGTTACTGAACTTTCAAAGTAATTTCTGCTGACTCCGCATTTGGATACCACATTGGATTGTAGGAAAACAAACAATAAGGAAGGGTTTAAGGCGTCTAAGAAGGCGCACTTTGGGCAGGATAACTATGTGGTAGGGGTTGTGATGTATATTAATCCTGTGTATATTCTCTTTATTATGTAAATTTGTCCCGTTATGCTTCATCTGCTGGGTTTGGCGCGTGAACCGTTTTCCATCTCATGTTTGGATAGGCAAGATCCCTGGCTCTGTGGCTCCTGTCCTGAACGATCGTTTTTGGACCTGAGAATGAGAGAAAGCAAGGGCATCATTGCATTATCTTAAAACTAAGCCTACTTAAAGAAGATAAACCACTGTTTGGGAACAAACGATTTTAAAGATATCTTATCGCATTGATTGATTGATGCATTCGTTTAATGCATGCCTTTGTCTCCCTGTGACCAATTCCTATGCAATTGTTCTTTATTATGACACCCCAAAAGTGTGATTATCGGGTTGTGAAACATAGCTGTCTGATGGCTGCAGGAATATTATCAGTGAAATAGCCTACAGACAAGATAATGATGTGTATGAGTTTCGAACCGGGAAAGCACCATCTCCGCAGGAAGCGGCTCGTGCAGTCACTGCTCCATACATCCTAATATGCTTGTAAGGATTGATAAACTTCAAGGGCCATACGTGCGTACGTCGTGCTTAAATCGTGACCAAAACTCGTAGACTGGTATTATTGTAGGCTCTTTTATTATAACTGTGTGATTGTTTTGGACGTCACGGTTCCATAGACACCTGTTCCTTCACTTTTGTGAACCTATTAGAAAACCTAGCTATATATTTCGCAAATGTATAGTAATCAAAACGGATAATGACGAAGATGTTGAAATAGGCTGGTGAAGGCGTTTGAAATCACTGCCATCGAGTCACACTGACACTGGTGAAATACGATATGGGCGGTGAGACTGACGACATTCTCTGCCTGCCATACCCTACTAACTGTGCCCTTCTCCCCATTGAACGCAGAGTGCGATGTGCTGTATCTCCTGTACCCACACCCTCTCACTGCTGCTGTGCGTCCTAACCCTGACTTCGGCGGCAACAGGGGCGGGGCCCGAGACCCTGTGTGGGGCGGAGCTGGTGGACACGCTGCAGTTTGTGTGTGGAGAGAGAGGCTTTTATTTCAGTAAGTGCACCTTTTATTTATTTATAAAGGATTGCTGCTGCTCCATTCTCCCAAAGCGCTAATGCGCAACCTCATAAATTAAACAATATCAGATCTCTCTCATTTGGCCTTCACTTTCTAATAAGCATTCCCTCTGTCTTTTTCCGAACTCCTATTAAACATTTCAGCTGTAGACTTATCAGATTTGAAATAGTTGATGCTTATAGAAGCCTATGTATATTTTGTCTCTATTCCTGATTGTGATGGACTACTGACTTAGACTAATGGAATATACAGAATCCCATGATGCAATGCCCTTGAAGCAGGAGTGAGGTTCTGGGGGTTGCTGAGAGGTAAATGAAGTGTAGATTGATGTTAAACAGCTAAATGTATATTATGCTCATTCAGATGGCTGCTGGGTCTATGGGGATGGGGTTTTAAGTGGAATTGAGGCTGACTATCTGTAAGAAGGAGGAGGGAAAGACATAAATGTTGCAGTGAACTCTTTTTCCACCAGAAATGGGGAAAGCTACCCAAAGAAAACCATCGGCTAAGAATCCAGGACTTAAATCTCCTATTTTCCATTGGAGGCACAAAGGCCAGAACAACATGCAATATATGGGAGTGCTGAGCTGTGTCAAGGTGTTGCGTTCTCCCACTCAGCAGTAGCCAGTGTTCCTATGACATGGACCCTGATCCTTCCCTCAGGGGACTACTTCTTCCCATTAGAACCATGAACTCAGAAAGGTTGTGGTTTGGCTCATTAGTGCCATACACTGAATGTGGTGTCTTGAGGGTCCCTAGCTGGTGTTGAATGAAATCACTGCACATACAAGTACCGAGTCTCTCTTTACCACCTCTCCAAGGCTAAACAATTATTGTGCACCATCTTTTCGTATCACTGACATTGACATGTCAATACAGCTCAGAGATGTCAATCATCTTGAAAGAGGCTCCAACTTAATCTGAATTTAATTCAGACTTGTATTACATCATGGTAGTTTCCCAGCTAACGCACAACCATGTACTGTGGAATGCCACTTTGAAAGTTCTCTTGAGGTGGTGTTTTTTTTTTGACTAGTTGTGACAGAGTTGAGAATGTTTTATTGCGTAATAACAATTCTTCTCTGAACTTGATGAAATATTTAATATGTGTAAAGACTTTTGATGAGGTGTGAGACTGTCTGGGAGATTTCATGATGTGAGACTGTGAAAGGGGTTTATGTATTCTCTGAGTGTTCAAGGGATTTCACATGGCCTATGGAATAGAATCTTGAGTTGTCAGAACTTGCCACACTGCCATATCTTGTATTTGGAATATAACTGTATCTTCAACAAGATTATTCTATGAATATTAATTGATGAACCGAACAATGGACATAAACAGCAAATCATTCCAATCATGAACTCACAGACCTCAGATAGACCTTATCTGGCTCTGGGAATTCAATCTGTCAAGGTTTGGAACTGCATAGCTCCATGTGACTATAGACTCTACTGTGCGATCATTGAGCTGCAAAGTGCCCATCCATCAATGCCTTGTTCTCGTGTTAAAAAAGGTACATTGAGTCGAGGACATTTCAGGCACACTCCATCCTTTCTGGAAAGGAACAGTGAGGTATGTACAGCAGGTGGCTTGCTGTGTGGACAGTATGTCTCTCTCTCCTGCTGTCAGATGGAACCACATGTATAACAATGAGTCTTTAGGTGAGATATCTGGATAATCCATTTTCGTCTCTGTCGTCTCTTGCACTGGGAAGTGTGACAGCTCCGTGCGGTCGTCAGGTCTGGTCTACTTCTGACCTGAACTCTTCCCCTCCAGTCTGCTGCACCATATTGAACTTGGCAGCCACCGTAGTGATGATGTGTCCCCAGAGTGTTGCAGTGACACTGGGCTTTCTGCGGGCTGAGACGCAGGGCCAATCCACCTTACCCACCATGTCACTGCTAAAGTAGCTGCACTTGCATTTCAAGACTTCAGATTTCATTACCTTGACAGAAATGTGAAATACTACTCGGTGGAAAAATATTTTATTGAAACAAAATGCGGTCTAAAGAAGAAAAACTAAATCCACAACCGTAGTCAGTTTTTCCAATTATTAGCCTGACCTAGAAATCCTCAGTTGTCTTAGTAATGCTTTAGCAGGCAAACTCCTCCCGGGTTGAGTGTAGTAGAGTGGATATACAGACATACCATGAATCTGGTCTTCATGGGGGTCTTTTGGACAGAATCTGGGTAACCCCAGTTTGCAAATAGGAACACTGGACGACAGGAAAATTGGGAGGAAAATCGGTAGGAACATTCTCTGATCAGTGGGGTACTGTAGATTCTCTGACATGAATCAACTCTTCCTGAGCTTTTATTCTAGATAACACCCACTTCCTGTAATGTACTCTGGATGGAGCTGGTTATTCTATTCTGAAGAATTTCCCCTCACAGACTAAAAGTGAACCCCTATGATGCACCTACACTCCAGAGCACTAGGATGTGGAAAATTACAACTGACGTAAAATGAAAAAGGACTTCTATGGCACACCACCTATCTCTTATTAACTCCATAAAAATAATGGCATGGCATATACAAAATATCTGATGTGGATGATGCTGGGAGTATTCGTAAATGTATTAGTCATGTACATTTTAGTCAGAAGGAACCATGTCAGGGTCAGAGATAAACCTATTCAGCAAAAGGCACAGAGATTCAGCCACACATTTATACAGATACATTTATAGTCGAGTTGAAAACGAATTCAGATTGGCACTGTGACATCGCCCTCCCAACAGCATGTAGTTTAAACAGAACGAGGAACAGAGGAGGGGAGTAAATTGCTTTTAAGCAGCCATTGATGAGCCATCCTATCCTTTCTCAGCGTTGTCTCTCTGTGTCTATTCTATTTGAAGCAGCTGGAGTAGGAGAGTGGAGAACGTGTAAACAGCACATCAGCCTCACTACCCACACAGCTAGGCCTTGTCCCGGAGCAGCAGGGGATTATGGGGGATTACAGGATGATCAGGATGCCCCCCACCCACCTCCCCACCACTCTAGTTTTACACACTGGACCTGAACACACACACACTCAGCAGAAGGCACTCAGCACTAAAGAAAGAAAGGCCTCCTGTTTGCACTTTGTGTGCACTTTGTCACTGTGAAAAGGTGTTGTTTTTCCATGGAGTGCTGAAATGAGAATGTTGACCCTCCTCACTGAAGAACTACTCTGCAGAACAAAGAGACATCTCATGAAAAGGACAGGATGGGGATGTTAGATTTGAGTTCTGTCATTTTGCAGTCAAGTCACAAAGGCTTGAGTCCAAATAAACCTGTTCTATTGGAGATGTTGGCCAGGCTTGACCATAAAGAACTCATACAGATATTGTACACATTGTGCCCACATTATTATAGCCTACAGTTTCATCTGAGGCCTCCACTTAGGGCTTAAACTGAAACTTAAACCCTGGTAAATGGTTCCTAGACTGTAACTAGCCAGAGCTAGCCAAGCTTGCTATGTCACATCATTTTGAACTGACTGACCCATCCAGTCTATCCCATCCCACAAGACCCTAACTCACTGAGTTAGGATCCTAAATGCTCTTACAAACTGGATTTTAATTGCTAAAAGCAGACATAACCTCAGTTGAAAATGTGAGGGAAATTTAGCTAGGCTATAAACTCTTTGTGGTAGCAGTGATAAAGAGGTAGTTTCCAGGTCTATAGCAGCTTTCGTAGACCCCGACAAACCATAAACCCCCTGACACTCCACAGGCAGTGCGCTGCACCGGTTCCAAGAATTCACTGTTTTTTATTAACCACGGCGAGGCTGTAAAACTCAGATCCTTTCTGTGCCCACTCTGGAGGAGAGCCTTGTCTTTCCAGCCTTACTCGTTTGAGGAATGTAAGCTATGTGCTGCAGTGTCTCCAGCATAGCTCTATCCAAGCAGCAGGATGGAGCAGTGAGTGGCCTGCCTCTTTGACTTTTGTCTCAGAAGTCGTTCAAATATACTGAACAAAAATATAAAGTGTAAAGTGTTGGTCCGAATGTTTCATGAACTGTGTTAAAAGATCACAGAAATTTTCCAAAAAGCTTATTTCTCTCCAATTTTGTGCACAAATTTGTTTACATCCCTGTTAGTGAGCATTACTCATTGCCAAAATATTCCATCCACCTGACAGGTGTGGCATATCAAGAAGCTGATTAAACAGCATGTTCATTACAAAGGTGCACCTTGTGCTAGCGACAACAAAAGGTCACTCCGAAATTTGCAGTTTTGTCACACAAGACAATGCCAGAGATGTCTCAAGTTTTGAGGGAGCATGCAATTGGCATACAGGAATGTCCATCAGAGCTGTTTCCAGATAATTTAATGTTAATTTCTCTACCATAAGCCGCCTAACCACGCCAGCCCGGGACTTTCTTCCACTGCGGGATCGTCTGAGACCAGCCACCCGGACAGCTGATGAAACTGAGGAGTATTTCTGTCTAATATAGCCCCTTTTGGGCGTATTGGCTTATTGCGCCCCTGCCCAGTCATGAAATCCATAATCCTAATGATCCTAATGAATTTATTTCAATTGACTGATTTCCTTATATGAACTGTAATTCAGTAAAATTGTTGAAATTGTTGCATGTTGCGTTTATAGTTTTACTAAAAAGTATTCAGACCCCTTGACTTTTTCTCCATTTTGTTACGTCACAGCCTTATTATAAAATGTTTTTTTCCTCATCAATCTACACACAATACCCCATAATGACAAAGAAAAAACTGTTTTTTAGAAATGTTTGCAAATCTATTAAAAATAAAAACCCGAAATATTCCATTTACATAAGTATTCAGACCCTTTACTCAGTGCTTTGGTGAAGCACCTTTGGCAGCCATTACAGCCTTGAGTCTTCTTAGGTATGACACTACAAGGTTGGCACACCTGTGTTTGGGGAGTTTCTCCCATTCTTCTCTGCAGATCCTCTCAAGCTCTGTCAGGTTGGATGGGGAGCATTTCTGCACAGATATTTTCAGGTCTCCAGAGATGTTCGATTGGGTTCAGTCCGGGCTCTGGCTGGGCCACTCAAAGGCATTCAGAGACTTGTCCGAAGCCACTCCTGCGTTGTCTTGGCTGTGTGCTTAGGGTTGTTGTCCTGTTGGAAGGTGAACCTTTACCCCAGTCTGAGGTCCTGAGCGATCTGGAACAGGTTTTCATCAAGGATCTCTCTGTTTATCTTTCCCTCGATCCTGACTAGTCTCCCAGTCCCTGCCGCTGAAAAACATCCCCACAGCATGATGCTGCCACCACCATGCTTCACAGTAGGAATGGTGCCAGGTTTCCACCAGATGTTACTCTTGGCATTCAGGCCAAAGAGTTCAATCTTGGTTTCATCAGACCAGAGAATCTTATTTCTCATCGTCTGAGAGTAATTTAGGTGTCTTTTGGCAAACTCCACGCGGGCTGTCATGTGCCTTTTACTGAGGAGTTGCTTGCGTCTGGCCACTCAACCATGAAGACCTGATTGGTGGAGTGCTGCATAGATGGTTGTCCTTCTGGAAGGTTCTCCCATCTCTCAGCGGAACTCTTGAGGTGGTTACAAACTTCTTCCATTTAAGAATAATGGTGGCCAATGTGTTCTTGGGGACCTTCAATGCTGCAGAAATGTTTTGGTACCATTCCCCAAATCTGCGCCCTCAACACAATCCTGTCTCAGAGCTCTACCGACAATAACTTCAACCTCATGGCTTGGTTTTTGCTCTGACATGCACTGTCAACTGTGAGACCTTATATAGACAGGTGTGTGCCTTTCCAAATCCTGTCCAATCAATTGAATTTACCACAGGTGGACTCTAATCAAGTTGTAGAAACATCTCAAGGATGATCAATGGAAACAGGATGTACCTGAGCTCAATTTTGAGTTTCATGGCAACGTGTCTGAATACTTATGTAATACATTTCAAAAAAATCAATTCAAAGTTTGAATACAACAGGTGTAGACCTTACAGTGAAATGCTTACTTACAAGCCCAAACCAACAGTGCAATTTTTAAGTAAAAAATAGGTATTAGGTAAACAATAGATAAGTAAAGAAATATATATTTTTTAAAAACAGTAAACAATAACAGTAGCAAGGCTATATACAGGTACAGAGTCAATGTGCGGGGGCACTGGTTAGTCGGGCTAATTGAGGTAATATGTACATGTAGGTATATTTAAAGTGACTATGCATAGATGATAAACAGAGAGTAGCAGCAGCGTAAAAATGTGTGTGTGGGGGGGCGTGACACAATGGAAATAGTCCATTTGATTACCTGTTCAGGAGTCTTACCTGTTCAAGCTGTTGAGAAGCCTTTTGGTCCTAGACTAGGTGCTCTGGTACAGCTTGCCATGCGGTAGCAGAGAGAACAGTCTATGACTAGGGTGGCGGAGGTCTTTTACAATTTTTAGGGCCTTCCTCTAACACCGCCTGGTATAAAGGTCCTGGATGGCAGGAAGCTTGGCCCCAAGGATGTACTGGGCCGTACGCACTACCCTCTGTAGTGCTTTGCGGTCGGAGGCCAAGCAGTTGCCGTACCAGGCAGTGATGCAACCAGTCAGGATGCTCTCAATGTTGCAGCTGTAGATTCTTTTGAGGATCTGAGGACCTATGCCAAATCTTTTCAGTCTCCTGAGGGGGAATAGGTTTCGTCGTGCCCTCTTCACGACTGTCTTGGTGTGTTTGGTCCATTTTAGTTTGTTGGTGATGTGGACACCAAGGAACTTGAAGCTCTCAACCTGCTCCACTACAGCCCTGTCAATGAGAATGGGGGCGTGCTCGGTCCTCCCTTTCCTGTAGTCCACAATCATCTCCTTTGTATTGATCATGTTGAGGGATAGGTTGTTATTCTGGCACCACCCGGCCAGGTCTCTGACCTCCTCCCTATAGGCTGTTTCGTCGTTGTCGGTGATCAGTCCTAGCACTGTTGTGTCATCTGCAAACTTAATGATGGTGTTGGAGTCGTGCCTGGCCATGCAGTCGTGGGTGAACAGGGAGTACAGGAGGGGACTGAGCATGCACCCCTGAAGGGCTCCAGTGTTGAGGATCAGAGTGGCAGATGTGTTGCTACCTACCCTCACCACCTGTCAGGAAGTCCAGGATCCAGTTGCAGAGGGAGGTGTTTAGTCCCAGGATCCTTAGTTTAGTAATGAGCTTTGAGGGCACTATGGTGTTGAACGCTGAGCTGTAGTCAATGAATAGCATTCTCACGTAAGTGTTCCTTTTGTCCAGGTGGGAAAGGGCAGTGTGGAGTGCAATAGAGATTGCATCATCTGTGGATCTGTTTGAGCGGTATGCAAATTGGAGTGGGTCTAGGGTTTCTGGGATAATGGTGTTAATGTGGGCCATTACCAGCCTTTCAAAGCACTTCATGGCTACGGATGTGAGTGCTACAGGTCTGTAGTCATTTAGGCAGGTTACCTTAGTGCTCTTGGGCACAGGGACTATGGTGGTCTGCTTGAAGCATGTTGGTATTACAGACTCAATCAGGGACATGTTGAAAATGTCAGTGAAGACACCTGCCAGTTGGTCAGCACATGCCCGGAGCACACGTCCTGGTAATCCGTCTGGCCCTGCGACCTTGTGAATGTTGACCTGTTTAAAGGTCTTGCTCATGTCGGTCTTGTAGTTTAGCATCTGCTTCATCTGACCACTTTTTATAGGCAGAGTCACTGTTGCTTCCTGCTCTAATTTTAGCTTGTAAGCAGGAATCAGGAGGATACAATTATGGTCACTTTGTCATTATGGGGTAAGTTGATGAGGAATTGTATTAATTTAATAAATTTTAGAATAAGGCTGTAACGTAACAAAATGTGGAAAAAGGGAAGGGGTCTGAATACTTCACAAATGCACTGTGCATGACAAATAAAATATAATAGTAATTTCAGCATGATCATGAGCACAATAATGGTAGTTAAAGGTATGGTTTATATTTGTACCCATGCCTCTCTGCTGTTATGGCACTACTGCCAAAAGGTCAATACAGCTTGACCAAAAGGTCCCTCTAGCTTGTGTGCAGCTCAGTCAGGTTGATCTAAACAGGCTGCCTTGCTCTTCAGCTAAGACATTGTCGACTGACCTGACAAAGATCGCAGTGGGATCAAAACATTGTTTTGTGTGCATCTTAATAAACCACTGGGGAGCATTACAGCGTTGTAGACATTCCTTCTTTCAAGTCATGATGGAGCCTCTCTCTATGCAGCCAAACAATTGTTATGCAGCGCTTAGATCTCAGTCGAATCTATTCACCCTCATTCACCCTACAAAAAGGGGGCAAATGGGGCCCCCTTCCATCCAATAGATGTGTGCAACAACACACAACACCAAAACAACCACCGGGCTGGATGGCCACACCACACGGCAGGCAGGAGAAGGTGGTTTGTCTGAGTTTGTTTACAACAACAGCACACAGGACACCAACTATTTGTTCACGGCGGATTACAGTCAGTGATCCCTTGAAACGTGGCACTTAAAACCTTCCAAATCCTATTCCACCTGATTACTGATGCTTTCTGCTTTTTAAAACCAGCTACAGCTGATTATTCTCCATGTTAAAATCTGCATCCAGATGATTATTCTCTCCTCTCCAGCTGTTTGTTCAGAAGGTTACAGGTTATTTTGAGAATAATAGCGGATGTTCATTTGGAGGCCTTTATTGGGAGGGATTGGAAAACAGGGCCAGCACAGTCGACTCCTGGCTCACAATACAACCTGTCTGATTGAATAATCACAAACTTGGCCTCGCAAGAAGGTTTCCCTCGTCATGAAAATTCCTTGTTACACGTCAGCAACAATGATTAAGTGACAATTTATCATGGTTTATTCTGGCTCAATTACAACATGCCATTCAGTAAGTGGGGGTTAAAGATGCACTCCGCGATCTTAAGCAGAAAAAGTTGCATGAATTGGATTTGTAACATATCAAACGAATTGCAAAATTCGGATGATATCATATGAATTGCAAAATTCGTAACATATCAAACAAAATGGATGACATAGTAACATTTTACTACCCTCTCACCTTCAATACATTTTTAAATGTATTGTCACACATTGGATAGGTTCAGGGAAATGTGTTGTTTTACAGGGTCAGCCTTAGTAGCACAGCGCACCTGGAGCAAATTAGGTTTAAGTGCCTTGCTCAAGGGCACAGACACATTTTTTACCTTGTCGACTCAGGTATTCAAACCAGCAACCTTTGGTTACTGATCAAAATACTCTAGCCGCTAGGCTACCTGCCGCCCAACACAATTGAATGACGTAGTACACAAAAAACGGGGACCAGTTTTGGCTCGTGAGCGCCACATTCAAAACTAATGGCTGAAATTATACAATAGTTAGAGAGTGCATCTTTAACTGGGCCCAGCTGAGGACACAAAGAGAGATGAAGTTATGAAAGTCCCAAAATAGTCTTCAAACAATGAGACCTGCTACCTTTCATTCTCAAGGTGAAAACTGGTATATTGCACGTGCAGTTCTCATTGTAAGGAGGCTATAACATGGCCTGATTACTTATAGCCTACATTTTGGTGGTCAAATCCTCAAAACAATGATTGACCTTGTTGACCTGGACATAGTTCAAGCTCATCATACAGGGGATGTCTGGGGTCTATAACTATAGACCTTGGGTGAGGACTAGCTCTTTGTACTCTTAGACTTAGAGCACCTTGCCTGCTGAATCAACTATTCTTGCTGTCCACTGCTGCACCTTCAACCTTTTATCCAGTATAGAACCCTCTCATTTTCAACCTTATAACCAGTATAGAACCATCCTACCTTCAACCTTTTAGCCAGTATAGAACCCTCTCACTTTCAACCTTTTAGCCAGTATAGAACCCTCTCACTTTCAACCTTTTAGCCAGTATAGAACCCTCTTACTTTCAACCTTTTAGCCAGTATAGAACCCTCTCACCTTCAACCTTTTAGCCAGTATAGAACCCTCTCACCTTCAACCTTTTAGCCAGTATAGAACCCTCTCACCTTCAACCTTTTAGCCAGTATAGAACCCTCTTACTTTCAACCTTTTAGCCAGTATAGAACCCTCTTACTTTCAACCTTTTAGCCAGTATAGAACCCTCTCACATTCAACCTTTTAGCCAGTATAGAACCCTCTTACTTTCAACCTTTTAGCCAGTATAGAACCCTCTTACTTTCAACCTTTTAGCCAGTATAGAACCCTCCTACCTTCAACATTTTAGCCAGTATAGAACCCTCTCACTTTCAACCTTTTAGCCAGTATAGAACCCTCTCACTTTCAACCTTTTAGCCAGTATAGAACCCTCTCACCTTCAACCTGTTAGCCAGTATAGAACCCTCTTACTTTCAACCTTTTAGCCAGTATAGAACCCTCCTACCTTCAACCTTTTAGCCAGTATAGAACCCTCTCACCTTCAACCTTTTAGCCAGTATAGAACCCTCTCACCTTCAACTATCCATGAACTCACACTGTATCTCATAATCTGACTTGAGATCAGTGTTCTCTCACACACAGTACAACTCCCTCCATAATCTTTCTTCACACTGTACCCAGGGTCCTGACTGAGAACTGTGGGGAGATGCATCTGTTTCTGAATTGGAGCTCCTCTCTGTCCAAAACAACATTGTCAAGATAAGGAAGGCAGAGAGCAGAAGTTAATGCACTTTGTCAGCACTGGCAGGCTCCCAGGCCAAGAGCAATTAACTCTGAAAGGGAAAGGCATTTCCTCCTTGTAAATGCCATATTACATTATTATTATTTCATTTGGTAACAGGGAAAAGCCTATCAAGGCTATATTGCCCGAGGTGAGCGGGGAATTGTAAATGGAGAGTGGGATATTTTTTTAAAGGCCACTGAAAGAAAGTGGGTTAGGAGAGAGGGAGTCAAAAGCTGTTGGCATTCAGGTGTCAAAGCAACTCCTAACTTCCTCCTCCCTTCCACTCACATCACTGTAGAAGGTGACTTGGGTTCTCAGAGAAGTGCTCAGATTCCAATTCACAGTGGCCTGTTCACAGTGCCCCCCGCCTGTCTTTTTGCACGTTTGGGAACTATGGGTCTAGTCGTGTCTCAGGAAAGCCATATAGTTGTTAGTGAACAACAGCATGGCTGCATTGTACCAGCATCCACAGTATCCAACTTGCTCTGAGATTGTCAGCAATAAAGGGCTGCTGGTTGCCAGGTGAAAATGTGAATGAAACGACCAACCAGCCCGCCAGAGGGTGTGGCTTAGGCCTGGGCCTGCTTTCTCTGCAGGCAGATTGGGCCCCGAGGGGTTGAGGTTTGGCCTAATGGCTCTAAAACGTCAGAACGTGATATTCTCAATGTTACGGTGACCGTGACCTTTTTTACTGCCGCACGGCTGCCAAAAAGGGTCCGCACAGTGCAATGCGATATCCTGTACATTTTGCAGTGAAGAAATCAATGTCATTAACGCTGTCCATATATCAGAATAATCAAGTCCACAACCTGGTCGTTAGCACTCAGGGCCTGGCGCACAGCCACAAATGATTACAGCTCTTTGGATTAATTCAGCTCACAGATTTAAGACCTTCCAGGACATCTGCACTAAAGAAGTTGGTCCATATCCAAGACTGAAACGGGTTATGTTGTATATGATTCCATTGGCTCTTTTATAGCACCTGTGGTTGACTTAACATACCCATGACACAACACTTAACATGCCTATGACCTTAACATGCCTTTTACCTCAACGTTTAACTTCGACCTATAACATGAAGACAAACATACATGGAAGTCAAAAAATTCTAACCCTAAACAACAAGCTGTCTTCAGTTATCTTTTTTATTTACTTACAAAACAAACTGGAACAACAGCTCTCCATGCTCTTTACATGCTCTTTGCATGCTCTTTACATGCTCACTGCATGCTCTTTACATGCTCTTTGCATGCTCTTTACATGCTCTTTGCATGCTCTCTACATGTTCTTTGCATGCTTTCTACATGCTCTCTACATGCTCTCTGCATGCTCTCTACAAGCTCTCTACATGCTCTCTACATGCTCTCTGCATGCTCTTTACATGCTCTTTACGTCTTCACATGTAGTAACACAAATTCTTCTTTCTGTCTCTCCAGGTCAACCAACGGGGCTATGGCCCCAGTTCACGGCGGTCACATAACCGTGGTATTGTGGACGAGTGCTGCTTCCAGAGTTGCGAGCTGCGGCGGCTCGAAATGTACTGTGCCCCTGTCAAGTCTGGCAAGGCAGCTCGCTCTGTGCGCGCACAGCGCCACACAGACATGCCAAGAACACCTAAGGTTAGTACTGCAGTGCAAAACGTGGACAGAGGCACAGAGCGTAGGACATCACAGCACCCAGACAAGACAAAAACCAAGAAGGTGAGCACAGCACCAAACAGATATACATTATAAGAGCATACACAGTTGACATGAGCTAAACAGAATGGACATAGATATAGAACATTGTAGTGGGTCTTTCAGTATATTTGATTGTTAGATCATACAGTGCATTCAGAAAGTATTCAGAACACTTGACTTTTTCCACATTTTGTTACGTTACAGCCTTATTATAAAATTCATTAAATAGTTTTTTCCCCCTCATTAATCTACACACAATACCCCAAAATGAAATATGAAAATATCACATTTACATATGTATTCAGACCCTTTACTCAGTACTTTGTTGAAGCACCTTTGGCAGCGATTACAGCTTTGAGTCTTCTTGGGTATGACACTACAAGGTTGGCACACCTGTATTTGGGGATTTTCTCCTATTCTTCTCTGCAGATCCTCTCAAGCTCTGTCAGGTTGGATGGGGAGCGTTGCTACACAGTTATTTTCAGGTCTCTTCAGAAATGTTAGATCGGGTTCAAGTCTGGGCTCTGGCTGGGCCACTCAAGGACATTCAGAGACTTGTCCCGAAGCCACTCCTGCATTGTATTGGCTGTGTGCTTAGGGTCGTTGTCATGTTGGAAGATGAACTTTTACCCCAGTCTGAAGTCCTGAGTGTTCTGAAGCAGATTTTCATCAAGGATCTCTCTGTACATA
Source organism: Brachymystax lenok tsinlingensis (assembly GCA_030435695.1). Lineage (NCBI taxonomy): Eukaryota > Metazoa > Chordata > Actinopteri > Salmoniformes > Salmonidae > Brachymystax > Brachymystax lenok. The sequence continues at coordinate 11,935,709 of CM059809.1, read as the reverse complement.
GTTCCGTTCATCTTTGCCTCGATCCTGACTAGTCTCCCAGTCCATGCCGCTGAAAAAAATCCCCACAGCATGATGCTGCCACCACCATGCTTCACCGTAGGGATGGTGCCAGGTTTCCTCCAGACGTGACGCTTGGCATTCAGGCCAAAGAGTTCAATCTTGGTTTCATCAGACCAATCATGTTTCTCATGATCTGAGAGTCTTTAGGTGCCTTTTGGCAAACTCCAAGTGGGCTGTCATGTGCCTTTTACTGAGGAGTGGCTTCTGTATGGCCACTATAACATAAAGGCCTGATTGGTGGAGTGCTGCAGAAATAGTTGTCCTTCTGGAAAGTTCTCCCATCTCCAAAGAGGAACTCTTGAGCTCTGTCAGAGTAACCATCAGGTTCTTGACCAAGGCCCTTCTCCCCCTATTGCTCAGTTTGGCCAGGCGGCCAGCTCAAGAGTCTTGCTGGTTCCAAACTTCTTCCATTTAAGAATGATGCAGGCCACTGTGTTCTTATTTAAATATTTTTTTTTAACTAGGCAAGTCAGTTAAGACTTACAATGATAGCCTACCCCGGCCATACCCTCCCCTAACCCGGACGACGCTAGGCCAATTGTGCGCCGCCCTATGGGACTCTCGATCACGGTCGGTTGTGATACAGCCTGGGACCGAACCAGGGTCTGTAGTGACGCCTCTAGCACTGAGATGCAGTGCCTTAGACCGCTGCGCCACTCAGGAGCATTGAAGGTTCTTGGGGACCGTTCCCCAGATTTGTGCTTCAACACAACCCTGTCTCGGAGCTCTACGGACAATTCCTTTGACCGCTTGGTTTTTGCTCTGACATGCACTGTCAACTGTGGGACCTTATATAGACAGGTGTGTGCCTTTCGAAATCATGTCCAATCAATTGAATTTACCACAGGTGGACTCCAATCAAGTTGTAGAAACATCTCAAGGATGACCAATGGAAACAGGATGCACCTGAGCTCAATTTCTTACTTATGTAAATAAGGTATTTCTGTTTTTAATTTTGGATAAATTAGCAAAGATTTCTAAAAGCCTGTTTTTGCTTTGTCATTATGGGGTATTGTGTGTAGATTGCAGAGGACATGTTTATATTTAATCCATTTTTAAATAAGATCGTAACGTAACAAAATTTGGAAAAAGTCAAGGTGTCTGAATAATTTCCGAAGACACTGTGTGTCAGGCTTTTTCCAGAGCTTGCACTCCAAGTGAAGACTAAGGCTTGATGATGAGGACAGAAAACACCAATAACTGACTTTTACCCCTTAGAAAGTGGCTAACTATTCTATTGTGGACAACAAATTTCCACAGTGGAAAGCAAATGTGTCATATCTGAACGGTTTTATTATTTTTCCTGACAGAAACCTTTATCTGGGCATAGTCACACATCTTGCAAGGTAGGCGGTTTGTCCTTCACTACTGCAGTGGTACTTTCCTACTATAACTACACAGAACAAAAACTATGAACGCAACATGCAACAATTTCTAAGACTTAACTCAAGAGTTACAATTCATAGAAGGAAATAAGTCAATTGAAATAAATAAATTAGGCCCTAATCTATGGATATCATTTGACTGGGAATACAGATATCCTAAAGAAAAGGTAGGGGTGTGGATCAGAAAACCAGTCAGTATCTGGTGTGACCAACATTTGCCTCATGCAGCACAACATATCTCCTTCTCATAGAGTTGTTCAAGCAGTTGATTGTGGCCTGTGGAATGTTGTCCCACTCCTCTTCAATGGCTGTGCGAAGTTGCTGGATATTGGCGTGAACTAGAACATTCTGTGGTACACGTCAATCAAGAGCATCTCAAACATGCTCAATGGGTGACATGTCTTGTGAGTATGCATTTTCAGAATTGTGTACAGATCCTTGCGTCATGGGGCCATAGATTATCATGCTGAAACATGAGGTCATGGCGGCAGATGAATGGCACGACAATGGGCCTCAGGATCTCGTCACGGTATCTCTATGCAAATTTACATCAATAAAAGGGAATTGTGCCCGTAGCTTATGCCTGCCCATACCATAACCCCACCGCCAGCATGGGGCACTCTGTTCACAACATTGACATCAGCGCAAACCGCTCACCCACACATCGCCATACACACTGTCTGCCATCTGCCCAGTACAGTTGAAACCGGGATTCATCCGTGAAGAGCACACTTTTCCAGCGTGCCAATGGCCATTGAAGGTGATCATTTGACCACTGAGGTCGGTTACGATGCCAAACTGCAGCCAGGTCAAGACCCTGGTGAGGCCATTGTGTAGCCATTGTGTTGTGTGACAAAACTGCACATTTTAGAGTTGCCTGTTATTGTCCCCAGCACAAGGTGTACCTGTGTAATGATCATGCTGTTTAATCAGCTTCTTGATATGCCACACCTGTCAGGTGGATGGATTATCTTGGCAAAGGAGAAATGATCACTGACAGGATGTAAACAAATTTGTAGACCAAATGTGAGAGAAATTGTGCATATGGAAAATGTCTGGGATCTTTTATTTCAGCTCATGACCAACACTTTACATGTTGCGTTTATATTTTGGTTCAGTGTAGAATATAGCATGCTGTGATTGGTGCCATGACTACCATCATATGTGATGCATACTTGTCATTGTTATAAGTAGCTGTTTATACCTTCGTTTAGTAGATACAAAATCAATGACTCCTTGGCCAGGTTACAACAGAAGGAAATACAAGCACAGAATTTAATTAGTAATCAAGCCCAGTCCAACCAAAGTAGTCAACCCAACCAGAAGAAATGTTTCTTTCCTTAGTTTCCCAATTCCACCTGTGTGTCCATGTCATCCTTTTAAGCTTGGACTTGATGCATTTTACAACTCTCCTCTTAAAAAAGAAAGCCATTAGCGAAGGGGCGGAGGACTAAGTGGTTTTTGTGGTAGACCCATGGGCACTCTCTCTCCCAGACAGATTCTACTTTCATACTGTACATTTTGTGCTGAAACACTGGTCCTCAGGTTGCAACAGATTTGTGGCATGCTAGTTACAGAGGGTAACGGCATGCATATAATCACATTGATTTACAGTGTGTTGAATGTCAGTGCCGCTCTGGTGGCTTGTAGTTTAAATATGACCTATCAGCTCTGGTAGGGAGGATACTCGATATTGTACTGTTTGTGGCTCTTTCACTACAGCAAAAGGTTATGAAATCATCACCCATTAATTGTACAGCTGTGTTGTTCTAGGCACAGGCACTGGGTTTTGACCCAAAGCTGTTTTTTTCCCACTCTCCTAATCCACTTATCTAATGTTTCTCCCCCTTAAAAAATCTGTTCCCCCTCCACCCTTTTCAGGAGGTACATCAGAAGAACTCAAGTCGAGGAAACACAGGGGGAAGGAACTACCGAATGTAGAAGAAGACAGAAGCTAACGGACAGGCGGACAGGGATGAGAGAAGGGTGTGCCCTTACCTGGTGCCCCTGTGGAATGGTTCACTGTAAAACAACAAAAGGTGGATAATGGTACTAAGCTAATGGTAATAAGCTTTGTGTGTAATGTCTCTAGCTGAGAGTTAAAGTGCTGGGGTTATATGAGAGGTGTTTTGATTATTTTATACACTGCACCATTTCATATTGGAAGGAATTATATTCCATGTCAAACCAATGTAACAGACTAGTTTAGCTGCTTACACGTCAAAGAGCTTCTTCTTCTTATACCTCCATGTGTGAGCTGAGCTATAGTGTCCCTGTTGGCCTCTGATAGGCTCTGTGCTACATACAGCCAATAGGAGGGCAGCCAGCAGACATGTTTTACCTGTCTGTCTATGGGACCATTGGCGGTCCATCCTCTTTACCTGAACTCTGAAAGAGTTTAAGCTTTACACTGAGAGGTTGGGCCATGCAAAGTAGTCGGGCTATTGGATAAGTAATCCCCCCATTCTAATCTAACAACCACTGCTTTTAAAATATATTAGAACCTCAAGAGAACGTTATTTCAGATTCAGTCAGTTCTGGCCAAAAGATGATTTCACAGTTGTCATGTGTTTCATTAAGGCTATTTATTTACTATTGTCTGCTTCAACAGACAATAAGCGTATTACATGCAACCTGGCTTTGAGGCAACAATATGACCAGAGACCTATCCTGATGATACAATCTTCTTGTACTGCTAAGCCATTCTAGTGAAACTGACAGTAATATTATATTCTGTACTGTAAACAGAAAGTACTGAGGAGATTCAATTTATATTTAATTTGTAAAGACTCACAGTAGATTCTCTGGATCTAATATGTGGTCTGATTAAAAATGGATTCTAATGCAGAGGACAGGACAGAGGGGCGCTAAAAATAGCCAGCTACAGGAAGACGATTAATGATTGATTTCACTTGGCCTGCATTCTTTTATTTTGATAGCTTAGGGAAGGACCTTTGCTTCTTCTGTATGAACATGGACTGCATGGATGTTTCAGAAAAAAAGCGATAAAATGAACAGCAACACATATAGTTCACTCAAGTGAATGATATGCAACTCAACTACTGTTAGAAACACATAAACACACACCTACAAGCAGGACTGCAGTTGAAAAATGCTGTGCACACACACAGTCCGTTTTGTAGCTAAGCCACTCGGAGCTCTGCTACTGTGAGCAAGGTTCACACACTGGTTCCATCAGACCATGTTCTGAGAATTCCTGTGTTTGCGTCAGGATTACAGATAGTAATGGCTGTTTGCACAATCTGGATGCCTGACAGTCTTACTGTACCATTTCAGCAACCTGACAACCCATCACATCTCTTCCTCCTCTGTCAGTGTATAATCAACCAATACTCCCATTTATGTTATCCTATGCATTCTTCTACTATCATTGTACATGATGGTATCATATAGCAAAACCGTATTAAGAGAATCCTATCCACTGTATAATGGTGCTATTTTGTAGTTTGTTACTTGCAACGGTGGGCTAAAACAGGAAGAGAAAGAGAGATGGCAAAGCTTATCGTTGGAGGTCGTCCCTTTTGCACAGCCTTGTGGCCACCATTTTATTAATAGTGTTTTTATTTGTAAGCGATTTCAATAAGGTAGTAGTATAAGCGAGCAAATGTCTTTGTGTGAAGTCTGTGAATGCATGGAAAAAAAGTATCATGTGGTGGTCCCAAGAAGGCAAAATGCTATTTTTTCTACTGTTTTTAAATTATTGTTACTCAATATAGATCCCTATGCCAAATAACTTGACAAAAAGCACTGTGAACTGTGATCCTTCAATAATATTAAGGTGTTAAAAGTCATAGTGTACTTTTGTTTGTCCTGAACGAAATGTATGTAAACGCACCACATTGATGATCAGAAAGCCAAGGCATTAACGCTTACGAATATGTATGATTAAGGTTGAATGATTTGTTTTGTAAAATCATGCCCATGTGTTAAAGAGCTTAAGTGGCACAGCGAATCAGATCTGGTTCTCAGCTCCCCACAAAGTAAGACATGTTTCTATTTATTACAACCTATTACAATTTTGGGTTGCTGATGCATTTGGACATCAATAAAATGGGATAGAAATTATCAAAAGAAGTATTAAAATGACAGTCTGACCTAAAGTATTAATGTGGTACTTATTTCCTTACATCTATCAGCAACCCACAGCTGCAATCATCACCACATACACTACAATGTAGTTGTTGTGTAGTGGTTCGGATTAGGACTCCATCTTGTCCCTTCACATATAGCTACGGACGATATTGTCAGGGGAATTGAAAGCCAGGATGACCTCTATGGCCGCATCCCATTTGACCCTTCGGTAGAGATGCATGTATGTGGTTTTAAAACAAGGTTGTTGAGTTGTTCCTATTATCAGCATGATTGTCCTTCAGTACCATATCACCAGACTGATACCAAAGATCTCAGCTAAATGAAGACACAATCTAATTCAACTTGCATTGTCAGCTTTGTATTTAATGAAAGACAGTTTAGGTAAACTGACAACTGTCAATCATAAGCTATCACATTTGATCGATGTCTCCATCCATCTGATCAGCTGTTCAGCTATGCTAATGCTGCTTGAGTAATACAAGTGTAGGTTTCATTCATCCCCTGAGGCATACGCTGGTCAGACTGACCCCAGTTCAGTTCTACACTCTTATGCTTCGGCTGTCCATAGGAGAACCCTTTTGGGTTCCAGGTAGAACCCTCTGTGGAAAGGGTTTTTCGTGGAACCAAAATGGTTCTACATAGAACCAAATATGGTTCTTCATCGGGTTCTCCTATGGAGACAGCCAAAGAACTCTTTTATGTTCGAGATAGCACCTTTTTTTCTAAGAGTGTAGTTCTCCCTGAAACAAACCTGAGATGGAAGTTTACCATGTGGGACTTTGTGGGACTGTCAATATGCAGGCATAAAGGATAATAATGGTGGCCTCTTGAGGGGCAGCAACAGAGTAAAGCTATGAGCATGATAGAATCTAGATTTTTAATCCAGTTATCTGACTCCCAAAACACTATTTTGACTGATTCTTTGTCACCATTTATCTCACAATTAGCAGATACAATGTCACAAACAGGAATGAAAACTGTATTTTGAATTACATATAGGAACTTGACTCTATCAAGCGCTCTAGAATAGGAAAACATTTGAATTGATTGCCATGGGATTCCAAAGCTCACCATCATCTAAGAAACTGTTTAATTACAGCGCTGTTATTTCTGGTGCTCGATTGCCTTCTGTAGAAAATGTTTAAATACTGACAGATTGTTCACCATTCCTGCTGAATAAACCACTTGTCAACATTATGACGTCTGGGCACTTATTTCATACCATTTGTCATGCTCATGTTAGAATGTTCTGCAGGCCCTTTTGAGAAACCTTTGAATATCATCCATTAATAAAATAACATGAAGATGTTTTTACCACTGTTGCTTGGCAACCAAACATAAGAAGAAAAACAAACAGCCAGGTGAACAGTTTTCTTTCTTGTATCAGTATTTGGAGTGTAATTGATGTCCCTCTCGCTTTATGCAAGGGAAAACCAATCAATGAATGTCAAGTATGAATAGCCAACGGATGTAATGAAACTGAGAGGTCCAGGAGACTTTCTACAGCAATGCATCTTTTTAACACACAATTCTCCCTATTATGTAATTATAGCACAGTAAGCTATCCACAGCAAGGTCAGACCTGTAAAATAAACCTTGGTATCACTGACATAGACATTAGTGTTGCATTCTAACAAAGCTCACTTTTGTCTCTGAGCATATGCAAAAACGATAAAAATCTATTATGTCCGTCGGCTGTATGTCAACACATGATTCAGATTGGAGATCTTTTCACCTTCAGTCTGAAACTGAATACACTCTGGATGACAAAGTGATACTTCCTAAAAGATGGCATGTTCCGCCAAGGCAAACAGAGTTGGTGTGGGTTCACTGAGGGGAGAGCTGCGCCTGCGTGTTCAGCGTTTTAGAGGATGGACGGCTCTGCAGTGACAGGACAAAGCTTCATTCGCTGTCAGACGTATTTTATGAATATATAACCAAACATTTAAGTCATTTTCACAGATAAATTGGCCTTCTGGCTTCCATTCAGCAGACATAACAGTTTCAAGTGTGGAGCAGGGAGTTGGCAAGTGTCTGGCCCGGTGATCCTGGATGGTATTTCATCCAAGCCTCTCAATGACTAATACAAGATCAATTATTAGGCCCGAATAGACAAATTGCAGTTTGCAAGCTTGCAGGATTTGGAGTTTAAATACATCTCCAAGGAACCTCAATGCTGTATTCTGTAAAAAAAGAAAAAAAAAAAGAAAGAAAGTTGAATCTATTTAACATCTGCGGTTTAATTCCTGATTTCTAATTCTGTAATATCATAACTAATCGTGAATTTCTCCATTGCACCTCTGCTACACCAGCAGAAGGATTCTGGAAGGAGCAGTCTCAAGTATCTATTTCCCAAATTTATCAGATGGACTCTATGCGCTCTGTGTTGAGTGCACCTAAGGACACCGATTTTGGACCAGCCCTGAAGTGGAAGCTCCAAAACCCTACTACAACTACGTACGCTATTGTCTTTTAAATGACCTTGTGGTTTATTTTAATACACTCCAATTTCACTATTTTTCCTCTTGGTTGTTTTAGGGGGAGGGATGATTTGTGTTAGTCTGGCAAAATTCTATGTAGTTTTCTTTTAATAACAAAATACTGGGTATCAATTACTTTTACAGTAGTACGAAGGACTGGCAATTGCATTTATTGTTCTCGCTGTAAATTAGTCCTTCAACTCAGCATCTTTCCCCATCACTACTGTTTCCTGTTTCTTTCTTCTCTCCTTAGGACACCAGCCAATCTGACATTAACTTTGTATATCATTGGATTATGCATTTCCATTTCAAACTGAAACTCTCAATTTGAACTTCTAGCCATACCTGGGTGTAAAAGGAGAAGGGACCCATGCCCATAGGGGCTTCTCTGTCTTATTTTTCCTCCATTTCCCTCAGCAATGGAAATTCACTGAGTACTGATTATGGCAGGAGAGTGTTGGCTCAGCTGTGTGCTTTAAGAACCCATGATGTCAGACCCATATTTTCCTTGGAGAGCCTCTCATCAGCTGCATTGTTCCAGGAAACCATGGTCTGTTCTCTGGGCAACAAAGAGGCCTGCCCAATCGTAGCCCCTTACACCCACAACTCTGCCTGCTGCAAGACAGTCCTAAAGGGCCCCACCTCCAACCATCCACCCCCATACCAGACAGACTTCAAGGCCCCCACCTTTATCTTCACAACAACAACAAAAATCTGTACATGGTGAGCATCCTGGAGCTCCCAGCATTACGTACTCCTCTTCCAGCTCTGTACAGGTTTTACTGTAGGAGTTGAGGGTCGGCGATGAAAAGCAGCGTGTTAGAACAGGACAAGGAAATAATATGTTGCTCCACAGAGAACCATAACATGATGCTGCTGATGGTGTCATCTGGCGAGGACTTCAGAGGGTTTCGGTTCGGACTGAAAGATGTATTTGACCAAATTACAACACCGCCCCCTGACAGGTGACGCAAGCAGCATGGAGAGATAATGGGAAAACTGTCCCCACAGCCAGCCATCTCTCTAAGTTTTGAAGGGCAATTAAGCTGTCAAAACCAGAGGGAAACTTTGAACCAAGATAGCAAATATTAAGGCAGTAGCGGCATACTGTGACGAGTCAATCAACAGTTTCATCTGATCTGATATATTTTGACATACATGTCATTATTAAAAGTCATTATTCCCGAAAATAAAGATATCACCAGTACCCTGTTTTTGTTCCGCATAAAATACAGACTTATTTACCTCTCCTGATCCCTATGTTTGAGTTGTTTATTACCCAATTGAAATGTTTCATGATGTATCGGTTGAGCCAATAAAAACAGCAGAACAAGGTGCACAGATTCTCAGATCCAACAGCTGAAGATTGGAAACGCTCATGTTCAACTCTCCCTCTGACTTCAAAGGAGATCAAACAAATATGACCTGAGAACACAATAGAAATCACATCTTGCCCTTTTAAGATTATTTAGCTCTTTCCTTTTATGTTAATGTACTTTAGTTGCACAATTATGGTAATGTTTTCCTAGAAGTTTAACTCAGGGGAAAACAGCAAAACCCCATGATAAAGAGCCTGAGCCTCACCATCTCAAAGGTCATTGAAGATGGATCATCAACAAATGCTTTAACTGCAGGGTCTTCCAAGACAAGAGAGCAGGGCTGATATAAGACAATTTGATATCAATTGTGTTTTAGCGTGCTGTAATACAAAAAATACCACAAGACTGAGCTGTTCACATTGTGTGTGTGTGTGTGTGTGTGTGTGTGAGAGAGAGAGAGGGCAGATGAGCTCCCGCATTTTTCAGCATGTTTTTACAAAAAGATAGATTTAGAGTTAGATACATTCGGTAAAATCTGCCGAAGGCAGACCTGGCTCTCAAAAAAAGACAGGCTATGTGCACACTGCCCACAAAATGAGGTGAAAACTGAGCTGCACTTCCTAACCTACCAAATGTATGACCATATTACAGACATATATTTCCCTCAGATTACAGACCCACAAAGAATTAAAAAACAAATGAAATTTTGGTAAACTCCCATATCTATCGTGTGAAATACCACAGTGAGCAATCGCAGCAGCAAGGTTTATGACCTGTTGCCACAAGAAAAGGGCAACCAGTGAAGAACAAACATTGTAAATACAACCTATATTTATGTTTATTTATTTCCCCTTTTGTACTTTCACTATTTGCACATTATTACAACACTGTAAATAGACATTACTTTTTTTTGTATACACCTTTATTTAACTAGGCATGTCAGTTAAGAACAAATCCTTATTTTCAATGACGGCCTAAGAACAGTGGGTTAACTGCCTTGTTCAGGGGCAGAACAACAGATTTCTACGTTGTCAGCTCAGGGATTCGATCTTGCAACCTTTGGGTTACTAGTCCAACGCTCTAACCATTTGAAATGTCTTTATTCTGTTAATTTTGTATTGTTTATTTCACTTTGGTTTATTACCTATTTCACTTGCTTTGGCAATGTAAACATGTGTTTCCCATGCCAATAAAACCCCTTCAATTGTAAATTGAATTGAGAGGGGGAGATAGAGAGATAGAGAGAGGGGGGAAGATAGATAGAGAGAGAGGGGGATAGAGAGGGAGGGATATAAAGAGAAATCATTAGATAGTGAGAGAGATAGAGAGAGCGAGATAGAAAGAGAGGTTAAAATAACAGATCTTGAAGCTGCCAGGTTGAGTTGTGCTGCTCCTGGAACAGTTGGGCCCCTGTGGACCAGTTCAGTCCTTCACTAGAGCCCCTCAGCCTCCAACAAAAATACTCACAAAATAAAGGCTGTGCACTCCAAGTAAAATCACTTCAGCTGAGTTCAATAACTATTATTCATGTCCCATTTCTCCATCCCTCTGCTGTAGCTACTGTGATGTTAATAAGGTAAGCCCTGGTCTGTTTTCCTAAGAACTGAAGAGGAGCTTGGGAGAGCTATGTCAACAAGGCCTTTTGTTTTGGTTTGTAAAACTCCTCCGTGCTCATTTCCATAAACTCACGGCTATTACCCTTGTGATGTAAGCCACAGATGGCAGTCAGTGGGCTTCTCATTATGGGCAGGGCCTAGACCTGGGGCAATGAAGCTAACACTCAAGGTTATAATGACTAGAACCCAGAGTTTTTCCTGACCAGTGACCATGGGATCAGAACAGAATAAACTATAGTTACATAGACTATAACTAGTGCCTGGAGTATCCTTTAGGTTATGTTGTCAGAAAAGTCAGGGACTTCCTCCCACCTAATACCCAACCGGTAAGGCTGTATACCCAATCACCAATAGGTCAGTTCGTTTGATGCTACCTGGGTCTCTGTTTTCATTCTCTATGGGTCTTGTTGAAGTCTGATGACATGACCTTAGTGACCCAGCCTCTATTCATACCAGGACTGTCCACCCTGGATGATATTCTCTCCCCACAGAGCATTGATGCCTGTAGCCATTGACGTAGTTCAGCGATAATAACTCACTGTAGGCAATCTGTTGGCTTCTTTCAGATTGCACAGTAGGCATATGTTCCACTGTTTACTTTCCACCTTTGAAAGTGAACATTATTGAGATGTGAGACCTTTGTGAGACCAATTTGAGACCTACGATCTTTGAGGGGCCCGAGGAGACCCCTCTACAAGAAGGAAGAGATGACTGTTGAAAAGATGTTGCCCCCCTCTTTCAAATAAAGCATGTCCTTACATCTGAAGGTAATCCAGCTATTATTCACCTACCCTCCCTTCTGACTAGACTTCATAAAGGAGCATTCACAACTGCTTTACAAATTTGCTATGACCTTTTCAATGATAACATGGGCCAAGCTCAGCAGGAGACTTCAAATCTCCTCTACACACATATTTGACGGCTTTGTAACAATGATTTAAAAAAATCCACTGTTTTGGCTTTTCGTGATATATAAAAAGAGCTGATGGGCCACTGACCAACAGTCTTCACAGGTGAGCGCAACTGAAGTCCACTGTCAATTACCCTCGCAAGGCCGTTAGGACCAAGATAGTGTAGTAGGAATCATGATCTCCCTATACTCTGTTATATTCACACTGGTGCTGTTCTCTGAGTTTAACACCCGCTCGGTCGTCTTAGCTGTACCGACAGGCAAGCTGGATGAGGGTAGGACAGAGCAGGAGAGCCTGCGTTCGATACTAGGCGACGACACGATGAGCGACAACGCTCTGGCTGCCCCGAGATTCAGACGGGAGCCCGTCCTGGACAACGGACTGGGGGACAAAGAGGACAACACAAAAATCATCATCCTTTCAGTAAGTATCTTCCTTCATCCATGTCAATAATCATACCAATCTTCCTCTTAACTCATCTTCATCAATAGCAGCATCAATACAATGTTATCCATATGCCAACATTTTACAATCGCTCAAACTTGAGCCATCATCAAAAGAAAGATGAAAGGGATAGGTGTTTATCTTTATTAGATTCACAGTGGCAACATGTACAATGTCTCCACTCCATCAAAGGTTTGGCAGACATGTGAAGTGATAACGATGCCAGACAAACTGTATGTCATGCAAGTCATGGACATGGTTATCTCTGTTGTAATGGAACAGAAGGAGAGAGCGATGAGGAGAGGAGTTATGAAGCCACTTGGGCAGATTAGATGTCTGGATAACTGGGACCCCTCTCATACTGGTTTCATAGGGCCTGGCTCAGGAACAGACTCCAGAAGGCTGGGGTTTGAGACCCAGAAGATCTGTGCCGGTTGAAATTTCTTAAAATGTCCATCTGGCAAATGGCATGCATCAATCCCAAATGAACAGAAAAGAAAAACACCATACCAATTAATTTTGACATTAGATTCTATAACCCTTTCATGTGTATTGTTGTATCATGCAAGCTAGATAACCTTCGGCTTTGGTTCAGCAGACCTGATTGTGCAATAGACTCATCAGTGGACAGAGTATACTAATTTAGAGGCTGGCTGATCCACTCTAATGGAAGCCTGTCAGACAGTGACCTAGGCTTCTGTCCCACAGGACATTGGACTGAAAGGGCACACCAGACGTGGCATGACCACAGCTTTCTCCCGAGCCCTTCCTGTCCTCCGCGACCGAGGCACAGATCACTCTCCTGCCGAATATAGCCTGAAAGTAGAGCGCAGGGAGGCCGACCTTGAGAGTAAGTATCGACCAGCGACTTCCTTTTGTTTTTCTTTCTATGGTTCCTGTATCCGTTCAATCGTGCGCATTAGAAAGATCCAGATCATCGTCATTCAGTATGTCAAAATGGGTGACTGTAGATTACACAATACTGGCACTACAACCATAAATGGTGTTGATACTCTTCACCATGATGTTCCATTCATTATTTGGAACAAGAGTTATCATCTGGACTTGTGGCATTTCAGACATAAAAGCAACAAAGACTGAAGAAAATTATAACAGCACTATCAAAAACAGTTAATGCTTTAAAATCACTGCAATTCTACCACTTTTATCCCTGCAGTGCTGCGATGCATAATAGGACGAGTGTACCGACCCTGTTGGCAAGCATAAGAGTGTGGTGGATCCTACACTGTTGCCCTGCCGCCTGTCAATCTTCTGCAAAACACAATATACTTTCCTTAACTGTTCCTTAAATCTGTGGCGTGGTTTTAAAACAAACATGTATAAAACCAAATAACTATTAAAATGTTTTGAAAAACCTGAAAACAATTGTATGCTTCAATTCTGAGTCACACAATATAGCTACATTTGGAAAGTCACCATTGTACAGGTAAAGAAAATAAGAAACAGTATAGAATTTATGATAGTAGTAGTGAAGATGCATGTATGAGAGGAGAAGTGTCTGGCAGTAGGCCCTTCGTCTTAGAGGGAGATAAACTGCAGAACAAGCCTCCACAGATCGGCTATCAAACAGATCTGCTTGGGTTTCATCCACTCTCAGACTTCCCACAACAGCTCTTCTGCATCACACTCTCCCAGACACCACAGATAGTGATCTTTCAAAATGATGTCTGTCAAATGTTTGGAAAGCACAGAGTCAAAAAAAATAAAAAGTACAATAAAGCCTCTGAAATCAGGCCAAGCGCCACTGGGGGAAAAACAAGTGCAATTGATACCGGAACATTCAACTTCAAAGAAGACAGACCATTGATTAAATAAAGCGACGTTACTAGTACTGCCTTCTACTTCAACACGACAATGAGTAGTTTACAATCTGAAGAAGCTGGTGAGCTTGCCCTGTCCTGTAATCAGTTTCTTCTTACTGGGGGCTTTAGCCCCTCCATTCTTCCCTGTCAATTTGGTTGCTGTTAAACTGGTGGGGGGTTTCTTCAGAGGGGGCTGGTTCTCTGACCCACAGTGTTCGCTACAATCCACCAGCTTCCGTTTACAGGCCTTGCTGCTTCCTTCTGTCTGGATGTTGGTCTTCCGACCGCCCCCGCCTACTCTGCTGCTTGGGGAATCATTTCCACTCCTGCGCACCAGCGCTGCGGCAACCCCCCGGGTCATGCCTCCTCGCTGGGCCTCTTTCGTTCCAGCCTTTGGGTAAACCTCCACTGGAGAGAGGAAACAGTAATAGAGCTTAACAATTGTGTTAGAAAAAAAAAAAATTGACATAAGAGGAAGGAAAGAGGGGAAAAAAAAATCTGATGAAATTGCTGACGTTAGCCTGCAGTTTAACAGCCAGTGTTTATTCTAGTGCGCTGAAAGTGAACATTTGTCATGTAACCCAATGGAGCGGAGCCTGGATTCCCACAGAAAGAAAGCGTGGGGTGTGGGGTTTACTACAGATGTGGGGGCAGCCAGGTTTTATAAAATGGGGAATCATTTAAAGGTTGATCGTAAGTACCAGTCCCAAGGCTGGGACTGGGCAGGGTTTGAGGCCTGGGCTGGGAAGGTAGATCTGGGCATCAATCCGAAATCGGTGGCGTCAGAGGGAATAGAAGCAAATCCCTGAAGGGGGGGGTTGTGTGCATGTAGCTACGCTGCACTATATGTGAGGAAGTCTGGAGCAGTTCACCAGCATGCATGCAGATTAATACATGCAGTTACAGCTCTCTGCTGAGAAAGGGAGAATGAAGTCACAACTTGACATTTTTACCTCTGCCCAGCTCCTTGACAGCAGAGGTGGATTCCACAGTAGTGAGGGTCCGCTTAGGAGCCGGGTACACACAGGAGGGGACCTCGATGGTGAGCGGGAAGTCCAGCACGCGGTTGAGGGGCAGCTCCGAGTCATCCTGGTACGTGCAGGCAAACTGAGATCGGATGGTTCGCTCTCTGGCCTAAAAACATAAATAATAAGGCTCTCAACCTTGTTCCTGGAGAGCTACCCTTCTGTAAGTTTTCGCTCCAACCCAAGATGTAACGAACCGGATTCAGCTCATCAACCAGCTAATTATTAGGATCAGGTACACTAGATTAGGGTTGGCGTGAACATACAAAATGGTAGCTCACCAGGAATGGGCTTGTTTATCAAAACAGTTTTGTTGCAAGTTCTGTAGGAAAATTGTGACGTAATGAGGTTATCAGCCAAGCCTCCATTAGACAATGAAACTGAACCTAGTAGCCCATATAAAAATCTGATCTGAGGAATCTCCAGCACCCACAATCCCAGCAGCCCCAGGGGTATACTATGATTGAAGCTAGCACTACTCAGGTTTCTAAAGCTAGCCAGCTTTTAGTTAACTTCATTCTCAGGCTTCATCCATACTACGACAGTGTATATCGCTTGTCCGCCTGCCACGAACGCTAGCAGGGTTGTAACTGCACATGCATGTCACACGAGGCTAGGCAAACAATGCACAAGCACCTCCCACACTCCTATTGATAAAATAATCGTGTTACGTCATACACAAGTTTTACTCTGTGACGTTTCAAATGCATCGTCATTACTAAAGTGTAATTTAACAGACTAAATTAGGGTTAAGTGCCTTTCTCAAAGGCTCAACAGCTTTTCACCAAGTTGGCTCGGGGAGTCAAACCAGCGACTGAGATACCTGTAATGTGCGGCATTTGAGGTTTGTTAAAAAAAACTATTGATCAAATATTTTACAATCAGTTGTCTTCCTCAAATTAAGGGGAAGACAAATCTTTGTGAGAGGGAGGGAATCGGATTTAAATTGGTCCTCAACTTGTGGCTTGGACACTACATTCAGGATAACTGGAGTTTGCCTGCCTAGGATCAGGTTAGTTCTGAAGTATTCGTTGCTGTAGAAATGCAGATGGCTTAAAAGGTGAGCGAGCACTTTTGTGGAACTGGCCAGTGGCGACCTGTCATTCAGGCCAGGGCCGTACCGGTTTAGCTAAAAAAAATAATAATATATATACACACAGTTTTTGCATGTTATTTTGGCAATAAGTGTCAGTTTGCAAACAATAAAAAAAATATTGAGTTAAAGCTGCACACAAAACGTGGTTTCTCTTTTGCTTTCCTGAGTAAGGCAGCTCCAAAATGCAGGTGTTTCAGCCTAGTGCTTTCTGTAGTGGGGCAGCCAGCGGAAAATACAGAGCATAAGGATTGGTAATGTTCTCTAGTTGCGCCGTGATAGGCTCAGTATTCTGTCACTCATGGGGACGCTATGCCTCAACAAAATCTATAGGGAGAGCAAAAAAATTCAAGCACCTTGGGTGATGCCAGAGATTTATTTTAGAAATGCCCATCAAAGGCGTCTCAAGTTTATTGGCCACAGATAAAATGACGTTATAACTACTGTAGCTTTGATTGGACTGATCATGTCATCATACTTTCAAAATCTTCGCTAGCAAGCAGTCATCATGAATCAAGTCAATCTACTGGTGAATCCTTTTCAATTGTCATTTGAAGATAACGTATCGGTGCACATCGGCCATACAGTGCATTCAGAGAGTATTCAGATCACTTGCCCTTTTCCACATTTTGTTACGTTACAGCCTTACTTTAATTATTTAATCATTTTAGAATAACTCAATCGACACAATACCCCATAACAAAGCAAAAAACAGGTTTAGAAATGTTTGCAAATTTATAAAGAATAAAAACAGAAATAACTTATTATTCAGACCCTTTGCTAGGAGACTTGACATTGAGCTCAGGTACATCCTGTTTCCATAGATGATCACCTGTGGTCAATTCAATTGATGTGTCTTTCCAAACCATGACCAACGACAGGGCACGTCAGAGCAAAAACCAGGTTGAAGGAATTGTCCATAGAGCTCAGAGACAGCATTGTGTCAAGGCACAGATGTGGGGAAGGGTATTGAAACATTGAAGGTTCCCAAAAACAGTGGCCTCCATCATTCTTAAATGGAAGACGTTTGAAACCACCAAACTGAGCAATCAGGGGAGAAAGGCCTTGGTCAGGGAGGTGACCAAGAACCTGATGGTCATTGACAGAGTTCCTCTTTGGAGATGGGAGAACCTTCCAGAAGGACAACAATCTCAGCAGCACTCCACCAATCAGGCCTTTGTGGTAGAATGGCCAGACGAAAGCCACTCCTCAGTAAAAAAAAGGCACATGACAGCACGCTTGGAGTTTGCCAAAAGGCACCTAAAGACTCAGACTACAAGAAACAAGATTCTCTTGTCTGATGAAACCAAGATTGAACTCTTTGGGCCTGAATTCCAAGCATCACGTCTGGAGGACACCTGGCACAATCCATACAGTGAAGCATGGTGATGGCGGCATCATGCTGTGGGGATGTTTTTCAGCGGCAGGGACTGGTAGACAAGTTAGGATTGAGGGAAAGATGAACAGAGCAAAGTACAGAAGTGGCTTCGTGACAAGTCTAAATGTCCTTGAGTGGCACAGCCAGAGAGTGGACTTGAACCTGATCGAACATCTTTGGAGACCTGAAATTACCTGTGCAGTGACTATCACCATCCAATCTGAGAGCTTGAGAGGATCTGCAGAGAAGAACGGGAGAAACTCCCCAAATCTTGTAGTATCATACCCAAGACGACTTTGGGCTGTAATCACTGCTCAAAGGTGCTTCAAAGTACTGAGTTGAGGGTCTGAAATCTTATGTAAATGTGATATTTCAGTTCATTTATACACATTTTCCAAAAATTTGAAAAACATTTTACTTTGTCATTATGGGATATTGTGTTTAGATTGGATTATATTGTTCCCCCTCATCATTTTAGAATAAGGCTGTAACGTAACAAAACATGGAAAAAGCCAAGGGGTCTGAATACTTACCAACGTAATGTTTACAGTGCATTTGGAAAGAGAAGACCCCCATAAAAATGGACAAAAATGAATGGCATCTTATTGGCATTGGGCGAACCATATACACGATCGCAAATATCACTCAAATAGACGGCAGTTCATCAAAACCATACAGCAAGCGGAACATGGCAAATGCCTAGTGTCAAACACCAAAAATGGGGAGCGCGCTCCACCGTAGATTTTCATATGACAAATGGTCAAAGTCAAGGCCCAAAGGGTGAAATATTGAAAAAAAAAATCCAAATTTGAAAACTTCTAAAAGTGCTTTTGACAGTTGATTTTTTTGTCAAATACACATACGTAAAAACCAAATAAACATACATTTGTCTTATTTTATTGAGTTTGTCCATAAGGCCAATGTTTTGTCCATTTGCAATATATGATCAGTGAACCATGGCCAAGTAGCATACATAAGTATTGAACGAACCAAATCAGGATGTTATGTCCTTTTGCCATATATGATCATAGGAAGTCTGCTTCCGAACCCAAAAAGTCAAGAACCATGTTCAAATGGCATAAGAAATGTATGCACACACACACGAAGTCAGAAGTTTACATACACCTTAGGCAAATCCATTTAAACTCAGATTCACTAATCCTGACATTTAATCCTAGTAAAAATTCCATCTTAGGTCAGTTAGGATCACCACTTTATTTTAAAATGAAATGTCAGAATAATAGTAGAGAATGATTTAATTCAGCTGTTATTTCTTTCATCACATTCCCAGTGGGTCAGAAGTTTACATGCTCCCAAATACTAATTGAGTGTAATGCCTTTAAATTGTTTAACGTTTCAGATAGCCTTCCACAATAAGTTGGGTAAATTTCCGCTCATTCTTCCTGACAGAGCTGGTGTAACCGAGTCAGGTTTGTAGGAGTCCTTGCTCACACACGCTTTTTCAGTTCGCCCACAAATGTTCTATAGGATGGAGGTCAGGGCTTTGTGATGGCCACTCCAATACCTTGACTTTGTTGTCCTTAAGCCATTTTGCCACAACTTTGGAAGTATGCTTGGGGTCATTGTCCATTTGGAAGACCCATTTGCGACCAAGCTTTAACTTCCTGACTGACGTCTTGAGATTTTGCTTCAATATATCCACATAATATTCCTTCCTCATGATGCCATCTATTTTATGAAGTGCACCAGTCCCTCCTGCAGCAAAGCACCCCCACAACATGATACTGCTCACCCTGTGCTTCACGTTGGGATGGTGTTCTTTGGGCTTGCAAGCATCCCCCCTTTTCCCTCCAAGCATAACAATGGTCATTATGGACAAACAGTTCCATTTTTGTATCAGACCAGAGGACATTTGTCCAAAAAGTACAATCTTTGTACCCATGTTCAGTTGCAAACTGTAGTCTGGCTTTTTTTTTTTTTTTTTTTTTAAATGGCAGTTTTGGAGCAGTGGCTTCTTCCTTGCCGAGTGGCCTTTCAGGTTATGTCGATATTGGACGTTTTACTATGGATATAGATACTTTTGTACCAGTTTCCTCCAGCATCGTCACAAGGTCCTTTGCTGTTGTTCTGGGATTGATTTGCACTTTTCGCACCAAAGTATGTTCATCTCTAGGAGACAGAAGGCGTCTCCTTCCTGAGCGGTATGACATCTGCGTGGTCCCATGGTGTTTATACTTGCATACTATTGTTTGTACAGATGAACGTGGTACCTTCAGGCGTTTGTAAATTGCTCCCAAGGATGAAGCAGACTTGGAGGTCTACAATTTTTTTCCTGAGGTCTTGCCTGATTTCTTTTGATTTTCCCATGATATCAAGCAAAGAGGCACTGAGTTTGAAGGTAGCCCACAAAATACATTCACAGGTACACCTCCAATTGACTCAAATGATGTCAATTAGCCTATCAGAAGCTTCTAAAGACATGACATTTTATGGAATTTTCCAAGCTGTTTGAAGGCACAGTCAACTTAGTGTATGTAAACTTCTGACCCAATGGAATTGTGATAGTGAATTAAGTGATAATCGGTCTGTAAACAATTGTTGGAAAAATGACTTGTGTCATGCACAAAGTAGATGTCCTACGAGACTTTAAAAAAAACGCCAGCAGCACACCACCCTGCATCCCACTGCTGGCTTGCTTCTGAAGCTAAGCAGGGTTGGTCCTGGTCAGTCCTTGGATGGGAGACCAGATTCTGTTGGAGGGCCAGTAGGAGGCACTCTTTCCTCAGGTCTACAAAATATCCAAATGCCCTAGGGCAGTGATTGGGGACATTGCCCTGTGTAGGGTGCAGTCTTTCGGGTGGGACATTAAACAGGTGTCCTGACTGAGGTCATTAAACATCCCATGGCACTTATTGTAAGAGTAGGGGTGTTAACCCTGGCTAAATTCCCAAGCTGTGTGTCATATCATCCTCAGCTTACAATTAGCTCATTCATCCCCCCTCTCCCCTGTAACTATTCCCCAGGTCTTTACTGTAAATGAGAATGTGTTCAGTCAACTTACCTGGTATAATATAAATAAAATAGTTGAACAAGAAATTTGAGGAGTGGTTGAAAAAGGAGTCAATGACTCCAAAACTAAGTGTATGTAGACAGTTGGTCCGTGCATGCATTGAGTACACGTCCTGGTAATCCGTCTGGACCAGCGGCTTTGTGAATGTTGACCTGTTTAAAAGGTTTTGTTCACATTGGCTACAGAGAGCGTTATCAAAGTCATCCATTACAGCTGGTGCTCTCGTGCATGCTTCAGTGTTGGTTGCCTCGAAGCGAGTGTAAAAGGCATTCAGCTCATCTGGTAGGCTCGCGTCACTGGGCAGCTCGCGCCTGGGTTTCCCTTTGTAGTCTGAAATAGTTTAAGCCCTGCCACATCCGACGAGCGTCAGATCCGGTGTAGTAGGATTCAATCTTAATCCTGTATTGACGCTCTGCTTGTTTGATGGTTCGACTGAGGGCATAGCGGGATTTCAAATAAGCGTCACTATTTAGTCTCCCTCTCCTTGAAAGCGGCAGCTCTAGCCTTCAGCTCGATGCAGCTGTTGCCTGTAATCCATGGCTTCTGGTTGGGATATGTACGTACAGTCATTGTGGGGACGATGTCGTCGATGCACTTATTGATGAAGCCGAAGACTGAGGTGATGTATTCCTCAATGCCATTGGATGAATCCCGGAACATATTCCAGACTGTGCTAGCAAAACAGTCCTGTAGTGTAGCATCCGCATCATCTGACCACTTCCGTATTGAGCGAGTCACTGGTACTTCCTGCTTAAGTTCTCTTGTAAGCACAGGGCTAGAATTATGGTCAGATTTGCCAAATGGAGGGCGGGGGAGAGCGTTGTATGCATCTGTGTGTGGAGTAAAGGTGGACAAATCCTAGTCCACCCCTGGTTGCACATGCTGGTAAAAATCTGTTCACCAAATTTAAGTTTGCCTGCATTAAAGTCCCCGGCCACTAGAAGCGCCGCTTCTGGGTGAGCATTTTCTTCTTTGCTTATGGCCTTATAGAGTTGGTTGAGAAGCGGTCTTCGTGACAGTTTCGCTTTGTGGTGGTAAATAGACTGCTACGAATAATATAGATGAGAACTCTTGGTAGATATGATGCGGTCGACCGCATCATAAGGTACTCTACCTCAGGAGAGCAATACCTTGAGACTTCTTTAATATTAGACATTGCACACCAGCTGTTATTGACAAAGACACACACCCCTCGTCTTACCAGAGGAAGCGCCTGTTCTGCCGGTGCATGGAAAATCCCTCCAGCTCTATATTGTCTGTTTCTTCATTCAGCCACATCTCGGTGAAACATAAGATGTTGCAGTTAATGTCCCATTGGTAGGATAATATAAATATTAGGTCATCAATTTTATTTTCTAATGATTGCGCGTTAGCAAGAAGAATTGAAGGCATTGGGAGTGTACTCGCTCACCTCCGGATTCTCAGAAGGATCCCCGATCTGCGTCCCCTTTTCTTCACGCAAAAGGCGTGGATCTGGGCCTGTTCCAGTGAAAGCAGGATATCCTTCTCATTGGACTCGTTAAAGGAAAAAGTTTCTTCGAGTCTGCGGTGAGTAATCGCTTTTCTGATGTCCAGAAGTCATAAGAGACAGTAGAAGCAACATTAGGTACACAATACGTTTTTTAAAAAGCTACACAAAAAAAATTGGTTGGAAGAATGTAAAACGTCAGCCATGGTCTTCGGCGCCATCTTGTCAAGGAATACTTTCAATCAACCGAGTTATGTTTCTACTTGTAGGCTACTCTATAATTTCAACACATTTCATGGTGTGTAGTCTTCCGTATCATATGCGCAATGTGCCAAATCATTTAAATTATTTTTTTATTGTGTAGGCATTACAATTAGCCGTGTAAATATTTGCAGCAGTGGGTGGTAATGTCTGTAGGAGATGATCTGTTGTCAGTATTGTGAAATAATGATAAGATTTGAATGGAGAAAGCAGATCCAAGAGCAGCGCTCCACATGCTCCAACGATGCATTTAGCGACTCTTCTCTGTGTGGTGTTTTGGGAAACGCATGTTACATATGTAGCCGTTGCAGGACAGATGCATTGTTAAAACACTCGTAAGCCTAAATTCCATCACTATCGGGAAACCTAGCCGATCCACTCCTTTATCCTCTGATCTAGGCCTGCTGGGGATTATCACGACTCAAGGATTTCTCCCTCCAGGCCAGCAGCAGAGGCACAGTAGGGAAGGAGGAATCCAATGGAGAAAAAAGTAGTGTGTAAAGCTGGGTGGGACTGTAAAGCAAAGGAAATAAATAAAATCAAAGCCCTGAGAGAAGGCTATTCAAATAACTTCTCAAAAGAGCACCTAAAACAACATTGAACCCTCAGATCACCAGGCATGAAATGTACACGTACCCTCGTTGCATGCTAATAAAAACGCCTCACTAACGCCAGAAATAATGATGGACAGGGGAGAACATAACATAACGCAGGCAGGGAGGTAGAAGACTGACATGACGTCCTCCTGACATGGAGTCCACACTTAATCCAATTATAGCAGGTGGAAACAGCAGCATCTTGTTCCATTACAGGGAGAGGATGACAAAGGAGGGCAGGGGAGCACCGCTTCAGAGACTGTCCTAAGACAACCTCTATAGACTGGTTGGCCTGGCCAGGCAAGGTAAGCCCATCCTGATGAGACCTCAAGGAACAGCAGGTGCAAGCAATTGCTCTGTTCTTGGGTCTTGTTTGTTTTTGAATGCACGCACACAAGCCCAATAGCCCAGCTGCAATATCAGGTGTTAAGTTGGCAGACGCATTGCATTCTTATGGCAGCTCCTCTTATGATGAGCCAGCTTGGATTTCATGGGGAAGAGGAATACTTCAACGCATTGAAAGGCATCTTGTTACAGAGATCAAATCAGAGAAATCAATGTGTCATACTATTCATCCAAATTATGCAATTCAATACATCATTAAGCTCACTTAATTTGCTGAGTGATAAGTTTCACCGTGTTTAATCTGTCTGAAACATGGAAAAAAGAACAAATGCAAAAACGTAATGTGCCTATCTGCACGTGTGCCAGTAGACGGACGTCAGCGTATGATGAAACTATTGGACAGGGGTCCGGGTTGATAGACATTCAGCAGACAACAACCATTCAAGTTTCCCTTACTAGTCAAGTTAGGCGACTGATATGACATCTTTAAAGTGAAGTGGATGCAGAAAGCTTCCGCCCGCCGAGTTCAGGAAGCGGTGAGCAGCCCAGGGACCATTACAGCACACTCCCAGGAAGACGGCCAGAATGTGGGGGAGCTAGTGACATCTGCTAGCGCAATCAAATAAAGGAGCCCATTTCCACAAAATGTGTTTAGCACACGTTTGAAAGGGGTTCAAGCAGTCTATTTCATGTAGAGACTGAACAACCCAGCCCCTTTAAATCTGAAACGGTAATCGTTTTAGATGAGCAAGTAGTTTCTACATCCAGGTTGTATTTGCTATTGCACTGGGTGCTTTTGAGGAACGGTATACATCCCGATAATTAGGGCCGATACCAGTATCACGATACTCGTTAGTATCGCTGCAAGGAAGAAAAAATACGACCACAAAGCGGATTTCACTTCAGGAAAAGAGCCCCAATGATGGAAACAAACATTGTCACATGTATTTGTTTTCCAAGCTATAGCAGACAACCTGTATCCTTTAAAAACCTGTATTTTTAAAGGACCATAGTTATGCTTTGCGTTTTCATTTTTTGCCATGGAAAAATATTGTGATACTGGTATTGTCCTGGGCCTACTGATAATGAATGAAAAGAGAAAACATCAAGGGATGCTATACAATGACCACAGTAAACAGGCAAACCATTAGAGGGATTGACAAAAAACAGAAGAATTGAGCATCTTTTGACCAGCTACATATCAAACCCAGAGGGCGGAGCCCTGTTGAGAAGCATAACAAAACGTGTCACTGGGAGGTTGCCAGTTTGAATCCCCCGATTGTAGAGGAGTAGTTTTATACCCCAGACTCACTAAGAGCAACCCACTGGACTAACGCTGGGAGCAAAAACACAGCTGTACAAATGTGAACGTGTAGAAGCCAGTTATAAGATGAGGGGCGTCAACTGAGCAAATAAATACAATACCAGGGAGAAATTACAGGACATACATTATTTTTCAATGTTTCGTATTCAGGTCTCCTGGTCCTACTTGGAGGGTGGGAGAGCTGTGTGTGTACCTTGGGTTTGAGTTGATCTTGTCGCTCCTGGACGCGGTGTTGCAGGGGTTTTGGAGAGGAGCCAGTGGGAACCTCAGGGGATCTGAAGACACAGAAGCAATCAGAGACCGAAAGCAGCCGTTTATGAGTTAGGGGTTAGAGAGGCTGGGAAAACCTATTCATTATTAGCCTATTAAGTTTTGATTAGCGTGTGTGCGCACGAGATGAGGCTTACCGGAACAGTGTGAGCATGCAGGTCCCCTCCTCCCCACTGAGGACAGCCTGATCCGCAGAGAGTAATATTGCTTTGTTCCTGCAGGGCGGTGCCAAAGCATCTTCATCCAGCAATGCTATCAGGACCTTCACAGTCTCCCGACCTCCATAAGCAGTGGCATGGTTAATAGCATGGTATCTAGGCTAAAGGGGGTATACACAAAACACTAGTGTTAAGATGATGGCGTTGATGTGGCTCAAACAAGGGCCTTGACATGAACATGTTGGCTGAGAGCGGTTGGAGCCTTTGGCCCAGAAAGGTGTCATACCCTGGCTGGGCTGATCCCTGTCCCACTAGCCAACTGCAGTCTGTGGGACAGATGGATCTGAGCGATCCGCTCTTTGAGGTCCTTTGCGGTCTCGTCAGCTGCAGCGTACACTACGTCTCCACTGGGCCGCCCCTTCAACAGAGCTGCCCTGATACTGGTCACCAGACAAACGCCAGCAATACTGAGAAAGACAGGTGTACATAAAATATAATAAATGCTTGCAATTGTCTAATCCATTAGGAAGACAAGTCAAGCAGCCTTCTACTTATAGGCCACGAGGAGAAAGATGGATAAAGACACTCCCTTTGTCTAAGGGTTTACTCATCACTGACCATGAAGTGACTGCAACATTATTGGGGTGCATGAAAAGAGCAACAAGTGTCAACACTGTAGCAAGGAGGGGTGGAGAAGGAGCAGGCTAGAATCCCTGACCCAGCTATTATGAGAAGGGAGTGAGCCTCGAACAGAATCATCTGGGATACCAGATGTTAGCTGAACAAGAGGCCCTGAACCCTTCAGAGAAGGTGTTTGTGTGTGGAAATAGAGTACTCCACTGAGGGTGTGAAGGGGGGGGTAGGGGTGCAGGCTGTTGAAAGAGCCCTTCTGGCATCAGATCAGTCCAGTGTCCCACCAGAGAGGCACCACAGCAGAGCAGGGAGAAAATCCTCTGTCATAAACACCCAGAAGGACCCTGCTACGAGGGAACTAGGACGATACATCCAATATGATGGACTCTATAGCTATATATCCGACTGCCAAGGTGTCAATCATCTAGCGCTGTAGTTGCTACTGGAATTCAGGGGAAATGAGGCCTTGTTGTGACATAGCACAACTTCTCCCATTGCTATAGATCAAAGTTCAGTCCAAACATTTTCATCAAATGACCAATCTCTTAACCACATTTGTGGCACTGCCAAACACTTGATGAAGAAAATCTGAATCAATCTGCAATTATACACAGGCCATGAGTGATCAAGGAAATCTTAAAGTTTGATGATAATAGTAATCAAACCAAGGAACATATTATCTTTTGACTTTCAGTCAATTTTACTTTGATGTAGCCGAGATAAACATGTTTTAGTAATTCACATGTTATCATAAGAACCTGGGGCTGAAGTCATTAGGGGGAAATCAGATCTGTACACAGCAATGGGCAGGTGGGATTTGATGACAAGGGTAAGCAGAGTTAGAGTCTGCCAGGCCAGGGTGGTATTCATTAAGCACCAAACAGAAGAACAGACAAACCAGGAGGGACTACAGTACATGAACCTATCCATTAAAGGTTGGTTTTTACCTTCCATTTCAAAACGTTTTGCTACGATGTGCACTAATGAATACAACCCAGCTGGTTAAGTACCTTGGGTCGGGGTTGTCTCCCAATATCTCCTCCAGGTTGTCTGTGAAATTGACAAAGTCTGAAAGGCCTTTAACATGTTTCCTCAGGGGGTCAGACTCAGCGGGGGCATAGCCCTTTCCTCCCAGCTGGACTGCTCTCACAAATGATGTCACAGCCTGCAATATATAGATGATTAACATTATGAGACCATATGACTGTCATGTCGTCAACATTCATTGTTGAAACCCATAGGTCAGTGTAGTGACAGGAAACAGACATGTATAGAGTAGAGGCCAATTTGTCATTCTTACCAAGAAGAGTGACATGTTCTTGCTCCGTGCTTCACGCTTCAGGTCAGTAAAAGCTATACGGCCGAGCGATCTGCTAGGGGTGTCAAGGGTGTGCGCTAGGGCCATGTCATTCTTGGAGTTGACCAGCTGATCCAGATAGGAGCAGAAGACCCTCCTCACCACCTTTCCTACCTATTGGAGATTTACCAGCCTTTAAAAACGCCAGCCGATGCCACAAACTACAAGGGCCCATTTAAAGTCAGAACACCATCTTCAACCCAAACCAACATTTCATGAACCTCGTCACCCCCAGGCAGTATTACAGTAGCAACCCGTATTCTACCCACTCATAAAATCAGACAGTTGACAGGGCAGCAGCCTGGAAAGAGCAGCTTATGTCCTAGCCCACAATGTCTGTTGCGTTTTAAAAACAGCTGCCTGGTAATTTAATTCACATTTTGCTCTTAAATCTGAGTGATATGATTTAAAGTTCCTGTTAATAAGAGTGAGACAGATTCCAGTGCCTGAGAAAGACTGGAAAAGCTAAGTGAGAATGAAAGGCTTGCCAGGCTGACTGGGAAAACGAGAGGGAACAGTGAAAGAAAGTAACTTGGTTGCACAATGATATGAGCCAATGTAACATTTAATATTCTGGCCAAACCACCTTCTCTTATGTGAGTGGAGAGAATAGAGTGTTTGCTTACACTATGCTGACCTGTATAATGCTGATATGTTCATACATGCTTATGACATCTGTTTACCTGTGTGCTGCATGGCTTTGACTTGCTTGATGGAGTCGAGGGGACCTGGGAAAGGGAATCCCTCACCTCATAGGTCTCCATGTTACTGGACAGAAACTGAAACAGCTGGACCTTGGCAACAACATGAACACAGATTTAGCAGTTAGCCTAACTGGCCTTTGAGACTATATCAAACAGTTGACTAAAACTTCCAATCATCGTCCATCATCCTAGTTTCAATCAGGCCTAATACTCACTGAGCTCAGAGGCTCCTCAGGGTCCGGATCAACCCTCAGCTGTTTGTACATAGAGTGGATATCAATCAGGTCCATAGTGTTGGTGCGCTTCAGAAAGGAGGTGTATTCTTTCCTGATGATGTCATAGTTCTCTGGTCGGGAAGAGTCATTGTCAAGGGGCAGGTGAAGTTTGTCTAACAGTAAATGTTTCCAGGCCATCAGGACGTCGCTCAGGGCAACACTGAACTCTCCACTCTCCTGTCAGAAGAGAGCAAAAGCAGATGGCTTAAAGCCATGACTGTTGCCTGTGATGGGAATCAGAATGCATAGTTCATGGAGAATTATCCTCCCATACAGTCTGGTGGGACCAAGGGTGGGACAAATGATGTGATTATTACTTTATAGGGTCAGGAGTCTTTGGACCATGTGATCAGGAGAAACTAGGCCCAAATGGCTATAATAGGGCTGCAGATAAACACATTGCCTTAGTGACAACACGTTTTGGAGTTACGCCATTAACTGTTATGGCTTTGATCACAGTATCAACGTCTGTTAGGACCACAGTCACTGGCGTACCACGCAGGCTTAGGGGGCATCAACACACAATAATTAGGAATTTAAATATGGACATAAAGCTTCTGATGGGATAAAAAGATCAGCCATTTTGGTCAGGGAGTTGGTCAACCATGGTTTACCAGTGCTGTGATAAGATGGTGTAATATAATGAATGAAAAATGTCTGCACTGTATGTTTGTTAGCTAGTCAGCTTTAGATGAATGATTCCATAATTTGTTCAAATTAACTGCCACTATTACATTCAAACAATGCAGTCAATCCACAGCTATAAACTAGTTGAAATCAGTAGATGCTAGGACTTGGACAAGTTGTAAATGCAACAAGTACAGATATTGTAGCAAGTACATGGACCTCCCCCAATAGAATATGAACACATTATAAGCCATGTCAAAAATGCTAAGAATTACAGGAAATCAGATGTAAAACTGCAACAACAAAAAAAGGATCAGCCTCATGGCAAAATGTGTAGCAGGAAATTCACTTTAAAATTACAAATTCTCAGCCTCATTGCAGAATGGCATGAGTAGCTATAAAACCACCTTTTTCCTTTGCCCCATGGCAAAAAAAAAAGTGTAGATTTCCAGTAAATTAACAGATTATTTTGGGGAGGTTGGGGGCTTTTTCAGTCTTGCAGGGGCCATATGAAACTGCTGTAGGCCACTTGCCAGAGTGTGGGATTCATAGGTTATAAAATGTTACCAGTTTACCTGTTTATTGACCTCAGCAATGGCCAGCTGTAGAACCATCAACATTCCATCTGCCCCGTGGATGGTAGTCCTCTCTGACTCAAGAACCCGGTGGCATTCTCGCCTGAAGGTTCTCACCATTGTCTTCAGACTGTCCTCTAAAGTCGCCATTGTCCCTGTGAAGGTGACAAACAAGACTGTTTAATAACATGTTCTGAAACCCTCAAAACGGCAATGTAACTAATACAAACAAAGTGCCGTAAGACGACCTACAACAAGGTATTCGTTTCAATGATTAACGTTAATTAAAAGTGGATATAAAATCTACAACAATACAGGTGTAGGTTGCTGGTAGCTAGTGAAAAAAATAAAACACCATTAAACACACTTACCTAAACAAATGTTACAGCCTCAAACACCACCTTTTTCGATATATCGCGAATATTTTCGGAATGTAACGTTAGTAAGTTTATCGCCAAAATACATTCACCACCCACGTAGTCAACGCACAAGCAGCTGATGCTTTGACATTTTTTAAATCCTGCTAATAACCGCTCTGACCAATCAGATTCTGCGTCATCGTTTAACCACGCCTATGCTGTTTCATCTGCTATCTGTGGTTCTTTATCACAGAACCCAATATTGTTTGTAGCATATCTGACTATGTTTCGTGTGAGAACGTTTATTCATTATTATTTTTTATAACGTGTTTTTAATATAGCAATAGTGTGTCACCTGTCAAAGCGCTGCACCGTTGCGTTTTTAATCTCAGCTCGGTCCCCCTAGAATTTAAGAATAAAATGGCATGGTACGTTCCAAAACCGACATCAACTGGGGAACAAATGCAGTTTTTATGTGGCAGAAGTTGTAGCTAACATGCTGAAAGGCGCTCATAGGTATGGTTATGAATTAGCTATCTATGCTAGTTAAATAGAAAAGCCGCGTTCTTTTTTTTTTTTTTGTTGAAATATTTAGTGTTGTTTTGCCAAAGGCTGTCATCACTTTTAGTCGCTGTAGTGTGTTGTAGGCTACTAGCGTTTGGGTAGTTTCGCTTGGTGACATTAGCTGTCTGCTATTATCAGCTAGCGGCATGTTTAGACGGTAATAGTTAGCAAGCGCTGCTATATTGCAAGCTAGCTTGTACAACAGTGGTGGGGGAAAACTGCTAGCATTTCACAATGTTACATTATCAGAGCATGTCCTGAAGACAAGGCTGGCTCCTTTCTGGTGGTTACAAGGAAGATTGTCTAACTAGCTACCGGCCGCTAGCTTAGTATTCTAGCTATCTACAGTACTGCCCGTTTGTGCACTGTTGAGCTAGCAATAGCCAGCACATGCCTCCTTGACCCTAACCTACTAACTAGATGCTTGGCTTCTATGTGTAACATACACTTGAATTGTTCATGCCTATCCATCCCTAATTTAACTCCTGAGATACG
Organism: Brachymystax lenok tsinlingensis; assembly: GCA_030435695.1. NCBI lineage: Eukaryota > Metazoa > Chordata > Actinopteri > Salmoniformes > Salmonidae > Brachymystax > Brachymystax lenok. The sequence goes on along the minus strand of CM059809.1, from coordinate 11,905,020 downwards.
GGTCTAATAACTAGAGTAATTCGCTAGCCTACTTAAAGGGGCAATCTGCGGTTGCTACAATCATTTTTAGACCTTTAAATTCATTTTATGTAGCATACCCATTGATTATTGAATAATATACCTCGTAGATGCCTCATGAGCTTAGTTCAACTGTCATACCCCCATCAGAACCCAAAATGTAAACTTGTTTTTATTCCTTTTGTTTGCAAACACTATAGCTTCAACATTATTATTTAATGCTATACTTTTGGGGTAGGTAACCCTGTTCCTGGAGTGCCACAGGTACTGCAGGATTTTGTCCCAACTAGGCACCACACTGAGTTAGTTACTTAGTTAATAGATCAGTTCAGTGATTTCCTAAATTCAACCCAGCTGGTCTTCCAGGTCATTTAAATCAAAAACATGAAGTGCCTGTGGCATTCTAGGTTGCCTACCCCTGTCATAGATGATCAGTACTTGCATCCATAGTTATGTCCATGAATTTGAGTGGTTACATTTATCAAGTCCCATCCCGCAGCTGTTTACCAAATCAGTGGCTGCTTGGTCTGCTCTGTATTTGTTCAAACTGCACATTGCCCCTTTAAGACTGCAATCAATAACACTTGAGACTGAATGATCCAGCGTAGTGAAATGGTGTTCTGTTGACCTCAATTGATGGATCCCCCTTGCTGTTAACCTTTGGAGTCCAATAGCCCAGTGGTTCTCAAACTGTGGGTTAGTGCATCATCAGTTTTCCTCTTGTAATGTCAATCATTGCATACCTATTTATAACTTGTCAGAAATGTCCAGGTCAACTAGCCCATGTCAGCTAATGTTTTTTATCCCATAGATTTTGTTGTAATGTTTGAGTCACTCATATCACATGAATACACATTAGACATGGCAAAGTGTATAGAATTGCAAGAAAATTTGCTTTAAAACAGCAACATTTTCTCTCTGCCAACAAGAGGGGTGTGAACAGTTTGTGTCGTGAACAGTGCTTGTGCCCATAGAAATAGACGTGGCGCCCGCAGGGGGGATGTGGGATGTTCCCCAATGCTGGAAGCGGGGTCTGAGTGAAAAGGTTTGGGAACGTACAGTTTGGGAACCTACATGATGTCAGTACAACAGCAACGAATGATGTCCCATTATGTGATCACTGTGACAGATGTCACCTATGACCTTTCACAACGTGGGCCGGGAGAAGGGTGTTTCACCGCACCCTTCCTAGAAAAACTGGAGAAGTCTGTGTTTCTGGTATATATCTCTCCTAGTTGAATTGTAGCAAGGGATCTATATGACTGATGGGTTTTGCATTTAGGGAAGTTCTGATCTCATGATTATCTTATTGTCACTCCCTACAGTAATTTCCTCAGTGACTACCACAGAAATTAAACGGGCACGTTAATTAATGTTCAGGCTATATGAATCCCCCTCAATGAGTTAGCCCAATACCGGAGTATGTAAGCTTTGGCTCGCTTGTGTGCATACGGAAGTATTATTTTTGGCTTTCAGTACAGATGTGCCGTTTCTGTATAAGGAAGTTCTAATAATCTAATATCCTCTCTTTTTAAATATTAACCCCTCTTCAATCCTGATGCAGGTGGTAAAGTCAAACCAAAGAGTAAATATACCGGACATTAACATCACCAAAAATACATTTAGCATGGAGGACTCAGGTCGAGGAGCCAGCTACACAGTGCCCTGTGACAACTACGTCCACGTGGTGAAGTTCAGCCCCTTTGACAGTGGCTCAGCTGCGGCCCTCCTGGCCTATGGAGGAAGCCAGTATGTAGTGGTAGTCACCTGCCGCTTCCAGGTGAATGGTAGCCTGCCAGATTCCTCTTCCTCATGTCCTCTCTTCTAGCCTCCCTTCTCAAAATGCATGGGAATCGAAGCTCCTCCCAAGGTTCCTCTTCTCTGAGGAGGCATGGATAGGGGACACAAGGAAATTAGCCAGTGTTTTGGTGCAATGTGTGATGTAAACCACTGCTGTATGTGTGACGTGAACCACTGTTTGTGCAGGAGGAGGACATGGAGGTAGAGGGGGTTGAATTCACCGCACTGCGTGTTTTTTCCATCATGCGTTACGTGTGGATTGCCTCGCATGGAGCCCTGAGTCTCGGCTGGACAAGCTGCCCCAACTCATCAGGTAGCCCACCTTAAACCTTTTAGTTCTTACAGCTGTCTTCTGTCTTTACATCAGGGTGTCTGGTCCTGGAGTGCTGCTGTTTTTTTCAGGCTTTCTTTCCAGCCCTGCAGTAAGTAACACCTGATTCAGCTCATCATGGTGCAGACTGAAGACGTGGTTAGTTGGTTATTTGGACCAGCCACCACTGTGGGTTGAAGCTGCACTACTGTTTTTCTTTCTTAATTTCTCCTACGTAAATTGTATTTATAAAGCCCTTTTTATATCAGCAGATGTCACAAAGCTCTTATACAGAAACCCAGCCTAAAACCCCAAAGAGCAAGCAAGCAGGAGAAGGCGAGAGGGATACTTAAGATCACACAGGACTCCAATAAGACAGGAGAAAAACCTCAGATAGGACAGACCCACCCTAGCCCCCCGGCAGATAGACTATTGCAGCATAGATATTGGGGACTGAGAAGGAGGGGTCAGGGACCACTGTGGCCCTGTCCCACGATACCCCCAGACAGGGCCACCCACTTTGCCAAAGCACAGCCTCCACACCACCAGATGAATATCAACAGACCACCAACTTACTACCCTGAGACAAGGTGGGGTATAGCCTGCGAAGATCCCCCATACCACATGAGCCCGAGGGGGCACAAGACCAGACAGGAAGATAACATCAGTGACTCAACCCACTCAAGTCGAGTATAGCGAAAAGAGCCTGGCAAGACGTGATGCACCCCTCCTACTGACGGCATGGGAGAGCACTAGCAAGCCACTTACTCAGCCCCTGTAATAGGGTCAGTGGAGAGCCGGCCAGGCAGAGACAACAAGGGTGGTTCATCACTCCAATGCGTTGCTGTTCATCCTCGCACCCCTAGTTCCAGACTGCACTCAATCATAGGACCTACTGAAGAGATGAGTATTCAGTAAAGACTTAAAGGTTGAGACCGTTTCTGCGTCTCTCATATGGATCGGCAGACCATTCCATAAAAATTGAGCTCCATAGGAGAAAGCCCTGCCTCCAGCTGAGGAACATTGAGGCCTGTGTCTTGTGAACGTCGGGTACGTGTAGGTATGTACGGCTGGACCACCTGCTTATCCCAGAGCCATATATTTACCTAAATATGTCTTTGGATCATCCATCTACACGACCTCTGTGTCAGTCAGTTGTATGAAACCCTCAGTAGTCTTGGCCCAGCTGTAGTCCTCATTCACCTACCTTATGAACCCCAGTCATCATACTAGTCTGTGGCCCACTGTAGCGGTGGAATACCGACTCGGTTATTTCAGGTGTGGTTTGATTTTAAAAAAGGAAGTTGAACGTTATTACATAGAAAGCAACGTTTTCCTCTTAATTGGAATGGTGGATGGGAATGCTGTAATCCCGCGGGAGATGTTTCCAAGTTGCTTTAATTGAAAGGGAAAGGCAGTGATACTTCCTGACCTTTCGTGGTTAAGTCTGCAGGGCCCTGGGGGCCTGCGTGTGACGTGCGCACGTGTTATTGCACTGATGGCTCCCCCGCTCAAGTTCCGTCCCTCCCCTAGTTTTGCACGTAGTTATGCCTTCCAGGAAAAGCACAGTGTTCTCACGGGCGTGCCTGAGGCAGGGGCCGGCAAGGGTGCTAGGAGGAGAGAGGAGGAGGGGGTAGGGGGCTTACGCTGCGAGGCTCCCAGATTCTACCAGGCCAGCCATGTGAGGTCCAGTCAGCAACCTGGTAGATTCTGGGGAACTGTCAGGAACACTTCCCCAGCATCAGCTCAGGGCCAAAACAGACCCAGTCATTAGTCAAACCTGTGACATTGACAACTCTTTGAAGATTGTCTCATGAAGAAATGTTCTCCCACTTGGCACCTGTTCTTTCATTGACAATATTCCTGCAGCGTAGGCTAAATCTAGATAGCCTAGTTCATATTGCAAGACTGTGAAGTATGTATTGAATTAGAGGTTTGATGATAGATATTTGGCAATGCCCAGCAATTGAGTTGAAAGAAGGGTGAAAGGCCCTCCACAATTCGCTGACTACTAGGCTATGTATCAGTTGTTGGTATCATCACCTGTACCAATTGCTTGGGGGAATATTCTGGCTGTGTATCATGACATCATGCCAAATCCGTCTGTTCCTGCGACTGCAAATGTGTGAAAATGCGTCTGTTTTTCTTGCGATATGTGTGTTTTTCTTGTCATAAGTGAGTTAGTGTAATTGTGTAAGTAATTGCAGGCGCTGGTATATACTACGACTGATTAGAGGCAAAGTCATCTCCCAGGCGATAGAAATGCTCAAATGGCGTGAGGAATCTTTGTTTTTCTCCATGTTTATCTTCGCAATTAGAATCTCCCTGGCAGTGTTTCCATTGATCCATGTCCAAGTCTTTACCACACACACACACATCCAAAGGTGTCAGCCCGGGTCGCAGTCAGACACACGCATAGACATGGACGTGTGCCTGGGTGCGTGTACGTGTGTCTTATAGTAGGACGGGCTCTGTTTTGATGTTCTCTTTCTTTGTTTATGTTTTTCTCTCTCTGTCTTTCCCTCCAGATTTTGCACTGCTGCAGCAGACAGAAAAGTGAGGCTGTTGACTTCTGATCTTCAGAATCAACATGAAGTCAAGGTAGAGTACTGGAGCCCCTGCCCTCATGACTAGATCCCACTGGAACTACTGCACCTGTCAGTTCAGTTGGCATCTGGTTTCTTTAAAACAAGCCGTTTGTATATAGCACACTGACAGTAGGCACTTAGTGAATGGCTTTTATATTAGCCTAATCAAGAACCCAGCACACACAAGGAGCCAGGGAACTGTCATACAGTCTATGGGAGGCTCGCACCAAATGCAGCGTTTCGTTAATTGTATCTTCTGTGTTTCTGTGGCGATGTCTGTGTGGTTGTCTAGGTGATTGAGGGTCACACCAGCTACATCAACCACTTAGTGTTCGAACCCACAGAGGGGAAACAAATGGCTTTGGTCAGCGATGACCATACATGCAGGTCAGTCCGAACCTCCTCCCGGTCTCATTCAGCAAGAATAATATGAGTGTGTGAGAGTGTCTTCCCCCAGCTCTTGGATCTGTGTTCTGTTCTCTGTTAATGGTGCAGAACGTCCTGACTGTGTTTCCAAAATGAAACCCAATGCTTATCACAACACACCACAGTGTTGCCGTGCGTAAGCACACCGCCGCTTCTCCAGCTTTTCAAAGTAATTGGTTAAATATGGAAATCCAATTAGTTGCAGTACTGGTGGAGGTTGTTCCCCTCCTTAGGGTTGACTCTTAACAAGGTCCCCCAATGTGGCCTATCAATCAGTAGCTAGGTAGTGGAGCAAGGGAGGAAAGAGTGTGTCGGTAACCATGGGGTAACCTGGGCACAGGAGGTTGGCGGTACCTTAATTGGGGAGAACGAGCTTGTGGTAATGACTGGAGCAGAATCAGTGGAATGGTATCAAATCATGGTTTTCAAGTGTTTGCTATTCCATTAGCTTCGTTCCGGCCACTATTATGAGCCGTTCTCACCTCAGCAGCCTCCACTGAACCTGAGGGGACCTCCTGTTACCTTAGTAACTAGGGTTGTTGCTAGGGTCTAGACAGGGCGAAAGCCTGGCCCAAATCCTACTCCCTCTTTGCTCCTTCCCACACAATGTGAGCTCTTATTGTTTGACCAGTGATTGATGGGGGAGAACATTTAATCAAGTTAGCAACTTACAAATGAATGACTGGCCCCTACTTTTCTCTCCGCTAGAGCCTGAAAGAGCACGTCTTTCATATCCATCTTTAAACCCAACGCTCCCTGGATGAGAAACACACCTGAAACATCTGCTTTCTATTCATAAACTCATCATTTCAGGAGCCTGGAGCTCCCGGTTACACTTCCAGTCATCAAATACAGGCCATGGTTGAATTATCTCCTCAATCTCCTTCCGGCCTGCCTAAATGCTCTAAAGTGTTGGTTAGGATGAGGGCTGTGGGGAGAGAGAGGCCTCCGCTAGGGCTGGTGATGAAGCTCTGCTACTGCAAGAAACATCAGCGCACAGTTCTCCCTCAGCCTCCCTCTATAATGGTCTGGCCAGAGAAAACAGGGGTACGCTTGCTCGGCTCCATCTGCAGAAAGATTTAAATTCTGTCACGTTGAGAAAATATGGGACGCAGGAGGAAGAGTGAGGTGGAACTAGGGAAAGATCAAGTTAACAGGAGAGGGGCCTTCCAGGCAGCCCACACAAACTGAGACCCCTGATAGGGTGAGAGAAAAGAACAGTGGACCGGCTTCTCTACTTGCGTGCGTGTTCGTACACTTGGCAGGTTGTCCTACCATAACTCTGCTGTGTTCTTTGTCAGCACTGTCCTTTCCTGCGTGGGAACTCTACTCCAGCCGGAGAAGCCACCTGAAGCAGCTAGAAGGAGGTCACAGCCTCCCACTGAGGTCAGAGTGTCTGCCAGAGGTCCCAACCTCTCTGGGCTCGGCTCCCATTGTGTCTGTTAGCTTCCAGTTGGATTTGCAGTAGGTATGTTTCTGTTGTGTGAGATGGATTCCTCAGTTCAGCCAGCTCTGGTTTCGTGTTGACATGGATCAGCAGAAAACAGCTTACTCAAGGGGCTTGAACAGAGACACCTGCTGCAACTATTTGATGTGCGGGATCTACTCTGTGTGTATGATCTACTCTGTGTGTCATCCTTTTGGGAAGTATTTCTGAGGCGTTATCACAATAGTTTGAGACTTTCTCCCCACTCTAGCCCGTCAGTCAAGCGATCTGTCAGTTAGTATGTCCATGTCCACTCTACAACATCCCAATCTTTCATCTCCTCTTTTCTTCTCATGTTCTCACGCTTTTTTTGCTCTGTGCTAGGGGATCCCATCATCAACTCTAGCGAGAGGACCAAACTGATCCAATAAAAATGACTAATGGCCGAGATAATTATTTCAACAGTCCAAATGTCTGTTAAAGATCATGTTATTGTTCAAGACGCTTGAGCAGGTCCGATCAAGATGGATGTTGGTGTGGTTTTGGGGAGGGGAGGACGGCGTGCTGTGCACCTCTGCCTGGACTCCTCTGTGAGGCTCTGAGGCGGTATTACTCTTTGTCTTTCTCAACCCTCGTTCCGCCGAGAGTCGCCAAGGTTATTTACCCTGCACACTCTCATCATTTAGTTCACACGGTGCACACTACGTTTCCCATTTCCTCCTCTCATTTAGAAACCATTGACCGAAATGAAAAGGTGCGGCTGCTGTTTTCTCACTCACGTCTACACACAGACTTCAAATGCAGTCTCGCCTTTCAACTCTATTGTACATGAAGCCCAGTGTTATTTCTTGATGTCACGTCAGTTGTAGTGTTATGCAATTACACAGCGCTTTGTCAGTGGTGGTCTCAGTCTTGTTTCTTGCCCCCTTTCACCTTGTTCAGCAAGGATTACGTTGAAACATAAAAAATTAAAAAAATCTTTCCCCATTTGAAGGGCAAAGTGGTGGACCACAACTTGGCCGGATGTGGTGAAGCGTGCGATTGAACTCTGCTTGGCGAGTGGTCTGAGAAGAGAGGGTTTATGCTTGTTTGTCTGCTGTGGTCTGAGGCTTCCAACCTCACTCATGCTCTATGGAGGAGGGTCTGCACCTCACTCTACACAGAGCCATTCTGACTTCTGTGTGGTGCCAAGAAGCAAAAGATCTCATGGAGAAATATGTTTTATCCCCTGCAGGGAAGACACAGGAAAAGTTGAGTGCTTGTTTACTGAGGTCTTCATCTGGGATGGGGCAAAATCAAACTGTCTCCGCCGCGACTCTGCAGACATCTCTCCAACATGTTTGACATTTTGACGGGCTTTGGGCCTTCATTAGATGTCTTCTGCATGACCTTGTCAGTCCCAACCATACAGTCCTTTTTTCCCCTTTTAAACCGCTTGCGAGTTAATTCCTCCCCGGTTCAGGGGAATGTTCTGTTAGATATGAGGCCTTGTGTTCGCTGAGGAGGGCTCTCAGATGTGGTTGAAGAGTAGATCCTGGTCTCGGGAGCAGCCTGTCCTCTCCAAGTGATTTATTTCATCCGTGCGCACGTTTGCCTTGTGTCCTCTGCCTTCTCGCTCGTCAGCGCAGGGCCCCGGCCGCCTGTCTTCACAGCTCAAGGGGGAGATTACAACCAAGATCCCTTTTTCCCTGAAAGAAGGGCGGTACTACTGAGGCTCTGTGTGCACATCTCTTGGACAACTGACAGAAGTTAGATAAATTACACGCAGGCATTACGTGCTTTCGTAAAACACTGGCATCACTACAGGCCTGGTGTGTGCTGCTCACTCATTAGGGTACATTCCGAAGAGAATCTCCCAGACGCCTGGGGAAAGGTGGGTTTGGATGGAAGCTTTTAACTTTGCTTTTTTGACATGTATCCTGAGAGACAAAAACAGCCAGCCAGCCATGATGTCTTTGTTGTTTTTTATATTTTTAGCTGCCATTAGCATGTGTAATCCTTTGTTTTGTGTGCTGTCAGCACCAAGGCGTCTGCCTGCGCAGTGCTGCGCGTCATCTCCTCTCCCCACACAGGGGGTGGCTGGACTCCGGAAGCTATTTTTAGAGCTGCCGCGCGTCCCACTCCAGCACAGCTAATTGAGTGCTTATTAATCTTGTTTTTTGGTACTTGATCATTTCTCATTTTTGACATGACCTGTTTTATCTGAAGCTTTGGACCCGGTTGTTTGTTTGAATCGCAGACTTCCTGTCTGAGGTTGTTTTCTAAACGGGTAGTTGAGGACAGGAGAATAATTTTCTTACAGGCGGCTCATTTCCCCTGAGCACACCCCCTCTCCGACCATCCTGTAGTGTTCAGCTCGTTCCCTTTCATGGCCTCTTGTCCCCACAGGGTGTGGGACCTGGAGGGGAATGAAACCACTACATTTAGACTACGCTCCCCTGGCGTCAGTGTGTGCTGGCATCTTCAAGGTGCGTACAGTAACAGTGCTTTCCAGTTTCATAATGAGAGTTGAAAAGATCTAGTGTGAGAGTGAAAAGATCTAGTGTGAGAGTGAAAAGATCTAGTGTGAGAGCGAACAGATGTAGTGTGAGAGCGAACAGATGTAGTGTGAGAGCGAACAGATGTAGTGTGAGAGCGAACAGATCTCACGATACTACACCTTTGTCCTCTGTACAGCTGATGGTGGCCGAGAAGAAAGGGACGATCCGCTTCTATGACCTGGTTACCCAGCAGGCCATTCTTTCTCTGGATTGTGGCCAGTCGCCACTCATGTCGCCGACTGGCGCCTCACCAACACCATCAAGGTGGGCGCAGTGACGGGCAGCGACTGGGTCATCTGGGATATTACCCGCTCCAGGTGAGTGGCAGGACAGATGCCTGTGACCGACTGGGTTTGAAACCGGGTTTCTAGGACGCCACAAGACTTTGTTATCCCCAAGAGCTAACACAAGTCTAAATGTCTCAGACAAGGTTACCCATCACCTCAATTACATGCTGTGTAACACTACTGTATGAAGGCATGGGATTTGTTAATGGTTATTTGTCTGTTCGTAGTTACCCACAAGAGAAGAGGCCTGCCCATGTAGAACGAGCAGGAAACTTCAGGTAACTGCTTTGTCCATGCTTCCAAGGTCCTTGCTATCTGGTATCCTTGGGATGTCCCTCCCCCATTGAAATGCTAAATGGTTAAGGTTAGGGTTTAGGGTAGGGATGTCCCACGGATCCTGAATGTTTCCAATTCCTCTGACCTTCAGAGTATTGAGATGCATGTTGTGGTAGTCCGCCTGATACCGCTGCTGCTGAAGACGTCCATGATAATGGTTGTGGTGATGATGATAATGGTGATAGGAATTACTGTAACCACGGGTGTCATGGTCTAACAGGTGGTCTCGGGTCAATGAGAATCTCTTCTCCACAACAGGATGTCCAGGCAAGATCAGCAGTCAGTTACTAGTGCATCACCTGGGTCACCCGCAGGTCAGTGAGCTGTGTGTTTGGCTGTTTGCATTGGCACAGTGTGTCAGTTTCTGAGTAATAAAAGTGTGGGAATAATGTTCAGTAAGAGTGTTGGAAATAAGGATAACGTAGCGTGCTTCCTGGGCCTGGTTTCTTATGTTTATATGGTGGTGTTGTTGCAGCCTGTGATGATTGGATCAGCCATGGTGGGGGCGGGTCTAAGCTGGCACAGGTCCCTCCCGCTCTGTGTCATTGGCGGTGACCGAAAGCTCTCTTTTTGGATGACAGAAATGTAATGCAGTCACTTCCTATGGACGTATGGGAGGCAATGCAAATGTACATTGAAACTGTTTGACCTGAGGTGTGGTCGGATATTTCTATTTTCATAGTATTTAATTTTCCATGTTTTTGTTTGCTTTGAGTTCTGAATTTAAAGTTTAGACACATCCTGGACTTTTGATGTTTATTTTAGAGTCCGACAACTGACCGCCCAGACAAACTGTCATACCCAGACAAACAGAAGGGTGGAACTTGGCTTCTGTGAAAAGCGGGGCTGGTTCTGTATTTCTCAGAAGCTTTGTATCAGTGCTAGTTTGTTATGATGTTCTGCCAAGCGCCTCAGGGTGAGCTGCAGGTTACAGGAATGTGTGCGCTCAATGCTGCCAGCACTCTACTGGTCAACATCACAATCCCTCTACAGGTGCTCACTCTCTCTCTGTAAAACAGACATACACACTCACCCGTACACATAATCTCTGTCTATCACTCACACACACACACACAGCTGTCCCCACCCCTGTAGGTCCTATTCCACCTGCAGAGTGAGGCCTGGGAAGGGGAAGGCCTAATGCAGGCAGCCTGCTCCTGCTATTGGGTTATCCCTGAGATTTAGACAGATTAAGGGCAGGAAACTAAAGAGAGAGAAAAAAGGTTTTGTAAGAGAAGCGCAGGAAACTGGGAGTAGAGGTATTTTCAGGTCAGATACTACTGGCTGGCAGAGGGGATGAGTGATTTGTCTCCAGAGAAGAGGGAGAACGAAGCGAAAGAGAACACGAGAGCCACACATCTCATCGTCCTAGTGGGTGGGGATGATCAGTGATGCTGAGATGGAGCATGGGAGACATCGGACCATACGCCAACAGACGCAGACTCTATTAGAAACAAGGGCTCATTGTATCCTATTGGAGGGTCCATGTACGAGAATAGTACTTACTTACTGCATTAGAATTACAAGAGGGCATGCATTCAATTTGATCATGAATCATTTTAGTGACAGCTAATCACTTGTTTCCACAGATGGACGTTTTTTAGTCCGAGGGTGCAGCCCTTTGGATGGAGTTGTGTGTGTCTACAGGGAGTAACACAGAACAGTTTATTTTACTCCATTAATGTATGTGTAAGGGGTGAAACAGTAGGTTTTATTGTGCACCGGTGTTGCTGCACGACAGAGTAAGGCAGGTATAGGGGAGGTGAGACCTCCACTCTTTCAATCCCGCTAGACAGGCCCGTATGTTTCTTGGAGCGTACGCACTAACCACCATCCACAATCATAACATGCTACCGCTCTCCTGGTCGACTCTTTGTTTGAACAAGTCCAATGTGGTCGGTCCCGTACGTTTGCAGTGTTGGACACAAGTGGTGCTGGAATGGCTACGTGAAACACCGAGAAATCAATGTCGGCGAGCAAGATGCCGCAACCTCTCTATGCACACACCACTGAACATTTTCCAAAGACTTTAATATCCTCTTAGGGTGAATTAGAATTGCAAAGTGCAAGGAGATTTTTGTGAGAAATGTGAGTCATGAATCTCAATCAATAGTGTCTCCCAGAATCAAAGCGACTCAAGACCACCACCTAGTGGTCTGAGCTCCAACCTCTGTTACTAGTCTCTCTAGACCAGGGATGGGCTACTCCAGTCATCGGGAGCCAGAGAGAGGTCCCACTTTTCCCCCATCCCTAGAAAACACAGGTGATTCAACTAATTGCATTCTAAACTGAAAATCACTATTAGTTGATTATTGGAGTCAGGTGTGTTAGCTAGGGCTGGGGCAAAAGTGACACCAATAAGGCCCCTGATGGACTGGAGTTACCCATCGCTGTTCTAGACAGACGGCTTGCCTCCCACAATGTACCAATGATCCATCTGAACACATCTGGAAAGGATAAGGGAAAGGGGGATACCTAGTCAGTTGTGCAACTGAATGCATTCAACTGAAATGTGTCTTCCGCATTTAACCCAACCCCTCTGAATCAGAGAGGTGCGGTATGTATACAACGTCAGTTTGGCATAGAGGATAGGCGTTAGTACATCCAGCTTCTTTAAGTCACTGCCTTATATGCTTCTTGCCCTATCGTAAACATCCCCTGGACACATAGTAGCTGGTAAGATGGAGATCATAGAGGTTATTTTTAATGAGGGCATTTTTGCTAGTTTGCGTCAACTACCTTCACTAAAACCACAGCAAAGGGTTTTGCCTGCAAATGTTGGTTTCGATGTGTCTGCCTTGTGATTTGTTGGGAGAGTTGTCTGTCTGAAGAGGACCCTCCCGGAACAACCAAGAGAATCTGTCATTAATCCCAGACCTAGTACTGTTGCTGCCCTAGGTCTTGGATTTCGGAGACTGCTTTGTTACCTTCTTTGGCACACTAGTTAAATCTAGTGTAAACTGAGCTTGAAGCTTGCAGTATTAGAGTATCCATATTAGGTAATTCTCATGACCCTTAACCTCTTATTATTTTTTTGTTTGAACAAGGAGATCCGTGGTTTGAAGTTGAACAGTAGGATAACCATGACGGAGCTATTTCTCATAGGCCAGGAAGGCTTTCCTGGTTAGTAGGCCGACTTGGCTTCCAGCTTAATCTCCAGTTGTAATGTAATAACGAACGCAGAGAGGAATCAAAGAGAGATCAGACAGGTGTGAACTCTCCACCTCTCTCTCTGTAATCCCCTCCACCACTTCAGACAAGATGAGGCCTTCAGCTAATTCTGCCCCAACCCACACATGCGAAGCCAGGGGCTCAAGAAAAAGAGAACAAATGCTAATAATGAGCAGTATTAGAGGAGAGAAAACAAAGGAAGAGATTAGAGGTTTTCTTTGAGGTAAAAAATACTTTCCTTTAATCTCCTGGGGATTTTCTTAGGCCTACATGATGTAAAACCAGCCTGAAGTGGAAATGTGTTGATCTGGATGAGGGCAGTTGAGAGAAAAGGCTGCAAAGCAGACTAAATGTGACTACGATAAATCATTAGAGCACTCAGTACAGTGGGTTACACTAGAATTTGATTGGATAATTTTGGTCATCGTTTAATTTCAAGTGTCTCTGTGCTGTAATCATTGGGTTTAGCAGCATTCTTTTTGTTTATGAATGCAAAAGATCCATGATCTGTGCTTCAGCTATGTCTTCAGGGAGGACTCTGTGAACCCAATGACCCATCCTTTTGAGTCTGGGGAGGCTAGAGTGCCAAGGTAACGATGGTCCATGACATTAGGAAACACTTAAGTTCTGAAGGCAGGATAATACTGTACATCATTGGGGGATTTGTGGTTGGTATGTGAGGCACAATCATTTAGCTTGGAACCAGTAGTGGTTATCTTATCGTCATGGCAACCCCTTTTGTGTTTGGGGGCCTCAGCAGATTTGGACCTCAGTGGTCGGTTTGTCTGGGGGGATTTTTTTGGAATCGAGCTGTGCTGGATGTAAGCTGAGATACGCAAAATTATTAAGTGTTTGAATTTGGGTTAAGGAAGTGGATGTGTGCAGCAGTGCACTCAAATCAAGCGGTATAGTAGATCAATCTTCGGCTCTGTGCACCATTTTCTCTGCACTTGAGAGGTTGAGTTTCTCTGTGAGTAAGGTGAACCATGTTTGATTTACACTGGAATAATTGAACAGGAAGGCCTCCCACTCAAGGTGGTCGGAGGCTTTCACAGCCACTGTGTACATCATGGTGTTTTACAGTCTGAGTAGAAATATGAACTGATTTGCGTTCTGGCTTTAAAAATGAATATGGGTGAAGACACATTGTCACTGATACAGAAACAAGGCCTCTATCACCTGTTGAACCCACAGGCAGAGAGAGGCAGAGAGAGGAGATGGAGAGAGTTTATCATCCAAGTTGTGAAGCCCTACTGACCGTGTAGTGTTATACTGTGAGGTCTGTGTGACCAGGTCCAGCTTGAGATCCACTGGGCCTCAGTGCTGGCTCTGACAGTAGCCAGCTGAGGAAACATGATATTTAAATCATTCATAATTAGCTCCTTCCCTTTACTAAATAACATGTGAAGACAAATGGGTTCCAAGGATTTTCTAAATGGAAACAGTTGGTTTGGAATGGGAGGCAGTGGCACATAGGCTTATATTGTAGTACTCCAATCCTCTTTGATGTTCATGTTCCCTCTCGCTCTCCCTTTTTCTCTCTCTGTCTCTTGCTCGCTCTCTCAAACGCAAATACACAGATTTCGGATACTTTCTTGTCTCTTTCCTTGATCTCCCTCCATATATAAGGCTTTTTCACGCTCTCTTTCTTGTCACTATTTTACACGTGCATTCTAGTTTTTCTCTATAATCTCTCTACTTAGATAAACATTCTCTGACATATTCACCCTGTACATTTCCTACCCCCATGTGTGTCTCTCTCTTTCATGCCCTTTGTGATTGGACAAAAAAATGCAATATTTATTACTTTGTACATTCTCCCAATACATGTATAACATGACTGTACATATCAATACATACACCCAACAAGGAAATATTAATGAATCTTGCAAAGAAATAGAAATTGTGTTTTTCAGTTGAATAAATATACACAGCATTTCACATCCATCCATTTAAAGGCAAAATCTAGTTTAGTCTCTAAAACAAATACAATAATAATAATGTATTAGCCCAGCATGATTGAAGGGGTGAATATCCAACTGATTGTCTTAAATGGAACTACTGTATGTTGAGCATTGATTGTTTGTGCATTTGGCCCCATGGCCACACAGAGAAATTACAGATTGCATGGTTAAAGACCCAAAATGGCTTTCCCTTCCCACCCCTCCAGAGGTATGTATCAGTTTCACTCCCTGAGTCTCTGGCTCAGTGTTGAGGCCCTCAGCCCAGTTTCTCTAGGGCACTGTGGAGTATCTTCAGGTCGTCTCTCATCTGGCCTAGGGCATGCTGGATCTTACTGGGCTGGTTCAGAACCTCCAGGCTGCAGGTGAATGGGTCGTACCGAACAGAGAAGGGCCGTTGTATGGAGGACGAGTACCGCCTGCAGGTAGAAAGAGAGTGTTGAGGATCAGCGTGGCGGATGTGGTGTTACCTACCCTTATCACCTGGGGGTGGCCCGTCAGGAAAACCAGGATCCAGTTGCAGAGGGAGGTGTTTAGTCCCAGGATCCTTAGTTTAGTGATGAGGTTTGAGGGCACTATGGTGTTGAACACTCAGCTGTAGTCAATGAATAGCATTCTCACGTAGGGGTTCCTTTTGTCCAGGTGTGAAAGGGCAGTGTGGAGTGCCATAGAGATTGCATCATCTGTGGATCTGTTGGGGCGATATGCAAATTGGAGTGGGTCTAGGGTTTCTGGGATAATGGTGTTGATGTGAGCCATGACCAGCCTTTCAAAGCATTTCATGGCTACAGACGTGAGTGCTATGGGTCGGTAGTCATTTAGGCAGGTTACCTTAGTGCTCTTGGGCACAGGGACTATGGTGGACTGCTTGAAACATGTTGGTATTACAGACTCCGACAGGGAGAGGTTGAAAATGTCAGTGAAGAGACTTGCCAGTTGGTCAGCGCATGCTCGGAGTACATGACCTGGTAATCCATCTGGCCCTGCGGCCTTGTGAATGTTGACCTGTTTAAAGGACTTACTCACATCGGCTGCGCAGAGCGTGATCACACAGTCATCTGGAACAGCTGATGCTCTCATGCATGTTTCAGTGTTACTTGCCTCGAAGCGAGCATAGAAGTTATTTAGCTAGTCTGGTAAGCTTATGTCACTGGGCAGCTCTCGGCTGTGCTTCCCTTTGTAGTCTGTAATAGTCTGCAAGCCCTGCCGCATCCGACGAGCGTCGGAGCCGGTGTAGTACGATTCGATCTTAGTCCTGTATTTACACTTTGCCTGTTTGATGGTTCGTCGGAGGGCATAGCAGGATTTCTTATAAGCTTCCAGATTAGAGTCCCACTCCTTCAAATTGGCAGCTCTACCTAGTGCTTTCAGTTCGTCACATTTATTTTCCAGCGATTGAATGTTAGCTAACAGTACTGATGGCAAAGGCAGATTAGCCCCTCGTCGCCTGATCCTCACAAGGCACCCCGATCTCTTTACGCAAAATCTCAGTTTCTTTCTCCAGTGAATGACGGGGATGAGGGCCTGTTCGGGTGTTTGGAGTATATCCTTCCCGTCCGACTCATTAAAGAAAAATTATTTGTCCAATTCGAGGTGAGCAATCACTGTTCTGATGTCCAGAAGATCTTATCGGTCATAAGAGACAGTAGCAGCAACATTATGTACAAAATAAGTTACAAACAATGGGAAAAACAAACAAAATAGCACTGTTGGTTAAGAGCCAATAAAACAGCGCCATCCCCTCTGGCGCCGTCACAATTGTAGCTGGATATAATCAGTGCCACCTGGTGAGTTTAGCATAGGGCTAAAGTTTGCCATGTTATCGGATGGGACCAGCTACAATTTAGTGTTCTGTCACGTGCAAGTAAAAGTTTAATTGGCTGATATGTGGATTTTTGTGCCAGAGAGCCTGTTTAAAACCCCCTAAGATCAATGTCCGTGCCCCCGCGGAAATATAATTAGCATAATAAAAATCTCCATAAGAATGTGTCAGTTTTAGCTAGAGACATTTATTCTGTTAGTTTGGATGGGTCTCAATGCATTGCATCCGCCTATGTAACGCTTCCGCATTTGCGGTAAAAGGTGACCGAGCTAGAACGGTGTTTGTCTCACGATTAGACATCTCTTCTTCTAAGGGGTTAAATAAAATGTTTTTGATAATTCAAGGGGTCTTCAGATTCAAAATCAAATTGCAAAATTATCCTTGGTATGACCTTAAAACAATTCCATATAGCTTAGTAGTACACCCTCCCCCGGCTTAGACAGGGCTTAAACTCTTATGGGTTACATTTAAATGTTCACAAGTATGGACTCCGAGTGTCTCCTCACGTCATCTCATCTCTCTCATAATGATGTGTTAGCTAACACACCCGACTGCAATAATCAACTAACCATGATCTTCAGTTCAGAATGTAATTAGTTTACTCAGCTGTTTGTGTTAGGGATGGGGTAAAAGTGTGACACCACTCCTGCCCCCGAGGACTGAAGTTGCCCATCCCTGCTCTATGTCCATCCATACTCGGCTCATTCAGTTTACATTAATATATTACAAAACGTAATATTCTAATTATGAGTAACTCCTAAACAGCTGCCTTCAATCTGATTTGCTTCTGTGTCCTCACTCAGATCCCCTGAGGTTCCCACTGGCTCCTCTCCGAAACCCCTGCAGCATCGCGTTCAGGAGCGACCAGATCAACTCAAACCCAAGGTATACACCACATGTTACACATTTCCTGTGACATACTGACGTGCTCACATATAGACATACACCACTTGTACGCATTGATGTACCTCATCTTAATCTTGGCATCCTCAAAGCTTTCTGAGACTAAGTAGACAGGTTGGAAAGTCTGGTCCTGGTAAGGCTGGATGGCTGGCTGTCTCTGGGTTGAATGGCTTGTACTCAGGTTCGTTAGAGAGAGCATACTGAAAATTGGAGATAAGTGATTAGTTATTGTTTTAGACTCCTTCAGAAATGATTAGCGGCATGTTATATGAAAACCGAGATAATGAATTAGTCCCCTCTATCAGTACAATTCTACAGAGTACCAATGTAAAACCCTACTCACAATGAGTTATCCATATGAGGACAGGAGGCCAGCACCGTATGCCTTCACAGTTCCATTCTGCTTACACAGTCCAAACTCCACCGTGAACCAGTACAACTGTCGGAGGAATGACAGCAAGTGATGAGGAAATGATAAGGCTCCATTTCATGCCTGGCAACACATTAGTCAAATTATTAGATTGGTCAGTATTTTATATTTTCCACTAGATGGCAGCAAAGGTCCGTTATTTGCAGTCCAACACCCAACCTCAGTGCAGTATCTAATGTTTTACATCTTATAGGTAACTGCTTATTTTGAAAGGTCAGCTGTTACGGTTGAGAGGCTCTCAATATCCTCGTCTGACGCTCCCAGTGAGGCTAGGCCAATTTCCTGCAAATGACAAACAATTGTAAGTGTTGTGTGCTGATAAGACAATTTATGTATTCTTAAAATGGATGTATTATTACTCCCAAGCATCATATTATAAGTCAAAATGTTTTTACCTGGGAAAACTGGGCAAATTCTTTGTCTGCAAGCATAGGAATATGGCGAGTAACTCGTGACAGCGATCTCTGAGAGAATGAAACGCAAAATCAGTGAATACATGACTCGCATGAATATGTCCATTGATTAGACTGATTATCATGATACCCATGAATCATACATATGTTATTATTTATGATCAGTTAGTAAACATATTTTTATGGCACATTATTTCGAGTGATTCTACTATGTCAATAACACCAATTGACGTACGGCTCCGGGGAGTGCATGGGTGCGGAGGCGTGGCGGATGTACTGGGTACACTGGAACACTCTGAAGGCCAGGCTAGTGAGGAAGTCTCTGGCGGAGAGTAGCCCTGCCACCGGACGCAGCTGGAAGCCTGTCTTCTCTGGACAAACAAGAACACATAGCAAGGTACCTCTGTCAGACACATATTCACCAGTGGCATGGATGCTGATGTTCATACACGGTGTTTCTACAATACGAGAACAATCCCTAATGTTGTTATTACTGTTGTAAGCAATCTACATGAAATTAAAGAGGCACAATAAATCTATAAGATGCTCACAGTCATCGACCAGAGATAGTCATTCAATGGAAAGTCATGGGCATGCAGGATTTGCCTCTGTCAGTGTTTATTCTATTCCTTGAAGCTGGGCATAGTGCTCCTATTGCTCTGTCCCTCAAGCAGAGATAGACTGCTGGGCCTCACCTTTGAGGAAGGCAGAGACCTCCCGGAGCTGGGGGATACTGTCCTCTCCGTAGCAACACTCCCTCTCCAGCTGCTGCAGCCCACCCAGGAACTGTCTGCACGCCAGGTCAGGGTAGATGGTCCTCAGGGTCCAGTACACCTCTCTCCTGTTAAATGACAGCAGCAGCAGTCTCATTAGAACACAGTCATTCCAACTCCACAGGTATATTGACTGTAGACTATTATCATTATGAAGAAGTCTTATGGTATGATGTCCATCTCCAATATACTATACATGAGCTGTTATTCTCACCATGTGGCCACCTCTGGTGTGTACTCCACTCTGGGTAATGGTTCCCCACTGTGGAACAGAGATGGATGCATCAATAATTCAGTCATTCCTTTACGAATGCATTTCTACAATGTCATGCCTTTGGTCCAATGATGCAGTGCTGCCACCTAAGAGCGACTGACTACATGGGAGGTGAAAATGATGGGATCAATTTACTGTTTGTAATTCGCTGCAAGTTCAGCGATGAAGCACCTTCTTATTCTGGATCACTGAATCCCTGAAAAAGGAATCATAACATTTAGTTAGCCACAATATTTTTTGTTTGTTATCCTTTTTGATTGTTGAGTATTATTTCTAACAATTAAATTAATTATACAAGTATTGTATCAATGCCATATAAATGGTAGCCTAGGAATATTGCTAAAGGTAAAATCTAACTGGATGATCCTGGTCCATATCGGGATCATATTTCATTATCAACAGGTTGCATTTATCCAGATCTCTGATCTTTCTGGGGAACCAGGGAACTAAAACAAGGAAACAGGAAAATATGGCAGAGAATAATTATTTCACACGATTGAAATGATTAGGTGTTATTGTATTCTAAACGATAATAAAAATAAGAAAAACTTTACTATTATTAGAAACGTATGATTGAATGAATTTAATAAATGTTATTTTAACCTTTTTCCTCTGGGATGGTGCGTACCTCTTCGGCGACTCCCGAGTGAGTTGATGAAGATGTTTGTGTCAGAGCTGTGCACTTCACACCTCAGAAAGAACATCACAGCCACTGTTCTTAGACTTCCTCCCTGGTCGGCTCTCAATATTCAGAAGCTTGGCTTCAAACGTCTGAATGCATGGTAAAGACATACATATCATATTTAAGCAAACACATTTAGATTTTATCAAATTGATTCGATCATCAAAGACTTTGCCAGTGTTAAAGAACCATGCATTCTTCTCATGGCTGAGTGCGAAAAGAATGATCAATGTCACAGTTCCTTCCTTTTCCTCAAACACAAAGTTTTCACCGCCCGGCGATGGGCCAGGGGACGATGAACCGCTGGCGCGCTCTTTCCGGGCATCTTCGATCAGACCTCGCTTTCTGCCGAAGAACGGAATGTTTTGCACCACACTCCGTCTTCATTGAACTTCTGGCGATTTGTCGTAGACTGTCTTAAAAATAACATTGCAGAGTTGCTATGATTTGTTTGATCGAAAAGTCTATATAGGCCGGATACTGAGACTCTGAGGCACAGTGGTGTTTGAATCTGTGCTATCAGCAGAGAGACAGGTTTATATCCTAGTGCTCACATAATTCTTTGTGGAAATGAGTTACGCAAATGCACACGTCTGAGTTGTAGGTGTTATGCGTCATAACAGCCAATCACCTTTTAATGGAATAAAAAAGAGTTTATGAAAGCACGTATAGGCCTAATATATTGAGAAATTAAACGTTTTGTAGCCTACAAAATAAGATTATGAATATTGAGTTTTACTTACATTTATCCTAGGCTATATATTTTTGTTTCTATTGATTTCTAACAGGTGCAACAGGTCATTGTGCAAAACATTTATTTTCCCCTGACTTGGGATGCTCTCCAAGGTGCTGAAACGCACTTTGGCAGACTAATACAAAATATGTTCTCACAACCAATCATCATCATCATCATCATAATAATAATAACATATACAGTGGGGCAAAAAAGTATTTAGTCAGCCACCAATTGTGCAAGTTCTCCAACTTAAAAAGATGAGAGAGGCCTGTAATTTTCATCATAGGTACACTTCAACTATGACAGACAAAATGAGAAAAAGAAATCCAGAAAATCACATTGTAGGATTTTTAATTTATTTATTTGCAAATTATGGTGGAAAATAAGTATTTGGTCAATAACAAAAGTTTATCTCAATACTTTGTTATATACCCTTTGTTGGCAATGACAGAGGTCAAATGTTTTCTGTAAGTCTTCAAGGTTTTCACACACTGTTGCTGGTATTTTGGCCCATTCCTCCATGCTGATCTCCTCTAGAGCAGTGATGTTTTGGGGCTGTCGCTGGGTAACATGGACTTTCAACTCCCTCCAAAGATTTTCTATGGGGTTGAGATCTGGAGACTGGCTAGGCCACTCCAGGACCTTGAAATGCTTCTTACGAAGCCACTCCTTCGTTGCCCGGGCAGTGTGTTTGGGATCATTGTCATGCTGAAAGACCCAGCCACGTTTCATCTTCAATGCCCTTGCTGATGGAAGGAGGTTTTCACTCAAAATCTCACGATACATGGCCCCATTCATTCTTTCCTTTACACGGATCAGTCGTCCTGGTCCCTTTGCATAAAAACAGCCCCAAAGGATGATGTTTCCACCCCCATGCTTCACAGTAGGTATGGTGTTCTTTGGATGCAACTCAGCATTCTTTGTCCTCCAAACACGACGAGTTGAGTTTTTACCAAAAAGTTCTATTTTGGTTTCATCTGACCATATGACATTCTCCCAATCCTCATCTGGATCATCCAAATGCTCTCTAGCAAACTTCAGACGGGCCTGAACATGTACTGGCTTAAGCAGGGGGACACGTCTGGCACTGCAGGATTTGAGTCCCTGGCGGCGTAGTGTGTTACTGATGGTAGGCTTTGTTACTTTGGTCCCAGCTCTCTGCAGGTCATTCACTAGGTCCCCCCGTGTGGTTCTGGGATTTTTGCTCACCGTTCTTGTCATCATTTTGACCCCACGGGGTGAGAGCCCCAGATCGAGAAAGATTATCAGTGGTCTTGTATGTCTTCCATTTCCTAATAATTGCTCCCACAGTTGATTTCTTCAAACCAAGCTGCTTACCTATTGCAGATTCAGTCTTCCCAACCTGGTGCAGGTATACAATTTTGTTTCTGGTGTCCTTTGACAGCTCTTTGGTCTTGGCCATAGTGGAGTTTGGAGTGTGACTGTTTGAGGTTGTGGACAGGTGTCTTTTATACTGATAACAAGTTCAAACAGGTGCCATTAATACAGGTAACGAGTGGAGGACAGAGGAGCCTCTTAAAGAAGTTGTTACAGGTCTGTGAGAGCCAGAAATCTTGCTTGTTTGTGACCAAATACTTATTTTCCACCATAATTTGCAAATAAATTCATAAAAAATAATTTTTCCTCATTTTGTCTGTCATAGTTGAAGTGTACCTATTATGAAAATTACAGGCCTCTCTCATCTTTTTAAGTGAGAGAACTTGCACAATTGGTGGCTGACTAAATACTTTTTTGCCCCACTGTATAATAATAACAATTATTTTGAGAATTGATGTGAAATAAATAACCTTTTTAGCATACATTTATTTGGCAAGTTAATAATAACACATTTTCATGCATATTATACAAACAAATGTGATAGTGATTGTAAAGAGTGGAAAAAGTCGATCATTTGGATTCATCAGAATTCAGGATATAATCAAACACATTCTCTAATAGCACGCTGGACATACACATTGTATTTCGTTATTGTGTTATATAGGCCAAGCTATTTATAGCACAATGCAAGGATTTATTTGTGTCATTTGCCATTTAACCACTAGATAGAATACTCAAGTGCGAATTAGATCATCTTCAAAGCCTGAGCTAATAGTTTTGGAATAGCACTATTCCAATTTAATCCCTCTCAGCTGGTTACAGAAAATTACATCGTTTAAACTATCAATACTGTAATGGCGGTGTTGGATTTCTAGAACATACTGAAAAAGATGAAACAATAATACTTCTTTCAAAGTTAATACTTGTTTTATGTAACTTCACATTTACAATGAGTGACTAATTTTCCGATGTGCCATTTTCATTGGCTAGTAGTATGCCTCTCTGTGATTCATTGAGAGAGTGCTACTCTAATAATGACTACTAAAATTCAAATGTTCTACTTAAAATGTCTAGCGTCTGGGTTGCAGTAGGTATTTATGAATTTATTTAAAGATGAAGCAGAATGCAGTAGATGTTATAATGGACAAGCGCACAGATTATACGTACAACGAGTATAATGGAAATCTACAAGATTGATGAAATGCATTTGAGATTCTATCATTGCGCACATCAGTATTGAAGGATGTCTCCAAAGTGGTCTCCTTACTCCATCTTCCGCAGGGCATTGCATAATATCCCAATTTCCCCTAAAATAAAATCAACATGATCATATTAGGTAGTTCATCTGTAGAAACATTACATTCCAATAGGAGTTGGACATTCATACAGATATCGTCTTTTAATTCAATTAAACTATGTTTTCAATTTCTAAAAGGCAAGACAAAAATAAATCCTAGTGTGGTGTTCTGTAGCTCAGTTGGTAGAGCATGGTGCTTGCAATGCCAGGGTACTGGTTTTAATTCCCAGTACCACCCTCATGTAAAATGTATGACTGTAAGCGCTTTGGATAAAAGTGTATGCTAAATAGCATATATTACATAGTGTAAATAAATTACAATTGCTAGAAAATCTCATTTGAATCCATTTCTAATAGTACTTGATGTTGGTATTTGCATAAAGGGTTATTGAGAAGTTAGTTTTATGAGGACTCTATAGAAATGTCACACACCACTGATGTTGTCAGCCAGGTTTCTCAGCTGATGGGTGTTATCCAAGACTTCAATGCTTTGGGTGTAGGCATTGTAGCGCACTGAGAAAGGCCTGGGGATGGTGTCTGCAAATTTCCTGTATAAAGAGTCATAACATAGGACATTCAATTGAAAATGGGAACGTGTATATTACGATATAAAGATCCAGAGAGTTCCGAAGCAAATGCAGTGAATGAATGTGAGATAATAAACGTTTAATATTGTACAGATGTTAAATATTACCTCACTCTCTCTTTGGCATCATCAAAGCTCTCTGCAACAAAGTAAATGGGCTGGAACTCAGTGATTGGGTACTTCTGGAGGCTGGTCTTTGCAGGGTCAAATGGTTGAATCTTGGGCTTGTCTGTCAAACAGTACTGTAAAACCAATCAAAACAGTCAAATGTTATTCCAGAGTTTGACAATCCCCACTTATGGGAGACGTACCACTGTCGTGAATCAATCTACAATGAGCAGAATCCAGGTTACAAGTCCTCATTTGGTGTTTTGAGGTCACGGACCACAAGCAGTGTGCATTTCCTCAATGAGCCTCGGTAGCAGTAAACAGGAAGTGCAGCGTGAATGGCGTCCTGCTGTGATATGACTCAGCTAACTGCTCATCCTCTGATGACAACGTCTGATGTAACTGGTGACTTAAGATATGAATTCTGTCTCTGCTCCCTACTTCTCCAGTGAACCTCTAACCCACTCCTCACCAGTTTCCTCCAGTGACACATTTAGCCTGAGCCTTGGGTGGACCACTAACAAACTGATTGACAGCAGTATCGCATTAGTGGAAACCAAGATTGGTATCAGGGCAGGTCTGACGGTTTTGACTAGTAGAAGTTACTTTTCGTAGTAGGTTAGGAGAACTTACCTGGCAGGTTTGGAAAATTAGGTTAAGATTAGGGTTAGCTAAAACTGTCCCGACGTGACTCGAACATATCTAGCTACAACCAGGTCTGCCCTGAGAACAGTCTTTGTTTCCGCTAATGCGATGCTGCTGACTGACAGCCCACTGGGATACCTCATAGGGATTTGTCTATATTAGAACTGCAGGAAGGAGGCCTGCGCACGTGGGCATAAAACAGGTCATGAAAGACACCCTTGCAAAAATAGCCACGTGGCTAAATGAATTGTTCTGTTGTGATGATGCCCAACATGTGACCACTGTGGCTGCTTCTAGCATCAATTTCTCATTGTAAGTTGCTCTGGAAGGTGTAAATGTAATGTAAATACCTGCAGCTCTCCAAATGATGAGAGAAGGCCAGCTCCATAGGCCTTGATCTCAGTGCCCTGCTTGCACAGGCCAAACTCCACTGTGAACCAATAGACCTGTGGACAGACAGACACATAGGCTTGTCACATATTCAAAATGGTTTTGTCTTCCTCTGGTATCAGGAGTCGGCTGTAGTTGATGTTGTGCGACGTCTGAGATACTTACAGTAGCAAGCCTCTCAATGTACTCGTCGGGGGCACCCAAGGAAGCCAGACCTATTTCCTGTTCAGAATAGCATCAAATCAATCATGTTATTGTCTATATCTGCTTCAGGATATTGTGCTGTAACAGATGAAAGTGTTCTACAGGAGCAAAACCAATATTAGAGAGAGATTGGCACATTCAGTACAGTTGCATGGCGTTCTCCTCAATCCTCCTCAACATTATGACTAGCAGGACTGTGTTTGAAGCTGATCTTTAAAATGTTGCCCTTTTTCACACCAACAATGGATAGTTCTCTTAAGTTATGATACCAGCAGTGGTTAAAGAACGTTCGTGTTCTTTACCTGTGAGAATTGGGCAAAGGTGGGGTCAGCAAACAGAGGAACATGGCCCAGGAGTTCATGACAGATATCCCTGTGGAGAGATGTAATTCAATGACTGTCGAACATATTCAACTATGTACAACTGGTCCCAAGGTGGGATGTGACACCTATTTAAAGGCATGGACACACTGGTGGTATTTGCCTGCCGAAAGTACTTAACAGGGTGCCGGCTGTAATTTGCAAACCGAGTACAAACTGATTCTACATGTGGAAAATGACAGAAATCAGACAGTCCCTAAAACATACCATGGCGAACGAGCGAGTCATTTATGTTTTTTCTTCTTAAAATAATGAGGGTGACACTCACGGCTCAGGTGTGTACATGGGCTTGGATTGGTGACGGATGTACTGTGTAGAGTGGAAGACTCGGAAGGCCAGACCAGCCAGGAAATCCCTAGAGGAGAGCAGGCCAGCCACTGGGCGCAGCCGGAAACCTGTGCATGCTAAAACGGAGGGGAGGGTACCATGTCAGTGTATGTGGGACGCTGATAGAAGCATAGGAAGTGGGGCACTTAGGCACGATCTGTCTTACACTGCAGGTATCGTGAGATGTCCTCCAGCTGGGGGATGTTGTCCTGCCTGTAGCCGCAGTACTGCTCCAGCAGGGGGAACACACGGTTGTGCTCGCGGCAGGCGTGCGTGGGGTACAGAGTCTTCAGCTCATTGAACACTGTGCTCCATGTGGCCTTCTCCTCCGCTGTGTACTCCACCTTGGGAATGACCTGGCCACTGAAACAGAGAGACACACTGTTGTTAACACACACTTGTATAATTATGTTCTTATATATATATATATACACACACACACACACAGTCCCTATTTGATGAGGGGAGGGGGGGGATCAGTGAGTGGATTCACTTCATTATTCTGCCAAGGTCCCACTGCTATGTAAATGTGAGATTCCTGTGAGGGTGTTTTCTTTGGGGCTGGGGCTCTTTGTAGTTCCTGGGAATAATGAAGTCTCAATTATGCGAATCAAGCTAGAGGCTTCAAATCTACCACTGCCCCCTCTGTAATTTGTCCCCTTTTGTTTGTGGTCATTTTCAATAAAAGGCAAAGCGGGGACTGAAATGAGGCTGGAGGAGAGAGCCATAGATCACTTCTAGTAGGTTCTAGAAGCTCTCTTCAACTCTGCTGTTGTGTTAAAGAGAGGGACCCAAGAGAAAAAGTATTCTAGTCTGGATTGATAGTTACTGTCTGTAGTTGTAGGCAATGTCGGCAAACTCCTTCCTCCTGGTTCTGTACACTGGGTCTGTGAAGCCCTGGAGTGAAAGACAGAAGTAATCAATGTTAGATCTTATTTATGATCACTGCCTGGCCCTGTATATAGTGTGTAAATCCTCAGCTAGGACAACTTGGACTCTTTGACAGCATCATACTCTCCCACTTTGCTGAGAGCCCTGGCTGGAAACACATATTCAAATGAGGCCTTTGTAGAATGTATGCTGCTCACGAGGAATACATTTCACTTTAAAGGCGGTGGCAAAAGGGAGCAATTATCTATAATTATAGAGGCTCAATTAAAGCAATAACATCAATTTGGGGCCCTAGAGAGTTTCCATTAGAACAGAGTGGGGACTGTCATCACGATTTGAGTCTTTCATGAAACACGTGTGGGTGCACATGCATACACACACGCACATACGTATGTACACACACCCACATAAATCAGACACACATACAATACAAAGCAGACACCCAGTACACAGTGTGTAGGATGTAAACAGACAGGAATGAATGGTTGATCCTTACAGGGTGATCAGAATCCAGCTCAGATCCGTAGCTCAGAATCTGGTTGGCAAAGCGATCCAAGTCCTGGATGTCATTGGGGAACCATGGAACTGTTGGACGGGGGAATCTCATCATTACCCAGTTCAGATGAATGTGACAAATAGATATATACGTGGCCAAAACAGACCAGAGTAAAACCAGTCGAAACAGTGGTGCATAACTTCTTGAGATGTAGAAAACTACAATTTAGTAATATTTACAATTGTCTGTAGTATATCTGCCTCGTGTTCAATGTCCAATTCCAAAATGTAAATTGATTGAAACAAGTGAAGCCCAAATGAATATTGATGTGGATGGCTTTGTGGGGGTTTTGCCTGCAGGGTGCTTTGTATGGGGATAGAACACTACCCAGTAACCATGTTGACAGTGAACAGAGCACCAGAGGAGGTCACCCATTGGCTCATTTATGACAGTTAGAAGTACTGGACGTCGACCATTAATCTAAATCGAGGCCGTGTGGTCCAGCCTGAGGCTAGGAGAACAATGGGACCCCACCAGACTCCTCTCAAAACAGCCTGTCTCCATCTCAGACCATAAATATCTCTAATATCCTCCAATGACACATTAACCTGTCGCCCTGTCCCATAGACCATAGGGCTAGGCAGAGGGGGCTGAGGACAAGGGCGGCTGGCTTGGTGGTGGCCCTGTCTATCTCTGCCTGTCTGTCTGTCCGGGATGAGCGATGACCCTGTTAGGGTTTCTCTTCTCTGGGTCTGTGATAGAGACAGTCTGTTCTGTGACAGTCGGTGACACTGGGCTCCTCTGTTTGCTGCCAGGCCAGTTGGTGCCCAGTAACTAAACTAATGTCATTGTGGAAACAACTAATAAAGGAGGCTGGATGTGAGGGACAGGCCATCCGTCTCCGCGGCGACGCTCATCACCTCATTAGACAGTCTGGCTGGTGGCCTGCTAATGCGCCACCCAGAGTTCAGATCATGTGACACACACACACACACACACACACAGGCTTTGTCTTCTTCTCCCTTCTCCCTCCTAGACACAAATATATCATCATATAATTATTGCTAAGTACACTTAAAATAATGATTTAATAGTCATGATTTTAATCAGTCATGGTTTTTAATACTTTCAGTCATGGTTTGTAATATGTTGTTATATGCA
This sequence comes from Brachymystax lenok tsinlingensis, assembly GCA_030435695.1. Lineage (NCBI taxonomy): Eukaryota > Metazoa > Chordata > Actinopteri > Salmoniformes > Salmonidae > Brachymystax > Brachymystax lenok. Next base: position 11,876,301 of record CM059809.1, on the reverse strand, counting down.
TATCTAGATTGATTATTCATTGATAATATCTTTCTATATACACACACTCATACACACCAGGATTAGGGTGAATTCCATTTAAACTCTAGTCAATTCAAAAAGTAATTCTGTATTCCAATTCCAAATTTTCCAAATTAAAAAGTGTTGAGGAGGATTGGAATAAACCCTAACCCTGATACACACACCTGTGTCCTTCTGTTTGTTGCGTGACAGCTCGTGCACGTGGCCACTGATCTCGGTGCGCAGGCCGTCAATGACCTCGTCCAGGGACTTGGAGTAGCTGGTGTCCACGCTGATGAAGAACTCAAACTCCTGGTTGTTCAGTCGCGACGGGCGAGACTCGATGTGCATCAGGTTGATGCCCTTCTCCTGTTGAGTCAGAGACAGAGGAGAAGCCATGTAGCTCTGTAAATCCTGTGTGTGACAGCTGGGTGGTTCACTCCTGCTATCACTTTACTTATTTTGTTTTTGTGTGTTTTTGTATCTTTAACTTTAAAAGCATTATTGTGTTATTGAAATATTATTGACAATAAAAGTTAGGTTACATTTTTGAAAACCTACTTTAAAAACCTGTGATTCAACTCATGACTATCCAGCACTGAAAATACTGTATGTGGACTTAGCATATCGCTAGAGGGCGCCAAGTGCACATCCAAACAGTGGTCATTTGACAGGCTTTGTGGAGTCAACCATGCCCTTAGGACAGAACAGCACTAAACAATCACCCAGCTAATGCACTGTGGGCTGGATGTTGTAGAACTGACTAGAGCCAGGATGTGGGCTGTGGTAGCATTGAAAGGGCTTGCACAACAACATGCAGCATTTTTATCAATGCCATCACATCTTTCAAATCATTCTGTTAACGTTTAGCATTTTATAAAATAGCCACTTAACACCAGAGAATATTTTCCAGATTTTGTTAATTTTGGATGGGATTCGATGTGTGCATATACATATCTATGCATTTCAATGTCAATTGTAGTTTTGTGCCCCTCCTGGGAAACATGCAAATCAATATTGGTTAATTATTTAAAACGTTTGGTTTGGTTTGGTTTTGTAACTGTGGGGAGCGGAGAGGGAGTAGAACAATCTCTTACTGCCATAGGCCCAGTAGAGAGGCGGGGCCAGGCGGCACACAGTCCCATTCCCCCTCACTCTCCTCTCTTCCTCTCTCGTCCCCCCTCTCTCTCTCTCTCCATCTCCATCTGGATCCCATTCTCCAGACTGGGGCTCTATGGAAACCATATGGATCTGCTGTTTCAACATCCAACAGCACTTAGTTACAAAACAATGCTCCCCACCCCTCTCCCCCCACGGCTGGCCTGCATACTTTACATCTGATGTGCCGTTATTGACTCCTTGTGGTGTCAGTGAGTTTGTTTGCCCTGTTTGTTAGGTCTCTGCCTGTGTGTTTTAGTTTAGGCAGATAGTTTTGTTGTTGACAGGAGATCAGTACTGCAGTGTTATTATAATATTCATCTTTATATTTTTTAATAATTTTTTAAAATAAATGTTTAAAACATACAATATACTTGCAGTGAAGCCAGTCAACAACTACATCACATTAGTTATCTAACAGACTCCCATCCAGAGCAACACACAGAGGCAACCAGGGTCAACGCCCTGCTCAAGAGCAGATGGACAGATCTCCCACAAGGTCAAAAAACGGGGACCTGACCCAGTGATCCAACAGCTACCGGCCCAAGCTCCCAACCGCCAGCCCTCCAAGATCCCCCCCACCGTTCCCCAAGAGCTGGCCCCCAACCAACCGAGACCCCCCCACAGTCCCACCCCCCCTCAAAATAAATAAATAAATCCTAATAAAAAAATAACAAAAATCCATTCCCCACCTCCAAGACCCCCCTAATATTAATCTTACAGGGAGCCTGACCAGGCATATCTGGGGCAAAATATGCCCCCCGCCCAGTTAATGTGGACCCAGGGCCTGTATGTGCCATTTGGATAGATTTGTGTACTTCCTAGGGACGTCGCTATGCTCCTGGTGACTTTTTAAGTGGAATGAATGTCTACCACAAGGCCTCGCGTGAGTGACATTAACCCTACCCTTGCCCTGACTGGGCTAAGACCTTGGTCTGGTCATTACAAGCTCGCTGATGCTAGGAATTGTCTCCTCACATGACATCCAACCCACATCACATGGGCTGGAGTTTCAGAGGGATAAACAGGGAGTTAGTGAGATGTATCTGGGGACTGGAACTGCATAGGAGGACTTCTTGACTCCAAATTAGTACTGTAAATGTACATGGGTATAAGTGATGTTGATTATGCAGCTGATGATATGGAGCTAATGTAAAAGTTTCCTTTGTATTCAGTCTTTCCTATTTCTCACATTCAAATTATGATAGTTTCTACTTTCATGCCTTTTGATGTTTCACTCCACATACATGAATAAAGCCATATGGGAACATTGTATTCTTAAACCATCCATATGATCCTGTCCTCCTACTGATGACTGAGAGGTGCCTTACGGGGGGGCAACTGATGTTGCCGAGTACAGTGGAGTCTGGTCAGTCCTGGGGAGAGGGAGGGCTGTGTTGATGGTTTTCAGGGTAACATGGCCTGTTTTTATAGAAAAGGAGGGTGTGGATGCTGGGAAGTGATTGGACTAAAACTGGGTCTGATGGTGGTGAAGGTTTGGGGTTTTACAGGGAGATGGGGGTGGAGTAGGGGGTGGATCTGGGGAATGAGATCTCATAGGTCCAGAGGAGCTTCTCATGTTTACAACTGCTTTTGGAGCACAGCACATGGAAGATATTTATTGATCTCCACAAACACGCATTAAGATCTTTTGTTTTACTTTGTGTTTTACTCCATTTTTAATCTGTAGTGGAGAGTGGGATAAGTTGAGCCATTATTTACATTCAGCATCACTACATCAAGGGAAATATAGTATTCTTTCTAACAAAGATATCTACATATTTCAGGGTGGTGTGTATCCCTGGAAATAATCATTCATAACAGTTTTGAAAACATAGCTTTCCGTGGGTGATGGGGATGGAAGGTCAAAGTTGAATTCATGGAATGGGGATGTGGTATATTGTATATTTAAATGTATGCCTACATTCAGATATAGATCTCTCTGCACAATATCACTAACCCGTCCATTTCTTGACCAGTTGTCTGGGACAGGGATGTTGTTTCAATGTACCAATTCGTAGGCAAGCTCTTTGGAGGCTACTAAGCCCATGAAACTGGTCTGCAAAATTCTTGATATGTTCAGCAAGCCAAGCCTCCATGTCACCAGATAAGACCTTGTGTGCCTCTGCTACTCTGTCATAGCCTCTCTTTCACATAGGCACATGTTAGTTTTCTTTTTTGTCAATGTACCTCTTCAGTGTAATCCAGTCTATTGTTTCATCTATTGCTGCTGATCGAATGGATTTCTTCCACTCTCACTTCCTTGGCTGCTCTCTCAAGAACCCCAGGGGGGCTAGACCCCTGATTGTTTTGCATTTGTATACATGGGACATGATGTCTGCTCTGTAACAATAAAAATGCAATATCTTGAGTTCATATGCATGACACATTGCAGGCATATTATGCATAAAACTGACCAAATTGAATAATTTGTATGGAGTATGGTAGCCATTGGCTCTACTTACCCCATATCCATTTTTTCAACTTACTCCAAGGCAAACATTTTGACTATATTAGCCAATATAGCTACAAGGATGAACTTTCAAGCTAGGTTTAGGATGTCATATGAAGCTTATAGAGACCCCAACTGATGTATAAAACCATCTACTTTGGTTTAGATACAAGCATCATGAAACGTAGTAACACACTAAATGAATTAATTTTGTTCTGTTTTTTGGGCCTAACTTACTTACCACTTTTCCCATGTTGTTTCTTCCTTCACAGACTCCATGAAATGATGACCTCTTCCTAAATATTTGTCCAGATGATTAACTTTGTGTGTGGTTTCGTAGAAACAAGGGGTGGCTCAACTAACCCTTTTGACTCAACGTACCCCGCTCTCCCCTACAAGTGAGGCACAAGACAATCCAATTCTGTTTTGACTACTAGGACATCAAACTTTGATAGCACTTCATCGTTAAAGGTTAAACAACGAAGGTGCTGCCAAACAGCCCTGACTGCATGCTGTGAAGTACATAGTCACTTAAGTCAACACAAAATAAAAAAAGGGATGTACCTTGATACGGGGTCAACTGTTGCTGGTGGCACAACACAACATGGCTAAATGAACGCAGTAGCCATAACTGGTTACCATATTGTCTTCCAGTCTGTTTGACTATTTCAAAAACAGCAACCTCAGCCTGCATTGTGGATCACAGAGCGGGCTAGAAAGATTGTGTGCACAGCTGCTCCCGTAGATATCTAAGATAAAGATGTCATCACACAAGCGTGTTACCATACAGCTGTAAATCTACACAGTAGGGCTTACATCCCCTCAACTCTAAATTCTGTAACCTACATTAACAACATTGGCTACTAATGCATTGGGCAACCAACACATTGGACAAAGACGTCTGATCAACAATCACATTTGGGTTAATATTTGATTGAGTTGTCAACAAACTCAAAATATTTCAAATAAACCAAACCTTGAACCCTGGTTGAAAGGTCTTGGGTTAAAATGACACAAAAATGTTCAACATGTACAGTTGAAGTTGGAGGTTTACATACACCTTAGCCAAAAGCATTTAAATGCAGTTTTTCACAATTCCTGACATTTAATCCTAGTCAAAATGTCCTGTCTTAGGTCAGATAGGATCACCACTTTATTTTAAGAATGTGAAGTGTCAGAATAATAGTAGAGAGAATGATTTATTTCAGCTTTTATTTCTTTCATCACATTCCCAGTGGGTCAGAAGTTTATATACACTAAATTAGTACTTGGTAGCATTGCCTTTAAATTGTTTAACTTGTGTCAAACGTTTCAGGTAGCCTTCCACAAGCTTCCCACAATAAGTTGGGTGAATTTTGTCCCATTCCTCCTGACATAGCTGGTGTAACTGAGTCAGGTTTGTAGGCCTTCTTGCTCACACATGCTTTTTCAGTTCTGCCCACAAATGTTCTATAGGATTGAGGTCAGGGCTTTGTGATGGCCACTCCAATACCTTGACTTTGTTGTCCATCAGCCATTTTGCCACAACTTTGGAAGTATGCTTGGGGTCATTGTCCATTTGGAAGACACATTTGCGACCAAGCTTTAACTTCCTGACTGATGTCTTGAGATGTTGCTTCAATATATCCACATAATTTTCCTCCTTCATGATACCATCTATTTTGTGAAGCGCATCAGTCCCTCCTGCACCAAAGCACCCCCACAACATGATGCTGCCACCCCCGTGCTTCACGGTTGGGATGGTGTTCTTCGGCTTGCAAGCCTCCCCCTATTTCCTCCAAACATTTTTCTTTCATCAGACCAGAGGACATTTCTCCAAAAAGTATGACTTTTGTCCCCATGTGCAGTTGCAAACTGTAGTCTGGCTTTTTTTTTATGGCGGTTTTGGAGCAGTGGCTTCTTCCTTGCTGAGCGGCCTTTCAGGTTATGTCGATATAGGACTCGTTTGACTGTGGATATAGATACTTTTGTACCCGTTTCCTCCAGCATCTTCACAAGGTCCTTTGCTGTTGTTCTGGGATTGATTTGTACTTTTCGCACCAAAGTACGTTCATCTCTAGGAGGCAGAATGTGTCTCCTTCCTGAGCGGTATGACGTCTGCGTGGTCCCATGGTTTTTATACTTGCGTACTATTGTTTGTACAGATGAACGTGGTACCTTCAGGCATTTGGAAATTGCTCCCAAGGATGAACCAAACTTGTGGAGGTCTACAGATTTTTTTTCTGAGGTCTTGGCTGATTCCTTTTGATTTTCCCATGATGTCAAGCAAAGAGGCACTGAGTTTGAAGGTAGGCCTTGAAATAAATCCACAGGCACACCTCCAATTGACTCAAATGATGTCAATTAGCCTATCAGAAGCTTCTAAAGCCATGACATCATTTTCTGGAATTTTCCAAGCTGTTTAAAGGCACAGTCAACTTAGTGTATGTAAACTTCTGACCCACTGGAATTGTGATACAGTAAATTATAAGTGAAATAATCTGTCTGTCAACAATTGTTGGAAAAAATACTTGTGTCATGCACAAAGTAGATGTCCTAACCGACTTGCCAAAACTATAGTTTGTTAACAAGACCTTTGTGGAGGGGTTGAAAAACGAGTTTTAATGACTCCAACCTAAGTGTATGTAAACCTCCGACTTCAACTGTACGTGTTATGACAGCTATCCATAATGATGCAACGGTATTATTTTGATTCTGAAATAACGAAGAAACAATGTTGAGTGACATCACTTTTTGGCCAGAGGTAGAGGGAACATCCTGCACCAACCTAAAGTCTAGGACTTTAACAGTACATCATGTAAAAACCTTGGGGTAGGCCTCCAACTACTTCACACCCTGCTGGAAACTCTCCACTAACATTTGGCTAGTTAAATGTTCATGTAAATTCTGCCCCAGGGGAAATATCCATTATTCATACTTCATGGGGGTGCAGTAGTTACCGTACAGTGCATTTACTGGTATTATCCAAGGGGTGGAGCATTATTTTCCATTATCTTCTGTCGCAGGAGCCTGCATGGAGATTGAACAAACTGATCTATTTGTATGAGAGAGCCTGTTCCAATTCGACACAGAGCTGTACACATTAAAACACAGCAGGCCCTACGGTACGATATTTTACTCCTACTGGGGGGGACCTATGTACTGTATTCAGCCAGACACAGGTCCTTCACTGAGGCAAGTACCAGGATGCAGGAGGATGGTCAGTAACCTCTAACATCTGGAGCTAACTGGAAACATGCTGTCTTGTGAAACGTATTTGGTTTGGCTGCGTACTTAAATTCTTACATGGAGGAAGAGAAGGGAAGAGAGGGAAGGTCTGGCTAACTCAGTGTGAAGCCCTGGCTGTCTCTGTTAAACTGACAAATGGCAGCTAGTTAACTTCTCCCTGATCTTCTAGAGCCACTCTGCTTTTTATGGCCGTGATCGTTACCTCCCTAAAGTTGCTAGTGATAAATGGTACCGTGTAGCTCATTCGATTCCCACAAGGGACCAATATGAAAAAATGTATGCTCTTGCTCTGGATAAGAGTGTCTGCTAAATGACTCAAATGTAAATGTAAAAATAACTGTCCTCCTGAAGGAGTGACTAAGCTGTTTTCCTGGTCCAAAACACAGCTGTGGAGTTGACTCTGAAGATGCTGTACGTCATTTAGATTCGTTTTTTTCCATCTGTCATATTCATATTTGGTACGCATGATATAAATTTGATAAAAACACGTGATTGTTTACTTTGTTTGCTTATTGCCTGTTGTTGTGCTTGTACTGTACAATAGCCTCATACCCACCTCTCTCTTTCTCACCTACAGAAACTATTTCAGCATCTAGCTTTTAAAGTAAAAAATATATATAAACAAATAAAGATATTTCAGCCTTTACATATTCCAGCTATTACAGCTATCACAGCTATTTCAGCTATTTCAGCTATTTCAGCTTCACAGCTATTTCAGCTAATACTGCTTTCAGCTTTCACCGCTATTTCATCTAATACTGCTTTCAGCTTTCACAGCTATTTCAGGAATTACAGCTTTCAGCTTTCACAGGTATTTCAGCTAATACTGCTTTCAGCTTTCACAGCTATTTCAGGAATTACTGCTTTCAGCTATTTCAGCTATTACTGCTTTCAGCTTCTACAGCTTTTCAGCTTTCCAGGTTTTTGGCACTCCTAACAGGCTGACTTCTTATTTGTCCTTGACCAATGACTCATTGGACAAACACATCAGAGCATTTCAGAATAAAGACTGAACATTACTTTGCATGTGTGTGACTACAGTACATTACTGCACACGTAAGATTGTTTGTTTGCACTGTGTACATTCATATTCACAGCTATGTTGAGTGGTTTACCTCAAACAGTCTGAGGGCTTTGGCCAGCGCCCCAACCTCCTCCTTCAGGGAGAAGAAGCAGGACAGCACCCCCGCCTTGGCACTGGTCTCTTCCTCAAGGTACATGGAGCCTCTCCTCTGCAACAAGATAAGATTCACAGCAATTTGGCCTATGACCCCCAGGGCTGGACCTTACCATTGCACATATTCCAGGAAGCATTGAATGTGGTGGGCTGTGGATTACATTCTCATCTACATAGCTATGTACAGTGGATATATCACTGGCCTATTTCTCTCCCTTTATGCCCTCTCACTCTTTCGCTCTCTGATTAGCCAAACTGCAAACACATGTCGCCCACTCCCTAATAACTGAGCCTCCACAATCTGACCCACAAACCTGATAGGAACCCAGGTAGATCAAACAGTTGAACAGATATGATTTATATCATTAGGATTTATATCATTTATATCACTAACCTTCAACATTATTCACAATGACCGTATGTTTACAACAGTCTAGCCTGTGTTGCCATTCTGCTGGCTAGAATATTCCAGCCACAGTGAACAACATACAGTAGCAGGACAATGAACCGTGTTCTGATAGGGGGTCCAATAGCTTTACAGGGGGTTTGTCCAATGCCAAGTGTACCTGTTCCCTTCCCTATCTCGTGACATGGAATATACTGCCCAATAATAATGATATGGCTACATTAAATAAATAGAATCATAAAACCAGCAGTTATCATCATTCTAGTATTATAAGCCAATACGTTTATAAATGTATATTACTCATTAAACATTATAACAAATTGTCATCACCTTTATATTATTAGTGACAAACAACTTCATAAATGTATATTATTCATTAAACATTTAATATTATTATTCACACTAGATTTTATGTTTAAAATGGCTTACCTCTTTGCCATTGTCAGGTGTGGGATAGTCCCCATTCATTTGTTTGTATGCTGCGTCCATCCTCCAGTCTTCTCGTTGTGCAGGTATGAAACTACAGATGCTGAATGTGTGTGCTTTGGTCGAATTTGTTTGAGCAACTCAAGTTAAACTTCAGCCATTCATGTTGGCCCACGTGACCCCACCCCCCCCTTACGGTTTGTATCCCTGTCACGCGACGAATAGAGGCCTATGGAGCCATGAAGTGATGAAACGACTGTATTGGCACATCTGGTTCTTTGCTGTATTGGCACATCTGGTTCTTATTGTCTAGTGCTGGGGTAGAGGTGGCTGGGTAAATGTTCAGAAACGTTTCATAACCATCACTACCTGCCAAGCCTCCACCCACTCAGTAGGACTTCCCTGTGATGTAACAGATAAATAAGACTTAGGTATATTGATGAAGAGGATGGTCAATGCACGCCTGTACTGTGACGCATGCTCATAATGAGCCATTAGACCACTATAATGACCCGAAAATCAATAAAGTCCTATAGCTGCTTATCATATAAGGCTATGTTATGACAGTAAGTGACGCAACTTGTATCGATCAAAAGTTTTTTTTAGGTAATTTGTGTTATGAATGTTTTGGGGTCGGTTTTGCTTGCTTCACCCCTCTTATCTGCATCCAGTGATGTGATGGTGCTCCTAAAAGCCACAAGGTGGCGCCGAACAACCGGTTAAAACAGGTTGTAGCTGATGTTCAATTCAGCGCCACTTCACCGGCCTGAATACGTGACGTCCCTCTAATAAAAACAAACGGAGAGTTGTAAGTTACTTTTCAAAATAAAAACAATTTGACCCTGAGTGTCTTATAGGACTAAGCAGTATAGGAATACTGTATTTTTTTGTGTCACGTGCTAGGGCAACATACATGTCAACTAGGGAATAAGCCATAAGTATTTTACATTTCACATTACTCTAATTTAAAACGTTAAAACAGCTATTTAAATAAATTGTCATACAGCTCCATCCTTTCTGCTGGTGTTCAATGAACACGGTAGGGCAATAGGCCTTAACATGAAGGCCTATCAATAATATACCACAGAATTGTCCTCTACAACAAAGAAGTTAGGCCTACCTACCTCTCCTTGTTAAAAGAGACCACAAACAAGCATTTGATAGTGTAGGCCTACTCCTCACAATTCAACAATGTGGTATAAACAATGAGAAAACCCCCAACCCACTCATGGTCATTATGGATAGTGACATGATGATAAATGTATGCAAGGAGAGGGTCTGACCTCTACTTGACCTCTGTATAAGAGCATTCATTTCTTCAGACTGCACATATGTCATCTCACTGTATATCAGTGACTACACACTTGTCTCATTACATGCCAATGACTGCTGTTGGATTCCATTGCATAGCTGCACAGATAGTCAATGCTGTAATAGCGGTGTCATTAAACCTCATTAATGTGCCTGTCCGCTTCCTCAATGTGTTCTTCACACTGTACATCAGATCGGGGAATCACTGCGTCATTAACGGTGATGGAGACAATTGCTCGTTCTTCATGTGAAGTGGCCGAGTGTGTGCGGACAACGGCCTGTTCCATAGAGCCTCAGTGCTCTTCTCTCTGTCTCACACAGAGCATCTGTTCTCACTAAGTACTCCTTGGGCCAAATGTGTTCTGGGACATTTTGTCAGTTGGGTGCTTCATGTGAAAAATAGTGAGGAATGAACATTTATCCTGTCTCAGGACCCATTCCCTGAATGTTTCCCACATGTATTCTAGCTGTTGTGAGTTTCTTAGACCTTTTGTGAGTCATTCTCTGCCCTATCATTATGCAACACAGACCTAGGATTTAATGATGTTGTTGTGGTGTTTGTCTGCAGACTGCAGAGTCTGTGTGATTGTGGAGACTAGACTAGGAAGCTGGGTTAGGAGATGACAGATGACAGGGGGGCATTATAGAGTTGTGAGGCTTAATTGTGTCTTCATGAGAGAATGAGAGATGTTGTTGATTTATGGCCTGATTGACGGCAGTCCTGTAAATCGGGTCCACATGTGCACTGTATCCCAGCCCCAGTCCAGTGTCCACAGGGGTGCTGAGAGAGAGAGAGAGAGAGAGAGAGAGAGATTGGAGGGAGGGAGGGGAAAAGAGGGGGTAAAGAATTCAACTTTGATGCTTTCAGCAGGGCTGTTGTAAAGAGAGTGAAAGGGGAATGGGGGCCGTGTGGCCAGCCACATGGGCTGTTCTCACTCAGATAATGGAGATCTTTCTGTGGCACTTAACCCCGTCGCCGCACGCTGGGAACGGGCAGTCGTGCGCCCACCGCTTCTCAACAGACACGCTCAGACACGCTCACCCGCTGCACAATTTAATTTTACACCCAGGAAAGTCACCCCCGGCAACCTCACTGCTACACGTGGCTCTGGCAGCAACTCTCCCAGGATCACAGAACATCTCACCCAGGCCAGCACAGAGAGGACGTAGGCCCAATGTAGGTAGACCCATTGGGAGAAGGGTGGATAGAGAATAATAATTACTCCATGTGATGGGAGACCAAGGTCTACTTTACTGTAGTATCTTGGTTGAAGTGTTTTCTTTTTCTTTTTCTGGACACCATTCAGTTGTCTCTCTGACTTCATACAATATCTGATTCTGAAGTGTCAGTGTAGGGGTAGTGCAGTGTTTGTTTTAGGAAACTACCATGATGCCATCGAAAGTTGTTGTAGTCAAAGGAAGAGAGGCAGATATAAATCTCAATAGTGGAGATTATATTTAGACTGAAAGAAGAAGTCTGTCTGTCACCAGTCTAAATAGAACTGCCCTCAAATAGAACTGACCTAACTGATGAGATACGTTTTAGCCTTGGGGTCTGTTTCCACAACATAAACGGGTACTGGGGGAGAGGGGTTTGGTTATGTCTCTAACCTGGCAGTTGGTGACCCAAGGGTGTGTGTGTGTGGGTGTGTGTGTGTGTGTGCATGGTGGGGGGGGGGGGGTAACGATGAGGTAAAGAGAGTGAATTAAACCGACCCCTCAGTCCATTAAAGGCCCCTGGGTGTGGAGGCTGGCTGACGATCTCGTCTTTAGGAGGGACGCGGGCGGCTGAGCAGGCCCTATCTCCCTGCTCCGGCTCTCTGCCCTCTTGACCAAACACAATGGGTGTTTCCTCCCCACGACTTGGTCACTTTCACCTGTCACTCAGACCTTCTCCTGTCCCCCAGGGCTGTGTTCCTCTCTCTCTCTATGGGTCTGAGGAGAACGGCTCCAGGTGAGCGTCCATGTGTGGCAGGCTGCTCCTCCTCAGCAGTGTGCACTGTGAAGCCAGACTCCCTCTCTCACTCCCCTCCCCCCAGCCACTCTGTTCTGTACCCCTCTCAGTATCACCACCCATCTAATCTCTGCCTTTATAGACATAGTATTATTTACAGAAATCTCCCTCCAAACTAAACTCCATGATAACACCAGAGACATGAAAGTATAAGGGTCACCCATGTTTGTTTGTCTCAAGGTTTGTCTGTTTCTTTGGTTTGTTCATTGTTCATTCTAAGTTAATGAGAGAACCTATTAATGTAACTTAATGTGCAGTAACTTACCAGTGAAGCTGATGGGGGGGATAGTGTTTAACTTAAACCCCAGTGTTGTTTGCTCCTGTGGTTTCAATAGTTCCGGCCTCCAGCCGCTGGCTGGTGCATTTGTCAGGTCCATTGTGAACTCCCACACATGCCTTTCAAGCTGCGCTGAGGCCTGTATTTACATGGGGGCGATCATAGGCAGACTGCACAGCGTTTGTACCTGCGTGCCTTAATTAGATCCCTGTGATGGGCCGACATCCTCCTGCTCTGTGCTGCCCACGCAGACAGGACATCACTTCACAGCAGCTAATCAGCCACTACAGTCATGTTCACTACATTGCTTTACCTGGTCAGCTTTCCTAGCTGTTGCATGACGTCAATGAAAGCCTTAAAATGAGCTCCTCACAAACTTCGGCGAGTTTTCATTCTGGCATTAGCATTCCACGGGAATAGCTCAGAGGTTATTTATAGGGCCAAGAGTTTTTCCTGCCACACAACCTTTCACCCTATGTTCAACCTTGTGATGCACTGACGTCCCATTCCGCCACCAGAGGACGCCATTCTCTGAGTAACCCTTCCTCTGGTCTCCCCAGGCAACCTTCTCCTCCTCTTCGGCTGTCGCTGTGGCCCCTCCCTTCAAAGGCATAACCTCTCCTAATCCCCCTTCCCCGGTTTCCGTGGAGACGGCTCAGACGAGCAGGTGACGCATTGACAGGGAGCAGATGGTTTCCCGTGGAGGTAAGCATGGCTGAACAATGCCCCCATATTCATCATACAGCCCCTCTCTCTCAACTTCACTCTCTGTATTCTCAACCACACACACACACACTCATACACACACACATCAGCATAAACTCTGTAACTCCCCTCCTCTTGAAAAGCAGTTTTTTACACAGATGCATGTACACACAGGCACACACACAGGCACACACACAGGCACACACACAGGCACACACACAGTAACAATTATTAAACCTTTCAAAGAATGTTGGTATCTTGGCCCAGGGGACATTCTGATGGACTAGTCCTGGACTGTATTTTTAGAGGACTGAAGGGTGGATAGGGATTGTGATGTACAGTAGAATATTACAGAATTGTTGTTGGGGTGGGGGCTACAATACATTGAGGGATTGCCATGAGGTTGGGGTATACTGAGATTTTGGAAGAGGGGCCAGTAGCACAGTTAGATAAACAACGGGACCTCCTTGCCCTGGCCTCCACGCGTGCCTGTCTTCTTGCAGGTGTTTGTGCGGCCTTTGGCGCAGTAACTCACTTTTTTAACGAAGCTCTTTTTTTTTTTTCCCCTGGAGATAAAGTACAGACATCACTCTCCCTTCCTCTCTTTCTTTCGTCCAACTCCAGAATAATCCAGCAACAATACAGGGGCTTCAAGGCGGTGTGCAGCGATTCGCTGGAGGCCTGACTTGGGGGAGGGGGAGTGAGGCGGGGATAGCATTATGGAGATCAGCTAATGCATGTAGAATACTGGCGAAGAAAGTGTGCGGCTGTACAATGGAGTCCTCTTTAGTGACTTCAGAACGCTGTGCTTAACCAACCACACCTGGAGCTCAAAACAGGGTGCGAGAGGACCCCAGCACACCCCACTTCACCCCCACCTCGCTCCACCTCACCCCACCTCAACCACCACCACACTTCCAGCACCTATCTATACAGTCTGAGGAGCTGGGCTCGGGGTGGAGGAGGGGGGCTGCCTGCATTCAAGGCCTGACTATGATAAAGACGCACAGTGAGGAGCCATTGAAGAGCCCTGTGCCTAAAATGGACTCACTAATAGGTGCCTATTCAGCAAGGAAATGGTTTTCTGAAAGAAAAAAAAGTTTTGGGGGGAAGCAACAATCACTATACCCTGCTACCTTGTATATGTCAAATTTATACAGTCCCCAGCCTACCCCCTTTTTGCTATTTAAGAGAATCACCATTGAAGAGATTCCATGTATAATTTGGAGTCTCCTTTTCTTACTTGGAAATGAATTGAATAGTCTGTTTCTAAAGTGAGTCCAATCGAGTGCCATGGTTCTCCAAAGAGAGGCACGCTCTCTCTTTTCTCTTTTCTCTCTCTTTCTCTCTTTTTATCTCCCTCTCTACCTGATTGTTACCCCCATACACATGTGTCCAACTTGTACTGAACAGGTGAGGACCTGTTGACCAGCATTTTGGGTTTCTTGAATACCACTCTTTCTTAGAGGCCTATTTGGTGCCAGTGTGCCAGTTTTGCACGTGCATGCACCAGCTGTTTCCTTGGTAGGGACACTCATGGAATAGTTTTTGAATATGTCATTTTGACCCAGAACAATATGGGCGTTAATGCATGCAATAGTGACCCAGTCTATGAGGAGGATGTGCATGGCTGTGGATAGTATTGATGGTTGTTACTAGGCAGAACAAGGGGCCTTGCCCAGTGGGAGAGAAGTCATTAATATAGAAATGCTGGGGCCATATTGAGAGAGAGGGCACTAATGGAGGAATACGGGGACCATATTGTGCAGTGTGTCACAGGGCTAAGCTGACAGATTGATGAGATGAGGAAAAATCGTTGGTACCGGGGGGGGCGGCCCAGTGTGGTGCCCCAGGCTGAGCGGGGACCAGGAGCTGGAGTGAGCCCGGGGAGCAGGATTCCCCTCAGTCCTGCTGGGCAGAGGTCATAGCCCCCCTTTGATTCACAGCCCTGCTGCCAACAATGGGCAGCGCAGAGTGGGCAGGCCAATCTCCCTTAGAACAGCACGAATGTGCTTGTATTGGTATTTTTATGGGGCTTTGTCAGCTTTGTGTGTGCGCGTGTAATGTGTGTATATGCATATGTTTTGTGAGTGAATGTGAATGTGACATATTTGATATTAAACAGGTTATAAACATTATTATAAACTGGGTGGGTCGAGCCCTGAAGGCTGATTGGCTGACAGCCGTGGTATATCAGCCCGTATACCACGGGTATGACAAAAGTTATTTTTGCTGTGCTAATTAAATTGGTAAACAGTTTATAATAGCAATAAGGCACCTCAGGGGTTTGTGATATATGGCCAATATACCACAGCTAAGGTCTGTATCCAGGCACTCCGTGTTGCCCTTAGCCGTGGTATATTGGCCATATACCACACCCTTCGGGTCTTATTGCTTAATTTTTTTAAACCATTACATCAAGTCAATTCATAAGGCGTGTTGTTTAGCAATTCTATATGCTTTCAGGTTCTTATAACAAGGGGTTTAGGAACAGAACAGTACATGATAAAGTGGTAATAATGGTGTAACAACAGGTATAGGGTTGTAATGGTTCATCCAGTATACAGGCAGACCCTCAAAATGAAGTGTTACCCCATTAGTTCAACACTTAACCTGTGGGTTGCAATGGGGTATCAATCTATGGATCTGGCGTTAGATCAGTAGTGGTGTGTCATTTAGAAGAAGAAATGCCAGTTCAATTCGGGGCGTTCAGACAAGCATAATATAAAGGTGAAATAACTCTAATAATGATAGAAGCTATATCAAAGAAAATGACCCATTATTGTAAAGAATTGTTGAGACATCACGGCACGAAACAGACTGCCAGTGACTTATCCCAGGCTGTGCTTCCCTTTACAATGCATTTCCAGGCAGTGTCTTAGCAACTGGCATTGTGACATCTGGATTACCCAAGGTGCATTGCAGAGCCCCCTGTTGGGCAGAACGGAGGGAGCCAAGGGGAGAGTGTGCTTTAGGAAGGGACCTGTATAGGCAGGGTCAGGAGCTCAGATACACCCATGAAGCTTTAGTCTGTCCGAAACAACAAATTTCCTTATTGAGTTCATATGGGAAAATACTTTTGTCTAAAATGTAAACTTTTACAAAGTTAATGGGCTGTGCTCATGAAAGGAAAACAGCTTTACAAGAACTTGTGTTACCTTTCTCCGCTTTTCGTCAGCTTGAAAAGAGCTGCTACTAGACATACAATTCAGCCAGGCTGTCAAAGATATCAAACATCCTAAAAGAAAGCTTGTGTGTGTCAGTGTGTGTTTAAGTGTCTCTTGTCACTAGGGGCAACGTTTACCATTACTCTCCGGTTTGGGGTTTGTTAATATGTCACTACTGTTTTTTACAAAATGTCCTCTCAAAGCAAATTTTAAGTTAAAAAACATCCAACTGAAGACAGACACACTAGATACTAAGCTTTGATTGATAGGTCTCTGTTTAGAACAAACACAGGCACATACACATGCACACATTCACACTAATGAGGTCTGATTTGTGGAATTGATAGAGTCCATTGTTTCCACATAGCTTGGTCTCTATATCCCCTGTAATGTAGTTATGGCTAGGAGATATATGCTCTAGCGTTATAGCAGCCCAGAACGTGATCCATGTCTATTCTCTGTATTTGGGCTGAGAAGCCCTCTGTCCAGCTGTTTGTATTTTCTGGTCTGGCCTCTGTGTGTGTGTGTGTGTGGTTTGGTTGGGGACGATCTTCATTCATATTCATGGCTTTGGAGGATCACGGTGCCCGCCTGACCCAAATGTGAAGGACATATAAGAGAACATGAAATGTGTTTTTGTGTGTAAATGTGCCTCAAAGTTATGAAGAAAAGGAACTCTGTGTTCGTTAGTATTATATTACATTCATCTATTTCTACTCGGGGAATAGCATGCACCAGTGACTTAGACTGGTAATTATTAACAGCAATAATCCACATATGAAAACACAGTTTCAGTCCCCCACAGG
Source organism: Brachymystax lenok tsinlingensis (assembly GCA_030435695.1). Taxonomy (NCBI): domain Eukaryota; kingdom Metazoa; phylum Chordata; class Actinopteri; order Salmoniformes; family Salmonidae; genus Brachymystax; species Brachymystax lenok. The sequence continues at coordinate 11,859,174 of CM059809.1, read as the reverse complement.
CAGGTATTTCATTCTCTTCCTCCCCATGTCCATTCAGTCACTGCAAGAGTGAGATAGCTATATCAATATCATGGAGAAAGAGCATATTTTGTAGTATGAGCCATATGAATTGATCTGTAGATGTCAGATTGTCTTCTCACTCAGTGGGGGGACAGAGAGGCTACAGTTTAATAGAGTGGTCGGAGAGATTAGTTCAGGGGACATGTGGGTCATTGAGAATGGGCGAGGGCCAGAGCCTTGCTGGGGCAACAGACTGGACAGAGAACAGCAGGACCAGTATAACCATCCTACCAGGCTCCTGGCCCGGACCAGACGTCCAGTCAACACCATCACCTGGCAACATGGCTCCTGCTCAGCACTCCACCAGGACAGGGTGAGTCTGGCCACCGAGCCCTCCTCTTAATCAACAGCAGAACCTCTCCCATATCCCAAATGAAAAACAGGTCAAACTCTGTTCAATGAGTCCCACGGTGAGAACATGAGAGAGAAGAGCTGTAAGACCTGAGCATCTGTTCACCTCTTTGACACTAATGAATGTTAAGTAGGTTAGCCGGTGGTGTGCCACCGTCCCAGAGGTCATTGTGACCGGGGTGGCAGAGGGATGCTGGCTTTGTGTCCAGCCACCCGGTGAGGAGCCGAAAATGTCTGGAACGCTAACTCCTGCTCACACAATCACCAGCGCCGATGGTAGCCATATCGATCCTCTGTGCTACCAGATTAAGGTATAAAGAGAGCTCTGTCCTGCCAGTGGGGGTCCCCTCTGACTCCCAGAGGTCACTTCGGGGTCACGGAGCCCTTGCAGCCCCCTGACCCACAACCAAACATGTACACACACCAGAGGCAGGGCACAGACCTTGCAGGGATGAACCCCATTAAACAGGACCGGTTGGATGCTCACATTCAGCTCTCATTATAGCTGACCCTGGGCTTTCTCTTTTGGATCTGGCTGCTCTCTGGTTTTGTCTCTAATTTTAACCTGGTCCGGTCCATGCTGGGGAGCTAACCCTGCTCTTTTGTGTGGCCGTAATAGGTTTGCCGTGTGCATGATTGTCTTCTGAACCCGATCTCCACGTCCATGGTGCCATCTTGAATCGTATAATGGTCTCATTGTCTTCCGACACTTGTGGTTCCTCCGGTGTGCGCTTAGTGTGTTGTTCTTGTCCTTTGTGTTGCTATGGTAGTCATTTGTGTTGCTATGGTAGTCCTTTGTGTGCGTCATTGCTGAATTGAGTGTGCGACATTGCTGAATTGAGTGTGCGACATTGCTGAATTGAGTGTGCGACATTGCTGAATTGCTGAGGTGTGTATTTACAATATTATTTTGCGTTTCTGTCTGTAGTTCTGTCTGTAGTATCAGTTCTCATGAGGCTTGTTGTGTGTGTGTGTGTGTGTGTGTGTGTGTGCTCCCTAATGCAATCATATGTCCCTGTATTATTATTGCTGACCTCAACAGGATGCTCTGATCAGGATGCTCTGATCCCTGGTTCTCTGTTCTCTGTGCTGCAGCCTTGATTAAACGTTGATGAAATGCCTATTAATGTACGCTGGCTCACAGAGAGGGTGTAATCAGGTGAAAGTGAATTAATAAAACATCCCGTCTAGTACTCAGGAGAGAAAGGGATCCCCTGAGAAACACAGGCAGATGGCCACAAATCGGAGAGGACAAGGGATAGTGGGATAGGAGAGAGAGAGGGTAGAGAGGAGACAGAGAGGGTAGAGGGAGCGAGACCAGCCACCACTTTGGCGATTAGCCCTTAATTGGTAATTTGATCTCCCCTTTTCCACCTACTCGTTGTTGATAAGCTCCCAACATATTTCCCCTGTCATTGCCCCTGGACCAGCAAGTCTGCATTTCCTGCCCTCTGAGGCCAGGAGCCTGGCAGCCCACGCTGCGGCCATGCAACTGTAAACAGCGCCCCCCCTGGCAGGAAGTGCCTGAGGTCGGTGGAGAGGAGGGGTGGGGGGGCGTCCTTGAGACACAAGCTAGTGGAAACTCCATCTGCCAGGAATCTATTTAATCTCATCATCTGAATTGGACAAGGAAAAGGGAACGCCAATCACTTAAGACAACCCTCACCGGGATGATGTGTTTTGTGATGACGGGTCGATGATGATGAAATAGCATCAAAACGTAAATTAGGAGGGGGTGCTGGGTGACACAGCGGTCAAAATCACCGCAGTGCTGAGGCGCCACTACAGCTTAGGGTTTGATCCCAGGCTGTGTCACAACCGGCCGTGACCGGGAGCCCCATAGGCCCAGGGCCCTCCAGGGTATGGGAGGGTTTGACCGGTGGGGCTTCCCTGCCATGTTCGCTGGGGTGTAGTTTTACACCATTAATATGACATGTAAAAACCGTCTGTGTGCCCTCTTGCCCTCTGGCTCAACTCTCGTGTTTAGTAACAGGCTCGGGGCTCAGGGCCTCTCCCAGCAGCACAGTTCATGACTGGGAATGAGCTCTGGTCCTTATTCATCACAGCACTGGTCTGGCAGTCTGGTGAAATAGGACATATTTGGTAGCTGTGCAAAAGGAGTCTGGGTAAAACACTATGAACTATACATCCCCCTTTCCTCTTCCTGTCCTCCTCGTGCCTCTCTTTTCTCTATTCCCAGTGAGATTTGCAAATGTCACCAACTCGTAATTCCCTCACCCCCAGCCATGCCATCCTCGGGTGTGTAAATGTACTGAATTTCACATTCGATGTGTAATTAGTGACAACAAGGTCATTGTGTCCTAACTAAGGCACTCACAATTTATGGGGAAATTGGTTGTTGTCCATCTCCTGGTAGTTATTCAGATGGGCTGCCATTCATGGCTGAGCATATTGTGGTGTGCTTTTCTAATAAGTTGACTTATTATTGTCCGATATAATGTCTGTCATCATCTGTAGAGGTGATGTTCATTGCTGCACAGAGCAGGAGAGGCCCATACATACAAAGGCAACTTGTCATTCCAGGACTTGGAGATGGGTAGACCTGATGTTGCCCTGTAGCCGCTTGCTGCATCAAAGCATGGATAATTTCCTGGGAGGATCTCTCCTCTCACACCCTGGAGTGGCCCAGGCCTGGAGCTGACTCAGGGGCTCTGGGAGCTGCCACCCGCTGCAAAGAGAGATGGATGAGCTCCACTGGTGACTGCGGCTGGGTTTCCGATGGGGATGTGTGCACGTCTCTTGGTGATTGATGAGCTTAACATAGTGCCCCATGCCCCATGGGTCAGACTGATGGACACACCCAGACACTGTGCTGTCCATCCCATGGGTCAGACTGATGGACACACCCAGACACTGTGCTGTCCATCCCATGGAGCCGAGCTGGTAAAAGAATGGCTGTTAAGTCACACATGGACCAAAAAGTGTCAAACCAAAAGCAGTCTGATAACTGAACAGATAGAGCAAATATGTGTTTGAATCAAGACATTACAATTGGCTATCACTATGATGAAGTGTCCAGTCTGTGCTACAGTATAGCCCCGCTGCTGGAGCCTGGCGTAGTGGTACAGTCCAGCTCATTATAGAGACAGAGGGGCAATTGATGCACCAGGAGGGGTTTCCCAGGGATGTCTATGGAGCTCTCTCTCTCTCTCTCTCTCTCTCTCTCTCTCTCTCTCTCTCTCTCTCTCTCTGTCTCTCTCTCTGTCTCTGCATTGGTTTGTTTGTTCTAGCCATTGTTATTGGCTGGGCCCTACGGAGTGGTAGAGATAGTCTTCCTTTGAAAGCAGTTCATCTCAACACTCTCTCCATCAGCATTAGTTCATCTCAACACTCTCTCCATCAGCATTAGTTCATCTCAACACTCTCTCCATCAGCATTAGTTCATCTCAACACTCTCTCCATCAGCATTAGCTCAAGGTCTACAGTAGTGTTTCTGTACTTTTTCTGCATTCTTTACAATTGAGAAATGACCTGAAATGATTGGACCTGCCATGTATGCTGTGTTCATTGATGTCTGTTCTCTCTGTTTCCCAGAGACCTTTACAATGTTGAATGTTCCTTTCTGTCAGGTTTAACAATGGCCTGAGATGATTTGGTATGCCTTGTTGTGTGTGTTCGTGTGTTGTGTTCGCTGATGTCTGTTGTCCTGTCTGTTTCCCAGGCACCTTGTTATCTGTCCTTTGTCAGTAAGGCCATCGTGTGGGATCGAGGACTCTACCACTACAGAGTGAGTGCCAAAATTCAACTCTAACTATGCACAGCACATGTACAGCTATGTAGAGTAATACAACCACAATCTGTGTAAGGTGCACAAACACTGTTACATTACACACAAAAGACTGCAGAAATTCACACATACACACAGGCATGCATAAAACAAACAAGCACACACACACGCACGCAGGCACGCACGCACGCACACACACACACACACACACACACACACACACACACACACACACACACACACACACACACACACACACACACACACACACACACACATGCTTGTCCCCACCTCTCCCATACTCTCTAAAGAGCTCTGTGAGTAGTTGTGCCACAATTAACAGTGGGGTTGCCATGGGGACAGCAGAGTTGTGTGGGCTGGCTTCCTGTCTTGGCCTCTGGTTAAACAAACAAGTGAAAAGGGGGGACAAAGACGTTCGCTGGTCCTTACAGCCTCATTTACATCTTCAACTGCCTTCAGCACTTCTGTATTCACCATGTTTATCATCCCGGCATCACCCTGCTCTCATTCTCTCACCTCTCTATGCACTGGAAATACCGGATAAATCATCGGGGTGTAACGAGTAACGGTAAACAGCTCCTGTCTGACGGTGACAATTCAACTCCACACTGAACTTTATGGGCTGTCCAAATCCAAGCAGGCCCATTGGACAGGCCAAGCAGATGAGAGGCTGTTGAACCAGTGGTCTGCCATTCCACCGATGCTTCCGATCTCACACTACTGTCACCCAGGACACGAGGAGTACAGAGACAGTAGGCTGCAGAATGCACAGGGACACAAACCAACCACAGATGCTCAAACAAGAGCAGTGGTTCTAGGATAGGTTATTTATACACATGGGTGTTTACAGAAGGAGTTAGCTGTCAGTATAACAGTTCCAGGATCTGTATTGTATAGTGTTCTGTTGTCTCAGGCTCTGCCAGTGGTTGCAGTAGTATTTCCCTCTCTGCATACCAGGGCCTGGTGCTGCTGAATCAGTGTAACCGGTGACCACACCGTTGGACTAACACTGATCATTATGCCAAGACTTAATGCCAAAGCTGGCATGGCCATTGTTATTTATTGTTCTATCTATTAAACACTGTTGTGCCCCCCCACATGCCCCCTTTGTACTGTTGTGTTGGGGTAGAGGGCCTGTTGTGTTGTTGTGTTGGGGTAGTGGGCCTGTTGTGGTGTTGTGTTGGGGTAGAGGGCCTGTCGTGTTGTTGTGTTGGGGTAGAGGGCCTGTCGTGTTGTTGTGTTGGGGTAGTGGGTCTGTCGTGGTGTTGTGTTGGGTTAGAGGGCCTGTCGTGTTGTTGTGTTGGGGTAGTGGGCCTGTCGTGTTGTTTTGTTGGGATAGAGGGCCTGTTGTGTTGTTGTGTTGGGGTAGTGGGCCTGTTGTGTTGTGTTGTTTTCTTGGGACAGAGGGCCTGTTGTGTTGTTGTGTTGGGGTAGTGGGCCTGTCATGTTGTTGTGTTGGGGTAGTGGGCCTGTCGTGTTGTTGTGTTGGGGTAGTGGGCCTGTCGTGTTGTTGAGTTGGGGTAGTGGGCCTGTCGTGTTGTTGTGTTGGGGTAGTGGGCCTGTCGTGTTGTTGTGTTGGGGTAGTGGGCCTGTTGTGTTGGGGTAGTGGGCCTGTCGTGTTGTTGTGTTGGGGTAGTGGGTCTTTCGTGTTGTTGTGTTGGGGTAGTGGGCCTGTCGTGTTGTTTTGTTGGGATAGAGGGCCTGTTGTGTTGTTGTGTTGGAGTAGTGGGTCTGTTGTGTTGTTTTCTTGGGGTAGTGGGCCTGTCGTGTTGTTGTGTTGGGGTAGTGGGCCTGTCGTGTTGTTTTGTTGGGATAGAGGGCCTGTTGTGTTGTTGTGTTGGAGTAGTGGGTCTGTTGTGTTGTTTTCTTGGGGTAGTGGGCCTGTCGTGTTGTTGTGTTGGGGTAGTGGGCCTGTCGTGTTGTTTTGTTGGGATAGAGGGCCTGTTGTGTTGTTGTGTTAGGGTAGTGGGCCTGTTGTGTTGTGTTGTTTTCTTGGGACAGAGGGCCTGTCATGTTGTTGTGTTGGGGTAGTGGGCCTGTCGTGTTGTTGTGTTGGGTAGTGGGCCTGTCGTGTTGTTGTGTTGGGGTAGTGGGCCTGTCGTGTTGTTGAGTTGGGGTAGCGGGCCTGTCGTGTTGTTGTGTTGGGGTAGTGGGCCTGTCGTGTTGTTGTGTTGGGGTAGTGGGCCTGTTGTGTTGGGGTAGTGGGCCTGTCGTGTTGTTGTGTTGGGGTAGTGGGCCTTTCGTGTTGTTGTGTTGGGGAAGTGGTCCTGTTGTGTTGTTGTGTTGGGATAGAGGGCCTGTTGTGTTGTTGTGTTGGAGTAGTGGGCCTGTTGTGTTGTTGTGTTGGGGTAGTGGGCCTGTTGTGGTGTTGTGTTGGGGTAGTGGGCCTGTTGTGTCGTTGTGTTGGGGTAGTGGGCCTGTTGTGTTGTTGTGTTGTGGTAGTGGGCCTGTTGTGTTGGGGTAGTGGGCCTGTCGTGTTGTTGTGTTGGGGTAGTGGGCCTGTCGTGTTGTTGTGTTGGGGTAGTGGGCCTGTTGTGTTGGGGTAGTGGGCCTGTCGTGTTGTTGTGTTGGGGTAGTGGGCCTTTCGTGTTGTTGTGTTGGTGTAGTGGGCCTGTCGTGTTGTTGTGTTGGGGTAGTGGGCCTTTCGTGTTGTTGTGTTGGGGTAGTGGGCCTGTCGTGTTGTTATGTTGGGGTAGTGGGCCTGTCGTGTTGTTGTGTTGGGGAAGTGGTCCTGTTGTGTTGTTGTGTTGGGATAGAGGGCCTGTTGTGTTGTTGTGTTGGAGTAGTGGGCCTGTTGTGTTGTTGTGTTGGGGTAGTGGGCCTGTTGTGGTGTTGTGTTGGGGTAGTGGGCCTGTTGTGTCGTTGTGTTGGGGTAGTGGGCCTGTTGTGTTGTTGTGTTGTGGTAGTGGGCCTGTTGTGTTGTTGTGTTGGGGTAGTGGGCCTGTCGTGTTGTTGTGTTGGGGTAGTGGGCCTGTCGTGTTGTTGTGTTGGGGTAGTGGGCCTGTTGTGTTGGGGTAGTGGGCCTGTTGTGTTGTTGTGTTGGGGTAGTGGGCCTGTTGTGTTGTTGTGTTGGGGTAGTGGGCCTGTTGTGTTGTTGTGTTGGGTAGTGGGCCTGTTGTGTTGTTGTGTTGGGGTAGTGGGCCTGTTGTGTTGGGGTAGTGGGCCTGTTGTGTTGTTGTGTTGGGGTAGTGGGTCTGTTGTGTTGTTGTGTTGGGGTAGTGGGCCTGTTGTGTTGGGGTAGTGGGCCTGTTGTGCCGGGCATGGATGGTGGAGGTGGGGTTAGGAGGACGAGTTGGCGGGGCCACTGGGACTACTGCAGGGTCATTGTCTCTCAGTGAAAGTAGACAGTTGCTCTGAATGCTAAGCTGCATCTGAGCCTGGCTTCTGACACGAGCTGATAATCAGATTTACTCCGCTGAATCCGCTGGACTCCACAATGCGCTCCACTGTCATCCCCCCTCTGCCTCCCACAAACCTCCCCCAACCCCAAACTTCTCCTCTACCAGAGCAAAGCTAATTACACCCCGCAGAAACACAAATCTCCATGATTTAAAAAGTCACTCTTTTTCATGGGTTTAACCTTGTTAGAGCCTAAGCCTGGCTTTCTTATACGCCAGGCTCTTTGTGAGGAATTCTCTGTTCCTCCTCTAGACAGACACACACAGGACAGCAACACACTTCTGTTTCGCCTCGAGTCGTCTCCCTGTCAGTGGGTTCACTCAGAAAAGTGCAATTAAGTGTGTGTGAGTGTGAGCGTGTGTGTTAGCGTGTGTATGTTTGGAGGGGGTCGAGAGCGTACGCCGGCCTCTCCTCTGCAGGCCATCTGGGACTCTGACTAATAGACTTCCTACATTCATCTTCCAGTGCTTGTACATCCCCATCAGGGAGCTGTTGACCACAAACAGGCCCGTAATGACATTAGCCAGGGCTGGCTTTGGGCTGGCTGTTCAGTGTGAGGCCGGCGTGTGGGCTGCCTGACGCCAGGAGGTCAGGCTGTTTCCTGGGGCCCTGCAGGAGCCCAGAGGACTCCTAGTTGTAGTCATAGGCTCTACTCTGTTTCTCTAAGAAGATCAACCAGAATGGAGTGGGCCGTCAGGTTGTGTCAGAGTGTGAGGCTGCTTGAAATACCCACACTGAGTGAACCTCCTCATGAGTTGAGTAAAATCTTTCTAGTTGTACAGGTGTGAGAAATGTGTGTGTACAGTTGTGTGTACCTGTTACCTATTGAAGAGACCAGGACAACTACAGCTTTGGGGGTCATATACACCCCCCCCCCCCAAAAAAAAAGATCATGTTTACTAGGAGAGGTAGTTCAAGTGGGACTTAGAAGGTGAGGTGTGTGTATGTGTGTGTATGTGGGATTGTAATGGCAGGGTCCTGCCGTAAAGGGCGTGTTGAGACCTGTCCTCTGACAGTCTGACAGGTTGTGGGCTGGATGACACCCTTCTCACCTCATAAAGCTCTTCAGTGGGCGGGAGTGGGGGGAGATGGATGGAGGGAGTGAGGAAGAGGAGTGAGGAGGAGGGTGTGCTCCTGGACCTTTGTTCTCTTGTTCTTCTTCCTCACTTCTTCCTCTTTCTTCACAAGAATGCAAATGTGTAAACCCTCAGATCAGAGGAGAGGGAATGAGTGTAGATGGTGGAGGGATTTAAGGCTGATCCTCCCTGTGTGAGTCACCGACAGTCAGCCTCTCTCTCTCTGTGTCTGAGGGGTACTGAGGGCTCACCGCTGAGGGCTCATCTCCACACACTCCCTGGCATGCTGTGTGTGTGTGTTCATGCCTGCATCTGTGGTTGTGTGTTTATGTGCATATGTGTTTAGGGTTAAGGGATAGGTGAAAGACGAGGTGAACTTTGTTTAGGTGTCTCAGATGTAGCCGGGAATTCAAGACAAATAAATGTCCTCTCTCCGTGTGTGTGTCAGTGGGTATTTTATTACATTTGGGTGTTTGTTCTCTAAAGGCCAGAGAGGGAGTGAATTAGTTCCTGGCACTGAGTCTGTGGGCTGAGTAATTTCCCCTGGCTGGCGTGCAGCGGGTAGCGCGACGTGTGCAGCCCCGCTCCTCCACAAGTTTAATATTGACCGTCCCGCCTGTTTTTATCTCAGCACAACCCTTGTTTAAATAGCAATAGGACCATATCCTGTGTGCTCAAAGAATCTTTATCATCCTCACAGAAGGGTGTGTGTGTGTGTGGGTGTGTGTGTGGGTGGGTATATGTGTGTGGAGAGGTGTGTGTGTGTAAGTATGGAGTGGTGTGTGTGGGTGGGTGTGTGTGTGTGTGTGTGTGTGTGTGTGTGTGTGGGTGTGTGTGTGGGTGGGTGTATGTGTGTGGAGAGGTGTGTGTATGTGTGGAGTGGTGTGTGTGGGTGTGTGTGTGTGGGTGTGTGTGTGGGTGTGTGTGTGGGTGGGTGTATGTGTGTGGAGAGGTGTGTGTGTGTATGTGTGGAGTGGTGTGTGTGGGTGTGTGTGGGTGTGTGTGTGTGGTTGTGTGTGTGGGTGGGTGGGTGGGTGTATGTGTGTGGAGAGGTGTGTGTGTGTATGTGTGGAGTGGTGTGTGTGGGTGTGTGTGGGTGTGTGTGGGTGTGTGTGTGTGGTTGTGTGTGTGGGTGGGTGGGTGTATGTGTGTGGAGAGGTGTGTGTGTGTATGTGTGGAGTGGTGTGTGTGGGTGTGTGTGGGTGTGTGTGGGTGTGTTCGGTCAAGAAAGGTAATAATGAAAGGCAGGGAGAGGTTGAGGCTTTCTCATGCTGTGTTGAGAATGTATGTAGCCTGAGATCTGTGTTTCAGACACAAGGGGGCACTGAAGATGACATGCATTAGTTGAGTTCTCTGTACGTTGGCGATCACATTTAATTAATGCTGTGATTCTCCTTCATGTTGCATGTGGAGAATGACTTTATGTTGCTTTATTTACAGTATTTGGAAACTGGGATTTTATTTGATTGATCAAAAACAGGATACATCTGATCTTTCTTTCTCTTTCTCCCTGCCCCACACTATGTTTTTGATGTCCCTTTCAGGACCACACTGTCCGTGATGGACGTCCTTCTCTGTGTCCTCGTTTCCTGGTTCACATGAAGGCCTGTCCTGCAGACCTCAGACCCCCACGTTTCCTATCCAGTAACCACAGGCCACGTCCTCCTCGCCAGGAACCGACACTACAAAGACAAGCCCTTAGCAGCCTGAAGACGCATTCATGTGCAGGTGAGCCACAGCAAAAGCCTTCCTGCTGCTTGGACAATACAATATACTGTACAACAACAACGTACGAGATAAGATAAGAAATTGTTTATTAATCCCAGAATTCCCCCTCAGTGATTAATAAAGTATGTATTGTTTATCTTCTCTTCAGAGACAGATAACCTTGTGGTATCATAGGGCATTGTTTTCTGTTGACCCCACACCGTTGCTCATTAGGGAACTAGGTCTCAGTGTTAGAGCGGTGGAGGTAACCACCTGGGCCTTCGTTAGTCCTTAATCCGTCCTTCGGCCCACTTTGTTAAGGCCTAATCCCTCTCTTTCTGCTCTGGGGAGGAAGTGTCCATAGCGCCGCCCTCCTGGTGGTCCTCTGCTAGGGTGTTAGCCAATGAAAGGCTGTGCCAGCATACCTGCCCCTCCTTTCAGGGCCCTGCCTCTGATGTGAAGGCATTTGTCCTCCCAGGGCCATAGCCACACTGCAGTGCACGGCTTTGAGACGAGTGTGAGGAGCCAATGGGGAACCAGGGGGATTGGGGAATTTCTCTGCTCTGGAACCGGGTTCTAAAAACCAATTATTCTACCATATGGTGGGCGGCTTCAACACAATCGTCCCTGACCCTGGTCCTTGAGGGAAACGTGCTGTGCGGTATTAGCGGGAGGGGGTGTGTGTAGCTGTGTGCCCCTGACACATGTCATTCATATACAGGCAGACACACACACACACACACACATACACACACACACTTCATGTGGGTGTAACAGATGGGAAGTGCAGGGCATTGTGACAGGAGAATAGTGCAGAAATGTGCTCTCCTCCAGTGCAGCTCTCTGTATCCCCCTGCTACTGCTGACTCCACTCTGTCACACAGACCCCCAGGAAACAAGAGCGCATTGTCTCCCACCCCTCCGGCCCCGCAGAGAAAAGAGGAGTGCGCAGAGGCACAGAGGAAGAATAGAGAGAGGGGAGAAGGAAGAGGGCCGGTGTCGGCTGGAACGGATGTTTGTGGAAGGGATCTGAGAGGGGGATGAAAAGAGGAGTGTGGAGAGAGAGAGAGTGGCTGAGCAGAGAGGAGAGAGTTCCCAGGTAGTGTGAAGTCAGATTCAGGTGCAGGGAAAGAGATGTGTGACAGAGTAGAGGTATCACAGATGTCTTCTAGGGGATACAGGCATCTTAATCAGGATATTCTAATGCTGCTCTCAGGACAGGAGGACAAGCTGCCAAGATGCAGGATTTGCATCAGTTAATTGATATGCGGGTGGAATAACGTCAAATGAATGACAAATCATGATGAATCAAGTTTTTATAAATAGCCCTGCCTCCAATACTGGGTAGCATTCTGAATATATAATATTAAGATGGGAATTGGGCAGCTGGTCCAACGGGGTGGGGTTTCTTCAGCCTTTGTTAGAGCACTGACCCACACAGCAGGGAAAACAGTGTTTGCTCCGGGCCTCACTAAAGTGGGAAAGAAAATGTCACCGGCAGGTATTGGCAGAGACGCCTCTGAGCTGTCAAAGATGATGAATGCCGTTTATAGATTACCCTCTCTGAGGACCCCACATGTTAACTATTCACCACCATTCTTTGTCAGAACTGAACAGCTTGTATCCCCTCTATACCCCTTGCCTAGGTTGAGACAGTCTCTGACAAGACAGTATCATCGTAAATTAGACTAATCAAAATCTGTATTGAATTGTATTACAGGAGAGGAAAATACACCCCCCACCCACCCTTTTTGAACTCTATAAAACCTATATTTGAATGTGATAAAGTATGGTCATATCTGCTTGAATTAAATCATGTTATCCCTGTCTATTGCAGACTCCAGGAGCAGGAGCCTGCAGCACTGCAGCACCACCAGAGGGAGGCGCTTAGCTGTTGTTGTTCCCTGTGTTCCAGTGCCAGTCTCCCCCTCTCCCAGCAGAGCCTCCCCTGAGCTTCCAGTCTGCCCAAGTCCAACATCCTCCAGTGTCACTGACTCTGGGCAGCAGGGGACTGGATCCAACTCCAACCCTGCTCCAGCCTCAGCCCTACCTCATGTCCGTACTCCGAAAGGAGAGAAGGAAACAGAGGATGGTGTTAAAGAGATGGGTGAAGGCACTTCGGCTTCCTCAGGGGCCTTCCGCCCTCCAAGGCCAGACCAGGATCCCAATTCTGGTCCTGAGGACATAGACCCCTCAGTCTCTCCAATCCCTAGTGTCTGTGAGGGTTCTCTCTCAGACTTCAGCCGCCCACCATCCAGCCAGTTCAGCCGGAGCACAGACCTGGGTAGTGGCCGGAGCACAGACCTGGGTAGTGGCCGGAGCAGTCCTCTATGTGGTATTGTACCTACGCTGCTTTGAGACAATTTAAGTGAAATGTATTCAAAGCTGTTGCATTTTCCATGGGCTAATTAGTTGTTTCATAAATTTAGAAATTCATAATTACTGTAACTGTTGTACACTACCGTTCAAAAGTTTGGGGTCACTTAGAAATGTCCTTGTTTTTGAAAGAAAAGCAAATTTTTTTGTGCATTAAAATAACATCAAATTGATCAGAAATACAGTGTAGACATTGTTAATTATGTAAATGACTATTGCAGCCGGGAAACAGCTGATTTTTTATGGAATATTTACATAGGCCCATTATCAGCGACCACCACTTCTGTGTTCCAATGGCACATTGTGTTAGCTAAGTTTATAATTTTAAAAGTCTAATTGATCATTAGAAAACCTTTTGGCAATTATGTTAGCACAGCTATTCTGATTAAAGAAGCAATAAAACTGACCTTCTTTAGACTAGTTGAGTATCTGGAGAATCAGCATTTGTGGGTTCGAAGGCTCAAAATGGCCAGAAACAAAGAACTTTCTTCTGAAACTTGTCAGTCTATTCTTGTTCTGAGAAATGAAGGCTATTCCATGCGAGAAATTGCCAAGAAACTGAAGATCTGTGTACCGCTGTGTACTACTCCCTTCACAGAACAGCGCAAATTGGCTCTAACCAGAATAGAAAGAGGAGTGGGAGGCCCTGGTGCACAACTGAGCAAGAGGACAAGTACATTAGAATGTCTAGTTTGAGAAACAGACGCCTCACAAGTCCTCAACTGACAGCTTCATTAAATAGTACACGCAAAACACCAGTCTCAACGTCAACAGTGGGATGCTGTCCTTCTAGGCAGAGTTCCTCTGTCCAGTGTCTGTGTTCTTTTGCCAATCTTAATCTTTTCTTTTTATTGGCCAGTCTAAAATATGGCTTTTTCTTTGCAAACTTTTGAACGGTAGTGTAGATGATCAAAATCCTTAAATATTCTGTGATTTTGTACACAGACTTGAATGTTTAATTGTAGCCAAGGCTTGCTTTCCTATCATGTCAAATGGAAGGATAATTATTCCATATATCCTTTTTTCTTTTTACAGCGAATCTGAGTGACCTGGACTCAGAGGGTGGATCTCCTCTCACCCAGCATGGCTCCTCTTCCATGTCCCTGTCTGCTCTGGCCTCCTGCACCCCACAGGACCCCCCAACACACCAGCCCCCAAACCCAGCCCCTCACCACCCTCTACACAATCCCCTCCCTCACCAGGCCCAACACTGCCCACCTGACTGGACCACCACGGAGCCCCAGCCAGGCCATGTCCTCCCACCCTACCCAGACCCAGACCCAGACCCATCCCTGGACCCCAACCCAGACCATACTACCCTAGCTTTCCCCTCAGACGCCTGGCAGTCCTGCCCCAGCCCACAGTGCAGGATAACTCCCCGGCCAGGGTCAGGGTTAGGGTCAGGTTTGACCTCACCTCCTGTGGTGGTGGAGAGGCAGGACTGGACATCACACCGCTGGTCCGTCCTTCCCCCCATCTCTCCTGTCAGAGGTGAGGAATGATCCCTGCCTGTTCCATATGGGCCGTTCACAGCCTCCTCCCAGCCTCTTTCCCAGCCTCCCTCCCCGCCCAGCAGCAGCCTGCACTGTTGCCCCTTACCTAGCGCCACGGGGCTGATTGTCCACAGCATGGCTGGACATCTCCCCTGGTACAAAGAGACGGCAGCCAACAGAAAACAGAGGAAATCAAAGCCTGGCTCTATAGAGACGCCCTCCTCAGATCAGATGCTCCTGTCCCCATCGCCGCTCTGCATTGTGAGGGTCTGCTGTCAGCCCTGTTTTGTTTCCTCTCATAATAAATAACGCAGAAAGCTTTTCTTTTTCCTTTAAAGCAGCAATGGAAAGAGGACTCTTTTGATGAAGAGCTGGTACCGTTTGATTCCCAGTTCAAAGGCGCGCGAGGCCCCTTCACAGTAGAAGGAAGTGGGGGGGTTCCCTGCCTCGTGTGCCGTCCGCACTCAGCCGCGGCTTCCCCGCGTTCTCTCCATTCTCCCAGTCGCTGAAAGGAAGACGTGTAGCCGATGGTCATAAATCCACACTGACCACCGCACACTGACGGGGGAAACAGTTAGAGCTACGGTCCACAATAGAATATAGCGGCTTTCCGTCGCCGCTAATTTACCGTTTAGAATAGAGATAAAGGACGGGGCCACTGACATCTGACTTTTATGGGGGACTTTATGAAAGACTATGAAAAGAGAGCAAACAATTGGGAAATTGTATAGGGATTTTCTTTCTCTTACAGAAATGATGAGAGGCCGTCTGCGCTCTTCTAAGGTCCTTTCTACTGATTAGTATCGGTTCCAGGTGCATAGGAATCAAAATAAGAATACTGAAAGAGATTTCGACCAGCACACTGTTGAAAAAAGGAGTACATCCAAACTGAGGCTTGAATGTAACATAAACATGTTTATTAGAACATCATGGTGACCCAAAAATCAATAAAGTGCATAAATGAAAGATAAAAAAAAAAACACACAAACATTCCAGGCTTTAGGCCTTCCTCACTGTAAATAGTCGGCACACACACCTAGCTTCTATAATAGCATATGTCACATGATCAAGAAAAAAAACAACACAAAATCTATAAATCCGTACCTTTACAATAGATGGAATGATGTACATTTTATACAGAATATATAAAAGCAGACAGAGAAATATCATCAATTATTGCTTTTACATATACATTGTGATCATTTCTCTATCATAGATATCTACAGTTCTGTGTGGTGGCATGCTGTTCTCTATGGGAATATATAGCTATATGGTGTCACACTGTTCTCTGTGTGGGAGATACAGCAATATGGTGGCACACTGTGCTCTATGGGGAGATACAGCTATATGGTGGCATGCTGTTCTCTATGGGGAGATACAGCTATATGGTGGCACACTGTTCTCTGTGTGGGAGATACAGCTATATGGTGGCACACTGTTATCTATGGGGAGATACAGCTATATGGTGGCACACTGTTCTCTGTGTGGGAGATACAGCAATATGGTGGCACACTGTTCTCTATGGGGAGATACAGCTATATGGTGGCATGCTGTTCTCTATGGGGAGATACAGCTATATGGTGGCACACTGTTCTCTATGGGGAGATACAGCTATATGGTGGCACACTGTTCTCTACGGGGGAGATACAGCAATATGGTGGCACACTGTTCTCTATGGGGGAGATACAGCTATATGGTGGCACACTGTTCTCTATGGGGAGATACAGCTATATGGTGGCACACTGTTCTCTACGGGGAGATACAGCAATATGGTGGCACACTGTCCTCTATGAGGAGATACAGTTATATGGTGGCACACTGTTCTCTATGGGGGAGATACAGCTATATGGTGGCACACTGTTCTCTACGGGGAGATACAGCTATATGGTGGCACACTGTTCTCTATGGGGAGATACAGTTATATGGTGGCACACTGTTCTCTGTGGGGGAGATACAGCTATATGGTGGCACACTGTTATCTATGGGGAGATACAGCTATATGGTGGCATGCTGTTCTCTGTGGGGGAGATACAGCAATATGGTGGCACACTGTTCTCTATGGGGAGATACAGCTATATGGTGGCACACTGTTCTCTGTGGGGGAGATACAGCAATATGGTGGCACACTGTTCTCTGTGTGGGAGATACAGCTATATGGTGGCACACTGTTCTCTATGGGGAGATACAGCTATATGGTGGCACACTGTTCTCTATGTGGGAGATACAGCTATATGGTGGCACACTGTTCTCTATGGGGAGATACAGCTATATGGTGGCACACTGTTCTCTACGGGGGAGATACAGCAATATGGTGGCACACTGTTCTCTATGGGGGAGATACAGCTATATGGTGGCACACTGTTCTCTATGGGGAGATACAGCTATATGGTGGCACACTGTTCTCTACGGGGAGATACAGCTATATGGTGGCACACTGTTCTCTATGGGGAGATACAGTTATATGGTGGCACACTGTTCTCTGTGGGGGAGATACAGCAATATGGTGGCACACTGTTCTCTGTGGGGGAGATACAGCTATATGGTGGCACACTGTTATCTATGGGGGAGATACAGCTATATGGTGGCATGCTGTTCTCTATGGGGAGATACAGCTATATGGTGGCACACTGTTCTCTATGGGGAGATACAGCTATATGGTGGCACACTGTTCTCTACGGGGGAGATACAGCAATATGGTGGCACACTGTTCTCTATGGGGGAGATACAGCTATATGGTGGCACACTGTTCTCTACGGGGAGATACAGCAATATGGTGGCACACTGTCCTCTATGGGGAGATATAGCTATATGGTGGCACACTGTTCTCTATGGGGGAGATACAGCAATATGGTGGCACACTGTTCTCTATGGGGAGATACAGTTATATGGTGGCACACTGTTCTCTGTGGGGGAGATACAGCAATATGGTGGCACACTGGTCTCTATGGGGAGATACAGCTATATGGTGGCACACTGTTCTCTATGGGGAGATACAGCTATATGGTGGCACACTGTTCTCTGTGGGGGAGATACAGCTATATGGTGGCACACTGTTCTCTATGGGGAGATACAGCAATATGGTGGCACACTGTTCTCTGTGGGGGAGATACAGCTATATGGTGGCACACTGTTCTCTGTGGGGGAGATACAGCTATATGGTAGCACACTGTTCTCTATGGGGAGATACAGCTATATGGTGGCACACTGTTCTCTATGGGGGAGATACAGCTATATGGTGGCACACTGTTCTCTACGGGGGAGATACAGCTATATGGTGGCACATTGTTCTCTACGGGGAGTTGCAGAGCAAGTCGCTGGTTCATTTATTTCACGCATAAATAAATGTAGAATAAGAATTTGTTCTTAACTGACTTGCCTAGTTAAATAAAGGTTAAATTAAATTAATTATAAAAATATTTCACACAGATGTAGACAGACCCAGGTTTTTGTGAAAACATTTCAACATTCTACAATTCTAAACTTTTTCAGGACACTGTCTTCAAAGATAAAATCCAAATAACTTCCCAGGTCTTCATTGTAAAGGGCTTAAACACTGTTTCCCACCATAAATGAACATGCACCAGTGGAACGGTCGTTAAGACACTAACAGCTTACAGACGGTCGGCAGTTAAGGTCACAGTTATGAAAACTTAGGACACTAAAGAGGCCTTTCTACTGACTCTGAAAAACAACAAAAGAAAGATGCCCACGGTCCCTGCTCATCTGCGTGAACGATGCTGCAAGGAGGCATGAGGACTGCAGATGTGGCCAGGGCAATAAATTACAATGTCCGTACTGTGAGATGCCTAAGACAGTGCTACAGGGAGACAGGACGGACAGCTGATCGTCCTCGCAGTGGCAGACCACGTGTAACAACACCTGCACAGGATCGGAACATCCAAACATCACACCTGCGGGACAGGTACAGGATGGCAACAACAACTGCCCGAGTTACAGCAGGAACGCAAAATCCCTCCATCAGTGCTCAGACTGTCCGCAATAGGCTGAGAGAGGCTGGACTGAGGGCTTGTAGGCCTGTTGTAAGGCAGGTCCTCACCAGACATCACCGGCAACAACGTCGCCTATGGGCACAAACCCACCGTCGCTGGACCAGACAGGACTGGCAAAAGTGCTCTTCACTGACGAGTCGCGGTTTTGTCTCACCAGGGGTGATGGTCGGATTCACGTTTATCGTCGAAGGAATGAGCGTTACACTGAGGCCTTGTACTCTGGAGCGGGATCAATTTGGAGGTGGAGGGTCCGTCATGGTCTGGGGCGGTGTGTCACAGCATCATCGGACTGAGCTTGTTGTCATTGCAGGCAATCTCAACGCTGTGCGTTACAGGGAAGACATCCACCTCCCTCATGTTGTACCCTTCCTGCAGGCTCATACAAATATTTACACATGTTAAGTTTGCTGAAAATAAACGCAGTTAACAGTGAGAGGACGTTTCTTTTTTTGCTGAGTTTACATTCAATATTACCAAGCAATATATAAGATGAAGTTTGTAATTTTTTCCATATATAAAATATAGACTGTGTAATGTATGTGAGAACAAAATAGAAATGTTGCTGAATTTGCTGAATTTCATTCCCATAGTTGGGGATATCAATGTCTTGGGCAGAGTGTTATACAGGCTAATGATCCCTCTCGTGCGTGTGTGTGTGTGCAGTGTGTGGGTGTATTTGGTGTGCAGGAACCTCTCACCCCTCTGCAGTCCTTTTCAGACAGGGTCTTCTCTTTGTGTGCTCCCCTCAGCTCCCTTTCAGGTCCCCACGCCAGGGCCCAACAATCAGAGGGCGACCCCAAGGCGACCCCTCATTGAGCATCATCTCCAGAGTGTAACTGTCCTTGACAATGGAGCGGGACGCTGGCCTATTGTGGTACCCTGGCCTGGCCTCTCCACCACCCAGACCCAGGGCACCACCCAGCCTTTCAGCCCCACGTTGTGGCCAGAGTGGGGGGATAGGGGGAAACATGGGGACACAGAGGAGCCTTGTCTGGGCTGACTCCTTCCTGACACCACCGCCCCGACTCAGTAGCAATCCTCAGAATGACGGCTGACTTGACAGCAGCAATATGCTTTAAAGTGTCAAGTCAAGTCCCTCCATTGTCTCTCTGAGTAGAGAGCCGAGGCACTGGAATGCACAATGGTGTGTGTGTGTGTGTGTGTGTGTGTGTGTGTGTGTGTGTGTGTGTGTGTGTGTGTGTGTGTGTGTGTGTGTGTGTGTGTGTCGTCAGACGTAAAGGAGCTGAGTTTGTGTGTTCTTTATTTGCTTGTGTATATATTATGTGGGTCTGCTATCTGCTTTACATGTCCATACGAGAGAAGAAGAGCTCATTCTCTAAGGCTGTCACCGTGACAGAAACCCTCAGCACACCATTTTCAGTTACTGTTACAAAAAAGGCAAAGAAAACAGGTGTGTTTTGACTGTTTTGAGAAGATTCAAGTAATGAGTGATTTAAGGGCGGACAGTTTGGCCTGTCCTGTGAGTGAGGTATGTGGTAACGAGGGCTTAGAGGGAGAGCGTTGCTCCTGTGTGTATACTAGCATCTCCCGTAGCCCCAGGGTCTGAGTGGCTCTGTGTAGGCTGACACAGACTCCACCTGGGAGGCATCCTCTCCCATGGAGGTCCTAGTTTGGTGGTGGTGGTGGAGGGTTGATGACACCGGCTCAGGGCAAGGAGGAATGGGAGTTTGTTGGTTGTCTGGGTGAAGTGTGTGTTTGTTGTGTGTGCATGGGTACGATACCGATCCGTCTCTGTGATGCCTAGAGGGGACAGGCAGTCAGGCACTAATTGACTTACAACCAGGTGTTGGAACCGGTTCAGGGAGCAGCAAAGACACATTTTTCTTTTAGAGGAATGGAAACAGAACCGGGAAAGAAAGTGATCTCTAGTGTTGCGGAACAGAACCGTTACTTTTAAATCTTGAGAACCAGTTAATAATGTAATTTTGTGTTACATTTTTTATCATCTTTTCCCCCCTAATGTCTAGTATATACTGTAATTCTGTAATAAAGTGAAGTTATGATGCTAGTAATAGCCTAAACATATTCCAATTCACATCATGTCATGATGCTCAGCACTTCAAGCCAAGCCCCCTCCACGTCCACCCCTCTCTCTTGCTCTCTCTCTGACATTTCAGTCACATCTCTCACCTGCACTTATCTGTCCTCAAACATGTAAACAACTAGCTTACACGTTCCGCAGCAAGCTGCTCTATCCACGCTTATTGGTGGACTAAATGAAAGAACAATTTCACAGGGTAAAAAATGAATGAAAAGAAACTATGTAAACTGTTACTTTTTGGGGGGGTTCGAACCGGTTCAGAACTTTATTATGCTGGTCGGAACACTGTAAATAAATAAATAGGGGTTCTGCTCGGAACGGATCCTCTATTTCTAACCCAATCCTCTATTTATATTGCATCATGTAACACAGTACAGTAGTATATTCTCTATGTGATATGCCCAACCTGCTTGTGCTGTTTCAGATGGCACTGACACAGTGTCCTCCTGGTCCCGCTGTTCTCAGGTCAGCTCTAGCCAGTCCCATGTGTTTGATGAACTGGAGGCCATCGCCCCGCGGACAGGCTCCTGTCTGTCCCTAGACCACCCACTCAGCCCAGCTGACTGCAGCCCACCTGGTACAGGTACTGTACAGAGCACCCACATTATGTCCAGCAGATCGTATAAAATACCACTGATGTCATACCTGTCAAGGGTCTACACAATGATCACATCTGAAACGTGCTCTATATTTATGTCAAACATGTGCTACTCAAACTGTAGACACTTGAAAAAGAAGAGCTTTGTTGTATGGCCATTGGCTTTTTACTTTGTAAGTTGGTGAATTAACCTTAATTTTTTTTAGAGCAGGTGAATGCTTAACCAGCTAGTTGTGGAATGTACTTGATGTTTCGAGTTGTTTCTGCCTGTGCAGTCCATGGTGTTAAAATGAATTAGCATTGTTTAGACAGTTATGTCAATGAAAAGGTCACGGCACCTGATTGTCTTTTTCCTGTTTGTGGTTGTTGTGGCCATGTTTGTCTGACCACCATTAATGCCTCAATTAGACATGCTCTCCTTCCTCAGCCTCTCTCATGCAATGGACTGGGGTATGACGGTGATGTGTGTATCTCAGCGCTCTGTTGTGGAACAGCGTGTCACGTCTTTGTGTGTGTACAGTAAATGTGTGTGTGTGTGTGTGTCTCCTGAGGTTGGTCAGTCCAGTGAGCTGTGAAGTGGAACATTAACCAACGCAGACAGTGATTTTCTCACTCACTGAGGACTTCCCCAAGCTTCTCTCATCCCCTCTAATCCCTGACAAGGTGTTTAAGATGTTTAACCTGCTCGCTTGACCTGAACCTCCATCTGACCTCCATGACCTTTGCCCTGAGGATGTGGTGGGATCATGTTAGTGGTGGAACATCTTCCTCAATTGACAAATATCGACATCTACCATCAGTATAGAAACAGGAAATCAAAGAAATGTAAAACTGTCTTAAACTGACTGACTGCTTAAACTTTGCTACTGACTCACAGGCATCCAAGTGTGTCTGTCCACTCTCCAGTGACCCTGTCTGCGTGGCAGTATAGCTAGTTAACACTTTAATCGCAGGGTTAGACTTTTGTTATCTGTAACAGTGTGTCTTTACAATGGGTGGCATTCTCATGGCTAACGAGGGGGTTAACTCCCAGCCTAACTGAAAGTGTGTCATCACAATGTGTTTCACCCATGCTGATCCACGGGACTTCCTTCACCACAACGCCTTAACCAATCAGACATCCAGCCAGTTCATTTTTTCTCAACTGAAGGGATTTACCTGACAAGCAGAAACACACCCAGAGACACACGCAACACATTGTAGAGGCAGGAGCATTCCCGAGGGCCGCAGGCACGTCATGTTTTTGATTTAACTGACCGGGAAGACCAGGTGTGTTGAATGTAGGGAATCGTTGAACTGAGGAGTTAGCTCCGTTGGTCAGGTGTGGTGTCTAGTTGGAACAACATCCTGCAGTACCTGCAGCACTCCAGGAACAGGGTTGTTCCTGGATCTAGGCAGAATTAATTTAAAGTCTCTAAAAGTTAGTCTCTCAAAGGGCATACTGTAAAAAACGCTGTACTGTACTTAACTAGAAAACTATCCAGATACTTTTTATGCGCTATAAAACACAAAGCGTTCCGCTATGGCTGCTGTGTGGCTGGCTGAGATGGTGGGACTGAGAGTGCATTGAGAGGAGAAGCAGGGTTGACTTGCAGCGGAGCGTGATATGAGGCAGCTCCAGCCCAGCGGCTGTGTGAAATCCCCTCCCAGGGAACAGCAGCTCCACACTCTGCTCTCTGCCTGGACGGCGTGGGCCCAGGATTTGCATGGGCAGGGAGCCCACACTGTTACTGATCCACTTTTAATTGGCCGTGACAGAGAACTTTGGAGCCTAGGACTGGGGGGTGGAGCTGAAGGGTTCTCAGTCAATCAATCAAATTGATTTATAAAGCCTTCTTACATCAGCTGATGTCACAGAGTGCTGTCCAGAAACCCAGCCTAAAACCCCAAACAGCAAGCAATGCAGGTGTAAAAGCACGGTGGCTAGGAAAAACTCCCTAGAAAGGCCAGAACCTAGTAAGAAACCTAGAGAGGAACCAGGCTGTGAGGGGTGGCCAGTCCTCTTCTGGCTGTGCCGGGTGCAGATTATAACAGAACATGGACAAGATTCTAAAATGTTCATAGAACAGGCAGAACAATTGAAACTGGAGAAGCAGCACGGCCAGGTGGACTGGGGACATCAAGGAGTCATCAGGCCAGGTAGGCCTTGAGGAATGGTCCTAATGCTCAGGTCCTCCTCATCCTGAGAGAGAGAGAGAGAGAGAGAGAGAGAGAGAGAGAGAGAGAGAGAGAGAGAGAGAGAGAGAGAGAGCATACATAAATTCACACAGGAGAGACGAGGAGGGGTCGGGAGACACTGTGGCTCCGTCCGACAATACCCCCGGAAAGGGCCAACCAGGCAGGATATAGTATCAGTGACTCAACCCACTTAAGCGACGCACCCCCCCAGGGACGGCATGGAAGAGCACCAGTAAGCCAGTGACTCAGCCCCTGTAATAGGGTTAGAGGCAGAGAATCCCAGTGGAGGGGAACCGGCCAGGCAGAGACAGCAAGGGTGGTTCGTTGCTCCAGTGCCTTTCCATTCACCTTCACCCTCCTGGGCCAGACTACACTCAATCATAGGACCTACTGAAGAGATGAGTCTTCAATAGAGACTTAAAGGTTGAGACCGAGTCTGCGTCGCTCACATAGATAGGCAGACCATTCCATAAAATTGGAGCTCTATAGGAGAAAGCCCTGCCTCCAGCTGTTTGCTTAGAAATTCTAGGGACAGTAAGGAGGCCTGCGTCTTGTGACCGTAGCGTACGTGTAGGTATGTACGGCAGGACCAAATCGGAAAGATAGGTAGGAGCAAGCCCATGTAATGCTTTGCAGGTTAGCAGTAAAACGTTGAAATCAGCCCTTGCCTTAACAGTAAGCCAGTGTAGAGGCTAGCACTGGAGTAATATGATCAACTTTTTTGGTTCTAGTCAAGATTCTAGCAGCCGTGTTTAGCACTAACTGAATTTTTTTTAGTGCTTTATCCGGGTAGCCGGAAAGTAGAGCATTGCAGTAGTCTAACCTAGAAGTGACAAAAGCATGGATACATTTTTCTGCATCAGTTTTGGACAGAAAGTTTCAGATTTTTGCAATGTTACGTAGTCAGTCATATTTGCACACACCTCTATCCCTGGCCTTGGCCTACACTATCCCTGTTTATCCCTGGTTATCCAGGGGTCCCTGTGATAACCCCCTGCACACAGGGAATCAGAGAAGGTGGTCACTCTGGTCCTGACTAATGTATTGTTTGTTGAGTCCCGTGTAGCTCAGTTGGTAGAGCATGGCTCTTGCAACACCAGGGTTGTGGGTTTGCTTCCCACAGGGGATCAGTATGACAGTGTATGTACTCGCTCCTGGAAGTCGCTCTGGATGAGAGTGTCTGCTAAATGTCTAAAAATGTTTTTTTTAAACGAGTTAGTAGATGGTCTGACTGACGCAATGGACTCCCTTAGTCCCTTTTTAATGCTTTAGTTCTGATGTGTTGGATCTGCTGTTTCACATAATGCTTCAGTTGTCCTGTATACTGTATGCCACCTCTGCAGAGATGTCCCCAGGCCTGGCTGCTCTGACAGTGGGCTGTGACTCGGGGGACCTGGGCTCCCTGTCCCGTGTGCAGCTTCTGCTCCTGGACCGGTCGGACCCTGTGGAGCCCCACTGGCTCGCTGGTCAGGACAAGTACTCCCCAAGAGAAGACAGAACAACAGGCGACACAGCGGAGCTCCGAGCCAGAAGACCTCTTAGTCCAAGACTGCATACTACAGGTATCCCTGATTCAACACCCAACCCAGTCTGTGATTTATTTGTCAGTGAATGTGATTGAACTGGCACATTTCTTTATATACACTGTGTTTGAGACATTGTCTCAATAAGATTACTAGATGTAAACTCACTCCTTCGACAGTTTCTTTCGACAGTTACAATGAGCCAAACTATGACCTTTGATAGAAACAGCAAAACCGTTGGTTTCACAACAGGGAAAATCCAGACAGAGGAGTATTCTGTAGAATAGGCTGGACAGGGGAATACCAAGCAGCGTTATGGGTGTGTGCCTGCCGGTCGTTGTCCGGCCTTGAGAGTAATGTCTTTACAGTGTGGACCGCCTCTCATCTGCTCCCAGGCATGCTGCTGCAGGCTCTTAACTGAAAGGCCATAAAGATATGGAGGCTCATTTCTGGCTTTGACAGAACGTTTCATTGGGAGATGATATGCCATATTAATAAAGATCAAACCGCCTCGCGTTTATCATTAACCTGGAGACCTCAGCCCAGACACACAAAAATATCTATTTTAACAATGGCACAATCTGGATGGGATTGTGTCTGTGCGGCACGCGCATATCAGTCTGGGTGATGCAAGAAATGGCATAGAAAGTTGACCAAACGTCCTGTAAAGTGGTAAAAGGAACATAAGTGGTCGATTAGCAAACAGTTGGAAATAAGCACTTTCCATGATGTTGACAATACTATTGCTCAGTGTGATGCTTCTCCTCTGAATTGGCAAAGGCCATGAATACAGTCATTGAATCAAACTAAATCCTCTTCACTTGGTGACGTGTCACTGTGGCCTGCCTGGAGATGTAGACATTGCAGGGAGCCTGTCTGTCTGTCTGTCCTCCTAGGTGTGCCTCCAGAACAATGTTTTCCCATTCTGTTTGCACCTGGCACGCTTCTACAAGACAGGTGCTCCTCCATGGTTTTTTCCCACTCTTTTTATATCAGTATTTGCAGAGAGATTAGGAACCATACTTTTGACTAATACATGGCATTACTCATATCGGTGCACGCACTCAAACACAAAGGAAAACACACACGCAAGCGTGTACACCGGGCACGATGGCACGCGCACGCACGATCTATCCAGTTTGTGTCTTCAAACTGATGTGTGTGTGTGTGCCTGCATGGATGTGTGTGTGTGTTGTTGTCAGGCGTCCTGCAGCCCCTCACAGCTGGCAGCTGTGGAGACGGCAGTGTGTCTGAGAGGTGTGTCGCCACAGGCAAAGTCCAGGGACAGGGTGAGCACACAATGGTGAGTGTCTGTAGCCCCTCCCCTAAACTACCCCTCACAACAACCCCCCTGTGGCTTTCATCCGTCTCCTTAAATGACTATTGCACATTGTTGTTTAAACACGGACTATACAAACAGAAGGACCTCTATTTACAGTATAAACTTGAACTGGCATGAATTTGTAACTGCCATCCCGGATCAAGCAGCCAAATTGTTGTTGATAATTGAAACACAATATAACAACAGTGAGAGAAGCGTGCAGTGCAGCAGGTGTGTAGTTAATCAGTCACAGGCCACCGGAGGGAGAGGCTGATGACTGTACCACTGAAAGAGCAGAGCAGACAGCCTTTTTACACCACGCTCCACTCAGCCCACTGCTCTATCCAAGGGGGGTCCACTCACTCACACTTAGATGTGGCTCTATACAGGGGGGACTCTTTTGGAGGATGCGCCACTGGTGGGATGGATCAGACAGGGTCAGGGGTGAGGGGTCAGGGGGTAAACACAGCGCTGCGAGTGCCGGGGTGCAGTGGAATGGATGCAGGTGCTCCACGCGGTAGACTATTCATCTCCTCTTTATGATGGAGGAGAGAGCTTCCTCTGCTCTTTGAAAGGCTCAATGTGCCTTATAAGCCCCCTGTGATTATGGCTAACCACAATGAAGCGTTCTGAGTACCCGGGGCATGATTCATGTTAGGCTATTTGCATAATGGACCACTACTACACCACAGGTTTAGAGTCTAGTGTGCTGGTACGGGATTGGCACGCATTATGTGGTTATAATGTGTTTTTTTTGTAATAGTTATGCCTGATTGGTCAGTGTGGTTTGAACACAGGTCAGACTGAATAATGTGATCGTTGTGTCTCGGTTTTATGCTTGTGTTTTCAGCAGTCCCACAACGAGGATGGTTCCAGGTCACCATCGTCATGGATCAGTGATTCCAGTCCGTCAGGCATCATATCCGGGTCCACCAGTTCCCAATGCGAGTCCTGCTGTGGTACTGCATCATATAACTCTTATCACATCCACACTTAATGAACATGATCTCTTAACAACCTTATTGATTTGACTTCCTAATCGTAATATTTTAGCTTGCTCTGCATATTATGCGTTCAACCCTTCTCTCTGAACCTAAGCATACATCTCTGGAAACCCTTAACAGCTATCTTAAATCAGTCAATGTCTACAAGAGGCTGTCCTTAACATGAGGGTTTGGTCTCAGTAAAAGCCCACTCTGTCCATACTAGAGCGGGTCTTATTCAAAGCCATTGTGTTCTTACTGTCACCGCTGTGTTTGGCCGTGTTTCTCTACGTCCGGTACAGTTAAGCCTGATAATCCTTCGTAGAGCCGGCTGGCGAGCAGAGTGGTCCTCTCCTGTGTGGCCGTCTTGTGTACACTGATGAATAATGGGTTCGAAGGCAGAGCAAGTACTGTAGGACCAGAAACACAGAGAAAACAGGCTTCACAGGAAGGAAAGGGAAAGGAAGGATCAACTGGGTTTGACTTACCCCCTTCACATTTCTCTCTCTTCTGTGAAGCAGAGAGATACTCTTTTTGAGCTAAAACTTTCTCCCCATTCAATTTCTCTTTTTCCCTCTTCCCTCTCATCACTTTCTCCTTCGTCCTTTTTGTTCTTCCTCCACCTCTGTTTCACCACATCTGTCCTCAGCCTGTGATCGTGCCATGTGTTTTAACGCTGAGTGACTCTCCTGTATCAGTCATTGTGTTATGTTGGCCCTAATGGCCCGTGGCTCGCTGTGTTGCGCCTCAGTGACAGCACCATTACAAACCCAGTTGTCATACCTGTGATTCAACGGCCATGCATGAGGGCCACCGTGCTCAGCCATTAACTACGACCAAGGGCACAGCGACATGTAGCATGTTTTCTTAGCTCCACTGCTTGTTGTCTGATGTCAGGACACCGTGACTGGTGGGTTACACTCACTGGCCAGATACCAGGAGCTCTGTCACATGACTTAATCTATGTTAACTTACAGATGGGGAGGAGTCCGAGGGAAGTGACCAAACCAGCCAGGCCCTTACCACCTCAAATGACAGGAACAAGGGTGAGTGACATTTTAGTGAGATGTCTTAATATAGGATAGTAAAGTTTTCCCACTGTGTTATCACCTCTATTTTACACGCCTGCAATGGAACGCTCATAATGCTCATAAGACAACCGCTTGTTGTGGTGGAGACCGAAACATCCCGAAACCCCAAAACACGGTCCTTTTTACTGCAGCTCTGCGAGAACAAACTTGTCACATAAAAAAGATGTCATCCCAGGTATCCTTGGTGATGGTCTGTGTGTTCTTGCACAATGACCTCTGGGAGGCCAAAGACATGGTCAGAGCCCAGGAGAGGGTCATGGGGAGGGCGCTGAGGGGTCAGCCCCGGGGTCAGCGAGCCTTTGAGAGGTGCCCAGTGTGTGGGATGGCTTTGTGTGGCCATAGGTTAGGTGAGATTGGGTTTCCAAGCAGAGGAACGGTGCAGTTAAAACTCTCAATAGAGCTCCCTAAGTAGTCCATAGAATGACACTGTAATGACTCAATGTGACACTATGGGGACAGCATTGTAGGATGACAGCATGGTGTTCCAGTATGAATTTACGAATCCAATAAGGACTTTGACCTAAAAGTATGTATCCAAATAAAGAATATACGACAAATGTGAAATACAGTCCCTGTTGTCGTAGTCATCAGGCTTTTGTTATAACAGGTTCATAGCTTTATAATGTGGCTTTTTCCAAACAATGTCCATCTGTGAATGAACCAATAGGCAGAATACAGGCCAATGGCACTTAGGCCAATGACTTACCCAGTCAGAAACATCATGCAACAAGATAAGATAAGCCAGTAAGATATGTGGTCTGTCCCCAGTGAGCTCTATGATAAGGTCTTTGTCCCTCTCTCTGTCATAATTAATTCATAGGTACAAATTCATGACTGTTTCAATTCTGCCGATCACTCCTGTGTTTACCCCAGAGTTTAGCATTCAGCTGTTACTGAAGACGTTAAATGAATATCTAAATGAATATCGTTATGAGCCGGGGCCACAAAGAGGACTTATCTGGACTGACCCTGGTAGATTGTTCCGGAAGGCTTCGGGGAGCCGCTAGCTGGACAGATTAGGGCCGGTGAAAGAGAAGGGAAAGACACTGGAGCAGAGATTAGTCGTGTTCCAAGCAGGATGGTCCCCCACCCCACCCAGAGGACCACACACTGACAATGTAGCTGTGTCACCATTGTCTCTAAACCACTGCAACTGTGGGCTCAGCGGCCATTGTCTCCTCCAAAATCCACCATCGTTTTCTCTCCCTCCTTGCCCTTTTTCAAACCTGGATTCATCCAGGCCCTTTGATTGGCACTTGTCAGTGGCTGATAGAGAGGATGACGTGTTGGAAAACGAACAGGCCGATAAAGGAGACCTGAAAAGGACAATCCCTCCCCATGAATAATAATCTGGAAGGATTTGCCTTTTTTCTCCGCCCCTCCCCATTATTCCAGCCTTTCTTCTGGACAGATAGAGGAGTCGAGGCTCTGGGTGGCATCGGTGAATGGCACTGATTGTTTCACTGACGCTCATCTCTTTCTCAAACACACAAAGAAAAAGATACAAGTCCGATCTTCTTGCCTCTTCCTGGTGCACTGGATGTTGGGGTCTTTCTGTGTAGAGGAGCAGGCGATGTGTGTATTTTTGTGTTCAGGGGCAGAGCTGGCCAGAGGGAGGGTGGTGTGGGATTTTTTTTGTCTTCGGTGGCCTTTCGAGATCAGGGAGGGGATTTGACTTGGCTACACACAGCCAAATCCAGCTATCTGCCACGATTCAGATGGCTCTGTTGGTATGGTAACCTGGTCTGTGTGTTTTAGATGGTTTCTAAGCAGGCCACTGTCTTGTTTCCAGCTTGAACTGACCAGTAATCACTCCCCCAGCATTCACGGATTAGGCCATGTTAGAATAAGAGCTTTTAGAAAGGAAGGCACCAAATCGTGAATAATATTTGGCAAAGCTTTTACTTTGTATCAAAGATGTCTGAGTCGCTATGTTTAAAATGACCAGTCTAGTTGGGTACATCTTGTCCAGTAATGAACATAAATATATTATGAAATGTGTTTATGTAAGATGTTAAAGCGCTTGCACAAATGCATCATTTCAGATAGCAATTGAACTAACATTTGGTCACCGTTCCTTCTAATTTCATTGTGTATAGGCATGCATTATATACAGTATGATATCATTTGTATTATACATCTCCTTGGTCCTTCCAAATTCGTTTAAATAAATAATCTAAACATGATTGATGTTGCACACAAATAAATATTATAGACCGAATGATAAATTCGATGTTCTATCGGTGGACAGTATTTTACTCCCCAAAAGCCTTTGACATTGAGAATCGTGCCCGACACAGAAACTGAAGTAGAGATGTGATTGTGTTCACTGTGGTGGAAGACGGACTGTCAAATGAGACATGACTATATCCATCTGAGCTGCTGACCTCTGACCTTTCAGCACGATATATGATGACAGTCTGGGACGTTTTTTGATGGAAGATAGATCTGAACCCTGTCACTCTGTCGGTCAAGCTTTCTCCTGATCCTAATGTCTGACTGACACCATCCTAATGCTGAAATGCTTAAAACTCTTGTTTTATGTGGTAACACAAGTAACATGTCACGATCCTCGGGAAGGACAGACCAAGGCGCAGTTAGGCATCCAGTATACATGCTTTTTATTTAACAACGTAACTCACGTAACTGGGCAAAACAATAAACAGAACGAACGACGATCGTGCATAAACATAGACTTACATAAACAACGAAGCTATGCATAAACAATAACCCACAAAACCTATACGAAAACCCCAAACATATATATGGTTCCCAATTAGAGACAACGACACACAGCTGCCTCTAATTGGGAACCATTACCCCAACATAGAAATAGACAAACTAGAACCAAAATAACCCTACACCAAAATGAAACAAACACACGCCAGCCTAAACTCTGGCCTGGACGTGACAGTATCCCCCAAAGGCGCGGACTCCGACCGCGCCAACAGTCCATGGGGGGGTCTTCGGGTGGGTCTTTTGGTCCCAGGTGGCGGCTCCGGTGCCGGCCGTGCTGGTAATAGGTCACGCACCGGAGGCCCTGGGCAATTAGCCGGACTGGGGACCCTCACTGGCGGCCCCGGACTGGGGACCCTCACTGGCGGCCCCGGACTGGGGACCCTCACTGGCGGCCCCGGACTGGGGACCCTCACTGGCGGCCCCGGACTGGGGACCCTCACTGGCGGCCCCGGACTGGGGACCCTCACTGGCGGCTCCCGGACTGGGGACCCTCACTGGCGGCTCCGGACTGGGGACCCTCACTGGCGGCCCCGGACTGGGGACCCTCACTGGCGGCCCCGGACTGGGGACCCTCACTGGCGGCCCCGGACTGGGGACCCTCACTGGCGGCCCCGGACTGGGGACCCTCACTGGCGGCTCCGGACTGGGGACCCTCACTGGCGGCTCCGGACAGGGGACCTTCTCTGGAGGTCCCAGACAGGGGACCTTCTCTGGAGGTCCCAGACAGGGGACCTTCTCTGGAGGTCCCAGACAGGGGACGCCGCACTGGCCTTCTGGTGCGGGAGCAGGAACCGGCCGTACTGGGCTCATTAAGTGCACTGGCACTCTGGCGCGGGAGCAGGAACCGGCCGTACTGGGCTCATTAAGCGCACTGGCACTCTGGTGCGGGAGCAGGAACCGCCGCACTGGGCTCATTAAGCGCACTGGCACTCTGGTGCGGGAGCAGGAACCGGCCGTACTGGGCTCATTACGCCGCACTGGCCCTCTGGTGCGGGAGCAGGAACTGGCCGCATTGGGCTCACTAAGCGCACTGGCACTCTGGTGCGGGAGCAGGAACCGGTCGTACTGGGCTCACTAAGCGCACTGGCACTCTGGTGCGGGGAGCAGGAACCGGACGTGCTGGGTCCACGACGGGCACAGGGATCCTGGAGCGTGGAGCAGGGACAGGACGTGCTGGGTCCACGACGGGCACAGGGATCCTGGAGCGTGGAGCAGGGACAGGACGTGCTGGGTCCACGACGGGCACAGGGATCCTGGTGCGCCGGAGCCGAACAGGACGTGCTGGACTCTCTAAGCGCACGGGGCCTGGTGCGCCGGAGCCGAACAGGACGTGCTGGACTCTCTAAGCGCACGGGGGCCTGCGCGCCGGAGCCGAACAGGACGTGCTGGACTCTAAGCGCACAGGGGCCTGGTGCGCGGAGCAGGGACTGGATGTACTGGGCTCTCTAAGCGCACAGGGACCTGGTGCGTGGAGCCGGTACTTCTCTCCCCGGCTGTTCACTCACCCTTGCCTCATGGATGATGGGAGCTGGAATGTCACGCACTGGGCTATGGACGTGAACAGGAGACACCGCACGCAGAGCCGGCGCAGGATATTTCGGTCCCAACAGGCGCACTGGAGACCTGGCGCGCAGAGCCTGCACCACTCCTCCAGGCTGCACACTCACCCTAGCCCAACAGATGAGTGGCGCTGGAATTCCGCACACCGGCCTATGCACGCGCACTGGAGACACCGTGCGCACAACTGCATAGCACGGTGTCTGCTCAGTGCGACGCACCCTCCAACGCTTCCTCCAGAGAGCACGAGGAGTTAGCTCAGGAGTCCCTCCTGAACCGGCCAAACTCCCCGTGTGCCCCCCCTTTTGGGCTTCCTAGCCAGGCGAGGTCTAACAAACTCTCCTCTATCCGGATCCCATGCTCCATATAGATCCTCGTACCTGTGCCGCTCCGCCGCCGCTGCTTCCAGTTCCTCTCTAGGACGGCGATACTCTCCAGGCTGGGTCCAAGCACCTCCATTAAATAATTCCTCCTCCCAAGTCCTGAACTCCCGGGTCTCTCGCTGCTTGGTCTTCTTATGGTGGGTTATTCTGTCACGATCCTCGGGAAGGACAGACCAAGGCGCAGCGAGGCATCCAGTATACATGCTTTTTATTTTACGAATGAACTCACGTAACTGGGCAAAACAATAAACAGAACGAACGACGATCGTGCATAAACATAGACTTACATAAACAACGAAGCTATGCATAAACAATAACCCACAAAACCTATACGAAAACCCCAAACATATATATGGTTCCCAATTAGATACAACGACACACAGCTGCCTCTAATTGGGAACCATTACCCCGACATAGAAATAGACAAACTAGAACCAAATTAACCCTACACCAAAATGAAACAAACACACGCCAGCCTAAACTCTGGCCTGGACGTGACATAACACTTATGTTAAGAATGACTACTACAGTCGCAAAAAAAAAGAAGGAACTTGTACTCACAATCTGTTAAGGCTGTGGTTATGTAGTGGAGAAAGAGTCAGGCGCAGGAAGTTGAGATGTGTGTGAAGGTAAAATTGAATAAAGCCACCAGAAAAATACAAAATAAATCTGGCGCTGCAAAATACCCACACGAACAAAATAGACGGGCGAAAATAAACAACCCGGAACAACGAGGAATAATCCCAGCTCTCAGTACACAGATTGAGAAAATAACCATGACAAAATAACAATCACGCAGGAGAAGGGGGGAAAAGGAGGAATATAAGCAGGAGCGTGATTGGGAGCAAATGAACAACAGGTGTGTACAATAAAGACAAAACCAACAGACACACGAAAAAGGGAGCTGTGATGGCTAGAAAACCGGTGACGTCGACCGCCGAACACCGCCCGAACAAGAAGAGGGACCGACCTCGGCGGAAGTCGTGACACAATCCAAGCCTCGATGTAGCTTGAGTCTTCATTGATGGCACTCGTTATCCCTGCGCTTCCAGGCCAGGAAGTGCATTATTCGGACTTTTCATTGGCAGATAATGGGACTCCTAATTGGTGGCCAGCGCCAAATCGACTGAGTGGTTAAGTTTCCCGAAGGGAGTGTCCCTCTTTCAGTTAGGATGTGTAAAGAACAGAGGAGTGGAGATGTGATGTGACTGGGGTGTTTAGGGAGGACAAAGAGGTGAGCGTGTGTTAGTGAGGGGGGAAAGGAGAGGTGAGCGTGTGTTAGTGAGGGGGGAAAGGAGAGGTGAGCGTGTGTTAGTGAGGGGGGAAAGGAGAGGTGAGCGTGTGTTAGTGAGGGGGAAAGGAGAAGTGAGCGTGTGTTAGTGAGGGGGAAAGGAGAGGTGAGCGTGTGTTAGTGAGGGGGGAAAGGAGAGGTGAGCGTGTGTTAGTGAGGGGGGAAAGGAGAGGTGAGCGTGTGTTAGTGAGGGGGAAAGGAGAAGTGAGCGTGTGTTAGTGAGGGGGAAAGGAGAGGTGAGCGTGTGTTAGTGAGGGGGAAAGGAGAGGTGAGCGTGTGTTAGTGAGGGGGAAAGGAGAAGTGAGCGTGTGTTAGTGAGGGGGAAAGGAGAGGTGGCGTGTGTTAGTGAGGGGGAAAGGAGAGGTGAGCGTGTGTTAGTGAGGGGGAAAGGAGAGGTGAGCGTGTGTTAGTGAGGGGGAAAGGAGAGGTGAGCGTGTGTTAGTGAGGGGGGAAAGGAGAGGTGAGCGTGTGTTAGTGAGGGGGGAAAGGAGAGGTGAGCGTGTGTTAGTGAGGGGGGAAAGGAGAGGTGAGCGTGTGTTAGTGAGGGGGGAAAGGAGAGGTGAGCGTGTGTTAGTGAGGGGGGAAAGGAGAAGTGGTTGCAAAGTGATTTCTTAAGTAGCAAGATGGATGTACACAAACGCAGAACGAGTGAGATTATTCTCCATCTCTATGTGTCCCCATCCAGGCCCCAGCCCAGACCAGGGGGTTCCAGTGAAGGAGGAGCCTGGTTGCCCTGATCGGGGGGAGCGAGGCTGGGCTAACACAGAGGGCAGGAGAAGGCCCGGGAGGCTGGAGCGCAGGATGAGGGAGAAGGAACGAAAAAGGGAGGAGAGAAAGACAAAGGTGCTAAACATCTACTCCAGACTCCAGGACAGCGGGCCCCTCCAGCCCAGCCGCAACAGGGGCCGCTCCAAGTTTGAGGACTGTGAGTGTATCAGTGTATCCATCCACCCTCACACATTTAAACCCCAAAACTGTCAACCGACACATACTGATCTGTCCACTGCCTCTTACCATAAGGGAGCATGTTATCATAACACAAACACATCTACGCTCAACACTGCGGCCTCTCAACTTTTTAAAATAATTATTCTCTCCAACACAATTTTCCTTTAGTCCAGAACACAGCACTTGATTTCACCATT
The DNA here is from genome assembly GCA_030435695.1 of Brachymystax lenok tsinlingensis. Taxonomy (NCBI): domain Eukaryota; kingdom Metazoa; phylum Chordata; class Actinopteri; order Salmoniformes; family Salmonidae; genus Brachymystax; species Brachymystax lenok. The sequence goes on along the minus strand of CM059809.1, from coordinate 11,824,062 downwards.
TCAATTAGCTGCTTTGTTAACAGGAGTTTATCCTGAAATTCTTCAGTTTCTCCCAAATGTCCAATTTCTGTCATGCCACCCATTGTCACTGTGCCGAGACTGGCAAGTCCCACAATGAGCCTGTACACCTCGGGTCAAGGTTAAGGGGGTGGGGCCCCCAGACTGGTCCCTGGGTCAGGGTTTCTCCTGTGTGCACGGCCACTTGTCTGATTGGACAGATTTGTTCAGCCAGTAATGAACCAAGAGGAAGAATCCTGCAGCTGTCCTTCCACACAACAAAAGAAAGGTTTTTACCAATGATGAGCTTTTGTGTGTGTGTGTGGTGGGGAAAGGGAACTGTTTCTCTCTCATAAGTGTGTATTGGCTTAAACTATTTCTCAGTTCTCAGCTCGTTTTATATTTTTAGCAGTCGTCTTCAAGCATCATGTTTATGTCTGCTGGTATTACTTTCTGTTTGTCTTTGTGGGGTTGTGTGATAATGAGTGTCAGTAAGTGTGTGCGTTTGCACGTGTGTGTGTGCTGCTGCCCCTCGCTCAGACACGTGTAAACGTGTCCCTCTCATTAGGGGCTGAAAGGCACTAATTGGCCTTAATTGGCACCCTCTCGTCTGGCACTGACCACTGGCCAAAGCACTCCTGGAGAGTTGCCTCTCAACGCACCCCTCCCTCGTTCCATTCTTCCTCTCCTCTATGCACTTGTCTCCCACTTTCTACTTTACTACCCCATTCATCTATTCATCCATCCTTCCATCCTTCCATCCTTCCATCCTTCCATCCTTCCATCCTTCCATCCATCCTTCCATCCTACCTACCCCTAGACATTCACTTTCTCTAGTGCCTCTGTTTGTGCCACACTCCCTGTTTCCCATCAATAGTACATGACTGTGTTATGACAGTAGTAGAGAGACTGTAGATTGTACACAGGAAGGTGTACATGACTGTGTTATGACAGTAGTAGAGAGACTGCAGATTGTACACAGGAAGGTGTACATGACTGTGTTATGACAGTAGTAGAGAGACTGTAGATTGTACACAGGAAGGTGTACATGACTGTGTTATCACAGTAGTAGAGAGACTGTAGATTGTACACAGGAAGTATAAGCAATAGCAGAGTGATGATTGTTTTCATACAGATAAGAGCGGGGTCAGGTCTGAACCTCAATGTTTTCCTAGTAGGCTAGGAACATACAATGCCTGTGTTGACTGAGTGCATGATTGTTTTGGATAGATACGCAAGAGGGATGACTGTAAGTGCATGCAAGGAGACTGGTGTCCGCTCGGAGCTCCATTGTGTGCTGTTGTCCCATGGAGTGCTGCTCAGTAGCTGTACCTGTGCTGCTGGCGTCAGTGACTCACTCTGCCAGGGTCTCTAATGAATGTCAGTGTTGATGGGGAACACCTGGCGGCCCCGTGACTGCACCACCTCAGCCCCGCCCCCCGGACGCCACTCAGCCTCCCGTGTATTAACGTTCCATTCAGTAGGTGGGGAATCCATTGGAGTCGTTTGCAATGAATAGCTTCTCAATGAATGAGCAAGGGAGACCAATCACTTAGAAAAGAGGGCGTGTGTGTGTGTGTGTGTGTGTCTGCACGCATGCGCCTGTGTCTGTGTGCATATGTATGTATCTGTGTGTGTCGGTGTGTGTGTGTGTGTGCCCGTGCACTAGGGTACAGTGCCTTTATGTAACGGCTGTTTGCTCAGCCTTTGGTCTAGAATACCTCTGTGTATTTACCATTAGCGCCAAATGACTGGACAAACAAACAGCCAGTCTATTGATGAGCATCAGCGTGGAATATGCACGTTAGCTGCCGCTGTTTTCAAAGAGCGCAGAGGAGAGAGGCAGAGAGCGGCAAAGGGAATCTGTCAAAGAGTCTATTATATGGTGTCTGAACAGAGAGGGCCCTCCACAATGGCTTTATTAATGGCATAATGTCAAGGAGAGCCTGGGCAATAATAACACAGAATTTGGCTTTGTCAGCTTATCAGTACAGTTAAAGCAGATGATTAGAGGCTTTGAGGACTTATCTCTGTGGATCTGTGTGTGCGTGTGTAGCAGCGCTAGGTGATTGGACGTAGGCGTGTGTATGAGGTGTGTGTGCGAGCTGTGGTTTGTGGTGTGGTGGGTGGCGTGCTGCCAGGGTCGGAGTGTGGTGCTGCGTGTGTCTTTGTTTGTTTTCCTGACGCAGACTTTTCCCCCTCATCCTTTTGGGGAAAGTGAAGGGGCGGAGCCACGGGTCCATGGAGCAATAATGAGGCCTGTTGCCAAATTCTGCCCCCCTCCTGAATCCACCATGCTCAAAGGGACACTGCCAAATTCTCCTCCGACTCAAAAGAGATGTTGAATAATATTTGGTCGCATTATTAAAGAATCACGAAAAGTTGATGAACTATCCTGTAAATATGGTTCTAAGTTGCTTTCCTGTAAAATGATAACATCATGGAATCGTCATTGATGAATTGGCTAGTCTGGCCATGAATCCTTAGCTACTTCTGTTGCAAGACTAGAGGAAATGTACAATATGTTTAAGTAAGGTCCGGCCCCTGTCTTCAGCTAGCAGTTGTGTGTGGATGTGGACATTGTCTTAGATACACACTCTCTGTGAATGAGTTTCAACATTGAGTGGAGCTCAGGAATTAAAGGACTTATTATCTCCTCCTGTACCTCCTACTGGCCTACTGAAGCTCTCAACATCCTGCTTGTATAATGCTGTTACTGTAACATGTAGTCTTCATATAAACCTCATTGGTTGCTCCATTGTGTAATTAATACACTCAAATATACTCTAGAATCATATCATGGAATAATCTAGGCCAGTTTGGTTGAATTAATGTCAGTGACTGGATGCTTTTATTATCATCATACAACATGTCAAACTACTCAAACTATACTGAAGCTTTGGTTTATTTTAAGATTGTAGGACTAGCACTCATTATGTCATGTTTTGACGCTACAGAATTAAAAGATCATAGCACTTAAAGAGTTTAATCCTACGTATCCCCAAACGTTCCCATGTAGTCTGTCTGTTGTGTTACCGTCACAGTGGATAACGTTTGAGTCTAGCCAGCGCCATGGAAAATCCATGCTCATTACATGAATGTAATTACTCTAAATACAGGTTTTTAATCAGACACTATGCGGGTTAGGATGGGCTCTGACATTCTCCCGCTGGAAAAATGGGGTCATTTCTCCTCTAGCCCTGAATGTGACCTTTGTTTGGGGAATTATGGATACTTTATACATGTGATGATGAGCAGAAACAAAGGTCTGGGATTAAGCTGGGAAGAGAGGGAGCGAAATAAACAAGAGGACAACACGTGATATAACACAATAGAACCACAGTCCCGACACAGTTTACATATTTCCTGACTATAATGTATGGTATTGAGGAAGTTTGTTGTTGCAGTCATTCAGTTATTCCGACTTAACCTAGATTTCGATCAAAAATAACCGTTATATGCAAACTACTTTCTCACGTTGAATGATGATTGTTTTGTTCAGGTTGTGACTCTGTGAGAAAAGATGAATAATGCGTTCATGAATGCCTGCACGGTGTCAGATCAGCAATCAGGCCGTTTGTCATCTGTCAGCTGGAGACATTGACAGTGACGTCCAAGTGTGTGTTAAATGAGATGTGACTGGTGGCTTTTCGCCGTCTGCGGACCGGTGGACATCTTTGTGGTGACTGAAGAAACGGAACAAAAAGCAGCAAAACAAACGGCAGTAGAAGTGAACCTCCTTGCTCATCATCATCACGGCCCCATTGTTCCTCCCTCAATCGCTACTGAATCGCCTCACTCTCATTACAGATTACAGCTTTAGCAGAGAGACTCTCCCCTTTCTCTTGCCTTTCTGTGCCACGGTCCTTCTCTTGATTAACATTTTCTGCTAGGCTTCACACCAAAGGCACAACCTGTGTGCTTTAAAGGCCATCTGAAAAAAAGCCATCATGCGCTGGAGTGGAATCAGATAAGGCTATCTGGCAGGAGTTTTTAGTGCCTGGGCTTTGTCCCGCTCCTCCACCCGCCTTCGCTTCCTCCCTCAATCTCTCACTCCACTGCACCTTTTGTCCGGCTGATTTCCCGACGGAGAGGCCCCCTCAGTCGCAGACCCCCTGATCTCCTTCCAGCACGGACTGCAGTGTGTGTGTGTGTGTGTGTGTGTGTGTGTGTGTGTGTGTGTGTGTGTGTGTGTGTGTGTGTGTGTGTGTGTGTGTGTGTGTGTGTGTGTGTGTGTAAAAGTGAGTGCCTGTGGGCACACATCAAGCCTGAGAGGTGCAATCCAGAGGCCCAGGAAAGAGAAGCAGGCCTAGGATAGAGAAAGAGAGAGAGCGTGGTAGATAGAGTCCCCATTAGGGGGACTGGAGCACTACCTACCAGGGACAGGACTGATGGGACCTGCCTCAACCCGCCACCATGCTAAAGAGAGGAGACGGGGGATCCATTTACTCTGTTACACAAGCTGTCAATTCACTTCATTGGATTGATCAGTGCACTGATCCAGGCAGTGGGGTGTGTGTGTGTCTATTGAAGAGGGTTAGATTGGGGTCTGGGGGCTAGCTAATATCCATCCCAGACGCTGCTCGGGGACCGGACGTGTGACTCGTGGGTCTTAGCGAAAGCCCCTTCTCGTCACAGATATTTGCAAACAGATGTACACAGCCGCGTCGCAGGTTTTGATCAATCAAGCTTTAACAAGTCAAGTTGTCTGGATGCGAATGTAACGATTTGCATGTGAAAGGCGGAGGCTGCGGAAGGCCTGGTTTTGATTAGGCCTAAGCAGATAAATGGCAGATTGAAACGGCCCCCTGCAACTGGGGAGCAACCCAGAGGTCCAGGGGTTTAAGTCAGACTGATATAAACTCTGTTTCTGTTACTTTCTTCTGCTACCCAATGAATAGATCCATTATTCAGTGGACTCTTTCTCATCTCTACTGAATTGAAGTGGAAGCAGCTTAAAGAGCTCTCCCCTTCTCTCCCTTTCTCTCCCCTTCTCTCCCGTTTCTCCTTTCTGCTGCTTTCTCTTCTCCTCCTCCAGATTTGCATTCTGAAATTGACGTGGATGTGTGATTGGCTATCATAGCAAACGAGCTGTAGTCCCTTCAGTTGCTATCTGAAATGTTGACCACTGTAGACTTGTGGCATCCTCAACATCTGTATATATATCATTTCTAAAATGCGTACTACGTGCTCAAACCCTTGTACTTGTATTAAACGTTTCCCCTAAAGTGAGTTATGATGCCTGTTACTCTTAGTCAATCAATACATTGACCTCAGCTGATCCCAGGTCTGTAAAAACTCCTCTCTCTCTACACACACAAAGACTTAGCAGCCAAGTGCCACAGGAGGCCCCTGAGTGTGCTGCCTGCCCGGCTGGGAACCCCAGTGAACACACTGGCCCTTATTGCCCCACCACCACCACCACCACCACCACCAGAGGGATGCTGCTGGCCTCGCATTGATAAAGACCAGAATCTCACACACACACACAGACACAGACACATGCACACACCTGAAGCCTGGCATACTGTATATCTAGATACTATTAGAAAACGTTCAAGATGTATTGTGATCAGTATGAAATAATATATAAACCCATTTTGAGATAATATTAAGTTTATATTTCAGTTTGGTGATGTGTGAGGATTTGTAGGCTGTTGATTTGAATTGAACACTATAGCAGAGGGTTGTGTGTGGCTTCTCTTCCCGCTAGAGAGCTTGTTAAACACAGAGGTATTTACTCTCTTCTTCCCTCTTCTCCTCTTCCTTTCTTTCTTGCAGTCGACTTCTTGGCAAAGTATTGCATTTTCAGCCAGGAGAAGCTGGCAGAATACAAAAGGGCTTTTGAAGCGGTAAGTGAAAGGGGATTTAAACCCTCTCTGTTCACACTATGCCTCAGATACACTCCCTCTTTCTTCCTGGTTTTCTGTCTCTCTCTCTTTCTCTAGTTCTAACTCTCTCTCTCCTTTTCACTCTTCGTGTCTCTCTCTTTCTCTAGTTCTAACTCTCTCTCTCCTTTTCACTCTTCGTGTCTCTCTCTTTCTCTAGTTCTAACTCTCTCTCTCCTTTTCACTCTTCGTGTCTCTCTCTTTCTCTAGTTCTAACTCTCTCTCTCCTTTTCACTCTTCGTGTCTTTCTCTTTCTCTAGTTTTTACTCTCTCTCTCTCTTTTTCACTCTTCCTGTCTCTCTCTTTCTCTAGTTCTAACTCTCTCTCTCTCTCCTTTTCCCTCTTCCTGTCTCTCGTGATTCTAACTTTGCCTACATGATGTTGTTGTTGTTGTTGATGATAATGTTGATGATGATGATCCCTTCAGGTTGACAGCGATGCTGATGGTTACATCTCCTGCCTGCAAGTGCTGCTGGCACTAAAGAAGATCATCCCTCCAGAGCTGCTCTCTGATGAAGAAGAGATATATGTCTACAGGGTAAATACAACACACACACAACACACACACACACAACACCTTCCGTATCACTTTTACCATGATGGTTTTTCTCTCAGATCCTGGAGATGGTGGATTTCAGGGTGACAGATGGACTTACAGACCTGAGGCTCTTTGCTGTGATTGCGAGCCTGGCGCAGAAAATAGCCACCATGGAGTGAGTAGTCCAAATCACTAATCCAACTCCCTTTTCACAATGAAGTCGGAAGAGGTGTCACTGAACCCCCCACCATAAATAAGAATAATAGTGTGTGTGTATGCGTCAGTATGTCTGTCCACTGTGTATGCGTCAGTGTGTCTGTCCACTGTGTATGCGTCAGTGTGTCTGTCCACTGTGCATGCGTCAGTGTGTCTGTCCACTGTGTATGCGTCAGTATGTCTGTCCACTGTCTATGCATCAGTATGTCTGTCCACTGTGTATGCGTCAGTATGTCTGTCCACTGTGTATGCGTCAGTATGTCTGTCCACTGTGTATGCGTCAGTGTGTCTGTCCACTGTGCATGCGTCAGTGTGTCTGTCCACTGTGTATGCGTCAGTATGTCTGTCCACTGTCTATGCGTCAGTATGTCTGTCCACTGTGTATGCGTCAGTATGTCTGTCCACTGTGTATGCGTCAGTATGTCTGTCCACTGTCTATGCGTCAGTATGTCTGTCCACTGTGTATGCGTCAGTATGTCTGTCCACTGTCTATGCGTCAGTATGTCTGTCCACTGTGTATGCGCCAGTATGTCTGTCCACCGTGTATGCGTCAGTATGTCTGTCCACTGTCTATGCGTCAGTATGTCTGTCCACCGTGTATGCGCCAGTATGTCTGTCCACTGTGTATGCGTCAGTATGTCTGTCCACTGTCTATGCGTCAGTATGTCTGTCCACTGTGTATGCGTCAGTATGTCTGTCCACTGTGTATGCGTCAGTATGTCTGTCCACTGTGTATGCGTCAGTATGTCTGTCCACTGTGTATGCGTCAGTATGTCTGTCCACTGTGTATGCGTCAGTATGTCTGTCCACTGTGTATGCGTCAGTATGTCTGTTCACTTTGTGTGCCTTTGTGTGTGTGTACTGTTTGAGTGTGCTTGTGTATGCCTGTGAATATATTAAGACTACAACACGCCTAGTCAGGCCATAAAAGCTGACCTGGGCAGTCATGATCCCAGTACAGAACCCCATCACACTGATTAGAGTTTGGGGCCTCTGTCACTACATTATGTCCCATATGCCACAGATTCCCACACACTGCACGTTTCTCCTTGTCCGTGGTTTATGGCTGAGTACTAAGTACTGTGAGCAGGGCCCGCCTGGAGCTCCAGGGGTCTCCAGGGGTCAGGGGCTGCTCAGGGAGACACAGTCCAGTGTGAGAGCTCCCTCTCAGGGTGGACGAGGCCAGGGTCATGGGTCCCCTGATTTACGGCTGGCCCTTTGTGCGGCCCCGTGAAGAGGAGAAGAGGCTCCTACTCAATCCCATCTATGCCTATAGACTGTCTGACTTCTCCAGAAATGGAGAGGGACTGACTGGGGTGTTTAGTCTGGAAAGAAGTAACTGTGATCGTGATGATTCATTTTAATGTCCAGTGCATGGAAATGGAACTCTTTTCAGACAACTTGTAAATGGTTCCTGGATATATCTAACAGGGACCATGCCCAATCATTAACATCTCAGATAATACTGGCATGTAATACTTCCAGAGTTTCCTAAACCGCCGATTTTCATCTGTAGGTCCTTAGATGGAAGTACAAGCTTCAAGACAAAGATTATTCGTCTTAATACCCTTCCCTAAAAAAACAATAGCATCAGTCTCTCATCTGGTCCTAGCTGAACTAAATTGATCCTGTTACCTGCTCTAATCCTGTTGATTTTAGTCCTATCGTAAAACTAATCTGTAACAGTAGGATTCACCAGCATGAGTATCCCAAATAATGATGTACCATGCCATTAGTTCCCCCTTCCCACACATTCCCTTTCTATCCTTCACTCAACTATTCAATCTAGTTCTCCCCTCTGTGCCTCAGTCTTTTTCTCTCTCTCTCTCTCTCTCTCTCTCTCTCTCTCTCTCTCTCTCTCTCTCTCTCTCTCTCGCTCTCTCTCTCAATGTCTCTCTCTCTCTGCTCTGGCGTGTTGCCCCTGACTCAGTCCATCTGTCCCTGTATAACACTGTGCTTCTCAGCCCTCCTTGTACATCGCTATTCCCCCAGGGCAGGTCACATGACCTGAGAGACACATTTCCATACAGCAGCAGCCCATCAGAGCCAGGGTTGCATTCCCTTACAGGACACCAGTGGGGCCTCATGCCCCCACTAAACCCCCCTGAACCTGGAAGATCTGTAGTGGAATTTCACTCCTAGTAGTCTTTCCTGACTCTGACCTCTGTTATGCTGTGTGTGTGTGTGTGTGTGTGTGTGTGTGTGTGTGTGTGTGTGTGTGTGTGTGTGTGTGTGTGTGTGTGTGTGTGTGTGTGTGTGTGTGTGTGTGTGTGTGTGTGTGTGTGTGTGTGTGTGTGTGTGTGTGTGTGTGTGTGTGTGTGTGTGTGTGACTCAGACCACTAGAGTGACTCAGACCACTGAGAGGGAGGAGGTGTTCATTTGGCAATGAGCAGGGTAACCTGAGACCCTAGACGGTTGAACCGCTCACCTTTAAATAGACTGACAACACTGACCCCCAACACTGACCCCCAACCTCCTCATGCCCCTGCCCCCCTAATGGAGGAGTGACCGCCAAAATGTTGGACATTACGTAAGTACGAAGTCTGCTGTGTTGTCCCCGGCAAGGTGCCGTAGGAGGGCCAACAAAAGAAGTGGGTTAGGCTGCTATTATCCTCCTCATTGGTCCTTCCTGGACCCATGTTTGGGGGTGGCCATTATCATGACTGTCCTTCCCTGCACCGTCATTTGGGCTCTTTTACTGCAAACCAAGTGCAATTAATGATCATTAGCTGCCCTGTCTCTCCTCGTTCCTGTCAAGCCCCTCCCGTCTTGGCCCCGGTTACGGAAGTGGGCCAATCGCAGCGCTGTGGGCACTCAAGCGTGCGCTCAACTCGGTGGCAGAGTGCTGATTCCATTCTTTCCCCCTAACAGGCAATTCAAGACATGTGGGCCGGGGCAGTGAGGGACGAGGGCTCATTAGCACGGGGGGCTCGTTAGAGACCGGGGGACGGCCGTCGCTGTGCCACACGCTGGACAGGAGAGGTCTGTCCCAACACAATCGTCTGTGTCTCTGTCTAATTATCTGAACGGGGACTAGATTGTGTCGGTCAGCGAATGGTCACATTGCATCAGAGCGTGCCCTGATCCCGGTCTGCCCTCCCCCTACCTCCACTGAACCCCACCCACCCACCCTACTACCCCTAGCCCACCACCCTCACCACCCTCTCACTGTCTCCATCCAGAGCAGTTTTATCCGTTAGCTATGGCGGGATGTCTCCGTATCCATGGTCATTGTTTGGGGGACAGGCCACTGTGAGCAACCACAATGGGCTCAGAACACTTTACCATCACGTCTCCCCAAACACAGCATCACATGGGAGAGCCCCGCCAAAAAACACCCGCCACAGGGACCCAGACCTCCCCAACTGGGCTACCTCTCCTGTTTTTCTGTTTACTCTCTCTTTCTCCCCTTTACCCTAACGCTATAGTGACACAATAGAGGTATCCACAAAGAGTTGGAGTGGGATTCATTTTGACCATATGTGTGCATATTTATTTGACAAAGAGGATGTTTCAAAAGGAGAGGGATTTTTAAGTTCCTCTGAGGGACCAAAATATGTTTGAGCTGCAGTGTCATGATTGTCTCCTGAATGACACTGTGTCTCTTTTTTTCCAGTGTATTCATGCGTTCCCTGATAAGCAAAATGGACTTCCATTCTTTGACATTAAAGCTATACAAAGCAAAGGTAGTGACAACATTTGGTTTGTATTATCTCATGCCTGTTGAATCCACATCTTCAGTACTGACGATGGTATACAGCGCCTTCAGAAAGTATTCACACCCCTTGACCTTTTCCACATTGTTGTGGTACAGCCTGGATTTCCAATATATACTGGAGATTAAATTGGGATGTTTTGTCACTGGCCAATACACAATAACCTATCATGTCAAAGTGGAATTATGTTTTTTCGAAATTTGTAAAAATGTATTCAAATTTATAAGCTGAAATGTCTTCGGTCAATAAGTATTCAACCCCTTCGTTATGGCAAGCCTAAATTAGTTCAGGAGTAAAAATGTGCCTAATAATTCACATAATAAGTTGCAGGGTGTAATGAACACGAGGGGAGACAGAGAGCTGGTTTCAAGCGCAGGGCGCAGCAGGTGTTTATTGCAAAGGACCACAGGAGGAGGCAGGTAGCTGGGTCCAGGGGCAGGCAGAACGTCATACACAGGGGGTCCAAAAGGGCAACAGTACAGGCAGGGAAAAGGCTAGTAACGTAGTCCAGGAGATCAGGCAATAGGGAGATAACAGGAAATCCGATAGGATAAGGTACAGGCAGGGAATAGGCAAAAGGCGTTGTTAGTGAGGCAGGCAAACACGTTTTGCCCTAGCGCTACACAGCTGATTAAAATAATCAAAGATTGATGATGAATTGGTTATTTGAATAAGTTATGTAGTGCTAGGGCAAAAAACTAAACTTGCACCCAGCTGGCACCCCAGAACCAAGTTTGGGAAACGCTGACCTAAAACACAAGGCCAAATCTACACTTGAGTTGCTTACCAAGACAACACTGAATTTGGCCGAGTTACAGTTTTGACTTAAGTCTGCTTTAAAATCTATGTCGAGACCTGAAAATGGTTGTCTAGTAATGATCAACAACCAATTTGACAGAGTGTGAAGAATTTTGAAAAGAATAATGGGTAAATGTTGCACAATCCAGGTATGGAAAGCTCTTAGAGACATACCCAGAAACAGATGTAATCACTGCCAAAGGTGATTCTAACATGTATTGACTACTTACATTACAGAGTATTTTGTGTAGATGTCAATTAAATCAATTTTAACCCCACTTTCTGAAGGCACTGTATATTCATGTGGTAATAATATTAAAAATAATTCAGGTAGTTTGCTTACTCTGTAATTGTAAAGCCCATCTTTACCATGTACAGTATAGTTTAACATTTACCATAATCACTCTCATGAAGGTATTTTTATGCTTACATCACAATCTCTTCCAACCTCTCCCTCTTTCATGGCCCCGGGAGGGTAATTACAGTGAAATAAAGACTTGGTAAACACTTTGAAGGGCATTTCAAATGAAAGCTTAGTAAAACTAGCTTTTTCCAGAAGGACCAAGTGCATCTATAGAAAGAGAGAGAGGCTCCTTTTCACTTTCATGGATTGCGGGGCCTTAATCTCATTAAAGTGCCCAGCGGTGTACCTCCCGCGCCGCTCCGCCCCTCCCTCACTTTAATCAGCCCTGAGACACACTACCACTCATCTCAGATGGACCAGGGTTACAGGATGGCCATTCACAAGAGGCAAGGCAGCCCGTCGCATTCAAATGGGGAGGGCAGGCCGACGAGGCTGCTGAAAGGCACATAGGTAACATGAAAGCATGTGGCCATGGGTGTGGAAACTGAGCCTGGTCTAGGTGGAGGAAGGCTTTGTAATTATAGAGCTGGTGGTAGGGATAGGGTTGTTAACTGGGCTGCAGGAGCTGGAGGGTAGAAATGGGCTGATTGCCAGAGGATTATACCCCCTTCCCCCAATTATTACCTAGAATGCATTTAACTGTGCAAACAGGTGCACTCATACAAGACTAGAAACAGGCCGATGTAACATGAGACGCTAGGAGAGGCACACACCGACCGACACACATAAACGAGTCACACACACACACACCTCTGCCCTGTCTAAACCAAGTCCACACCATTGCATATTGAAAAGGCCTCTTTTTTCCACCTGTATTGCCATGGTGTTTGTCCCTCTACAGCAGCTGTTCCTGTTCCTGCTGGAGGGGCAGACAGGGGGCGCTGTGGCCCAGCAGGGCTGTATCAGCGCAGAGCAGCTTCTGGTGGAGCTCAAGGCCGGGGGCATCCGACCAGAACAAGAGGATGCCATCAAACAGGAGCTCCGACACATCAGCTCCCTGGACCTGCTGGACTTCCTGGCGTACCTGCCCCTCTTCGTCCTAATCCACAACTCAGTCATCGCCAACCCACTGGATGACTCCAGCAACCTGTGATGTCATCGGCTACACAGGCTTGACCCCTATCTGTCATTAGCTACCACACACTGTGGCAACAGGGTTCCAGGGTCCCCTTTCTAAAACGATAGCTAATGCACTTATAGCAGTTTTTTAGATGTGTTTTAGTTTTTTTGGGGGACTTTTCATGTAACAAGGTCGACATTCTGAGACATTTCTTCAAAAGGGCTTTGGAATATACATTTATACATAGCCTACTGAAGGTGGACGTCAAAGCTTGAGAAGGGTGCTGTCTATGGTACTGAAATATGCAGGGCTTTTCAGTTGCGGTTCATGCTGAATCAGTAATGCACTGAATAGGGACATAACACGTTTAGACTCCAGTTAGACAAGGGATACACAATTGTTGCACATGGGGGGCCAAATCCTAAAATGCAAGATGCAGGTGCAACTTCGAACTTTTGCACAAATTAAGCATTGATTTAATGCATGATTTATGCCAAACCTTTGTGCGGGTTTTTCAGATAGGGGGGGTGAATATAATGGCTCTCCACCGCTTTAGTAACTGAGTAATGTGGCATTATGAAAATAAAATAAATGAAGCATGACCTAACCTAATTCTCCTATGTGTTTTCAATCATCTCCCTCAGCTTTAAGTGAGAGGGTCCAGCAAGAAATTACAAATTAGATATGGCAGTTCTTTATTTAATTTCCCTCGGGCTTGACAGAGTCGGGGAGGAAAGCGTTAACGCACTCTGACAGGCGGTCACGGAATTGTTCGGACCATTCATTGCTGTGGGTAGCTGTGGGTAGCTGTGTCATAGAAATTCTATGATGCCTAATAAGGGTACCAAAGAGAGCTACACATATTGCCTGTCGTTTTTGTGTCTTGTGCCCTTCTTGGTAAGCTCTATTTTTATTTTACCTTTATTGTATCCCTTTCCTGCAGTCAAATGATCAAATCGCCCTCTAGTGCAATCATGGGTGGAATGTTATTATTATTTCATAATTAATAAAAAACGAAAATTCTGTGTTTCTATGTCAAATGGTTTTGTGTTTCAGTCTTCTGTGATGTATATAACGTATAATATTTGGATGCAAACTCAAAATGTCATACATTTTCAGTTGCCTAATTCTAATTTTTTTAAGGCCATAACCGTGTGTGGGGTGTATACTTTTGTTTCAAAGTACAGTAGATTTGTTTAAGACTACCAAGAAAGACTGTGTGACCCTGATGTAGCCCACTGCAGTCAATAGGTTGTTAATAGGGAGTTCCATTGAGACCAAGGTCTATTTACCAAGCGAGCCCAGCATATACACAATTTACAAAATACAATATATTACAAATAGGCCTCTACAAAATTACAAACACACTCAAGAAAAACAATCACATTCCTCAGCAAAGAGGTCCCCAATCAACAATTTGAACTCCCCGAAAGGCACCACACCACATCCGTAACAGTGTACATTGTTCCATACATGGAGTGCTGACAAACTAAAAGCAGAGACCGAAGGGATTTCCAGAGTAAGCCATCCCTGAGACCGGGTATGGTACTGTGACTCGTATGTCTAAAGGTTATTAATTATGTTAGTGATGCAGTGACGTGTACTGAACCTGTCACCGGTAATAAAACGAAGTGCACTATGGTAAACTGCATTTAACGGTGTTAATGAAGTGTCTGCTGCATTCATACAGAGATGTCACCATTGTCTAGGAACGGTAGGAACGTCAATAAAATGATCTGCTTTCTACTATTAAGCGAGAGGCAGGACTTATTTCTATAGAAGCCCATTTTTAATATCAGCTTCTTCACTAAATCATCTATATGCTTTTTAAAAGACAGCCCCTCGTCTATCCAGATGCCCAGATATTTGCATGCAGGGACACAATCTAAAAAACATGTACTTTAATACTAGTTCGAGGTCAGTAATTGTTTTCTGTAAATCAATGAAGGCAGACTGAAGATCAGAGCCTTGTCAACAGAAAGGGGCAGCAGAATACACAGCAGTATGCCCGCATACAATTGAAGGTTACAATTTTTTACAGACAAAACAATACTGTTTATATGCTGTAGTTAGTAAAATGTACAGGACCCAAAATCGAACACTGTGGGACATCTTTCGTAATATCAAGGAAACCTGACTTAACGCCATCAGACACATTGTGTCCTGTCTATAAAGAACTTGGTCTCAGCAATAGATTTAAAATCAGTATTTGTCACCCTAGAGAGTTAGATAATGGTGCCTTATACACAATGCCCAGGCTTTATGTAATAGTAGGCTCCACTCAAATAATATGTAGGCCTAGTAGCCAAGCTTATAAACCCAGGATCGTTACAATATATTCTTATGTTACTACAATTTTACCGGATAAATCATTAATGAAACATCAGCTATGCTGTTTATCTTGGTGTCAAGGAATTGTATACTGTATTGTGGTAACAGCAATAACTGCTGAGCAATAACCCTTTCAGCTAGAGAGAGTGGTGAACAATACCTGGCACTCTTTGACGATATTCCCCCTGGCAGCTGCACGCAACAAATGGTTTAACTTCAGCCAAACTGATTTTTTTCTTCGCAAGGTCATTTGTTGAGTGCTAGTCGCGCGCTGCTGTTAGGAAAGGCACACGCCGTCAGCCAATTCAATGCGCTGTCTCCACTCCACCACTCTACAACCGCATTCACTCATTAAACCAGGCACGCGCCTCGAAGCAAACGCGTCCCTACCTGTCAAACTCGATGCTTCTTGGCCTCAGGGAATAGACAGGTACCTGAACTAGACATATTTTCATCTGAAATATTTAATCGGTCTCTGTTTCATTGCCTGAATCTAACAAACAAAGGCAAACAAACCTTCCAAGTGCCAACTTTTGTAATGAATATAACCAAACAACTACAAATTATTTCCTTCCCTTTGATTATGCTTAATGTGAGTTTCAATATATAACCTACAGTTGCGGTCAAATATATTGGCACCTTAGCACTTTACAGAGTCCAATGGAGCAGAATGTTATGGGTGCTCTTTGCAAAACTGTTTGAATGTCTATTTTTACCCTGTAGGCACCTGCAACTTACCACAGGTGAGATCATTTACACGTAGGCTAAACGAGAATAACTTTTCAAGCTTTACGTTTTTTCTTGTCATTGCAATTAACTTTATTTTCAGAGCCTAAACCCTAAAGTTCTATATGATTCAGAATCCTAATTTTGATGGTTTGTCAACGAAATGAGTCTGTTTCAATTACAAATAGGATTGTTTGTTTTACAGATTTGCGCAATATATTAGAGGTTCCAAAAACATAGTCCGCTGATAGAATTCACTGTTATTTATACAGTTTCGTTTACTAAAGTTGTTTTTAGAGTTTATTGTAAGGGATTTCACTGAGAAGATGGCATAGACGGATTAACGGAGTCATTGTCACAACTGGGACTTTTTCAAGTGCTATTTTGGGGTGCTGGGCTGTAGATAAATATTTTTCTCAAACTGATATGCACGCGCTTGCGCGTTGCAGCATTGAGCTGGTGCACGACATCATTGACATGCAGCATCAACACTCCAATATTCATGACACGTCTCAGCTAGCCTAACGCCAGGCGAGATGTATTATCGCCCCATTAAGTGTCCCCGGGCTATAAACAGGGCTATTGGATTCTTGAGGAATCGAATTTACTATTGTTGTATTACTCTATTTGTATGTTAATACCTTATATTACAGAATGTACTGTTTTTTACGCATACGGAGACGCGCGTAAAATGTGTGATATGGCAGTCAAAACACACTGTAACTGTAACTAAAAGTGAATGTAAAATGCAAACGTAAAATGTTGAGGTACAAAAGGAAATACTAGAAAATGTTTTATTATGAGACTAGAGTGTAGAAAATATGGTTATAGGCTGTTCTCTTTTCAACCAACATGATATAAGTAAAGGCAGTTTGGAGCTGGCAGTATAGCAATAGACAATGAATCGCCATTGTGCTCTGTTTGGACAATAGCTGCATAACCTTTGATCATCGTGAACTCCATGTACAATAACATGTATTTCCTATTAAATAAGACACATTGGTGCTAAAATTAAAGGTCGGAGTGTCAACCCCCTTCTTGAAACCTCATGAATCAATGACCATACACAGAATATCCGGCTGCAGAGCATTATAATAGTCTAAAATAGTCAAGAGGTAATAGCAACTTATCAATATAAATATATACAAAAGAAAACATTAAAAAAAATCTCTTTACATACAAAAATATCTTGATATATTTCAAAAACACATGTTTGATATAGAATTTCATATAATATAATCCGCACATTGGAAGCATTTAAGAACTAAATGTCACTGGATTCTACAAAGAAGAGTTGATGTTCTTTGATTGGATTAAGCATAGTTTGAGAACAACATTTTAAATAATGTTTTGTGTGCTGTTGTAAAATCACTTTTGAAATGTTGTTTTAGTGGGCGAATGTGCTGGAAGGTTGGATTCCCACGCTGTCAGACATGGAGAGCCCGTTTTCTCTTTAGTCCTTTGGCGCTTGGCTCAACACTGGCCTGCATGTCCGCAGTTTCTCCGGTTGCAAGGCCGTTCCTTTAGGTGGACTGGGTCGTGGACGACCGAAGCAGAACGCCCGCTCAGTGCGTCTTGTTCTAGAAGGCGCGAGTTCCTCTGTGATCCTCCCGAGCGCATGCTGAGAGTTTACATCATTCAATTGATCCATATTCCTATAATAACGAACAAGAAAAGTAGGTAAGACGTTAGTTATTAGTTATTTTCAATTGATCTTGAAAACGTAATAATGCAAATATTCGTTATAACAAAGCATAATATAGTACTTGTAGAATATGAATGATAGGCTTATTATAAAAAACATTCGTACCTTATAGGCTGATGCTCAGAACCAGTTGGTGAAGTCCAGTAGTTCCTGCTCCTCGGGACTGAGAGGGTCGTAGGACCCCTCATCGGACGAGTAGGAGGACACTGGAGAGCCTGCCATTGAGTTCATCTCGTTGGGGTAGTTGTTGGGCGACAGGACCCCGGACTGAAACGCTGCGCTCACGGCGTCGTGCTCATCCAAAAGTTGCTGCAGTGCGCGAATGTACTCCACCGCCGACCGTAACGTTTCCACTTTGCTCATCTTCTTGTTGGCCGCGCCATTGGGGACGTGTTCCCGGAGAGTGGCGAAGCCGTTGTTGACAAGTTTCACTCTGTTGCGCTCCCTCTCGTTCCGCCGCGCCACGGTGTGCGGCTGCTGCTGCGGCAAGCTGTACCCAAAGCCGGCAAAGTTCAGCCTCCTCTTGCATCTTAGCAGCTCCGGCGAGGATGAGCGCTGCCTCTTCACCTTGGATGCTGACTTGCCGCTCCCTTGGCTGCTGGTAGGGCTGAGCTGGACACTCTGCGCTGCGGCGGCAAAGAAACATGAGGGCGGCATGAACTGCTGCTGGCTAGAATTTATTTCCATCTTGGCTGTGATGTCCATTAGCACGTATTGAAAAATTAAAATAAGAGTTGCAGAGAATCTCAGAGTTCTTCTTTGGATTGATCTGTAGCAGTGCGTCCTGCTCGTGGCGTTCACGTGTGACTTAATGCTCACTTTAGCCTTGTTTAATGGGCGGTCTTGTGGGCTTCTGCCTCGCACACTCCTCAGTCTGAACTGAGTCCTGAGAAAGGCTAGTAGCGGGGCTTATACACTGGCAGCTCCACGCGCTGGACCTGACCACGCCTCCTCCTCGTGGTAGTTGTATTCACCTTGGCTCCTGTGCTGTTGCAATGCGTACGCCGGACGCGTGCCACTTGAACCACTGAACAAACAGTCACCAAATCACAACTGGTTGCAGCATACAGACTTGTTCCAGATGTCTTGAGAGTTTTGAGAAGTAATAGAATGTTACTTTTCATTCAACTCTGCTTTGGAAATCTACCACCGGATCGCATGATTACGCATGATGCTCCTCATAGAAAATTCATAAAAATAGAGCGTCTTAGGTTCAGAAATTGACATTATTTACTAGATATATTTAATTGTTTCATGGCGAATGAGAGAATGAGGGTCTTGTTCATAAAAGTTGGCCACAGTGTGATAGAATTTAAAATAAGATTTAGATCGAAAGAAAAATTGGTGTAATTTCATTGTATGTGTGAAATGAGTAAAACGTGTCCCTTTATGGGTGAATCAAACAACTTCTGATTTTTTTTAGAATATATAATTTTTTCAAATAGCTTTTACAAGCGAACCTATTAGGCTATACTAGCTTTTTAGGCATGCATATAACCAATTTCCCAAGTGGACCGAAAAGTAGTGCTGAAAGGCAGCTCTCAAACTCTGACGGACCTTAAAGGCGCTTATCAAAGAAGTTAAGATTTAGTTGTTTGCATTGTCTTTGCAGTCCATACAGTATGGGCAGTATACTATAAGGTATACCTTATAGACCCCATTGACTGTAAGTTGTTTGGAACACTGTCGGGTTGGCAGGCACAAGCAGACCCCACAGTCTTGGATGAGCCACAGTTTATTGTTAACACTTTTACAACCGAATTTGAATGCTTCGTCTTTCGAAGAATGGAGCTTTGTCCAGCAGAGGCGAATTTTCCACTTTCATTAGGCTAGAGCTAATCATCAACATCGGAGAGGCGGAACGGAAGGGTAAATCTGAGAAGGGGCCGTAAGAAGGACGCATTCGAGGATGTTTTGTGTATGATTTGATACACCCTATTTTGTTACAGTAACGACTCGACACAGTGTATTTCGACAATTTTGTTTTCTTTTAAAGGGCAGCATAATAGAACATGTCTTTCACTGAGAACAAAACCAACCGACTCCACTCATGGGGATGAGTGTATGTGTGTGTGTGTGTGTGTGTGTGTGTGTGTGTTTGTGGGTGTGTGTGAGTGTACGTGTGTGTTTGAGGGGAGGGGGTAAATTGTGAACATTTTCTGTGTTGGCTGTGGCATTCTTAATCAAGCCTGCATTGAAGAACCCAGCCCCCACCAACTTTAATTTTATTTTTCCTCCCTTTTTTTGCACAGCAAGAGAGTTTAGAAAAGAAGCGTGGGTTCTATTCAGTTTCCCCCAGCCCCCTCGCTATCGTCGGCTTTCTGAAACCTATCTACCATGCCCTGTCAGTGCGGTTCCAGAGTCCAATTAGCGCTTTGTAAAGACTTTTTTCTACTGCAGATCTTCCAGAGGCAGGCAGAGCGCTCCCTCTATTCGAGGGTTCAAGTCATAGCCGAGTGTAATAATTAATATGACGTCTGGGCGCCCGAGTCTCCATTGAAACACCTCTGTCTTTCTGCTTTTGGAGTTCACTGAGACATCATAAAACAAAACCCATAAGGGCCCATTTGTCCTGGGAAATAATCCCTATGTGATATGCGGGATTAATTTTCAATTTGTTAGCTGTTAAACTAAATTGTGGTGGGTTTTTTTTTCTTATAATGTGGTCATTTGGGGTCGCCCATGGCACTGACTCTTTGTATAATTTCTGCAGGTGTATTACAACAGATCAGTCTTATAATAACGTGAAAAGCCCCTACTGAATGCATTTTGAAGGATACAAACACAGTGATCACGGTTATCAAAATTTTGATTTTGATGACCTGATCAAAATTCTGAACTAACAATTTCAATAAATTAATAGGTCTAAATAAAAAAGTTTGAAGGGCATAGCCTGTATTCAGCTGCATTAACTATTCTATTGTGATAAACTAGAGTTTTTAGATGAAAGACCATATCTGAAATAAGACATTTGAAGTGCACAGTGTTGTCTAGCTAGCGGACATGACAGTATAGTGGACTTTTATTTTGAAAGTTTGGGACGTTTAAAATTAGGTGACTTTAAACATCTATCTGATGCTTTTGTTTTACTTATTGAGTAAAATAACTGTCCTGTTCTATACATTTGATTAATTAATGAGACCTGTCAAGAACATCTGGAGTGAATGGTAATGAACCATGCCATCACAAGGCATTTGAGTAATCTGAATCAACTTCTCTCAGCAGTTAGCCTACTGAAGAAATGCTGAACTGAATATTTATCTGAAATTCCCTACAGTCGATGTGGACAATCATCCAGTCCTGTCTGTGGCCAGTGATGTGCAGCTGTTTAATGGGTCGTGACTACCTGTTCTGGTCTTTACACACACACACACACACACACACACACACACACACACAGAGAGAGAGAGAGAGAGAGAGAGAGAGAGAGATCACCAGTGGTGGAAAAAGTACCCAACTGTCATACTTGAGTAAAAGTAAAAATACCTTAATAGAAAATGACTCAAGTAAAAGTAAAAGTCATCCAGTAAAATTCTACTTGAGTAAAAGTATAAAAGTATTTGGTATAAAATATACTTAGGTATCAGAAGTAAAAGTATAAATGATTTCAAATTCCTTATAATAAGCAAGCCAGACAGCACCATTTTCTTGTATTTTCTATTTACGGAAAGCCACAGGTACACGCCAACCTTCAGACATCATTTACAAACGAAGAATGTGTGTTTAGTGAGTCCGCCAGATCAGAGGCAGACGGCACCATGAACAGGGATGTTCAGTTGATAAGTGTGTGAATTTGACTATTTTCCTGTCCTGCTAAGTATTCAAAATGTAACGAGTACTTTTGGGTGTCATGGAAAATGTATGGAGTAAAAAGTACAATATATAAGTAGTCAAAAATATAAATAGTAAAATAAAGTACAGATACCCCAAAAAACTACTTAAGTAGTACTTTAAAGTATTTTTACTTAAGTACTTTACACCATTGGAGATCACTGAAAACAGTGGGTCTGCTGCAGTAAATATCCACAGGCTGTTATGTGCACTGAAATTATTCCGCACTTCTGAGAATATGCCAATATAAACTATATAAACATGTAGGCCTAATATATAGGCAAACCAATGGTGGCTTGGGTTCCTCACTCAAAGGGCCATATGGGTCAGAAGGGCCTTGGGTCCCTAGACAGTATGGATGAGGTGAAATAGTTGGAAAATATTTTGTCTTGTACTGCAGCACCCTCTAGAGGATTGACAGTGCTTCACCCAAATGCCTTTCAAGTCCCTGTCAACTTGATGGCAGTTGTACTGAGTTTTTAAAACTTTTTGATTTAATGCCCACAGCAGTCACCACGTTATTCTTTTAGCTTACTGACATTATAATTGATCATTTACACTCATAGAATATTCTGGAATTACTAGGCGACATTTGAATGGGACATTAGGCTATACTATGAACAATTGAATAATCAGCTAGGTGGGATTCAGTATTTGTATATAAATACAAATGCAGGGATTATGTTACAATATAACATATTTCCGTTGGCTGTTTCATGTATTTTTTATTTATCAATAACTAACGATATCTGTAGGATTACAATAAATATCGCCACGTGACCATACGAATCGCAAATTACAAAACGCGTGAAGCTTGTCTCGAGTATGTTTCCGTACTGTTTTTATCACGTGTGCTTTGTTTAAGGAAGAGCGTACAAAACCCCTCACGTCTTATACGTTCAGTACAGCTTTCTGTTGTTTTTAGTGGTTATGGTTGATAATCGTTATCACGCCAAGTTTAAAAGCAGAAGCAACGCATAAATATACGCTTTAACACAACTAACATTAACTACTTGATGTTTCTCTAACTTGCATTTGGATGGTGCAAATTGCAGCTGTCAGTGTCCAGCTCAGCTGTCAGACTGTTATCCGGTGATATGCGGTCCTTGAGCTATGTTCAGCGTGTTAGTTTGGATTTCACCGGAACCCTTTTCCCTCATGCAATTTGTCTTGGTGATGCGGACAATGACTCGGTAAAGTATCAGCAGCTAGACAATTATTCAGGGATCTTTCCTTGTGTCCAGGTTTTCGGACATTGGCAATCCTTGAAAAAAATGTGTCTAGTCTCAATGCTCACAGCGTTAGTGCATCTACCTCTTACGGACAGTTATACATATTGTAGGCCTACCAATGTCAGTTATTTCCCCCACCTACGTGGCAACATAAATCATTTTTCAGAAGTCATAGACTGCTCTGCCCACTCTCCATCCGCCCATTCATTGTCCAGCAGTGCCTTTCTAGTCCCTGTACTGTAAATAGCAACTCCTTCTTTAGAGGGTCTCTGACTCATTCCCTCCAGTCCCGATAAGAGGGTCAAGAGTGAAATAGTAGATGCCATAACAGTACTCCTATCACATTCCTTGACCTTCAACATGTTTATGACAACGTCTTATATCTATGGAAACAAAATGTCCTGGCTGTGACTGTACCGATGGCCTTGACACCAAAACCTTGACATGAACTGTTATTCTTTTTAAACAGCTGAATGAACTAATCGTGGGTGACACCAGTGGAAAGCTGTATGTGTACAAGAATGATGACTCCAAGCCTTGGATCACTAGAACATGTGTTGGCATGGTAAGTGGCTGCTTAGAGGGCATTTGATCACCTCTCTGAGTTGAAATGTCGGCACATTTAAGTACAACTGTAGTGGCGTGAAAGAGGGAATTTGAACACCACTGTCTGCACATCTGATTTATATTGTTATTTTAGCAGATTTAGACGAATATTTAATGACTTTTCTTCTTTGTTTCTTTTTTTAGCTCACCTGTGTTGGTGTTGGAGACATCTGCAACAAAGGAAGGGTGGGTGTGCAGAAACTGTGCATAGTCCTCCAGTCAGATGAGGAATGTTTGTGTGTCGTTTTCCCCTTGCATCCAGTGAGTGCTATCACCTAACTATTCACTGCCTTAACTTATCCATCAGAACTTTGTAGTTGCTGTGGGTGCAGAGGGATGGTTCCACCTGTTTGACCTGTCTGCAGTGGCAGGAGCCAAGTCAGATTCATCCAGCCAGCAGGAGGCGCTGTTCTCTGACGACCAGAAACCCTGCTTCTCTCAGCACATTCCTGCCAACACCAAAGTCATCCTTATTAGTGACATTGGTAACCTCTCTGTTCTGCACCCATTTCGCCCTAGATGTAGGCACCCTCAATGCAATTGACCGCTTCTGTTTCGACTGCTTTATTCTGAACCGTGTATGTGTGTGTACACGCTTTGCAGATGGGGATGGGCGCAGTGAGCTTGTAGTGGGATACACAGACCGAGTGGTGAGAGCTTTCCGCTGGGAGGAGCCCCCCGATTCTTCAGACCTGAGCTCTGGACAGCTGGTCCTGCTGAAGAAGTGGCTTCTGGAGGGACAGGTAGGTCTATACACAAACATGGAATATGTCAATCAAAGACTGAAAAACTCCTGAGGGGTATCTTACGAAGCAATCTATTCAGGGTTTTCTAAAGCTTACCAGCTTCAGCTAGCTTTACGTTCCAGCTCAGGCTTCGTTCGTTCTACAATGGTGGATATTGCTCGTCCGCGTGCCGCTAACTCTAGCAGGCTTGTAACTGAGCATTTTGCACATGGCTAGTCAAACTCTTCATTGAGACAATGCTGCAACATTCATCCATTAATTCATCAGTGCCACATTTTCATTTGTTCTGAAATAAAAATGAAAGAAAAGTTATCTTGCAAATTCAGCAGGCTATTTTGTGATATAGTCTTTTAGAAGTGCCGTCTTTATTTTCTAACTTCTCGTTAAGGCCGTCTTTGGTGTGCTTATCAATGCACAAGCACCTTTCTTCCCACTCCTATTGATATTTGTTATTTATTAAGTCACACAAAAGTTTTACATCGCGTGAGGTTTAAAATGCATTCTATCATTACTAAATGTGTAATGTAATATATTTTAACATTACTATTTTGTAACACACAAAAAACATTTGATTAATAAAATATTGAATCAGTCGTCTTCCTCAAATGGAGGACATGATGCAGTCTTTGCAAGAGGGAGTGAATCTGATTTAATTGGTCCTCAACTCGCGGCTCAGTCATTTCATTCAGGGTAAGTGGAGTTAGCCTGCCCCGGAGCAGGTTCGTTCTGAAGGATTCGTTGCCATAGAAATTGACCTGGCTAAAAGGCAAGCCACTTTTGTATGACCGGTTATCCCGAGTTGAACTGGCCCTTCATATAAACCCCACATAACACTGGAGGATTTCACATCCTGTAAAGTGTACACTCTACTATTTCTAATCCATCATTTCCTCCTGTGACAGGTGGACAGCCTGTCAGTAAACCCAGACCCAGAGGGTCTTCCTGAACTGATGGTGTCCCAGCCTGGTTGTGGCTTTGCCATCCTGCTGTGCACATGGACACAACAGGGCTCCTCTGAGGCGGAGCCTGGGGAGAAGACCCCACCCACTCCTGGCAGGTACATACCACTGGACATGCAGAGCACCTAATACATATGCAGTATTGATACATACAGTACACAGTAGTAGACATGTAACAGTGCTTTGGCTGTCTAATGATGTTGGTATCATCCTGTGTTTGTAATGTGTCTGTCACAGCGAGAGTCCCTCCAGAGACGTCATTCTGCATCTGACCACTGGTCGGATCCACAACAAGAACGTTTCCACTCATCTCATCGGGAGCATAAGTAGAGGCTCCAAAGGCGACTCCTCTAAATGTGGCCTGTTTGCCCTCTGTACTCTAGATGGTACGTGTCTTAAGTTGTTCAGAAGAGCAACGCTGTGTAATTCACTAATCGCACCACTGACCACTCTGAACTTTTGCACACAGTCCGTCTCATAACAGAACAGTGTTCAGAGAGGACATGTTAACATCACGGCAGTCAATTATCTTCTAAAATAATGAGCTAAATCATAACTGCAGTGGGCTCAGCAACAACAACAAAAATATGATCCAAGGTGGTTGTGGTTGTGAAGATACCTGACTGAACTGTTTATCTCAACAGACATGACCCTGTATATTAATCCTCCTTATAGAAACCTGCTGAACATCTCTGACGGGCAGTATGTCTGCCACAGAGCTGCCTAGCCTGCTCCGCTGCCCCCTTAAAGGGAAAAGGAAGACCTTTCTTACTCTCTCACCAATTACAATGTCTAACAAGGTCACTCAGAACTAGGAAAGGCATGTAGAACGGAGGTGTTGTGGGTGAATGTTACCAGAAGAGACTGGTTGTGGTTGAGCAGGCTGAGGGCTCTGTGAGCTCCTGGAGAGACTATCAATATTTAAAGAAAAGGGGAACCAATAGGATTATCTTACTAGAGAGTCTGGGCCAGTCACAGATAGGCTAATAATGATGCACCAAGAGAGGGCTTGACATGCCTGTGTACCCTAATTAGGATCAACGTTTGAGGAATTCTGCTGAGGGAAGAGTGAAATGTAGCCAGATCATGTTACAGCCATTTTATTTCAACAGTTCTACAGTTAAGGTGGGGAAAACAGGGGACGTATGAAGATAATGTTGCAGTTTAAATTGAAGATGATTTTTACCAAGTATTTGGATTTAGATTCAAAGCTTGTTGGTGTATTCAGGAGAGATTGAGGGACAGAAATGGTGTCGAATAAAGGTTGCCTTCAACATAGTCATCTAAATGTCTCCATCTCTGAGCCCGAAGCAAGGAAATAGGGCAGAATTGGTGTCCAGCACTCAGAGTGCTGCTGTAACCACAGAAATAATTCAACCTTGTGAGAGCCAGTGGTCTGCAGGTCTTGAGTTGTTTAAGTTCTCTGTATTTTCTTCTCAGACTGTCGTATTATATGCAGTTTAAACAATACTCTTGATGCCATTAACAATATTAAGCATAAAATGTTGGTCATTTTAGTATGTGAATAATGTGATTGTGTGTTTTTGTGTTCCAGGCACACTGAAACTGATGGACAGTTCAGAGCAGTTGAAGTGGTCAGTGCAGGTGGATCACCAGCTCTTTGCTCTGCAGAAGCTGGACGTCACAGTGAGTTTACAAAAACAATCTACGTTTTATTTTTTTGTGACTGTTTGTGCCCGTGCGGTTTTTGACATTGTGACTGTTCCTCTGTCTCCAGGGCGACGGTAGAGAGGAGGTGGTTGCGTGTGCCTGGGATGGTCAGACCTACATCATCGACCACAATCGCATGGTGGTGCGGTTCCAGTTTGATGAGAACGTCAATGCTTTCTGTGCAGGTGAGACTTGAGTCATATCCCTCACCTATCTATACCTGATCTACGTTATGACTAAGCAAATGATATAGACCAGTGGTTCCCAAACTGTTTATAGTCCCGTACCCGTTCAAACATTCAACCTCCAGCTGCTGCGTACCCCGTCTAGCACCAGGGTCAGCGCACTCTCAAATGTTGTTTTTTTGCCATCATTGTAAGACTGTGTAACAGTGTAGCTTCCGTCTCCTCTCCCCTACCTGGGCTCGAACCAGGGACCTTCTGCACACATAAACAACTGCCTCCCACGAAGCATCGTTACGCATCGCTCCACTAAAGCCGCGGCCCTTGCAGAGCAAGGGGAACAACTACTTCAGGGTCTCAGAGCGAGTGACGTCACCGATTGAAACGCTATTAGCGCGCACCCCACTAGCTAGCTAGCCATTTCACATCGGTTACACCTGCCACACACACACTATACAATACATTTATTAAACATACGAATGAGTGTGAGTTTTTGACACAACCCAGCTCGTGGGAAGTGACAGAGCTTTTATAGGATCAGGGCACAAATAATAATATAATAATAATCGATAATTTTGCTCTTTATTTAGCCATCTTACATATAAAACTTTATTTGTTAATCGAAAATTGTGAATAACTTACCACAGGTTAATGAGAAAGGTGTGCTTGAAAGGATGCACATAACTCTGCTATGTTGTGTTTGATTGGAGAGAGTCTCAGTCTTAAATCATTTCCCACACATAGCCTGTGCCTGTATTTAGTTTTCATGCTAGTGAAGGCCGAGAACCCACTCTCACATAAGGTACGTGGTTGCAAAGGGCATCAGTGTCTTAACAGCGCGACTTGCCAAGGCAGGATACTCTGAGCGCAGCCCAATCCAGAAATCTGGCAGTGGCTTCTGATTTAAATTCAATTTTCACAGAACCACTTGTTGCAATTTCGATGTGGCTCTCTTGTTCAGATATCGGTAAGTGGACTGGAGGCAGGGCATGAAAGGGATAATGAATCCAGTTGTTTGTTTATTTTTATTTTTTTATTTCACCCTTATTTAACCAAGTAGGCAAGTTGAGAACAAGTTCTCATTTACAACTGCGACCTGGCCAAGATAAAGCAAAGCAGTTCGACACATACAACAACACAGAGTTACACATGGAGTAAAACAAACATACAGTCAATAATACAGTAGAAAAAAACAAATCTATATACAAAGAGTGCAAATGAGGTAGGATAAGGAAGGTAAGGCAATAAATAGGCCATGCTGGCAAAGTAAATTACAATATAGCATTTAAACACTGGAATGGTAGATGTGCAGTAGATGAATGTGCAATGTAGAAAAACTGGGGTGCAAAGGAACAAGATAAATAAATAAATAAATAAATAAATACGGTAGGGGATGAGGTAGTTGGTTGGGCTATTTACAGATGGGCTATAAACAGGTGGGGTCAGTGTCATCCGTTTCGGGAAATTACCTGCGTAATTGCGCACCCAACTCACTCCGGTGCTTTGCTATATCACATTTGACATTGTATGTAAACTTGAGTTCATTTGCACACAAAAAAATCATACAATGATGGAAAGACCTGTGTGTTGTCCTTGTTAATGCAGACAGAGAAGAGCTCCAACTTCTTAATCATAGCCTCAATTTTGTACCGCACATTGAATATAGTTGCGGAGAGTCCCTGTAATCCAAGATTCAGATCATTCAGGCGAGAAAAAACATCACCCAGATAGGCCAGTCGTGTGAGAAACTCGTCATCATGCAAGCGGTCAGACAAGTGAAAATTATGGTCAGTAAATAAAACTTTAAGTTCGTCTTTAAATTCAAATAAAGTGTAAATACTTTGCCCCTTGATAACCAGCGCACTTCTGTATGTTGTAAAAGCGTTACATGGTCGCTGCCCATATCATTGCATAGTGCAGAAAATACACGAGAGTTCAGGGGTCTTGCTTTAACAAAGTTAACCATTTTCACTGTAGTGTCCAAAACGTTTTTCAAACTGTTAGGCATTCCTTTGGGAGCAAGAGCCTCTCGGTGAATGCTGCAGTGTACCCAAGTGGCGTTGGGAGCAACTGCTACCACTCCACTATGTCTCTCTGTCATGGCTTTTGCGCCATCAGTACAGATACCAACACATATTGACCACCAAAGTCCATTTGATGTCGCAAAGCTGTCCAGTACTTTAAAAATATCCTCTCCTGTTGTCCTGGTTTCCAGTGGTTTGCAGAAGAGGATGTCTTCCTTAATTGACCCCCCCATTAACGTAACGGACATATACCAGGAGCTGTGCCAGGCCCGCCTCGTCTGTTGACTCATCCAGCTGTAACGAATAGAATTCACTGGCTTGTATGCGAAGCAGTAATTGTTTCAAAACATCTCCTGCCATGTCACTGATGCGTCGTGAAACAGTGTTGTTTGATGAAGGCATTGTCTGTATAGATTTTTTGGCCTTTTCCCCCAGTATTGTCCCAGCCATATCTGCGGCAGCAGGAAGAATTAAGTCCTCCACAATAGTATGGGGCTTGCCTGTCCTAGCCACTCGGTAGCTCACCATATAAGACTCTTCTAGCCCCTTCTTATTAATGGTATCTGTTTCTTTTATACGTCTTACTACTCGAAAGTCGTCTTAATTCTAGCTCAAAAAACTCTTGTGGCTTATTTTTCAAATTGGCATGTTTTGTTTCTAAATGTCTGCGAAAGAGTGAAGGTGTCATTGAGTTGTGAGAAAGTACAGTGGGGAAAAAAAAAGTATTTAGTCAGCCACCAATTGTGCAAGTTCTCTCACTTAAAAAGATGAGAGAGGCCTGTAATTTTCATCATAGGTACACTTCAACTATGACAGACAAAATGAGGGAAAAAAATCCAGAAAATCACATTGTAGGATTTGTTATGAATTTATTTGCAAATTATGGTGGAAAATAAGTATTTGGTCAATAACAAAAGTTTATCTCAATACTTTGTTATATACCCTTTGTTGGCAATGACAGAGGTCAAACGTTTTCTGTAAGTCTTCACAAGGTTTTCACACACTGTTGCTGGTATTTTGGCCCATTCCTCCATGCAGATCTCCTCTAGAGCAGTGTTGTTTTGGGGCTGTCGCTGGGCAACACAGACTTTCAAAGATTTTCTATGGGGTTGAGATCTGGAGACTGGCTAGGCCACTCCAGGACCTTGAAATGCTTCTTCAAGCCACTCCTTCGTTGCCCGGCGGTGTGTTTGGGATCATTGTCATGCTGAAAGACCCAGCCACGTTTCATCTTCAATGCCCTTGCTGATGGAAGGAGGTTTTCACTCAAAATCTCACGATACATGGCCCCATTCATTCTTTCCTTTACACGGATCAGTCGTCCTGGTCCCTTTGCAGAAAAACAGCCCCAAAGCATGATGTTTCCACCCCCATGCTTCACAGTAGGTATGGTGTTCTTTGGATGCAACTCAGCATTCTTTGTCCTCCAAACACGACGAGTTGAGTTTTTACCAAAAAGTTCTATTTTGGTTTCATCTGACATTCTCCCAATCCTCATCTGGATCATCCAAATGCTCTCTAGCAAACTTTAGACGGGCCTGAACATGTACTGGCTTAAGCAGGGGACACGTCTGGCACTGCAGGATTTGAGTCCCTGGCGGCGTAGTGTGTTACTGATGGTAGGCTTTGTTACTTTGGTCCCAGCTCTCTGCAGGTCATTCACTAAGTCCCCGTGTGGTTCTGGGATTTTTGCTCACCGTTATTGTGATCATTTTGACCCCACGGGTGAGATCTTGCGTGGCGCCCCAGATCGAGGAAGATTATCAGTGGTCTTGTATGTCTTCCATTTCCTAATAATTGCTCCCACAGTTGATTTCTTCAAACCAAGCTGCTTACCTATTGCAGATTCAGTCTTCCCAACCTGGTGCAGGTCTACAATTTTGTTTCTGGTGTCCTTTGACAGCTCTTTGGTCTTGGCCATAGTGGAGTTTGGAGTGTGACTGTTTGAGGTTGTGGACAGGTGTCTTTATACTGATAACAAGTTCAAACAGGTGCCATTAATACAGGTAATGAGTGGAGGACAGAGGAGCCTCTTAAAGAAGAAGTTACAGGTCTGTGAGAGCCAGAAATCTTGCTTGTTTGTATGTGACCAAATACTTATTTTCCACCATAATTTGCAAATAAATTCATTAAAAATCCTACAATGTGATTTTCTGGATTTTTTTCATTTTGTCTGTCATAGTTGAAGTGTACCTATGATGAAAATTACAGGCCTCTCTCATCTTTTTAAGTGAGAGAACTTGCACAATTGGTGGCTGACTAAATACTTTTTTTCCCCACTGTACTTTTGCACATACAGTTGAAGTCGGAAGTTTACATGCACCTTAGCCAAATACACTTAAACTCAGTTTTTCACAATTCCTGACATTTAATCCTAGTAAAAATTCCCTGTCTTAGGTCAGTTAGGATCACCACTTTATTTTAAGAATGTGAAATGTCAGAATAATAGTAGAGAGAATGATTTATTTCAGCTGTTATTTCTTTGATCATATTCCCAGTGGGTAAGAAGTTTACATACACTCAATTAGTATTTGGTAGCATTGCCTTTAAATTGTTTAACTTGGGTCAAACGTTTTGGGTAGCCTTCCACAAGCTTCCCACAATAAGTTGGGTGAATTTTGGCCCATTCCTCCTGACAGAGCTGGTATAACTGAGTCAGGTTTGTAGGCCTCCTTGCTCGCACATGCTTTTTCAGATCTGCCCACAAATTTTCTATAGGATTGAAGTCAGGGCTTTGTGATGGCCACTCCAATACCTTGACTTTGTTGTCCTTAAGCCATTTTGCAACAACTTTGGAAATATGCTTGGGGTCATTGTCCATTTGGAAGACCCATTTGCGACTAAGCTTTAACTTCCTGACTGTTGTCTTGAGATGTTGCTTCAATATATCCACATAATTTTCCTTCCTCATGATGCCATCTATTTTGTGAAGTGCACCAGTCCCTCCTGCAGCAAAGCACCCCCACAACATGATGCTGTCACCCCCGTGCTTCACAGTTGGGATGGTGTTCTTCGGCTTGCAAGCTTCCCCCTTTTTCCTCCAAACATAACGATGGTCATTATGGCCAAACAGTTCTATTTTTGTTTCATCAGACCAGAGGACATTTCTCCAAAAAGTACGATCTTTGTCCCCATGTGCAGTTGCAAACCGTAGTCTGGCTTTTTTATGGCGGTTTGGAGCAGTGGCTTCTTCCTTGCTGAGCGGCCTTTCAGGTTATGTCGATATAGGACATGTTTTACTATGGATATAGATACTTTTGTACCTGTTTCCTCCATCATCTTTACAAGGTTCTTTGCTGTTGTTCTGGGATTGATTTGCACTTTTCGCACCAAAGTACGTTCATCTCTGGGAGACAGAACGCATCTCCTTCCTGAGCGGTATGACTGCTGTGTGGTCCCATGGTGTTTATACTTGCATACTATTGTTTGTACAGATGAACGTGGTACCTTCAGGCGTTTGGAAATTGCTCCCAAGGATGAACCAGACTTGTGGAGGTCTACAATTTTTTTCCTGAGGTCTGATTTCTTTAGATTTTCCCATGATGTCAAGCAAAGAGGCACTGAGTTTGAAGGTAGGCCTTGAAATACATCCACAGGTACACCTCCAATTGACTCAAATGATGTCAATTAGCCTATCAGAAGCTTCTAAAGCCATGACATAATATTCAGAACTTTTCCAAGCTGTTTAAAGGCACTGTCAACTTAGTGTATATAAACTTCTGACCCACTGGAATTGTGATACAGTGAAGTATAAGTGAAATAATCTGTCTGTAAACAATTGTTGGAAAAATGACTTGTGTCATGTACAAAGTAATGTAACCGACTTGCCAAAACTATAGTTTGTTAACAAGAAATTTGTGGAGTGGTTGAAAAACGAGTTTTAATGACTCCAACCTAAGTGTATATAAACTTCCAACTTAAACTGTAAAACATACTGTGGCTGAGGAAAGGCACTACTCACAATATAAGTGAGCCCCAAATCCATGTAGTTCTAATCATATTTGCGCCTCTTCGATGGTCCAACGTCCCTGTCTGTTGTTCGGTGCTTTCCCGGGTAAGGGGGCAGTAGCTCTTCGGCGGCAGTGAAACGAGGCTACTCAGGCGAGAAAAAAAACTCACCCAAATATATAGCCCCGTTGGAAAATATAATGGACTGTTTGAAAATTTAAATACAATTATTATGATTATTATATAGTCACATTTTTATTTGGCGTACCCCCGACGGCATTGGGTTACCACATTTGGGAATACCTGATATAGACACTATTAATACATACAGTATTTTTCCAGCTCATGTCACCATTAGATGGCAGTATTGGACTTCAGGCTCACATAAACAAGCTTCATCCTCTCTATCTCACTCTCTGTCAAAAGCTGTTTCTCCCATCTCTGCACGAGCCCCAGTGGCTCTCTGAGAGCAGAGATCATATTGTTATCTAATAAGAGGAAATGGGCAAGAGAGAATCAAATCAAATTGTATTTGTCACATGCTTTGTAAACAACAGGTGTAGAGTAACAGTGAAATGCTAACTTACCGGCGCTTTCCAAAAGGGCAGAGAATAACACAAATAATAATGATACCACAAGGAATAAATGCAGAATGTGTAACGGTGAACGCATGTTGAAGCTACAGACAGGACTTCATCTTCAAGCACACTGCCTGCATTCTACAGTGCTATCAGAGTCAGTGTGTGAACAACACACGCTCAGGGGGTCATCCGTGCTTTGTCTCTGTGGTCATTGGAGTGCATTAGCTCAGCCTCACCACTGTTGGCATTGCTTGCGAACCAGTCTTCACAGGGCCACAGTGATGAGCAAATATTTTCTTATTTACTAAAGGAAAAAAATGCATTGTTGGTCATTTGGTGCTGGTTTTGAAGCATTTCATGGTAAGGTCTGTACCTGTTGTATTCGGCGCATGTAACAAATAAAATCTGATTTGATTTATTTGATAATTTAACAATCTTATTTCTAAGCATCTCCTATTGTCACTGAATGTATATTTTTCTGTAATGACTAGGGCCTGGAGTTATTGATTAGGACATGTGATTGGGGAAAACTCAGGCCCCTAGTCATGGAATATGTGGAATATGTTCTTCCCGGTGGTTGTCTAACCAGCCTTACATGTTGGTGTTTAACAGGTCAGTACACCTGTAAGGATGGCAAGAACAGCCCCTGTCTGGTGTACGTCAGCTTCAACCACAAGATCTATGTGTACTGGAGGGTGGAGCTGGAGCGCATGGAGCCCACCCATCTCCTTAGGGTCCTGGAGGAGAGGCCAGAGTTCAAGGCCCGGCTGGAGCAACTGGGAGTGGGTGAGTTGGAGTTAAACAGCAATGTCAACCTAAAAGCTACTCTCACTCAAACCATATCAAGGAAAAAAAATAGTCTAACCTCCTCCCCAGGCTCATTACTAGAGAGAGCTGACAGGTGAACTAAGTAGGTTGAAATACAAAAATAATCGTACATGTAATTTAATAAGACCACAGCACCAGGTAGAAAGCTCCCGGGTTTCCCTGTCCACCATTTTGTTTAGTTCCCCATTAACTCAGCTAATGCTACCTGACACATAAACAGTGCATCTACTGTTCTGTATTCATGTAATCTAACTGAGAGTAAGGGAAACAGATTACATTTCTGTGTCCTCTACTCGTCTACATGTATGTAAAACCTGTCCCTGCCAGCAGACTGTTGTTCTGATGCGTGACTGGAGTATTTATAGAGGCAGAGGCTGGAATCCACGCATTCACTGCTATGGAGCAGAGGGGACCGCTCTCTCTTCATCTCTCTTTCTGCCTCTCTCTTCTTCGCTCTCTTTATCCAAGGGGAATTCTCTCTCTGCCTCTCTCTTCTTCGCTCTCTCTATCCCAGGGGAATTCTCTCTCTGCAGGTTAGCAACACTGTCAAAGGCCTGCCCAGATTCACAAACACATCACACGCACACACACACACAAACGCAATCATGCACACACACACACACACACACACACACACACACACACACACACACACACACACACACACACACACACACACTGAGGGGCACATATAGAGCCGTACAGAAAATCCATCACACAGCTGTTCATTGTAGGGTCTGGGTGGACATACACAGGACAGACTGGGGATATATTATACATCATGTGAATAGAGAGCAATAGTAATGGTGTCTTTTTGTAGGCACCACTCTGCCATGGTTCGTTGGGCAAAGCCTATGGGTTAATGAATGGAGTTTTTGAATAAACACACCGAAAATAAGGTTGGTGGTAAACACAGGTTTAGGGGATCTTGTTCTATGAGATAATCTTAATTCGCTAACATCACTTTTTGTGAATTCTGAAGCATTTATGTAATCAAAACAATCACAAAGCACATAAAAGGCTTCATAATTCATAAAGGTCACGTTAACTGCCTGATATTATCTCATCGAACAAAACGTATAAGATCTCCTTAACCTGTTTTAACCTTTTCGGCGTTTATCCCAAAACCCATTTTCCCCATAGAAACGAACCAGAGGTATCTCATTTCCGTTTTTTAGGACTCCAAGCTGCCGAGCTCTATTCAGGCTTATCTTTCTGCTCCGTGAGCGCTATCTCCAGCTGTCCCTGGGCTGTCCCCGCTAATGAATGACATAGACTGCACTACATAATACAGTAGCTAGCTTCCTGTCTGTTTCTGTTTGTGTTGCATATGCACGTACTGTGTGACTGTTCATTTGTACTATACTCCGCTGCTCTGCATGGCCCTCTCTGTAGGAGCCAGTAGCTGCTGTGCTCTCAGAGTGACAGATGGTCCAGCTACCTGACACCAGAGGAGGCTGCTGAGGGGAGGATGGCTCATCATAATGGCCGGAACGAAGCAAATGGAATAGAATCAAACACCTGGAAACCATGTGTTTGATGTGTTTGATGTATTTGATACCATTCCACTTATTTTCCCCCAATGTTTTTATTGTTGTTTTTGATTATATAGTCTGCAGATAGCCATTTCAGGTAGGCCTTATTCATTAACAAAAAAATGTCTCACGACAGATTAGGGACAGGGACAGAGAGAGAGGGGGTAGGGACAGAGAGAGAGGTAGGGACAGAGAGAGGGGGTAGGGACAGAGAGAGAGGGTAGGGACAGAGAGAGGGGGTAGGGACAGAGAGAGGGGGGGTAGGGACAGAGAGAGAGGGGGTAGGGACAGAGGGAGGGGCTAAACCCAGCTAGCAGTGTGACATCAGCTTATTGCTGATAGATAGCGCTGCCTGTGTGTGTAGCTGTCGCCTGTCACCAAGTCTGAGTTCCACACACAATGGAAGACATCTTCACTCACCCATCACAAATAACAACCAAACGCATCCCCCTTCTCTGACTCTGTCGACAGAACTGAGATATTATATATGAGTCATTGCTTAATAACAAGGAAGGGAGTAAAGTAAATGTATCTAAATGTATCCTCTAGAAGCTTCTTTGTGAAGCCAGAGAAATGTGACAATGCAGGATAATTATGGCTGTTGCTGTACAGGTAAAAGCAAGATGCCGTGAGGAGAGAGAAATATTTGTTATACCTGTGGGACTTTTATCTCTCTCTGCTTGTGTTTATTTCAGCAGTAAATGAATAATCTGAGTGTCTTCTCGGCGGCGTTGCCATGCAGATGGTACAGTTTACTTTGTACCACCACTCAAGTGTTTTGCTGTTGCAAACTCAAACATTTATGTTAAGTGAACCTGTGTACCATTCTGCAGTATGTCATTACTCTGTAAATATTGGTTTGAACTACACTTAGAAAGTTGGACCCTCAACAAGAAAGCGAGGACATGCAGCTACTACATACTACCTGTCTGCATCTCTTGATTTAACATCCTGCCCTAATACATTTTCTTTAAGGGACCAGCTAAATGAATGGCCCATCCGTAGTGCATGCCATCCTGCTCCTGCATGATGATGTCACACTCTTTCTGCATTACCTTCCCAAAGCAACCATGGTCATGTATTCTAAACTCCCCAGTTTAAGTGAATGCCGGTAGAAGAGCTCCTCAGAGCGGCAGGGAGCTCCTGCACTGGCTCGGCTGGGATTTATTATACATCTAAAGCAGTGCTCTCATCTACATTTCAAAACCCACTCTGACTCAACCCCACTAAAGACCGAGTTTAATACAGAGCAGTTCCAGCTCCCTCAGAGGGACTTGAACCTGCAACCTTTCGATCAGGCTCCCATGCCGCCAGAGGACAGACAGGTCATATGATCATTGTCTGGTCAAAGGTCAAGGGTCATGGCCACCATTTGTGTCTCTGACAGACGCCGAGGACAGGGAGGCCGTGAGAGAGCTGGTGGGAGACACGCTCTACGGACACACGCTGAAGAAGCAGGCCAGATGACCTTAACACGACCCTCACCTTTCCACTCCTCCAACCCCCCCTTCTCTTTCTCCTCGTTTATGTAAATACTCTGAATAAAGGCTGAATCACACACTGACTGTTAGTTGTCTCATGCTTTTGGTAGAATCTTATTATGAAACGTGTCCGGTTTGCCTAGCTCAGCTTGTATCTATTTCATGCTGTCTCACTGTCTCAGATCTCCCCTCTGGCATAGTTATTTGTATTCCATGCACCAGACTGGTTTAGAAATAGGGTCTAGAAGACACATTGAAGTGATATATGCTCTCAATGTGAATAACCTATAGGTAGGTTCAACCACCAATAT
Source organism: Brachymystax lenok tsinlingensis (assembly GCA_030435695.1). Taxonomy (NCBI): domain Eukaryota; kingdom Metazoa; phylum Chordata; class Actinopteri; order Salmoniformes; family Salmonidae; genus Brachymystax; species Brachymystax lenok. The sequence continues at coordinate 11,786,788 of CM059809.1, read as the reverse complement.
TTATTTCTGGTTTTGGATCTGGGAAGTTATTCCCAAATGTCATCCATTTTAGTCCCTTTCTTTCTGTCTTTTTGTTCTGTGATCTTTGATCCTCAAAGATCTGGAGTGGTACTGATTTTGCATAATACCAACAGCGTTATGTAACTTGACCATCAACGTAGCAGCGAGACTGTACTCTTGTTTGTCAGTTTTGTATTGCAGAGGACTTCTAAGTCGAGGCAACAAGCGTAAACACTGTCTGACTGCTGGATGGGTCTATAGGGGATCCTCCTTTCTCCCAAAGGGAAGGTCTTATATCATCCTCTGTCTACTCTGGTTCTCATGTATTATAAATGAAGAGGGACGAGTGGAGGACTCAGTGGCTGTGTATGTGTGTGTCTAGACTCTGGGCTCAGGGCTCAGGTGTCTCTTGTGTAGCCTACTCTGGGGCTCTCCTCCCCCTTTATGGGCCAAGGCCCTGCAGTGCAGTATGTACCAAGGCAGGGACACTTTGTTTTTAATCTGTTTAGTTTCACTTCTCAAGTTTAGAAGTTGCATACAGGTAGCTGCCAAAATAATGGAAACAAAGTGACTTGAAAGCAGGTGCTTCCACACAGGTGTGGTTCCTGAGTTAATTAAACGTTTAACATCCCATCAAGCTTAGGGTCAGGTTAAACATTCTGGGCAGGCCATTATTTCGCCTACCATGGCTATGCCTCCATAAGATGGCAATGCCCCCATCCACAGCATTTTCCACCACCATTAACAAAACACCAAAGGATGGAATTTCTTGTGGAGGAGGGGTGTCGCATCCCTCCAATAGAGTTCCAGAAACTTGTAGAATCTATGCCAAGGTGCATCGATGCTGTTCTGGCTCGTGGTGCCCCCACACCCTATTAAGACACTTCATGTTGGTGTTTCCTTTATTTTGGCAGTTACCTGTACGTTCATTAAGGTATTTAATGAACCGGCGATGGGAACAGTGGAATGATGTGTGTTCTATGCCCTCCTTCCTCTCTGTTAATCATTATTTTAATGGGTCTGCCAGGCTGTTCAACAAGTTATGTGATTATGTTTTTAGGTTGATCGTTGAGCCCATTACTGTGGCATGAGAAAAACAACTTTGATATATGCCCTTATATGTAGCCGGCCCATTGGTCAGCAGCATTCCTATCAGCTTTGTCGAGACTTGTTCCTGTTTTAACCGTTAATGGTCAAACGGTTGGCACGTCCGTGTGTCACGCTGGTTCCCAGGACCTGTGTCTCTGTGCGTCAACACTGAAGGGACAGAAGAACCCTGCATTCTATAACTGGGTTCCACTTGGGTCTCGACTTTTGACTCCGTCTGCCGACTAAGGCCTCTGACTGCAGTCCCAGTACTTGCTACCTTGTGTGGTTATTCAGTATATAAAATATTCTAATGTTATTTTCTTAAGTGTTTTTCTGTCTACTTTATATAGACGTGTGTCAAGCCCCAGCAAATAGAGTAATGTCAAGACCAGAAATCGGTTACATATTTATTAAATTATTTCCCACATAGGACACCCCTGGCCTGGTATAATAAATGCAATATGGAGGAGTGGGATGGATCCTGTGTGAATTTGACCTTTGCCCTGATTTTTCCCCAATGCAGTCAGGCTGGATGTTACACTATCTAATACAGAAGCAGCAGACGGATGACCCTGGGAACTGACCACCCATGGGTAATGTCCCCGCCAGCAGCGTGTATATTTAAGCAATGGGAGCTATTCTTGTCTCCACCCTCCTGTACTTTTTACAGTTATATTGATAGTCAGTGTTGACATCTGTTTAGTTTCAGTAAACAGATGTCAACAGGTTAGAAGTCACAACTCGTCACCATCCGTCCATTAAGGAATTGAATGAGCCGACGATGGGAACTGTAGAATGATGTGTGCGTCCTGTGTCCTCCTTCCTCTCTGTTAATCATTATATTCATGTTTTGTGATGATGTTTTTAAGTTGATTGTTGCTCCCATTGCCGTGGCATGAGAAAAACAACACTTGTTTGACTGTGTGTAATGGATGGAGGACTTTTTTCTCAGAGATAGAGAATGTTATTATTTAATGTGCTTCCACAGAGCATGGCTACCGGGTTAGTGTAATCAGAGGAAGGTTGGAAGCAGAATGGTGAGGCTATGGGCCGGTGTCTATGACAACTGACAGCATGACGTGTCTTTAGCACACTCTATAATGGATGCATTTTGATCATTTTTAATGAAGGATAATTTTTTTTGTCTGCTGTTATTAAAGTTGCTTTGCAGCATGTAATTTGATTTACACAACATAATATCATTTTGGGCAAATTATCAACAGCTATAATTACCTTAGAAGAAAGGGGTACATTTAATTTCATTACAAATTATAATAATCAAGTTATAATTGAAGTTAAAGCTGAAGGGGAAAAAATCTGATATGGAGTTGAAGGCATTAAGCTATAAGAGCTTTATCCAACATAAAAGGGTTTGGAAAACTTTCCCTTTGAGTCCGTCTAAGCTCAAAGACATGGCTAATAATAAGTTCTGTAGGAAATTACATCATCTCTGAGTAAAAAGAAAATTGTCCTACTCTGAAAACTGCCAGCCGCCCCTCGTACAAACAGCCTTTACGGAAAAACCACATGAACTTCACATGATCTTATGTTAAGTTAATGTGATAACATGTAAAGCAACGTGATAACATCAAACTACACAAACGTGATCACGTGAAGTGTTCCAAAAACACATGATTTCACATGTGAAAGACTGCTCTACCCTCTGGAGGGCCTTGCGGTTGAGGGTGGTGCAGTTGCTGTACCAGGCGGTGATACAGCCCGACAGGATGCTCTCGATTGTGCATCTGTAAAAGTTTGTGAGGGTTTTAGGTGACAAGCCACATTTCTTCAGCCTCCTGAGGTTGAAGAGGCGCTGTCGCTGTTGTGCCTTCTTCACCACAACGTCCGTGGGTGTACCATTTTAGTTTGTCTGTGATGTGTCGCAGAGGAACTTAAAACTTTCCACCTTCTCCACTATTGTCCCGTCTATGTGGATAGGGGGGGGTGCTTCCTCTGCTGTTTCCTGAAGTCCACGATCACCTCTTTTGTTTTGTTGACGTTGAGTGAGAGGTTATTTTCCTGACACCACTCTCCGAGGGCTCTCACCTCCTCCCTGTAGACCGTCTCGTCGTTGTTGGTAATCAAGCCTACCGCTGTAGTATCGTCTGCAAACTTGATGATCGAGTTGGAGGCATGCATGGCCACGCAGTCATGGGTGAACAGGGAGTACAGGAGAGGGCTGAGAACGCACCCATGTGGGGCCCCAGTGTTGAGGATCAGCGGGGTGGAGATGTTGTTTCCTACCTTCACCACTTGGGGCCGGCCCGTCAGGAAGTCCAGGACCCAGTTGCACAGGGCGTGGTCGAGACCCAGGGTCTCAAGCTTAATGATGAGTTTGGAGGGTACTATGGTGTTGAATGCTGAGCTGTAGTCAATGAAAAGCATTCTTACATAGGTATTCCTCTTGTCCAGATGGGATAGGACAGTGTGCAGTGTGATGGCGATTGCATCGTCTGTGGACCTATTGGGGCGGTAAGCAAATTGGAGTGGGTCTAGGGTATCAGGTAGGGTGGAGGTGATATGATCCTTGACTCGTCTCTCAAAGCACTTCATGATGATGGAAGTGAGTGCTACAGGACGATAGTCATTTAGTTCAGTTACCTTAGCTTTCTTGGGAACAGGAACAATGGTGGCCATCTTGAAGCATGTGGGAACAGCAGACTGGGATAGGGATGGATTGAATATGTCCGTAAACACACCAGCCAGCTGGTCTGCGCATGCTCTGATGACGCGGCTAGGGATGCCGTCGGGGCCGGCAGCCTTGCGAGGGTTAACATGTTTAAATGTTTTACTCACGCGAGCCACGGAGAAAGAGAGCCCACAGGCTTTGGTAGCGGGCCGTGTCGGTGGCTCTGTATTGTCCTCAAAGCGTGCAAAGAAGTTGTTTAATTTGTCTGGGAGCAAGACGTCGATGTCCGCGACGGGGCTGGTTTTCTTGTTGTATTCCGTGATTGTCTGTAGATCCTGCCACATACGTCTCATGTTTGAGCAGGTGAATTGCGACTCCACTTTGTCTCTATACTGACGCTTTGCTTGTTTGATTGCCTTGCGGAGGGAATAACTACACTGTTTGTATTCGGTCATGTTTCCAGTCGCCTTGCCATGATTCAAGTTCAAGCCATCATTGTCCCTTCAAGGTCTTCTCTCTATCAACCACTGTATATCTCTATAGGCCTACTGTGGTGGTTAATTTCTTTACTATCAAATGAGGAGAGACAAACTTATCACACAAGTCAGAGTTACTATTAAATATGTATTTTAAGTATAAGAGCTTTGCAATAGCAACGGCTTCTCAACGAATTCACCACTTTCTCTAATGGTCCGTTGAGAGCGGCGACACAAAAGTACCAAGGTCTTTTATAGCCAAGATCCACCCCCTAGTCTACCTAACCAACCACAGATGTTTGGAACAGGTCACAAGGTGAGAGGTGTTAAATGAGAAAGGAGTATCCCCAAGCCAGTTGGCCTTTAAGACGAGGTTCAGATCTCGTTCCTGGTACTTCATAGCACAGAAACACCAACTCATCCAATGGCATAAATCAATTGTCAACTCCAGATACTCCCATCTCAAGTAAAACCCCTTCTTGACGACACACCTGGACAAGCTCACTGAGGGGAGTGAGCCTCTAGGTCATACACTATCCCACGATAAGTGCAACCTCAAAGATGACATACACATTCACATATGAAAACAACATCCCCTCCTGACCTCTTCCCTTTCTGATATTCTGCATAGCAACAGGGACATATGAAAGACAAGCCTGACCTCTCCCCTCTCTGGGCCCCAGGTGACTGAGCCCCAGCTGAGGAAAGAAGTGCAACTGCCAACACCAGAGTCCGAAGGGATACAATCTAATAACAAGTATATCACATACGCATATTATGCAGATAAGACATCTTAATTATCTATGTTACTCAACTAATTCTGATTCTTCCACCACACTACCCCCCCCCGTTTCCTTTCTATATCACAGTGTTTATGTGCCATTCTGTGTGTTACTAGCCCACATGCTCCCCTGACCTCTGTAGCACAGAATGAAATAGAACAGTAAAGAATGTATGTATCTATGCTCAGTAGCCCCTCTATGTGAGAGCCTCCATGCGTCATCTGGGTCTGTTGTACTACAAATCCTTATAGATTTTTACATAATAGCGCTACAATGTTGCATTCATACAGGCTGAATAGGATTCATACAGGTTGAATAGGATTCATACAGGCTGAATAGGATTCATACAGGCTGAATAGGATTCATACAGGTTGAATAGGATTCATACAGGCTGAATAGGATTCATACAGGTTGAATGTTGAAGTAGTGTTGGTAGTTGTTTACATACGATTCATGCATTGTCTCAACCTGAATAGACATGGCAGTGTAATGTAATCAGTCCTGGTCCTTGTGACTACATGAGAGCTGTTAGAAAGATAAGCCATAACAAAGTCCCTAGTTCATGAGACAAAACTCATCTTGATGGCGATGTACTGTGCTTTTGCTGAGTCCCTGTGGTGGCTACAGTCTGTTCTAAACTGGTTGGTCCTTGATGTGATGGCTAGTCTCCCCCGCGGCCCCCGCCACGACATTTGACCCAGCTGAATGGCATCCAATGGCATACTTCACCATTTCATAAACTTACAATCCCCCTCGGGGGTCTAATGCGGGTTGATTGACACAAGTGGACGTTTTAATAAGGGGTATGTTTTATCACAGAGGCGAGGATTTCAAACTCAGTGTGTCCACCAAGCGCGGTGCGCACATTGATGTGAATGTCAGTGTAATGTTTTTTTATTAACCATGATGTTCCTGTGGTACTGCTAGTCAGTGTGTAGAGGGCACTGCATGTTTCATTACAGACAGGAAGGAGTCATGTTACTGTCTGTGGGAGGGGGAACTCTCCCTGTGGGATTTTCCACCGTGTGTGTGTGTGTGATTGTGTGTTCCCTGATTAATATCCCCCCAGCAGCACTCCCTGGCCTCAGGCAGCAGTAGGCTGGAGTCTGTTCGTGACCACCCTTCTGGTACCCACAGGAGAACGCTCTGTGTGCCAGACAGAATCATTACTTCACCACAGCAGTGGGAGATGGAGAGATTGAGGGCGGGAGGGATGGAGATGGAGAGGAATAGAAACCCAAAGAGCAATTTCTCTTTGACAGGCAAGACAAATCATTGCATTGTGAGTTGACGTACAGAATACAGACAGACAGCGTACAGAATACAGACAGACAGGTTTCTCCTCCACCCCACCAACCCTGTCTGTTTATTCTCAGGTCTATTACAATAGGAGCAGATAACATGTCCATTATAATACTGTATGTCAACACTGGCCTGCAATTTTGACTACAATGCTTTCTTGTCCAATATTTATTTTCATATCATGATCTAGTACATGATTTGAAACAACACTTTTCTTTCAGTTGCCATAGTTACACCATTCAGCCCGCGATGCTTAAAAGCATTGAAGGCTCTTCCATTCGTGACTGGTTGGACACGGTCACACATTGACCATCTTTCATCAGTGGAACGCCTATGTAACCTGAGATAGACCACATGTGTAGTGATGAAGACTCAGAGAGAGATTCAGTGTGTGATGGTTCTGTGAGTGGGAGTGTTGTATCAGCCTTTCTTCCACTGTCCCCTGCTAGGCACCGGTACGGTGTCTATTTGTTGAGGTGTGAGGGTGTCCTAAAATGGACACCGTACTCAAGGTCTGCGGGGAGGTGCTCTGTTACCCTGCAACACTCTTCCAAAGATGGTGAGAGACTTCAGACGTGGCTAAACTTTAGTGTGGGAGGCAAAAGACTGTTAGATGCCTCACTGATGCCTCTAGTTTAATGTATTTTTAACCATATGACTAACAGAATCACAAGTGGGCAATAAAACACTGTTTTCTGTTTTATTCACAGCAGTTTTCAATTAATCAAGCAAGAAAATAGCTTGGCGGAGGTCCAGAGGTGTCAAAAGCCTCAAAGTACCAACAATAGAGAGTACCATTACTGTTTCCTGTGTTCAACGTTTACACCTTATGTCGTTGTTCTCTGCAGAGGAACAAATGATGTGGCGAGTTAGAGCTGTGACAGGATGTGGCCTGTGCACTGACTCCAAAGGAAAGTTGCTACGGACCTCCCAAAGCATGCTGCAACAGCAAACTGCAGTTTTGCACAGATGACTATGCTGTGGGTTATCTGTAGGGGGCTCGGGGACATTCTGTACCTGGCTTTGATATAATGTAGCTCCGCAGAGTGCCTTCTCTCTGTGTGCCTACACTTTTGAGTCCACGCATTGTGTTTAAACCTAGGATAAGCCAGGGACGTCCCATGGCTCAGATTAAACCGTTACTGAGAGACAGACAGTCCAGATGAGATGAATGGACGTGGCTGTTTTAATGACATGACAGCTGATACATCTGTTTAAATCCCGAATGATGCAGGAGCCTCAGGCGTAGAACAGACAGCAGCGGCAGCACAGGACAATAGCTTTTTCAATTGACACTGATCTCTTTAGACGTTTCCTTAGCTGAGGTCCATTTCTCTTTGACATTAGCAATGTTATTCTGAATCCTGTGTACTGGAGTACCTGTTCTTATTCCATCAGCACAGTGGACATGGAGAAAAGTGAGAAAATAGTCTCTTGTGACAGCCTTAACATTGAAGCTGATTTGGTTCTGGGTGCCAAGGTAATAACTTGGTCATAGAGACCTCTGTTAGTAGCATTGTTTTGAGCTTGTAGTCCTTCGCAGTCAGAGATAAATTCTGTGTAATATGTATGGCTCTAATCCTAAGGCTGTTTGTTGGTAGCAGTGATTCAGCAGAGCACCTGGGAGCTGGGCTGGTATGGGGGATGAACAAACAGAGGCAGCCTGCCTCCCTGGTTCCTCTCTGATTGAGGGGGTGGGAGCATGCGTAACAGGGTTGGTTATGTTTCCACTTGCCACTGAAGAAATATGTGTTCAATGTTTATGTATTCCTATTGGTTGGTTGAATTTACATATCAATAAGGTGTTATGCCATTGGTCATCTATGCAGATAGGGGGAGATCGTAAAATGTACATTCTTCCCAGTCTGATATTGAAAGGTTGGAGTCATTAAAACTCGTTTTTCAACCACTCCACAAATTTCTTGTTAACAAACTATAGTTTTGGCAAGTCGGTTAGGACATCTACTTTGTGCATGACACAAGTCATTTTTCCAACAATTGTTTACAGACAGATTATTTCACTTATAATTGACTGTATTCACAATTCCAGTGGGTCTGAAGTTTACATACACTAAGTTGACTGCCTTTAAACACCTTGGAAAATTCCAGAAAATGATGTCATGGCTTTAGAAGCTTCTGATAGGCTAATTTACATCATTTGAGTCAATTGGAGGTGTACCTGTGGATGTATTTCAAGGCCTAAATTCAAACTCAGTGCCTATTTGCTTGACATCATGGGAAAATCTAAAGAAATCAGTCAAAACTTCAGAAAAAACATTGTAGACCTCCACAAGTCTTTTTCATCCTTGGGAGCAATTTCCAAACGCCTGAAGGTACCACGTTCATCTGTACAAACAATAGAACACAAGTATTAACACCACAGGACCATGCAGCCATCATACCGCTCAGGAAAGAGATGCGTTCTGTCTCCTAGAGATGAATGTACTTTGGTGCGAAAAGTGCAAATCTATCCCAGAACAACAGCAAAGGACCTTGTGAAGATGCTGGAGGAAACAGGTACAAAAGTATCTATATTCACAGTAAAACAAGTCCTATATCGACATCCCAACCGTGAAGCACGGGGGTGGCAGCATCATGTTGTGGGGTTCTCTAGGTTTCTTCCTAGGTTCTGGCCTTTCTAGGGAGTTTTTCCTAACCACTGTGCTTTTACACCTGCATTGCTTGCTGTTTGGAGTTTTAGGCTGGGTTTCTGTACAGCACTTTGTGACATCAGCTGACGTAAGAAGGGCTTTATGAATACATTTGATTTGATTTGATCACAAAGCCCTGACCTCAATCCTATAGAACATTTGTGGGCAGAACTGAAAAAGCATGTGCGAGCAAGGAGGCCTACAAACCTGACTCAGTTATACCATCTCTGTCAGGAGGAATGGGCCAAAATTCACCCAACTTATTGTGGGAAGCTTGTGGAAGGCTACCCGAAACGTTTGACTCAAGTTAAACAATTTAAAGGCAATGCTACCAAATACTAATTGAGTGTGTGTAAACTTATGACCCACTGGGAATGTAATGAAAGAAATAAAAGCTGAAATAAATCATTCTCTCTACTATTATTCTGACATTTCACATTCTTAAAATAAAGCGGTGATCCTGACTGACCTAAAACAGGGAATCTTTACTAGGATTAAATGTCAGGAATTGTCAAAAACTGAGTTTAAAATGTATTTGGCTAAGGTGTATGTAAACTTCCGACTTCAACTGTACATTTCCATATATATGTGTGTGTTATTAATGAAGCCGGTGACTGATGTGGTAAACTCCTGAATGCAGTCGGATGACTCCCGAAACATATTCCAAGCTGTGCTAGCCAAACAGTCCTGGAGCTTAGGGTGTAGAGTAGAGGTGATCTAGGGCTTTGTATACATCTCTGTGTGTAGAGTAGAGGTGATCTAGGGCTTTGTATACATCTCTGTGTGTAGAGTAGAGGTGATCTAGGGCTTTGTATACATCTCTGTGTGTAGAGTAGAGGTGATCTAGGGCTTTGTATACATTGTGTGTAGAGTAGAGGTGATCTAGGGCTTTGTATGCATCTCTGTGTGTAGAGTAGAGGTGATCTAGGGCTTTGTATACATCTCTGTGTGTAGAGTAGAGGTGATCTAGGGCTTTGTATACATTGTGTGTAGAGTAGAGGTGATCTAGGGCTTTGTATGCATCTCTGTGTGTAGAGTAGAGGTGATCTAGGGCTTTGTATACATCTCTGTGTGTAGAGTAGAGGTGATCTAGGGCTTTGTATGCATCTCTGTGTGTAGAGTAGAGGTGATCTAGGGCTTTGTATACATCTCTTTGTGTAGAGTAGAGGTGATCTAGGGCTTTGTATACATCTCTGTGTCTAGAGTAGAGGTGATCTAGGGCTTTGTATACATCTCTGTGTCTAGACTAGAGGTGATCTAGAGTTTGTATAGAAAAAACAGTTAGACAGTTTCTACCCGATGCCATAAGACTCTTGAACAGCTAATCAACCCCTCCCCTCCCCTCTTTTATTCTGCTGCTACTCTCTGGTTATTATCTATGCACAGTCACTTTATCTCTACCTACATGTACAATTACCTCGACTAACCTTCCGGTACCCCTGTATAAAGCCTCGCTACTGTTATTTTACTGCTGCTCTTTAATTACTTGTTACTTTTATTTTTTACTTATCTATTTTTTACTTAATTTTTTTTCTTCTTAAAACCTCATTATTGGTTAATGGCTTGTAAGTAAGCATTTCACTGTAAGGTCTACACCTGTTGTATTCGACGCATGTGACAAACTCAATTTGATATTTAAGCCTTGAGACAATTGAGACATGGATTGTGTATGTGTGCCATTCAGATGGTAAATGGGCAAGACAAAATATTTAAGCACCTTTGAACGGGGTATGGTAGTAGGTGCCAGGCGTACCGTTTCGAGTGTGTCAAGAACTGCAACGCTGCTGGGTTTTTCAAGCTCAACAGTATCCTGTGTGTATCAAGATTGGTCCACCACCTAAAGGACATCAAGCCAACTTGACACAACTGTGGGAAGCATTGGAATCAACATTGGTCAGCATCCCTGTGGAACGCTTTCGACACCTTGAAGAGTCCATGCCCCGAGGAATTGAGGCTGTTCTGAGTGCAAAAGGGGGTGCAACTCAAAATGTTCCTAATGTTTTGTACACTCTGTGTGTGTGTGTGTGTGTGTGTGTGCGTGCGTGCGCCTGTTAGATATTGCGGGCTTCCTGGGATTTGCTTTTGTATGTTATTGCTGTAAGAGCGAGTTCGCTAGCATTCTCTAATTGTAGTGGTCGCATTAGCTCCCTGCTTATTCAGTTATTTTCATACTAACAGACGAATCACGAATCTACAGCCATCAACATACTGTTGGTCCTGCACATCTAATGTGCTTCCTTGTGTATATTGTCAGGTACTTACATTTATTGTATTTTGTAAAATCTTTGTAATTGTTATGACGTTTGATTACAAAATACCCAGTCTGATATTGACATGCAAACGACTAATAACGAATCTACATCCATCAACCTACTGTCCGTCATATCTAATGTGGTTCCTTGTGTCTATCATCAGAATAAACACCAATCAACGGGGATCTCTGGCTGGACAGTCCTTCCTTTAAAAACACAACACGAGTTCCGTGGGACGATCACGTCTGTTACACATGTTAGCATTAGCACAGGGACGCAGCCAGCCAGGGACCTGCTCCCTGGTCAGAGGAGTCATCCCTCCAGGCCTTACAGCCCCCCAGTGCCAGTCCCCCGCTGTGGGAACATCTGCTTTCTCTGCTGCACCAACGTGAAAAGGGTATTTTTAGAACGACGTCACAGCAACACAACCATGAGAATATCAGAGCTACAAGTGGGTTATTAAAAACAGAAAATGGCAGCACAGTGACTCGTGTTTTAATTAGCGCTGAATATTCTCCCTTCTTCCCTCCAGTTGATCAGGTGGTGGATATTAGTGAGTCTTGCTTTTGTGTCGTAACAGGCATTCGTCAAGATGTGACTAGCACATCTTAGTCTTGGCATAGTAAATGTGTGCAAATTAGACCTATAAAAAAACTGCAAGCATAGCTAGCCAGAATACATATTTTAATAGGCAGAGAAAATACTGTTCAGAAAAAACACTAAAAATAAATGTATTTCATACATCGATTACCATCGCACAGCATATTAGGAAGTACACTAGTACGAAACATTAGCAATCTATTCGTGGGTGACCTCCATAGAAAGAGCTAGAGGTCAGATGGATATTGTTACACAGTCGAGAGCATGGCACTGTCCAGGGCGTGAAGATGGTGCTGATCTAGGATCAGGTCCATGTAATCTTATCCATTATGCTCTGAAAGGCATGACTGATCCGATATCACCACCTACCCAAGGGAGTCACTAGTTACCACAGCCACAAAGTCATAAACCCAGCCTATTTCTACGTCTCTTCCTAAAATCACATTTTAAACCTGACCGTAACCACACTGCAAAATGTATGCCTAACCTTGAATTAAGACCAAAAAGCTAGTTTTTGTTTTCATGTATTTTTTCCGATATAGACAATTTTGACTTTGTGGCTGTGCTATCTAGTGGAAACCCGTACACAGAGACTCTGAATACAGGTCCAGATGGTAAAAACAGAGTATGAAGACCTTTCTGAGGGCGTCTGAAGCACTTCTCGATTGTCCAAACAATGCGAATGGATCAAGGCAGAGTGTAATGCATGTTAGTGGGAAGATTATAGTGTGGCCTTTTGGCTCTCTCACATGCCTGATTCATGCCATAGGGTCAAACTGAACCAAGCCGAGCTGTACAGTACTGGGTTGGCCTCGTTACGTATCCACCATAGTAGCTGGAACCGTGCTGTAAAGCATAATGAGAAAATACGATATTCAAGCCAGCACAGTACGTTTCGGCCCTGTAGTCGACCCTGTAGTGTGAAACTGTCAGTCAGGCAACAAGGGGCTTGATGATGATTCTGTACCGCTGCGCCGGTCCTAGTAAAATACCAAATCAGAAAACAAGGCTTGTCAAAGTGAATAACGTACGTCAGCAAAAGTGGAACGAACAAGAAGAGGAAAAATGTACCAAGCAGATTTGTTTCCCGAACATCAAAAATTGAGAGAGAGAGAGAGAATATGCTTAAACAAACATCTATGAGGGCCTTGGCCCAGAGAGCAGCCTCAGGGCAGAGTGATTAATGTCCCCTGAAGAAGACGAGAAAAGGAAGGCAGCTGGGGTCGGCTCCGTCTTGGCAGCTCCCTCTGACCGGAGCTGGGAGGAGTAGGAGGAGCTGGGAGGAGTAGGAGGAGCTGGGAGGAGTAGGAGGAGCTGGGAGAAGTAGGATGAGAAGTAAATAGAACTCATCCCTTTATCTTTCCCATGTGAAACACTAGCCACTAACCATATCGAAACAGAAAATCCCCTCCTCGATTGACATGCACTCCAACACACAGACAGTGCACATCCACCAGTACGTACACACACTCGCACATCTCCACGTCACACACACTGACACACTCTCACAGGAAGACTAACATCCAGACTTCGACAAAGAATGATGCGTAATTATGGAATGTTTGGATCTTTTTGCTGTGCTGTCCATCTGAGACCCACAACTAGCTCCAGGACTCTATTAACATTTAAGTGGAATTATTGAGAACTAGTTTTGATGTGGGTCATCAGGACATTCTTAGGAGCACTCTTCATTTGGGAAAATAGACGACAGAGAGAGAGAGAGTCTTCACTTGACTGAAGGCAGTTAGTTCAGGAATAGCAGTAGTCTCCTCACATCTCTTCCAGTATTCCCAGTCTGTCCTGACTCTCAATTAGATGTTTTAACAGGCAGATTCAAAGGTTTCACCGTTTCTCTTGAGCAGGTATGAGAGGACATCTAGAAGACTCTGTAAAGGGATGTGAGGGAGATATCATTTCTTCCTCAAGGCTGAACTGATTTTGATTTTAAACAGTTTTGGCATTTAATTGATGATCAAGGTAAATTATTGTACACCTCCAAATGTTCATTTCAAATGATAATTGTCTGACTCCTCGGTATGTTTTAGTGCACTCTTAGAAAAAAAGGTGCTATCTAGAACCTAAAAGGGTTCTTCGGCTGTCCCCATAGGATAACTTTTTGAAGAACCCTTTTTGGTTCCCGGTAGAACCCTTTTGAGATCGATGTAGAACTCTTTACAAAGAGGATTCTACATGGAACACAAAAGAGTTCTACCTGGAACCAGAAAGGGTTCTCCTATGGGGACAGCCAAAGAACCCTTTTGGATTCCTTTTTTTCTAAGAGTGTATTGAACATTGATGCACTGTCTGGCAGATAAAAAACACCTTAAGTACATAATTATGAAGATTGTTACATAGAATCTTCCCAATCCTTGAGCTCCATCCGCTCCATAAACTAGGCTAATTCAATACAGGAGTAACATCATGGTAATGTCTTAATTCCACAGAAACAAACACAATGGTGTAAACTGAAGAGAATTGGGGTGCTCAACCATGTTGCTGGCAGTGCGAGACACTGGTTGGACAGTCCAGACCCAGACCGCATCATGTTTTTTCAGCGCCAGACAATCAGAGGAGGGTGTGGGACAGCTGGGAGGTTGTGACACGCCAGGGTCACAGGTTCTCATTGCTGTCTTGGTGATGGCACCGGCTGACCAATGTCGGCTCTAGGAAAGGCAGCTCCTCCCCTGTGCCCTGGAACTTTAGGACTCTACTGCTCAGGTCCACACAGCACTGGAGATAGATATGGGAGACATCAGATGGATGACCGTGACTGACCATAGGGTCAAAACATGGTTTAACATCAACTCTACCACAGATAGAATGCAGTGCATGCCATGGAAACTCCATTCGTTTGCAGTACTGCCATCATCCAACAAAGTGCCATTTTAGACAACAGAAGGTTAATAATTTTATGTAAACCAATATCCTCGGAAAGGTCGCCGCGTCTGCTCCAAATAGCAGTTGAATCGGTCTGCACATGGTGACAGTAAAGGGAGACACTGTACTCTTTTCAGTTATGTACTTTTCCATCCAAATGGTTCTTGAGGGGCTCCATGCAATGTTGCGCAACATTAAGTATGCCTCAGTGCACATGCATATGTGATCACAATTCACACAATGGCTGTGAGATGCACCTGAGTCTAGCTCTCTGCCTTCCATTGGGCCTGACAGACTCCACTGAGCTCTGTGTTTTCCTTCCAGGTCACCAGAACGGCCCAGGGACTAAACTGAACATTTTGTCTCCTTCTAACAGTTGTCTATAACTGTAACCCCAGGCTTCCTCCATCTCCATGTATGGGTATCTTTCCTTGCAGGCATACGTGATAATTCAATTAGGATTCACCCTTTTTTTCCCAAGCCACCGGTCTATTTAAGGAATATTTGGAAAACTTTTCAGCTATGATTAAATTGAGCTAAAGTTCCCATCTTGAGTTTTGCCGAGGGAGCAGAATACCCAGACTGGGTGCACTTGGAAGGAAAATTGTCTCCGGTATCGTGGATCCTCCGGGGGTGCTTTTGCGTAATCGTTGATCTGGTTTCCAGTGTACTCTTAAAGTCTAGTTAATTTGATTCTCTGTGAGAAATGGTCGCAATTAGTCTTGTGCCTAATTCTACTTTCCCTCTCAGACCATCTAAAACAGAATTCTGTTCATGTGTTTTCCTCTCCTGTTCTGTTTGTTGACTGTCACATTGTGTTGTCATTTCCTGGGATATCCTGGGGAAATGGCAGCATTTTAAACCTCAGTGAGATGTGCTGATCTGAATTCTGTCTTATCTGTCTGCTTTCACCTGCAGTCCTCACCAGGCAACGCCAGCAGACAGCCGTAACCCTCAGATAACACAAACCTGTCTATCTCCATCTCTGTCTTAACCTGGTATTACTTGATGTGTTCTGATAGGAACCCGCATCTTCAATGTGTTACTAAGGTCTCTGCATAATCTAATTGCTACATTCAATGTCTCCCTCTTTTTTCCTAGGATTATTTTTAGCAGCAATTTTCATTAGCTGTAAAGGTCAAGTTGGGGGAGATTTAGGGAGGACGGCAGATCAAACACAGCATTTACATATTTGCGACACTAATGAGGACTTACTTTGAGTTCCTGCAGAGTCTGAAGACCCAGGCACAGTTCAAACACCTCATCCTCTGTGGAGAAATGGAGAGAGAAGTGAGAGTGAGAGAGAAGGAAAGGGAGAGAGAGATAAAGAAGAGAGCGAGAGCAAAATAAGAAACTGTGAATTTCTAACCTGCCGTGTCTCCCGCTGACCGATTAATTAACACTGTTTAAATGAGCTCAAATCTAACAGGAATCATCACCACTTCTAAATTCTCCCATCTGCATTGTGTTTTTGTGTGTGTGTGTGTGTGTGTGCATATGTGTGTGTGCTCGTACACTCTGTGTGTGTGTTCAACCATTAAGATATTAATCTCTCCCTGCTTGCTCAGTGTTATTTGTCTTTGTGATTTGACCCTGGCTGCTGAGTAGGAAAGGTCAGGAGCACATGCTGCATACTGAGTACACACTCACACTCTCACACACACACTCACACTCTCTCACACACACTCACACTCTCTCACAGACGCACACGCTGTCACACACACATTGGCTGCCAAGCGCATCTCCAACACCTTTTAAGACAGCTGACTTTTTAGAGCAAGCATGCAGAAATAACACAGCCAGTAAGCAAATCTATTACCCTCTGTTAATGATCAGTGCCTAGATGCAACACAGCGTTGGGTCTAGGCACTGATTTGTTTTTGTTTTTTTACCAAGGGGTTTTGTATTGACATTAGTGAAGGGAAGTAACCTTGATGGTGTGGAAAATGGCTTGTGGTCATTGTGAGAGAGCACCCAGACGGTTTGTATTGATCACTGTCAGGAACATTACAGTCTAACCCCAGTGATTTATAATCAAGTTACTAATCCATAGTATTATTCAATTCAATGTGGTTTGTCACAGTCTGTATGTTTACGGAGAAAGAAAAAACGAAAGTGTTTCATTGACACTGTCATAACACCGGTATTCCTACCCTGTATGAGTGGACTCTCTCTTGCTTCATTGACAGTCATTACAACTGGCTGCAATGCTGCTTTAAATGTTTATGTGATGTAATATGTGATCTCCCCTTCCTTACCTGTGACATGGGCAGAGCACTGGACACTCTGTCTGCCCAGCTGCAGCTGCAGGCCCCTCACAGAGCCCTGGCCCTCTGTCTGGTCACAGGGTGGATCTTCCTGAGTGGGAACCAATCTGGCAACACACAACACGGCCATGGTAGAGGTTATTAGGACACTATTTTGTTCTGTCTCTCACAGGCCAGTTTGTTGATGCGGTCTGATGTTGGTAGAGATGTTGGTTGTGTGAGTGCCTGTCAAACTCAAATGTGTTGGTTGGCGAATGTATTTTGGTGCTAGTTGGCAAACCTGGACACAGGAGCGTTATGTGATGGGTGGGTATTTGTGGGTGTGATAGAGGTCGACAGAGAAGAGAGATAGCGAGGGAGAATAAGGCCTCTCACCCAAGCCTCCTGCAGCAAGAGCTGGAGATGTGGTTGTGTTGACTCCCGGTGTTGATGGAAGCCTTCACCTCAGTGTCACAGCACTGTGGAAACACAACAGAACAACTACAGTGTTAACTGACAGTATATGTGTATAGTCAACACACTTATACTCCCACAAAGGAGAGAACATCAGACAGGAAAACTTATATTTATCCTGCAGCTTTAGGGAAATATATCTGTTTGATTACAACATTACGCCTGCCAAGTGCCTGCCTGTTAAACTGCCAAACTACGATATAAAGTCTGAATTAAAGGCTTATCGACTCTAGAGTTTTGGTCAAATTTGTGCTAGTAGTCCGTTATTAAGCCACATTTCCCAACCAATTACAGGTAGTGTTTAAGACTAGGTTTTTTCTAGATTTGGTATAGTTGTTTATATGCAATCACATTTGTATTGATCCTCTGTCTCAGTCAGAGACTATTAGACCATGAAGCCTGTGCTGATAATGCAGGACTATTCTGCCTCAAGGTTAGAGATAATACCAAACCAACCATGACTGTTTAAAAAAAAAAACACCTATGAAATCATTAGTCTCACTCCAGTGGATGTGTTGACTATTAGTTCAACCATTAGAGCCAGTGACTGTGCTTGTTTTCTGAAAAAGATGATGACCCCATGTTATCTGAGGCCTCTCCGTGCTTTTATAACCCTGATTGCATTACTAGACAGTAAAATATTAGCCCAATCAGCAGAGCCTGCGGAATACTCTTGAACTAATCAGAACCGGTTAGTTCCTGATTTGAAAATAGTGCTCGTCCAAAACCATTATGCTCAAGGGCAACATCTTCTGTACAAGAGCAACGTGATGTTGTCTTCTGAGCCAGAACCATAGAACAGTAAACAGCACAACAACACTTCTGAAGTGAGGATCCTGTGTTTCAGCAGGGCTCTCTTCTCCTGGGTACCTAAAGCATCCTATCTGTCTCACTCCCTGTCATCCTGTGTGTGTGTGTGTGTGTGTGTGTGTGTGTTCACCCACCCAGCAGGGCTGCTAACAGCCAGGGTGGTGGTCCTTTATCCTCCTCCACATCTCCCAGTGGTTCGGCCGTAGGGCACTTCATGTCACAATGCAGTGATTCACGGTAAAGGGGAAGCAGACATTGCGGCAGATTCTAATGACTGCAGAGGCCTGGTGGCAGGTAGCCTAGTGGTTTAAGAGCAATGGGCCAGTAATCGAAAGAGCGCTGGTTCGAATCCCCGAGTCGACTAGGTGATAAATCTGTCGATGTGTCCTTGAGCAAGGTACTTAAACCTAATTGCTCCTGTAAGTTGCTCTGGATAAGAGTGTCTGCTAAAAGACTAAAATATAAATGTAAAATGTTCTATAATGAAGTTTGTGTTGTAAATCTCAAGTCTCTTATTAGAATATGGCATATCACACTTCTTCAAGTGGAAGGGAGAACAGGCAATGTTGGTGATAACATGTTCACACTTCACAGCATAAGGTGGATCCGCGTGAGTGAGAACGGAACAAGATGTCACACCCGCCCCCTCTCGATGGAGAAGGAAAGACACCGAGTGGACACATAATGATATGCTTCCCTGAACACGAGTTAACACAACCCAGTGACATAACCTCTGTGTCCTCACTGTGTCAGCAGTACTACCTTGTGGTTTCTGAGCCAGTGTACCTAATCTCAAGCCTTCTCTAACATCCACCATGTTTTCAATGAATGGTTTGATAGGTGGATGGATGAAGGATGAATAAAAGTTGGATGGGTGGATAAATTAATCATAGATGTATGGATGGATAAAACATCCTGAGAAGGCATTTTTACCCCCTAGATTAAAGCCCACCAGGACATCAAATCACGTTGCTGTGGCTGGGTGTATAAATGTAGTCCCCGACACAATATCAATTTAGCTGAGCTTCCTCCCCTTAATCCCTGCAGGCTTCTTACGGCCAGGCTTCTCGCGGCCAGGCTTCTCACGACCAGGCTTCTCACAGCCAGGCATCTCAGAAGGCCTGCAAACGTGTGCTTTTGTCTCTGCCCGAGTGGTGAAAAATTCCTCCCTTTCTGTGAAGTTTAAAAATGGCTGTGAGAATGGGTAACTATGGAGCTTTTAGCCGCTTAAAAAACAGAACTAAACAAACGAGATCAAAGATAAGCTGATCCCCATGGAATGTTCCCTGGCAAACCACTCACTTCAAACACACACACACACAGTAGCTGTGTTCGAATACTCATGCTAACCGCACTATTTGTGACGTAAATTGAGTATAAAGTATGCTTATTGGTCCTAGTATGGATATAGTTAGTATGCCAAAAGTTCCCGGATGTCGTATTACATTCGCCAAAATACGAATTATAAACTGTGTGGTTTGAGCTCTGAATTCTGATTGGCTGAAAGCCATGGTACATCAGACCGTATACCACAGGTATGACAAAACATTTAGTTTTACTGCTCTAATTACGTTGGTAACCAGTTTCTAATAGCAATAAGGCCCCTCCGGGGTTTGTGATATATGGCCAATATACCACGGCATAAGAACACATGAGTCCCAGACTGAAATTCCTCCCGTGTCCCTGACCCATTCATCTTCAGTTCCCCAATACAAAGAAACAACTATTTCCATTGATAATGAATTCCCTCTTGACCTTTAGTCCTCTGCGTTGTGTATTTATCTTTGAATATTCGTACAGATGCAAACTGCTTGTCTGGGCTCCATCCGAGCAGGTTGTCATTGATGTGCCTTTTGATGTGAAGTTCTGTGCTGATCTTATCCCTAAACTGAAGGCATTCTATTTCACACATATGCTGCCAAGGGTAGTAGATGAGTTCCAGTCAGGCAGACCATCTCTCTGTGCTCCAAATATGTTAATCTATGTGGTATCTAGGGGCCTTATACTTTTTTTCAAATAGTACATATATTTTGTGTCTCGTAAAGCTCTGTCAGCTCTACCTTATTGTCGAAGCATAACTCTTGATTGGCGTTTTTTTGTTTGTCACAGTTCCCCTTCATATGCACATTTGCCTGATTATATTTGCATGAGTCTTGTTTTTTTATATCTTGCCTTGTACAGCTCTCTTCATACATGTTTACATAATGATTTATTAATGTTTTCATTGTACCTTGTATAGCTCTCTTTTCATATGGCACTTCATGAACTTATCTAAGCATACCATAATTCATCTTGCACTTGGCAAATTATGGTGTTAATAAAAACCACTATGAAATTCAACTTTGTTGACATTTTCTTTGATATTTAACATTTAAAAATGAAGGACGAGGAGGCGTGTCTTAAGGTTTCAATTGTGTTTTCAGTTTGATTCTGGGTTTGGTTTTCAAGGGAACAAATTAAGAATACTGTGCAAAGCTATCATCAAGGCAAAGGGTGGCTGCTTTGAAGAATCTAAAATACAAAATATATTTTGAATTGTTTAATAGTTTTTTGTTTACTACATGATTCCATATGTTTTATTTCATAGTTTTGATGTCTTCACTATTATTCTACAATGTAGAAAATAGTAAAAATAAAGAAAAACCCTTGAATGAGTAGGTGTGTCCAAACCTTTGACTGGTACTGTATTTACACCCCTTGAGCTCAAGTGCATCCAATTTCCTTGTATCATCCTTGAGATGTCACTACAACTTCATTGGAGTCCACCTGTGTCAAATTCAATTGCTTGGACATGATATAGAAAGAAACACGCCTGTCTATATACAGTAAGGTCCCACAGTTGACAGTGCGTGTTAGAGCATAAACTATAACATGAAGTCCACGGAAATGTCCGTAGATCTTTGTGATATAAATGTGATGAGGCATATATCTGGGGTAAGATATAATGTGTTGAAAGTTTCCAAGAGCACAGTGGTCTCCAAAAATATGGAACTACCCAGACTCTGCCTAGAGCTGGTTGTCCGACCAAACTGTGCAACCAGGCAAGAAGGAGGTGACCAAGAACCACTCTGACAGAATTACAGAGTTTCTTGGCTGAGAAGGGAAAACCTGCCAGAAGGACAACCGTCACTACAGCACTTCACCAATCTAGGCTTTATGGGAGAGTGGCTAAACGGAAGCCACTCCTAAGAAAAAGGCACATGACAGAAGGCAAATCCTTCATGAGAACTTGCTTCAGAGTGCAAATGACCTTAGACTGGGGCTAAGATTTACATTCCAACAGGACAATGACCCCAAGCATACATCCAAAGCAACGCTGGAATGGCTTCAGAACAAGAATGTGAAAGTCCTTGAGTGGCCCAGCCAAAACCCAGACTTGAATCCCATTGAAAATCTGTGAAAAGACTTGAAGATTGCTGTTCACCGCCGCTCTAATTTAACAGACCTTGTGAAAATCTGCAAGGAAGAATGGGAGAAAATCCCCAAATCCAGATGTGCAAAGCTGATACAGACATACCTAAGACAACTCACAGCTGTAATCGCCGCCAAAGGTGCTTTTACAAAGGATTAACTTGGGTGTGAATACATATGTAAATTAGATATTTCTGTATTTGATTTTAAATACATTTGCAAACATTAAAAAAAAAAAAAAAACGTTGTCATTATGGGGTATTGCGTGTAGATGGGTGAGATTTTTTATTGTCAATCAATCAATCAAATGTATTTATAAAGCCCTTCTTGCATCAGCTGATGTCACAAAGTGCTGTACAGAAACCCAGCCTAAAACCCCAAACAGCAAGCAATGCAGGTGTAGAAGCAAAGTGGCTAGGAAAAACTCCCTAGAAAGGCCAGAACCTAGGAAGAAACCTAGAGAGGAACCAGGCTATGAGGGGTGGGCAGTCCTCTTCTGGCTGTGCCGGGTTGTAGTTACAGTTATCGTAGTTAATCCATTTTGAATTCAGGCTGTAACAACAAAATGTGTAAAAGGACAAGGGGTATGATACCCTCTGAAGGCACTGTACGTGTATGAGTTCATCAACAAAGCTCTATCTATTCCAAACCATATTGATTTGTTGGAACCTCGAACGCTCTCACAGGTATGCTTCAGGCAGGTATGATTCAGAAAGCCAGTCAGTTAAATGCTGCTAGGTAACACTGGGGACATTGGAAATACACTGGGGACATTGGAAATACGCACCACACTACCTTGAGATGACATGACATCAGTCAGAAATGATGCAACTGAGTGGGTGTTTTTTGTGTGGCAGTCATCCTTGGTCTACAGAGTGACTCAGGTGAGGTGATCTGGAGGAGGGAAAGTACACAATAGTCTCTGCCGCCCTCCCACCCACTCCCCAAGGTCAAACTCCTTTAATTGGGGGTATATTTCTGTACCTCTCAGTGGAGTTGATGCTTGGTTAGTCTCATGTATGTAGGTGTTGTTTCATCAGTCTGAGCCTGTAATCCAGACAATCAAAACGTGTGGCTGGGTGCAGTATGGTGTTTTAAAGTTAGTCCAATTGTTACGTTGCACTATGTGGGTTGTCAGTGGGTTGTGTGCAGAAATAACATAGCCTGAACACACTGAGTCAGAATTTACTTGAATGCTATTCATTCACTGAAATGAATTATGTGGCCAGTGAACTCAATGCATTTGCATTACTGGTTTGTCTTCCCATCTTGCATATAGATTGATTCCACCAGTTTTGTTTGTATGGTTATCTTATGATGTTAGTATGATGGGGGTCTTCAGCTGTGTGTTGACTTCATTATGGAGGAGTCTCTGTTACAGTGTGTTACATTAGCTCGTCCTGTAGCCACAGACACAGTGTGACGAGAGTGTCTGAGAGGTGCAGAGGGCCGATATGAGGACTACAAACCCTAGAATCGAAGTTATTAAGAATTGATGAAACCGGGCTCAGTGGAATACAATGAGGGAATGCATCATCTGGATAAATGATGAGTCACTGTGGTCTCTCTGAGTGCTTCTCTCTCCTATCCCCTTTATCTCTCCCTTTCACTCCTCTTTTATCTTCATATGGAATGGAACTGAATAGTATCTGAGATTTAATTTAGGTTAATAAAAAACCCATGAAGGAAGGATGGGTGTTCAAGCGTACCTTGCACTGGACCAGCAGGGCAGTGAGAGGCCTCTCCGTCCTCCCCTCCTCTGTTTTATCGTTCCCAGCCGTGCTGCTTGTCTTCCCCCCAGCCTCGCTGCTGTCCTCCTCCTCGTCCGACCTCGTCTCTAGGCTCCTCTCGCTCTCCTCCGGCGAATCCCTCTCCTCCGTGGAGTCGTCAGCCGTGCTCTCGCTCTTCTCCTCTGCGTCGCCGGCGCCCCCCTCCTTGCTGTCGACCAGGGGCGAGGGTCTCCCCGAGCGGGCCTCGCCACGCAGCTGTGTGATGTTTCCCGCCATGAGGCGGCGCTGCACGATGCTGTGGGGCTGCTGTAACCAGGAGACAGGGCAGGTAGAGGGATGTCAGACACCATTTTCGATGGGTTAGTCCTGGACTAGATTAGATTAGAGAGTTTAATAGTCACATGTAAAAGGTTGCAGATGTAATTACAGGGTACAGTGAAATTATTGATCCAACAATGCAGGACAAAGTTAAAAAACTATAAAAATGTAATATAAATCGATAATAAATAATAATATATTCATACCACAACTGTGGCAATGATAAATGTCCTTTGGGGTGGGGGCAGGGTGACTCAAAATGATGTCACTAGAGAATCTCCATTGAAAGTGCTTTTTAGTCTTGGACTAGGCTTAATCTGTGTCTGGGATCCCACCCCTTAGTTTAATAGGTAGTGCACAGTAGACCTGAAATGGTAAATAAATAGAAAAGAGAACCAGCTAGGGGCGGCAGGTAGCCTAGTGGTTAGAGCGTTGGGCCAGTAACCGAAAGGTTGCTGGATTGAATCCCTGAGCTGACAAGGTAAAAATCTGTCGTTCTGTCCTTGAACAAGGCAGTTAACCTACTGTTCACCGGTAGGCTGTCATTGTAAGTAAGAATTTGTTTTTAACTGACTAGCCTAGTTTAATAAAGGTTAAATAAAATGTAATAAAAATTGTCTGATGTTCAATGTTAGAATGTTATGATGATTCCATATTCTTCAGGACAGAGAGTTCTGTAAATATGATACCTTTCTATCTTAGTGTTCTGTACAGCTTTCATGTCCATTTACTCAGACCAACCCCATTCCATAGAGACATTAAGGCAACTGTTGTTTTATGATTTGATACTTGCCTGGACGACTAACAAGAAATTCGATTTTAAACCATTTCAAAACAACTGGTGGGCAATGGCTGAGTTGAACAATTGTTTTCATGTGATGAATCTAAAATTAATCAAATTTTGAGTTCCAGAGCCTCATGGTAATCTAATTGTTTTCCAGTAGGGAGTCACTCTAGAGAAAGATAGAAATAGTTTTTCTAGAGGCCATGTGGTGTGAAGTGAACAGAAGGTCAGCTAACACCAGCAAAACCAACAGCATCAAATCACCAGAAGGAGGATGTCAGTCATTTCAGATCATAACTGCTGCTGAAAACGATGCTGCTACTGACGTGATGGAAACATCCATTCTCTCTATGCCAGAGGCACATCGTTAGCTGTAAATAGTGCGTGCACGCTTATGTGTGTGTAGGCACGCCTCCAATTTGATGTGTTTTTATCTGCACTGTGTATGTCTGTACAGTATGTAGCCTACAAAACAGTTGTTCTGCTTGTATCACACAGTTGCTGGTCTCAAATCTCAGCTTTGGGGCGTCATTGTGAGTTCAGTTGAGGTGTTGAAGGTTATAGGTAATGACCACAGCATCAGAGCATATCAGAGCCAAGCCGAGCTGTCTGTCAGTCTCTTCCGGGGCTCATTTCACCCTGTGCTCCAGCTCTCCGTGTCAGCCCGTCAAAGTGATGACTGGTCAGTGCTCTCACACTGGCTCACACAATAGATCGTATCAGGCCTCTGTATACCTCTGTGGGTAGGCGTTCTATTGATCAGGGAGAAGGAAGTACTCTCTGGAGAGGCCAGTTTTACTAAGAGCTTCTCTGTTATAGGGCTTATTGACACTGTAATCAGGCATATATGCACTCTCTCTCTCTCCCTCATATATACTGTAGCTCTCTCTCTCTCACACACACACACACACACACACACACACACACACACTCTCACACGCACCCAGAAGCAGGTCTGCGTATGTGTGATAACCACATGATCAAGGTCAAATTAATAGGTAAGCAAAAACAGGAAGCTTGTTTGCTGTGACCTTTCTAAGACTTCAGTGGGTATAGTGGCTTTTTTGTTGAGGTTTTGGCTCTGTACTCCAGCACTTTGGATTTGAAATGATACAATGACTATGAGGTTAAAATACAGACTATCAGCTTTAATCTGAGGGTATTTTCATCCATATCGAGTGAATCGATTTGGAAATGACAGCCCTTTTTGTGCATAGTCCCCCCATTTTAGGGGACCAAAAGTATTGGGATAATTCACTCATGTGTATTAAAGTAGTCAAAAGGTTAGTATGTTGTCCCATATTCCCGGCACGCAATGATTACATCAAGCTTGTGACTCAACAAACTTGTTGGATGCATTTACTGGTTGTTTTGGTTGCGTTTCAGATTATTTTGTGCCCAATAGAAATGAATGGTAAATAATCTATTGTGTCATTTTGGAGTCACTTCTATTGTAAATAAGAATAGAATATGTTTCTAAACAGTTCTACATTAACGTGGATGATACCATGATCACAGATAATCCTGAATGAATCATGAAAATCATGAGTGAGAAAGTTACAGACTCACACATTTCATACCCCCAAGACATGCTAACAATTAAAATAACATGATGATATTTGTGCATCTGTAACTTTTTCACTCATCGTTACTCACGATTCATTTCAAAATCTCTGAGCGATGGCTACTGTAAAGTCCGAAAGATTGCATTAGGAGAGTAGGCTCAAATTAAGATGCGACATCTGTAGGTGGGTTCTGCTGCTGGTATTGTGGGAGACTGCAGTTTCTCTAAAGGCTCTGTGTCACACTGGAAGTGTCTGGTGAGAGTTTACGCAGACGTGACCCTTGACCTCCTCAACACCTTCAGTAGATGAGCAGGTGTCCGTTCTGTATGAAGCCTTGAGTCTGTAGTCTAGTGCATCCTCTAATATATACTATTACAGAGAGAAGCTTCAGGACATCACAGCACAAGCAGCCTCATTACTATGTTGTGATACAATGTCACCTCTGATAGGGTTATTTTATAGTTCTATAATAAATCATGTTATTTTATATTTCCTCCGTATGTTAGTGTTATTAGAAAACCTCATAGCCTTGGTATCTTGTATCCTGCTATCTCTGCATATAAATGAAGTATTACATGTCACAGTATCGTACTGTATTGCAACCAGATACGAAGAGCACAAATCCCCAGAGGGTTGACTGTCCAAATACTGTGATTGTGCAATCATACCCAATAGCCTGAGGAACAGATGGAGCAAGACGGAGAGGAAGAAGGAGGATAAATGCCACGCTGGTATTTTGTCCCATTCTTTTCTCATTTGATTGCATTGTTCGTCATTGTTTTGTATTGTGCAATGTGCAGGGCTAATTTACCATTCTCTACGCAGTGTTTACGATATCAAAGAAGATGAGGGGAGAGTTTTAGGAGGGTAGAAAGAGGGAGAGAATGAATGAGAGAGGGAGAGAATAAGAGGGATAGAGAGATCCCAGTAGATCCTGGCTATAATACTGTCCTCTTATGCACTCGTGTGTGTGTGTGTGTGTGTGTGTGTATACAGTGTGTTTATAATGGCTTTCCTCCTGCTCCACAACACTGATTGACATCTGTCTCTCAGTAACACACCCTGTCATCCTAGAGGTCACCTAGGGGTCACTGTATTCCTCTCTTCATATACACATCCCAGTCCTATC
Source organism: Brachymystax lenok tsinlingensis (assembly GCA_030435695.1). Taxonomy (NCBI): domain Eukaryota; kingdom Metazoa; phylum Chordata; class Actinopteri; order Salmoniformes; family Salmonidae; genus Brachymystax; species Brachymystax lenok. Next base: position 11,759,663 of record CM059809.1, on the reverse strand, counting down.
TGTCATCCCTGTATCCCCCACCCCCCACATCTCCTACTATTTTGCCTCCCTCTCTCCCCTCCTTCACTGTTGTCTACCAGTGCGAAGGCAAAATATATTGTTGCTGTTGCTACCTCATAGTCCAACCAAGGTTTATGGATACGGGAACCGACTGGGTATGATGTGAGAGGTATTCAATCACTCTCAGAGGACATGGAACTTAGATAGGAAAATCCTTCTGTTACTAGTTTGGGCATTACACAATTAATCGGGGTACTTTAGAAGCTACCTGTCTGTATGTCATTGTCCTCCCAACCCAGCCTCAGTTCTAGCTGATCGTGTAGTTGCTAGGCTGAGCTGTGTTAGTCAGCTCTGACACAAGCTGTGAAGAAGGCCTCTCCACAGGAGCCCTCCCCAGAATAGGCTTTTCGCAATGAGCAGCTCGACGTCCGCTCCACATCAATCAACTGGGCGACTTGGACCGGGCCTGAATCATAGTGGTCTATTATTATAATCTTCACATCCTTCTGGTCCTGGAGCAAAGTGGACAGTGTTTTCTGACTGTGTCATATCTGACAATCGTTCAAATCAAGCCCCTGACGTTCCTTTGACCTCAAACTCACCTCCCCAGCTATTAACGCCCGTAGAGACAGGTTTAATCTCGATGTCCACAGCCCTTTATCAAATATGTCATTGGAAAACCAGCAGTGTGCTGTGTGTCATTCTCGTTTGACCCCCACCATTCAGCCTTCTATCTTCCATCAGCACCAGGCCTTATCGAAGGCAACCCAGAAAAGGTGTAATTTCAGCAAAGTTTTCTCATTTACATTTCTCAAAGCTTGCAGCATCAGATAATTTATCTAAATCCGACAATGATTAAGGGTACTTCAACACGTCTTCCCCCGCTCCTTCCTGCTGTAATGAACAGTATGTGTACGGAAACACACACAGGGAGATAGATAATGAACCCAGGTAAATGTGTGGCTGGCTGAGGATGGGCTTCCCTGGGTGAACTACTAAAGGTTCATCTGGAGGGAGGAGTCACAGTCTGCGTCCACAAATGGCTCCCTGTTCCCTATTTTGACCAGAGCCCCATGGTATCCCAATAGGGTGTCATTTCAGACGCAGACACAGTCTGTGGTACGGCTGATTTATCTGACTGCGTCCCAGTGTGTTGCTTTTTACATTTATGGAGTTTTTGTTTGGTCCTTGGGAGGAGACAAACAAATGAAGAAATAAACATATTTCTCTTTGACACTTTGACAAGCATTCATTAGTCAGAGAGAGAGAGAGAGAGAGAGAGAGAGAGAGAGAGAGAGAGAGAGGCATAGAGTTGCCTGGTTGCCTGCCTCCCCTCCCAAGGAGAAAACCCTCCTTTAAATCCCATTATTATAAATCAGTTAAAGAAAAACTCCATTACCCATACTTCCCCTCCTCAGTGCTCCTCTCTGACTGGCAAAGAGCAGAGCAGATTGAAGCTGATAGCAGTGTACCCAATGTAATTCCCCGTGCTCCATTTTGAGTGAGGAGGCAGCTGGCTGTTGTAGGTTCCGATTGCCCTGCAGCTACAGCGAGGTCAGACTGTTTGGATAGAGATCCTCTGTCCACAACAAGCAGCCTGTGTGCAGTGGGCGTGAACTGCCGTACGGTATGTGCCCTGGCCTTTTTATAAAGTTCAAATGCAATTCACTGTTCTAGGAGGATGCGCTTAGTCTTTTGTCTGGGATGAAAGTGGCTGTAAAATAACCCGTTTGGAGACAAAGATTAGAATAATGTCTGATTATGTTATACAACATCTTTATGGTTGTAAATGCATGCTGATGGGTGGTAGTCTTTATTGGCTAAGTGGTTAACTTGTAACTGGCATCCCTGCTATGAATTAGGCTAATCTTTGTCTGCATCCTTCAGTGTTCATGCAGTTTAGATTATATTGGCTGATATCATGGTTAGCCATCATTCATTTCAGCCAGCAGAGATGATGACTGGATGAGTCTTAAATAGTGATTTGTGATGGTTGGTTAAACATGTTGAAAGGATGTGAAGCTTCCTGTCCCTTCCTGTCCCTCCCCTAGTTGGTCTCTAGAAATAAATGGTCTCTTCAATTAGCTGTAATTAAAGAGTATAACTTCCCATAGCCTTTCTGGTACTGAAAGTATGGAGTAGAGATTGAAATTAAAACTTTATTGGCATGACATATAATATTTCTAGGACTGTTGTTAACACTGTATAACACTATTGATGAATGCCAACTGTTGTCCCCCGTAGGCTGGATGGCCATTGTATAGTTTTTTTGAAATATTCGAATTTACTAGATACCGAAGCAAACTGACCCAGTTAGACAACCAGTCCAGTCAAACCACTAGACATGGCACAATAGGTTAAGAGGAAAAACAAACTGGGATGTTTATAGAATATCATCAATGACCTCGTCCTTCTCTGTCTGTATCCTGTCTGTTATATTCAAGCATTCCATCTTGCATAATTTCAAGCCCTCCTCAAACACACATACATATACACACCCACACTGTTCCTCTGTGTTCTTAATACATATTGCAGACTGATGATTCTGCTGCTGAGTGTCCTGCTGTGACCTCCCTCGGAACACGTCCACAGTGTTCCAGTTCAAACCGGTCACTATGATGCTCACTCTCTCTTTCTCTCCTCCTCCCTTCCTTTTGTCATGGCATGTCCTCTCTCTCTCTCTCTCTCTCTCTCTCTCTCTCTCTCTCTCTCTCTCTCTCTCTCTCTCTCTCTGAGAGATTAGAGCCTAATTGCCATGTGGGCTAATTATCTGACTTCAACAGGCTCCTCTCTCTGTCATGGCTGAAGTCACATGACTCTGCTAATGCCTGCTTTTCTGTTGGGATCAAGGTCCCCAGCCGCTGGCTTCCTGTCATACAAACCATCAGGGTGTAGCCAGCGACACATCTGCTTTCTCTCTCCCTCCCCTCCCTGTCTCTCTCTCTTTCTACTCTCGATCTCTCCCTCTGCCATCCCCTCGGTCTCTGTGCCGGTCTGTTTCACCCAGGTATTTTTAGGCGGCTGTCTGTCTGCGGAGCGCGGACCAGCTCTGGGTGAACCAACTCTGCCGCCCATCAAAGCTTCTGACAACTGAGAGAGGGAGAGAGAGTGGATGAGAGAGAGCGGGGAGGGTGAGAGAGTGCAGAGAAGAGAGAGAGAAACAGGTAGGGAGAGAGAGAGGGTGGAGGGATAGAGAAAAGGGTCCTCACCTGGCTGAAGTCAGAGGGGGGCTCACCTCCGCTCTTGTCAGCCAGGCTAATTGGCTCAGTGCTGGGTTCTAATGGTAATCACTAGAACCTTCCTGAGATGTCTCCTGAATCAATTCGCCATGGCCCTCCACAGTCAGAGTTGGGGCACTTTTCTCAAACTTCTTAGGGAAATGCTAAGGGATCACATTGAGTGAGTGAAGGTGCCATGTCGCCGTCTGGGAGAGAACTCAGTCTAATGTTGTCGTTCTTGGATGTTATAAACAATTTAATGAGATAAACCAAGCCCAGACACTTCCACTTGATGTGGAGATGGAAATGCCCTGCTGGGTTTGTTTGCCTGGTGGTGTAATGCACTCCTCTGAGCTTCGTACTGCAGTGAGGTGATGAGAAGGGAAGGTGCTCTACATTCTGCTCCACACTGGAGCATGCGGACGCTGCAGCCTGGCTCTGACCTGACAGAGACACCTGGAGCCTGCCAATTAGACAAGCCTCGCTGGGTCTGTCAGGAGAGAGGATGCACAGATACACTCACACACATTTATTCACACACACAAAGTTAAAAAGAGTGGGAGGCAGAGCAGATGGAGGGATGTAACTGAGAAGTGGCGAGAGGGATGCTGCTTCCTCTCTTCCTCACTGTTTTTCTAGTACTCGTGGCTTTCTGATATAAACAACACTTGTGCTAAAAAGGGCCACAGTCGACTAGTTCCCCTCTTGTCCCCACCCTCCTCCACTCTGCTTTTCCCTTCCCTCGCTCTTGCGATTGAATGATGGGTTGTCTTTGCCCCTTTCATGCTCACTGCTCCCTGGCTCTGGTCTAGGATGAACACCAGGGCCAGAGAGGGAGAGAGGGAGAGAGAGAGAGAAAAGCCAAACACATTCCCTCATATAGCTGGCTCTATACTGTTAAATGATGTACTGGCTCAGTTGAAGTGGAGTGGCAAACCAGGCTACATCTAAAGAAGCCTTGCGCGGTTCAATGTGTGTTTTTACACCAGGAATAGTTCTATTTTAATGACTTGAGAATGATAATGAGGACAAATGGCTTCATCATTCCTTTATAGGGGAAAGCACCCATGAGACTGATAATAAAGCATTCTTGAAATATGAACACTATTTCAGAATGACAGACAGACACACACATATACACACATACTGTCTGTCTATTCAGCTGGGAGGTGACATCCCTACCCTGTTGGTGCCTATCGGCTAGCTTCTGTTTTATCTCAGAGTAGCCCCATGCACCTTAGGGACACTCCTGCTGCTTTTCTACAATTCACTTTAGCCATGTCTCCACCCGGAGCGCGATTGCTTTTGACAGTCAGTACGGAGAGCAAGGCACGGCGGGGGAGCTGTAACAATGGCTGCCTCTCTGGTGTTCTGGCGTTCTGCCGTTCAGCCGTTCAGGCTCCAAGGCCATTACAATGTGAAGCAGCGCTGTGAGATGACATGCTAGTCATCCTGTTTCCTCCATCCAATGGGGTTTCTAGCAAATGAGGTATGAATCAGAGTGAGGTATTTTCTCTTTCCGATGAGCAGATAATTGGTATTAGCATAAGCGGGATTTATCCCAGTAGTGTCTTAGAATTAAATGCTGCCGTTCAGCAGATGTGGTCTGCATTTTGGAGGTGATGCAGAAAGGATTAGATTCAGCTCTGACTGCATTATATCGTGACAAAGTGGCATAAAGTTATACATGTGACTGTAAATACACTTAAGAGCCTAAGTGTGTTAGTGGCATCATCCTCTCTTGTTGTCACCATTGTAATAAAATATTCCCCTGAATATTGCTTGTTTGTATTCAGAATAATGGAGACACTCGTTTACAAGTCAGACACCATGGGTGAATCCCAAATGGCACCTGATTTCCTACTGTATATAGTGCACTACCTTTGACCAGAGCCTTATGTGTATAGGGCATAGGGTTCCATTTAGGATACAGAAGATAGGTACCTCCAGGTTCTCTCACTGCATAGGGATTTCATATTTTCTCAGAGTGTGAATAGAATCCGGAGCACCAGACAGGCTCCAACAAATATTACATTTTGCTCCAAATAACAGCTTGTTATCCTCCCACAATGCTCTTGTGAGAGAATTCAACTCTGAGAGGAAAGGGAAATAGATTTAGATATGAGATTTAGATATAACGTGAGAGGGTTGAGAGAGATGGAAGTTAGTCATGGAGATGCTGCCTTCTGTGAAAGCTGGCTTTAAATATACAGTGTAATCACACACAGACACACACACACACACACACTGACACACACACACTGACACACACACTCACACAGCACACTTCTGATGCTCTCCGCTCCAGTCATTCTGGGGATTCTTGGAGTGCGTTCTGGGAATTTGGGAGGCAGCCATCTAATCAAGACTGTGTCAGGAGTTGACAGTGGGACAATAAAGCCATTATCACAGGAAGCCCTGGTGTCCATAGAGGAGGACTGGGAGAGAGAGGACTTAGGGAGGTAGTTTGGGCTGATTGAACAGGAAGTGGGAGAATGGTGGGGGACGGACGGACACTTCATAACAGGGACTGTCGGTCTGTCTTACAGTTTGTTCTGTCAGTGTGTCGTGCATTGATTAGAAGAATGTGGGTGGCTGTGTGGCTGGCTGCGTGGCTGGCTGCGTGGGTGGCTGCGTGGGTGGCTGCATGGGTGTGCGCCTGCATCTTAATCTAACTTGCCTCGCTCTGTTTGTTCTGTCCCTCTGACCTCATAGCTAGTGTACTGGTGGAAGGAGACGTGTGAGGACAACACTGTGTCTCTGAGGCTCCGTGTTCTCTAACAGGGTTTGACAGGCAGTCCTCTCATCTACTCTACTGAGTCGTTCATCTTCTATGCGGTTACATGGCCTACCATCTTTTCTAGACCTCTCGTCAGATAATGGAAATTGCAGTTGATGTTGCAGTGATAACAGGGAATGGTAGATCCATGATAGGAATCCCACAGGTTTGATCGGAAAGCGACATGGTGTTGATATTCAACTCTTTCTGATGACGACATCAAGAGAACAGAGCGGTGTCATAGTCAATCCAAGGTCCACCTCATTAGTCATAGACTGAGTACGTTTACTTTACGCCACATTTTAAACCTAGTAAATCATTCGGTTTGATACAGCCAACCGTTTACCCCAGTGTTGTCAGAATACAGTGACAATATTCATGTCTTTCAACTTGTCTCCCAACGGTCCCCAAAGCACCAACAATGCCAAGCAGCTGGTGGCAAACAGAGTACCGCCTCTTCAACTAACTATCCAAATAAGCTAATTTCAACATCCTCTATCTGCCAAGTCTCCTCCAAAATGCATTTAGCCACCGTTAGCCACCACCACTAAGAGTCAAAGTGACACAGTACAAGCAATAGAGTGGGATCTAATGGGACTTTCAGACAGCCACTGACCAGGGTCGTATTCATTAGGCAGCAAACAGAAGAAAAAAGACTGTAACAGGGAGGGACTATCTGAACTTGTTCAATAAGAGCAGGGCACACTGTAGTAAAACATTCTACAACAGAAAACAAACATTTTCCCTTGCAAAACATTTTACTACGGTGTGCCTTAATGAATACAACTCATTTAAGTGACAGTACCACCAATAACAGAATAAGAATAGTCCAATGGAAGATGGACAGCCACTCACCAGATCTTTGGAGGTGCCCAGTCTCTTGAGCCCATCCAGGGGCAGCAGGTCGGCTGAGTCTTTGTGTGTGAACTGGGTGGCCTGCTTCAGACGCCTCTGCTGGCCCAGGATGGCTTTATCCCGGAGAGCCAGATCACCCTTCTTCGACTCACTCATGGTCAGTCAGTCAACCAGTCAGTCAACCAGTCAGTCAGTGCAGTACAGCTAGCTAGAGTGTAGAGCAGGGCTGCTCAGTTCAGCGTACCTCTGTCGGATGTAGCCTGGTTTGGAACAGCAGGAACAGCAGTAGCAGCACAGAAGGGTATGCGTGTTGAAGGCAGAGCAGCACAGCCCAGTGCCCTGTACTGTAAAGTCTCTCCTTTTCACTTCCAAGAGCTAGATCGCAGAGAGTAGATGATACTGTTGATTACTCCTGTTTTAGTTGGTCTCTTCCAGAACAAATGTCTTCCTTCGCCTTTACTGTGTCCGTCTTCAAACTGTTCCACCTTCAGTGTGACCTCCCTCTCTGTGAGGGTGAGGTTGTTTTGAGGTGCTAGTCCTTGGCATCTATTTGTGTTCTGTGTTGCTTTCAGTGTCCAGAAATGATTAGTGTGCTGATGGTCCTGTTATGTAGACATGTCTCTCTTCAGGCTGGGCTGTGTGTCCCCTCCTCTGTCAGTGCAGTCTGTCCTTGCAGCGCTGCAGGAGCAAACTGTGCCCCTCTCTTTCTCTGCTCTCTCTCTCGCTCTCTCTCTCTCTCTGCTCTATCTCTCTCTGCTTTCTCTCTCCTCTCTCTCTCTGCTCTCTCCTCTCTCTCTGCTCTCTCTCTCTGCTCTCTCTCTCCCTGCTCGCTCGCTCTCCTCTCTTTCTTTCTGTCTCCTCTCTCCTCCTCTCTCTCTCTCTGTGACTCTGTCTCTTCCTCTCTCATTGCTGCTCTCTGGAGGAGTATATACCCACCCCCTGTCCCTCCCGTCAAGCCCTCTTTCCATCACACACTCTGACACACACACACACACACACACACACACACACACACACACACATCTCGCCTAGTTTCAAAACACGACACCCACATGTTCTCGGTTAATGCCCCGTAGTGGGGGGAAACACTTTGAAGTAGAAAAGCAACCAGCTGCCTTCTTATTACCTCCCTACCCTCCACACAGAGAGCTGGAATACCTTTCTGCCATGACTGACATACTGAACGTGCTGATTCATGCTGCTATAGAACATCAGAGATGATCACATCAGACGCTTACTACCTGAATAAATACATAAAGAGCATATTCTCTCCCCTTGGATTTATTTGAGCCTTTCCCCTGAATGTCCTTCAGCCGTGCACCGAGCCACATCTAAAGCACATCAGAGATGTAACATGTTACATTGCAGTCAACCAATAGAGATTCTAACACCTGTACAGTAGTAGTTCTATGTGATGGATAACACATTGAGGGATCCACTCTGTCAGCTATATGTGTATTTTGCTGAGTTCTAACCAGTTGTCATTTAGTTCCCCTGGGTTTTCAGTGGTTCCGGCACCTATGCTACGGTTGTGTCTGTGATTGGTGTCTGTGATTAGTGTGTGCGTGATTGATGTGTGTGATTGATGTGTGTGATTGGTGTGGTTGCCCCAGCATGGATCTCCACTCAATCAAGCTCCATTAATAAATGAACAGGCTCCAGCATGAGATTCACAAACCCCTTCAGTTCAGACCCTGCTCATTTATATATATAACCTAATCTATATATAATTATCAAAAGGGGAAAAATCTATCCCTCAATGAGCATCGGTGTAATAGAACCTATTAAAATGGTAATATATATTTTGCAACTCATTGCTTTTGACCTTGGGCTAAGCAGGTTAAGTCCTAAACAACATTTCTCTGGTGCTGCAAGAATGCATGTAGCCTACTCAATACATGTAAATGTACTCATGCCACATACATGTTACATGTACTCAACATTTACATGTCAAACAGAGTATACTGTCCTTAAAATGTCTCCCTGCACAGAATATTGTTTTCACATATCCAATTAACCTGTTTTTATTTATGGGGCTGTTGGACTTCCCAAGGTGATTGATTGGAAATGGACTGTATTGAAAATCTAAATACTCAGACAGGGATATACTGCCACCTTCTGGTGATATTTTTCTTTAACCCTGGTGGATTGTTACGTGTGTTTTGGTCGAAGATGTGCACTCACACACCACAATTTGCATAGCTAACATAAAAAGTTTTTATTTTAGCCTTGGCGCCAGTCTGTTTTTGCTCTCTTGACAACTCCTTATGGAATTGTCAAAAATGCCAAAAGCACAAACAAATCTGAGACCAGGCTAGCTTTGTTTATGTGGTTTAAGAGAAATGTAATCTAAATGGATGTGTTTGGTGGGGGTTGCAAAGTGCTTTTAACATTCATTTGCGGCTATGTAGAATAGTAAACATAGTTGCACAAATGTTGTTGGTTAAAATCTCAAAGGAAGCAGACGAATTCCAGATGTTTTAATGGCCACTATTTTAGAATTCTACTAATGTGCAGGGCCATTCCAATAGAATTCAGAATGATTTCCAAGGGATTGTTTCCATAGAGACATTACAAACCAAATATATTGTTTTAATTCAAATAATCAGTGTTGATTCACTGCAAGACATGGAGGTGGTTCAGCCCTATGCAGAGAAATATCTTATGAGGCTGACATTCTATGCAGAAGACGATCCTGCTTTCAATATAGGTACATTTTGTTTTTTTTATGTAAATTGTGAAATAGCCACCAATTTATAATTTTTTGTCAGAGTTATTTCAAACTATTTCATATTTCCATTCTTTGTTTCATGATTGGGCAGATTTCATGAAGGAAACATACTCCTACTCAACATACACAGCGACTGTGCGACTGACCAATACAGAGGAGAAGCCTCTGACACAGCAGAACCTGCAGTGTGTGGCCCTCAGCATCCCAGACCTCCACTACCGTCTCACAGGCCATCCTTATGCCCCGGGTCTCCTCCACCTTGCCCACCTCCAGACAGACCCTCTACCCCTGGACTATAGCCCTCCAGCTAGACCAACCCTGGATCCCAGAAAGCAGACATGGGACAGAGTCTCTCTGGAACATTCCACTATTCCCCTGACCAAGATGTTTCTTCCTGAGGGCCAGTTCCATGGCTCTCAAGGGGATAGCGAGAGCAGCAGTATCACTGACTGGTTCCTCTGTGACGGGTCCTTTGTGCCAGACTTCCCAGGGAAGGAGTGGACCTCTGTGAACTACGGAGGCCTGGAGTTTATAAGGGCTTTCTCCCCAATCAGACAGACTGACGATGCAGCTGATATACTGGGAAGGTGTAATATCACCGATTACACTGCTTACGAGCAGTTTGTCTTCTCTGTTGATGTGGACATCCTCAAGGCAAAAGATCCTTCAGGAACAGAGGAAGCTAGTCCTGCCTCCAAAATGTTAGAAGCGAATAGTTTAGAAAGAGAGGAAGCTAGTCCCACCTCCAAAAGGGAAGAGGGGAATAGTTTTGTAAGAGAGGTCTCTAGTTTTGATGACAAATGGCACAAGGGAATAGTTTAGAGAGAATGCTAGTTCCGCCTACACATGGGAAGAGATGAATAATTTAGACAGAGGGGACACTAGTTCCACCTACGAATGGGAAGAGCAGAATAGTTTAGGAAGAGAGGACACTAGTCCCACCTACAAAAGAAAAGACAGCAATAGTTTAGGAACAGGCCACTAGTTTTGCCCACAAATGTGAAGAGAGGAATAAGTTAGGAATAGAGGACATTAGTTCCGCCTACAAAGGGGAAGAGGGGAATCGTTTCAGGAAAAAGGCTGTTAGCTCCCCCTACATAAAAAAAAACAGAGGACAACGTACCGGGATGTACAGAAGCGAGGACCAAACCGAAGACAGGGAAGAAAGATAACTAAATGATCCTTAAGGCCTTAATATGGCCAGACTATGAAAGTTTAGATGTGATTCAAAGTATTTTATGTAGCTTCACTTGCAGAGATGAAAAGGCAAAGCCTCCTACTTCCAAAATGGCACAATCACTGAATGCATGGTTTCAATGTTCTACAATAAAACAGAACGACACCTACTCCCTGAATATTTTCTTTATTCTTTTAAATCAAAGTCCAAGGCATCTGTCAGAACATAACCAGAGGTGACAAAACAATATACAGTACATTAAACGAATCCCAACACATCTTTAGAAGCCAAACAACGTAGTTGTATTATCAGCAGAAAGACTGCGTTCATACAAGCTATCTCCACAGAAAAGGTTTGTAATCATCTTTAATTAAAGGTAGACTCAGCAAAGTAGCGTTGCCACAAGCAGCACCGGAGATATTGAGATGAGCGACAGTCCCAGTATCTGTGCACGGGGTTCGCGTCACGCTGTTCACAGCATGGTAGCCAGGGCACCAAAATAGCGGAGAAGTCGAGCCTCGCGCTTTTTAGTTGTGGAAATTGACCCACTATGTTGTTTACTTTTCTGCATCTACGTCATATCGCTGAATCTACCTTTAAAACAAAACAAAATTCTCATTGTCTTTCATCCATTTGTCCTTAACGTACCCTAATGAAAGCTCTTTCCTGATAATTCAACAGGGAAAAGGGGGAAAAAAACACATTTTTGGTTGGTCACTTACAATTCAACTCTTGTTCATCTGTACAAAATCCCCCCAAATGAGGGAGAAGGCACGTTCCTTATCCATTTCATTGAACTGTACTGCTGCTGAGCTTAGCATTTGTTTTCTAAACAATGTTCATAAGTTAAATCCAGTCAATGAATTACTCAATTTTATCCATTCATGATTCTACAATTTTTCTTCTCACGCAAGAGTTAAAATGTTTGTTTAGTTATTAATTGCGGTCCGGCATCAGCTTAACATTTCTTTTAAGTTCTTCAATCGCCCGTGGCGAAACCGGCAGTGTAAAACCAAAGCCACTCTTGGCTACAAACTTTCTTCAATATCCAATATGACATGTATTAAATCTATTGCTAATTTGCATTAGCGTTTAAGATTTGTAGTGAACACTTAAGATGGAGATTTTTGCAAACCTATCATTTTCAATGTGCAGTGTAAACAATAGGGAATGTTCTATATGATTCAAGTCTACTTCTAATCAAAGAATCCGGAAAAGGGATCTCGATAGTAGGCCAATGCTGCTATGCAAACTTAGACATTGACCCACAATGCATGACTGTTGCTTTGCCTGTGCTTGTAGCTACTTTAAGGTTTAAATAATGTAACAAGCTGTGCCTTTCTATATTTTGCCCCACCAACAGGGATTTGGCCATACTGTGTCCTACTGTAGCCATCTACAGCTCTACCGTTACCATTTCTCTTCATGGGAGCTATGTAGCCGCGCGGCACGCACAAACAAGCCTCATGTGGCATATGACGTAGTCTCTGGACTGTACTACCAAAGGCATCAACTAAACATCCTACATTCCATACGCAACGCTCATAGAACGTTGGGCAGATAGAGGGAGCAGAGTAGCATGTTCTGGCCCAGCGCGGGGAAGCGTCTGAACGCCTCCCAGGCGTCTGAGAAGATGTTGTACTTGAGGAAGACGCGGTGCTCCAGGCTGGTGGGCAGGCTGACGTCGCGCGACATAATATAGACGCCGTCGTTGTGCAGCGTGCACGTGAGGTTCAGGCCCGACTTGGAGGTGTTGTCCTTCAGGTGGAGCCACTCCCCCGTGATCACGTTGTAAGACTGCACCGTCAGCATGTCCTCCGTCTGGCTGGCCCGCCGCCCCGGACCCGGCTCCAGCTCGTGGGTATACCCCCCCCCACCAGGTAGATGGTATCTTCCACAGAGAGCATCTGCTGCTTACGCACGTGGGCCGAGCAGGAGCGGAACACTGTCCAACTGTCAGAGATGGGGCAGTAGCGGAGTACGCTGGTATTCCTGTCTAGTAGATACAGAGAGAAGAAAAAACAGCATTTGTTAAAATAATTTAAGAACCAGTTGATATTTTGTCAAATGGACAAGCACTATTTGTGTAGCCTACAGTTCTTAATGTCTACTGTGTGTATACATTGGACATTTTAGAAAATGTTCTCACTTCTGCTGGGAATGAAAATCACCCCTACTAACCTCTGGCAGTATATCCTCCCATGACGTAGATCATGCCCTGGCACTCGCAGGCAGAGAACTCTGCCAGGGGGTCGGGTAGTGACGACACACAAGTCCACCAGTCCTGCTCAGGGCTGTAGCACTCCACAGTGCCCTGACACTGGCCTCCCACTGCATACAGCTTCCCTCGTACCGCCAGCAGCTTGAAGTTGGACCTGACCGGAGGAGAGACGGATATACAACATTACAGGACGGAGACAAACTGTAGACAATGTAGTTTGCTGGCTCAGCATCAAAACAGATTAAAGATCAAGACAACGGAACAGACTGGATATTGGAACTCAAGACAGGGACAGACTGCATTGAGATCTATTCATATAGCTGACCTGTACTGACCTCTTCTGGTTCAGGGGGGCTACCTGGTTCCATTCATTTCTACAGGGGTTGTAGCAGTGTGCCGCTGAGATCTCCTGGCTGGTCATTCTGTACCCACCCACAATGATCAAATCAAATCAAATCAAATCAAATCAAATTTTATTTGTCACATACACATGGTTAGCAGATGTTAATGCGAGTGTAGCGAAATGCTTGTGCTTCTAGTTCCGACCATGCAGTAGTATCTAACAAGTAATCTAACAAATTCACAACAACTACCTTATACACACAAGAGTAAAGGAATGAATACGAGTATGTACATATAAATATATGGATGAGCGATGGCTGACCGGCATAGGCAAGATGCAGTAGATGGTATGGAGTACAGTATATACACATATATATGAGATGAGTAATGTAGGATATGTAAACATTATATAAATGGCATTGTTTAAAGTGGCTAGTGATACATTATTTCATCCAATTATAATTATTAAAGTGGCTAGAGATTTGGGTCGATGACCGAACGGCATAGGCAAGATACAGTAGATGGTTTAGAGTACAGTGTATACATTTGATATGAGTATGTCGGATACGTAAACATTATATACAAAATTGTTTAAAGTGGCTAGTGATACATTTGTTACATCCAATTCCTATGTATAAAGTGGCTAGAGATTTAAGTCAGTATGTTGGCAGCAGCCACTCAATGTTAGTGATGGCTGTTTAACAGTCTGATGGCCTTGAGGTAGAAGCTGTTTTTCAGTCTCTCGGTCCCAGCTTTGATGCACCTGTACTGACCTCGCCTTCTGGATGATAGCGGGGTGAACAGGCAGTGGCTCGGGTGGTTGTTGTCCTTGATGATCTTTTGGCCTTTCTGTGACATCGGGTGGTGTAGGTGTCCTGGAGTGCAGGTAGTTTAACCCCGTGATGCGTTGTGCAGTCCTCACTACCTCTCTGGAGAGCCTTCACGGTTGTGGGCGGAGCAGTTGCCGTACCAGGCGGTGATACAGCCCGACAGGATGCTCTCGACATTGTGCATCTGTAAAAGTTTGTGAGTGATTTTGGTGACAAGCCAAATTTCTTCAGCCTCCTGAGGTTGAAGAGGCGCTGTGCGCCTTCTTTACCACGCTGTCTGTGTGGGTGGACCAATTCAGTTTGTCCGTGATGTGTACGCCGAGGAACTTAAAACTTTCCACCTTCTCCACTACTGTCCCCTCGATGTGGATAGGGGGTGCTCCTCTCCTGTTTCCTGAAGTCCACGATCATCTCCTTTGTTTTGTTGACATTGAGTGAGAGGTTATTTTCCTGACACCACACTCCGAGGGCCCTCACCTCCTCTCTGTAGGCCGTCTCGTGCGTTGTTGGTAATCAAGCCTACCACTGTAGTGTCGCCAGCAAACTTGATGATTGAGTTGGATGCATTGCTTGGCTACGCAGTCATGGGTAAACAGGGAGTACAGGAGAGGGCTGAGAACGCACTTGTGGGGCCCCAGTGTTGAGGATCAGCGGGGTGGAGATGTTGTTTCTACCCTCACCACCTGGGACCGGCCCGTCAGGAAGTCCAGGACCCAGTTGCACAGGGCTGGGTCGAGACCCAGGGTCTCGAGCTTAATGACGAGCTTGGAGGGAACTATGGTGTTAAATGCTGAGCTGTAGTCGATGAACAGCATTCTTACATAAGTATTCCTCTTGTCCAGATGGGTTAGGGCAGTATGCAGTGTGATTGCGATTAAGTGGCTGTGGACCTATTGGGACGGTAAGCAAATTGGGAGTGGGTCCAGGGTGTCTGGCAGGATGGAGGTGATATGATCCTTGACTAATCTCTCAAAGCACTTCATGATGACGGAAGGGAGTGCTTACGGGCGATAGTCATTTAGCTCAGTCACCTTAGCTTTCTTGGGAACAGGAACAATGGTGGCCCTCTTGAAGCATGTGGGAACAGCAGACTGGGATAGGGACTGATTGAATATGTCCGTAAACACACCAGCCAGCTGGTCTCGCGATGCTCTGAGGACACGGCCAGGGATGCCATCTGGGCCGGGCAGCCTTGCGAGGGTTAACACATTTAAATGTTTTTTCACATTGGCTGCGGTGAAGGTGAGCCCGCAGGTTTTTGCAGCCGGGCGTCGGTGGCACTGTATTGTCCTCAAAGCTTGAGCAAAGAAGTTGTTTAGTTTGTCTGGGAGCAGGACGCCATGGTCCGCGACGGGCTGGTTTTCTTTTTGTAGTCCGTGATTGACTGTAGACCCTGCCACATTCCTCTTGTGTCTGAGCCATTGAATTGTGACTCTACTTTGTCTCTATATTGACGCTTAGCTTGTTTGATTGCCTTGCGGAGGGAGTAGCTGCACTGTTTGTATTCAGTCATGTTTCCGGTAGCCTTTACCTGGTTAAAAGCAGTGGTTCGCGCTTTCAGTTTTGCGTTAATGCTGCCATCAATCCATGGTTTCTGGTTGGGGAAGGTTTTGATATTTGCTATGGGTACAACATCACCAATGCATTTGCTAATAAACTCGCCACCGAATCAGCGTATACATCAATGTTGTTGTCAGATGCTATCCGAACATATCCCAGTCCACGTGCTCAAGCAATCTTGAAGCGTGGAATCAGATTGGTCGGACCAGCGTTGAACAGACCTGAGAACGGGCGTTTCCTGTTTTAGTTTCTGTTTGTAGGCTGGGAGCAACAAAATGGAGTCATGGTCAGACTTGCCGAAAGGAGGGCGGAGAATAGCCTTGTATGCATCACGGAAGTTGGAATAACAGTGGTCCAGGATTTTACCAGCCCGGTGGCACATTCGATATGCTGGTAAAATTTCGGGAGCCTTGTTCTTAAATTAGCCTTATTAAAATCCCCAGCCACAATAAATGCAGCCTCAGGATATGTGGTTTCCAGTTTACATAGAGTCCGATGAATTTCTTTCAGTGCCGCCGATGTATTAGCTTGAGGGATGTACACGGCTGTGATTATAATCGAAGAGAATTCTCTTGGTAGATAATGCGGTCTGCATTTGATTGTAAGGAATTCTATGTCAGGTGAACAAAGGACTTGAGTTCCTGTATGTTGTTATGATCACACCACGCCTCGTTAATCATAAGACACACACCCGCCTCTTCTTCTTACCAGAGAGATGTTTGTTTCTGTCGGCGCGATGCGTGGAGAAACCAGGTGGCTGTACCGACTCTGATAACGTGTCCTGAGTGAGCCATGTTTCCGTGAAGCAAAGAACGTTGCAGTCTCGAATGTCTCTCTGAAAGGCAACCCTCGATCGGATTTCGCCTACTTTGTTGTCAAGAGACTGTACATTGGCGATTAAAATACTCGGGAGAGGTGCACGCGCCCGTCGACGTAGCTGACCAAAAGACCGGCGCGTTTCCTCTTCTCCGCGCCGCCGTTGTTTTGAGTAGCCACGTGCATATCCAGTCTGTTGTTGTGTTTGGGTTAACGAAGGAGAATCCTCTTTGGGAAAGTCGTATTCCTGGTCGTAATGTTGGTAAGTTGACGTTGCTCTTATATCCAATAGTTCCTCCCGGTTGTATGTAATAAAACTTAATATTTTCCGGGGTAACAATGTAAGAAGTAATACATAAAAAAACAAAATACTGCATGGTTTCCTGAGAACGTGAAGCGAGGCTGCCATCTCTGTCGGCGCCGGAAGGTAGTTGTCCAACACGGCTGAGCCGTAGCCTCTCACATTGACCATGTCAGAGGGCAGGTTGTTAGCGAGCGGCTTCCAGCGCTGCTCCACTTCCCCATACCTCAGCATGGACCAGGGCTCGTCCTGGTCTGGTAGGTCCAGAGCCAGACAGGTGAAGAGTCCGATAGCCACCAGAGTGGCCGTGCCTTTCATACGCATCTCTCTAACCTGGTTGCGCAGGGCAGCAGGTAAGTCGCTGAACTCTGGTCTCCGCAGCATCGGGTGGTAGTGACAGCTCATATATCTGAGACAAGCGTTGCGTAGATCATGAGTTCCATATACCTCAGACAGGCTGTAGAGTTCCACACAATTCTCTTGTCGAATTTCAGACGAAAGGAGTTTTAGGATAGAGGTGACTTGCAAAAAAGATGCTGTCTCAATCAGGTCTTCCAGGGTCTCGTTGACTACTTTCACTTTGGAGGTGTTGATAAACTCCAGGACCAGCTCGAGCCCTGGCACACTCAGCCCCTGCAGTTGCACGGAATCCTCTCTGGACTCGCGCATCCCAGAGCTGTACAGTGCACGGAAGTAGTCGCTTTTTTCTATCAACTTGCCTTTGTTGACGTTGTACGTTTTGTCATCCATGACAATTACGATTATTTGTTCTGATGACATGTTTAGTGGTTGGGTTAGCTTGATAATGTTGTCAAGTGATCTGTTTGGTTGACTGTCCTCTTCACGCCTCGATCTGTTAATGACGGCCTGTCAGTTTACATTTCTCAGGCGCAGCGCTGGTCTGCAACTCCAGTTGCACCGCAGTCACCAGGCCTATATATGGTAATGTTCAGCCCATACGTCTGGATGATGCCTGGATCATTTCAAATCACTTATGAGGGCTAACAAGAGGCTAAGAGTGACTTGGAAATCTAGCTAGCCTCTTTATCTTTCCAAAACAGCTGGTATTATCTCAACGTACATCCAAATAAGATGTTTTGCTGGACCACGTGGTCCTTTTTAAGCTGTATATACTGGATAACACACTTTCCTTGCATTGTCGAGATAATCTGCAGAAAGCTGCAGTTGGTTTTTGAGGAGAAATTGGCCAGCATATTTCCTGTTTTGATCCTGTGGGTTGCGTCACTTGCTTGCTCAACCGGAAACCACCGTTTTCTTCTTCGTGTAAAGACAATGCCATGCAGATTGGTAAAATGTGTTGCTGCCACCAGCTGGCTTGGGGTATACTGTACCTGCACTCGACAGGTGCAAGCCACCTGTAGTACATGTTTCTATATTTTGCTTCACCACATTTTCAGGGGAACCAGGTACATTAAAACCAACAACTTCCAACTATCAACAACATAAACTTGCAATGAAGTAAGACAACAGTGTATAGGGCGGCAGGTAACCTAGTGGTTAGAGTGTTGGACTAGTAACCGGAAGGTTGCTAGATCGAATCCCACAGCTGACAATGTCGTTCTGTTGTTCTGCCCCTGAACAAGGCAGTTTACCCACTGTTCCTAGGCTGTCATTGGAAATAATAATTTGTTCTTAACTGACTTGCCTATTTAAATAAATAAAATATAACCTCTGTGGCACCTGACACACAGCTCATCTAGCCTCCAATCTCAGGCTAAGCCTACCTTATTGGGGGTTGATGTAGGTTGATACAGTATTTTACTGTTAAAAAATGGCTATATGGACTGGAGGCAACCATGGTGCATTACTGCCACCCAGTGATGAAATATGTAACTGTTTTGCACTTCGCTGAGTAGGCCTTTTGGAGTACCAATGATATATATTTGAATCACAATTTAACAGTAGAGTAGTAGGAAGCTGAATCTGATACTTTTGTTTGGCATGACTATTTTGCCGCTCAATGTTTCTCTTTCTCAGGGGAACCTGTTAGTGGAACAGCAGGTTTTGGGGAGAGTTAGAACAGAGAGACTTTCTGCATTCTTCACCCTTCTGCTCCATGGAAAAAAACACTCATCAAGGGAGTACAAGTCTAGATAATGGCTGATAGCGCTCTTCAAGAATGCAGATGGCCATGTATAGGGGCAGGCAGCTTGTGTGTGTGTTGGTAGGAGGGGGGATGGGTGATGACGCGACACTATGGCAGACCCCGCTACTTAGACTGGGACTAACAGCAGATATTCACCCCTGCAACAGGTCTACCCTATATGGGACATATGAGCTGGACTGTCAGGTGTCCATATGTTGTAGACACTGCCCCAGAACTGTGGTTTGCTGCACCTCTACAGACAACCATCTGGCACCTCCTTCCCATGTACCAAACCATAGAAATTGTATTCCTATAGCATACATGTGTAACAGTATAGCTTCCGTCCCTCTCCTCGCCCCTACCTGGGCTCAAACCAGGGACCCTCTGCACACATCAACAACTGCCTCCCACGAAGCATCGTTACCCATCGCACCACTAAAGCCGCGGCCCTTGCAGAGCAAGGGGAACAACTACTTCAAGGTCTCAGGGCGAGTGACGTCACCGATTGAAACGCTATTAGCGCGCACCCCGCTAGCTAACTAGCCATTTCACACTGGTTACACATGTTTCCAGGGCGAAACTGCCTAAATGGGTCCTGGTTAAGGTTGCAAAGAGAGGGTATATTACTGGTAACTTTCGAAGTTTACCAGTAAACTACCAGAATTTTGGTAACTTTCAAGGATGTTATGTCATTTATCAAAGGACATCTAGTGGCCCTTTTGGGTACTTCAGATTATCACAGGCGTCTGTAATTATATCTAGACCTCTGTGTGGCCTTATCACATGTAAAATATATCAAATAATAAAATAAGAGGATTTTTAGGGTTTCAGCACGAAAAAAAACATATTTATAATTTTTTTTTACACACTTTCATTTATTTTACTATGTCAATATATCTGTGTTGTTAATGTTTTGCCGTCGAACTGGTGGCAGATGTGAAAAAAGTCACTAGTTGAAAGAGATAACAAAGTTAATAAAAAATTATAACTAGAATTTCTCCGGTCATTTTTTATTCTACTTCATTGATGTCTCATCTTGCATCTGGCACAACTCCTCTTGAGAATCAGGATAGGCCTACAACTGGTTTAGTGTGATTATTAGCTGACAAGTGAGCAGCTCAGTATCTTTCTGGTTTATCAAACTAGACACTCACATGTACTTGTCCTCATGCTCAGTTGTGCACTGGGGCCTCCCACTCCTCTTTCTATTCTGGATAGAGCCAGTTTGTGCTGTTCTGTGACGTGAGTAGTACACAGCGTTGTACGAGAACTTCAGTTTCTTGGCAATTTCTCACATGGAATAGCCTTCATTTCTCAGAACAAGAATAGACTGATGAGTTTCAGAGTTTCATAAACAATGTCTACGAGTTTCATAAACAATGTCTACACTGTATTTCTGATCAATTTGATGTTATTTGAATGGACAAAATAAATTGCTTTTCTTTCAAAAACAAGAAAATGTCTAAGTGACCCCAAACCTTTGAATGGTAGTGTACGTATATACTGTATATATATATTAGCATGGGTATTGAATGATACCAAAGGGTGGATGACAAAAACAAACACTGATATAAGAAGTGGACGGAACATGTTGTGTTTTTGGGCTAAATGTATACATTATGATATGTCTCTGAACTGTATGTGAACCCCTCTGCAATCTACAGGCACTAACCATTAAAAACTAGGAATTCAACCAGGCTGTCCCTATGCTATTTGCTCTCTTTCTCTCTTAAACTGCTAGCACAAAGCCTAAGTGAAAATGTGTTTTTTCATGAAAGATCATGAATAAAAATAGCAACTGGCCCAAATCAGCTCTACATAATTCAGCAGGGAGGTGTGCAGCTACCACACATTATACCCGTTATACCAGTTGAGAAACTACGTCACCTACATAGGTATTACCATATTCCTTTCAATTCACATTCCTTGCAGAAATAACTATTTGCACACCTTTTAAAACGTCCAGAAAGACAGTGGTCTGAGAAGGATATTTATACCTTAAAATACATATTTTATGTGAATGGACATGGATGAAAGAAGTGTGTTAATGTCCTAGTTTCATATTTCTTTCTTTACCTCCAACTCTATATCTCCAAGTGAGCCTATGGGGACCTTGGGGATCCGATTTACCATTATTCCCATTGATCAAACGTATAACAGACAGACACTGCTCAAAAGGAGTTGTTTATGATATCTACACTCAGTTGCCACTTTATTAGGTTCACCACCCTATTCACAAAAATAAATTGCTCCTACATACAGTTGAAGTCGGAAGTTTACATACACCTTAGCCAAATACATTTTTCACAATTCCTGACATTTAATCAGAGTAAAGAATCCCTGTTTTAGGTCAGTTAGGATCACCACTTAATTGTAAGAATGTGAAATGTCAGAATAATAGTAGAGAGAAGGATTTATTTCAGATTTTATTTCTTTTATTTCACATTCCCAGTGGGGCAGAAGTTTACATACACTCAATTAGTATTTGGTAGCATTGCCTTTAAATTGTTTAACTTGGGTCAAACGTTTCGGGTAGCCTTCCACAAGCTTCCCACAATAAGTTGGGTGAATTTTGGCCCATTCCTCCTGACAGAGCTGGTGTAACTGAGTAAGGTTTGTTCGCACACGCTTTTTCAGTTTCGCCCATAAATTATCTATAGGATTGAGGTCAGGGCTTTGTGATGGCCACTCCAATACCTTGACTTTGTTGTCCTTAAGCCATTTTGCCACAACTTTGGAAGTATGCTTGGGGTCATTGTCCATTTGGAAGAGCCATTTGCGACCAAGCTTTAACTTCCTGACTCATGTCTTGAGATATTGCTTCAATATATCCACATAATTTTCCTCCCTCATGATGCGATCTATTTTGTGAAGTGCACCAGTCTCTCCTGCAGCAAAGCACCCCCACAACATGACGCTTCACGGTTGGGATGGTGTTCTTCGGCTTGCAAGCCTCCCCCTTTTTCCTCCAAACATAACGATGGTCATTATGGCCAAACAGTTCTATTTTTGTTTCATCAGACCAGAGGACATTTCTCAAAAAAGTACGATCTTTGTCCCCATGTGCAGTAGCAAACCGTAGTCTGGCTTTTTTATGGAGGTTTTGGAGCAGTGGCTTCTTCCTTGCTGAGTGGCCTTTCAGGTTATGTCGATATAGGACTTGTTTGACTGTGGATATAGATACTTTTGTACCTGTTTCCTCCAGCATCTTCACAAGGTCCTTTGCTGTTGTTCTGTGATTGATTTGCACTTCTCACACCAAAGTATGTTCATCTCTAGGAGACAGAACGCGTCTCCTTCCTGAGCGGTATGACGGCTGCGGGGTCCCATGGTGTTTATACTTGCGTGCTATTGTTTGTACAGATGAATGTAGTACCTTCAGGTGTTTGGAAATTGCTCCCAAGGATGAACCGGACTTGTGGAGGTGAACATTTTTTTTTCTGAGGTCTTGGCTGATTTCTTTTGATTTTCCCATGATGTCAAGCAAAGAGGCACTGAGTTTGAAGGTAGACCTTGAAATACATCCACAGGTACACCTCCAATTGACTCAAATGATGTAAATTAGCCTATCAGAAGCTTCTAAACCCATAACATCATTTTCTGGAATTTTCCAAGCTGTTTAAAGGCACAGTCAACTTAGTGTATGTAAACGTCTGACCCACTGGAATTATGATACAGTGAATTATAAGTGAAATAATCTGTCTGTAAACAATTGTTTGAAAAATGACTTGTGTCATTTGCCAAAACTATAGTTTGTTAACAAGACATTTGTGGAGTGGTTGAAAAACGAGTTTTAATGACTCCAACCTAAGTGTATGTAAACTTCCAACTTCAACTGTACATCAAGTCCATATGTATTTCGTTCAAGTCAAAACTGGAATTTTTCCTCAAAACAAAGGTTGTAAAAGTATACTAGACATTTATAGAATAAATCATATGTGGTTTGATGTTTCTGTGACAAACAGTGAATTAGTTATTGATATATACCGTTTAAAATGGCATATTGTAGATTTTATGTATTTCTATCAAATCAAAACTGGAATGTGTATTCAAAACAAAAGTTGTAAAAGTATGCTAGACATTTATAGAATAAATCATACCTAGTTTGATGTTTCTGTGACAAACATGAATTAGTTATTGTTTATATCGCTTTAAATGTATAGATTTGATGTATTTCTATCAAATCAAAACTGGAGTTTGTCCTAAAAAGACATTTATAAAAGAAATCATACCTAGTTAGATTTTTCTGTCATAATCAGTGAAAACGTTATTGATTTATATAGGTTTAAATGGCATTTTATAGATGTTATGTATTTCTATCAAATCATAACTAGAATGTTTACTCAAAGCAAAGGTTGTAAAAGTATACTAGACATTTATAGAATAAATCTTACCTAGTTTGATGATTCTGTGACAAATGGTGAATTAGTTATTGATGTTTACCTCTTTAAATGGCATTTTATAGATTTTATGTATTTCTATAAAATCAAAACCGGAATTTGTATTCAAAACAAAGGTTGTAAAAGTATGCTAGACATTTATAGAATAAATCATACCTAGTAAAAATCTTCTGTCATAATCAGTGAAAACGTTATTGATTTGTACTACTTTAAATTGCATTTTAGAGATGTTATGTATTTCTATCAAATCAGAACTGGAATGTTTCCTCAAAACAAAAGGTTGTAAAAGTATGCTAGACATGTATAGAATAAATCATATCTAGTTTGATGATTTTGTGACAAACGGTGAATTAGTTATTGATTTATACAGCTTTAAATTGCATGTTGTAGATTTTATGTATTTCTATAAAATCCAAACTGGAATATGTATTCAAAACAAAGGTTGTAAAAGCATGCTAGACATGTATATAATAAATCATATCTAGTTTGATGATTCT